>CM066039.1:38249405-38932247 GCA_033557465.1 Ichthyophis bannanicus
ACTCTCTCACATTCACACCTTTTACCATTTGAATAAGGAATATTACCATTTGCAGCAAAGACTTCATCCTGGCTCAGATAATGCTTACTGTGTCTTGCATTTACTGCTGCCGGTTCTTCACACCAAACTCTGGGGTTTATTTCTCCCCTTGTGCCTTTCTTTCCAGTACCTCTCAAGCAAGGACTCCTGGAACTCTGTGGCCTCGGATTCACTATGCCCTCCTGCCAGGAACTCCTTCCTCTCTGGTGCTCTGGACACTCCTTATGGTGCTCTCCTTCTTGGTTCCTTTCCAGAAGCTCTCTGTGGTGTGACCCTCCGTGGTCTGCTTTTCCTTGATAAGCCTCTTCTTGATATGCCTCCTTTTGGTAGGCCTTCCTTGCTATGCCTCTCCTTGGTCTCTCTCTCCCTGGTCTCTCTCTAACTCGTCCTAGTTCCTCCTTTTCAAGTTCCCAGCCTTTCTTCAGGGGAACTCCCCCTTTTCTCCATTGGCTGTTAGGTTGCATTACCTCATCAGCTCTGAGGTACAGTTCTCTGGGCCTTGGAAGGTCACTCCTGCTCCCTCTATTGGGCTCCTCATAATATTGCAGCTGATGATAAAATCTTTTTTCAGGATTTAAAACCCTTTTTCCTTCATGAATAGGCTCTGCGGTACCACAATATATATATACACACACACACATACACACAGAGCCCATCCCATCCCGCACTGCATATATATATACACACACACACACACACATACACTCAGAGCCCATCCCATCCCACACTGCATATATATACACACATACACGTAGAGCCCATCCCATCCCGCACTGCATATATATACACACACACACATGCAGAGCCCATCCCATCCCTCACTGCATATATATATACACACACACACATACACACAGAGCCCATCCCATCCCGCACTGCATATATACACACACACATACACTCAGAGCCCATCACATCCCCCACTGCATATATATTCACACACACACACACACACACACAGAGCCCATCCCATCCCGCACTGCATATATATACACACACACATACATGCAGAGCCCATCCCATCCCACACTGCATATATATTCACACACACACACACACAGAGCCCATCCCATCCCGCACTGCATTTATATACACACACACACACTTACACACAGAGCCCATCCCATCCTGCACTGCATATATATACACACACACACACACGCAGAACCCATCCCATCCCGCACTGCATATATATATATACACACACACACATACACACAGAGCCCATCCCATCCCACACTGCATATACTGTACACATACACACACATACATGCAGAGCCCATCCCATCCCGCACTGCATATATATATATATATACACACACACACACACACACATACACGCAGAGCCCATCCCATCCCGCACTACATATATACACACACACACACACATACATGCAGAGCCCATCCCATCCCGCACTGCATATACTGTACACACACACACACATACACGCAGGGGCGGCCCAAGGGGGGTGCGGGGCCATGTGCGAAGACTCGGTGCGGGGCCTCATTTGCATAAGTGGCCTTATTTGCATAAATATTTGCATAATGTTACCATACACTAACTTTTAGTAAACATGTCTCTTAATGAGTGTATGGATAAAGAAAGACTAAAAGATTTCTACATTACTATAATCCAGTGCCAACCGCCAGGCACATTAGGAACTACTACAAACGCTGCCCATTTAGAACCCATAGCAAACCCGCTGTATCCTGACAGCATTACCAGGACTCACAAAGCACCAGTCCCTACCTATCAAAAGGAAACACTGCAAATATTAAACCAGTACATTTTAGAGAATACTGGGGAAAGAGAACAAGTGGCAATGTCAAATAGGAATTACATAAACAGAATACCTCAGCTCAGTTACACATGCAGAACATAGACCATCACCAAACAAGGAATCGCAATTTAGAAACAGGAAGGCAATAATTTAAACTGGGAACCCCAAAAGCCAAACTTGGAATGTACAACAACACTGTAGAAATAAAACTATAAATCAATTTCCTCTTGTACCAAACAAAGCGCAGACGTTAATGATGCACATTTCCCAGAACTTTCATATTCCAGTTAATAAATTCAAAATAAAGAGATATATTTCTACCTTTTGTGCATTTTTTTTCAGTTGCAATTGCTCCAGCCACTTTCTTCTGGTTTCTTCATGTTTTCTGCTAACTCTCCATCGTCTGCTGTCCATTTGTCCTTTTCTTCTCTCTTCTAGTTTTCTTTCCATCCTCTCTCTCTACATCTGCTTTAACATACTAATCTTTATCCTTTTGCTCTTTCCTCATTCTTATTTCATCCACACAAATTTTACCCCTCCATCCTCAATCCCCACTTACTCTCCCAATACCCGGCCAATTGTAGATTTTTCATCCCTCCCACACAAAATATTTTTCCCCTCTCCATTTTACTCTCCCAGCCCCATCCCATTCTAATCCTCCCCCAACATCAGCTCCCTTCTAGTTCCAGTCTCACCCAGCATCCATTCCCTTCTAGTCCCTGCATCAGCCCATTTCCAGTCCTAGCCCCCCGTCAACCCATTTCCAGTCCTAGCTCCCCCAGCCATGTTCAGTCTGAGTCCCTTCATCAGCTCATTTCCAATCCTAGCCCCCCATCAGCCCATTTCTAGTCATTTCCTAGCCCCACCATCAGCCCATGTCAAATCCTAGCTCCCCTCCACTCAGCCCAATTCCAGTCCAAGCCCCCCCATGAGCCTACTTCCAGTTCTAGCCCCTCCATGAGTCCATTTCAATTCAAGCCCCCACCACAGCCCATTTCCAATCTTAGCTCCCCCCAACAGCCCATTTCCAGTCCTATCCTAGCTGCTCCATCAGCCCATTTTCAGTTCTAGCTCCCTTCCCTCACAGCCCATTTCCATTCCAAGCTCCCTCCCCATCAGCTATTTGCAGTTCAAGCCTCCCCGTCCACTCAGTCCATTTCCAGTCATAGCAATCCCCCAACCCATTACCAGTCCTAGCCCCCCATCAACCCATTTTCAGTTTAAGCCCCCCCCTATAACCCATTACCAGTCCTAACCCCCCATCAGCCCACTTCCAGTCTTAACCCCATCAGCCCATTTCCAGTCAGCCCCCCATAGCCCATTGCCAGTCCTAACCCCCCCCCCATCAGCCCACAGCCATTACTAGTCCTAACCACATCAGCCCACCTCAAGTCCTAACCCCTCCCCATCAGCCCTTTTCCTGTCCTAGCGCCCCCATAGCCCATTAGCAGTCTTAACCCCCCCCAGCCCATTAGCAATCCTAACCCCCATCACCCTATTTCCAGACAGCCCCCATCAGCCCCTAGCCCATTTCCAGTCCTAACCCCCCCTCACCCCATTTCCAGTCAGCCTCCATCAACCCCCAGCCCATTACCAGTCTTAACCCCCCAAGCCCATTACCAGTCTTAACCCCCCCAGCCCATTTCCAGTCAGCCTCCATCAGCCCCAGCCCATTAGCAGTCTTAACCCCCCCCAGCCCATTTCCAGTCCTAACCCCTCCCCAGCCCATTTCCAGTCAGCCTCCATCAGCCCCAGCCCATTTCCAGTCCTAACCCCCCCTCCAGCCCATTTCCAGTCCTAACCCCCCCAGCCCATTTCTAGTCAGCCTCCATCAGTCCCAGCCCATTTCCAGTCCTAACCCCCCCCTTGCACATTTCCAGTCCTAACCCCCCCCTTGCACATTTCCAGTCCTAACCCCCCCCCCTTGCACATTTCCAGTCCTAACCCCCCCCTTGCACATTTCCAGTCCTAACCCCCCCCCTTGCACATTTCCAGTCCTACCTCCCCCCCCCTTGCACATTTCCAGTCCTAACCCCCCCCTTGCACATTTCCAGTCCTAACCCCCACCCTTGCACATTTCCAGTCCTAACCCCCCATCACCCCATTTCCAGACAGCCTCCATCAGCCCCCCCCCGTCCCTTCCCTTCCCTTCCCTTCCGGCAAATTTAAAAACAAAAACCTGGCTCTAGCTGCTGCCGCGTCCGTCGCAGCAGCGGCAGAATGGCGTGTCCCGCGGGGCCCCCGCTCCACGTCGAGCCCTCTGCAAGGGCTTTCAGCTTCGCGAAGGGAGAGTGCTCCCTCGCGTCTCTGTAAAGCCCGCAGGGGCTAATGGGAAATTTCCCCTCAGCCCCTCGCGTCTAAAGGGGCTGATGGGAAATTTCCCATTAGCCCCTGCAGGCTTTACAGAGACGCGAGGGAGCACAACTCTCCCTTCGCGAATCTGAAAGCCCTTGCAGAGGGCTCGAAGAGGAGAAGGGGCCCCGCGGGACACGCCATTCTGCCGCTGCTGCGACGGACGCGGCAGCGGCAGCAGCTAGAGCCAGGTTTTTGTTTTTAAATGTAATAAAAAAAAAAGCAGAATGTTCTTTGCGCGGGGCCCCCTGAAACGCGGGGCCCTGTGCAAAAAACATTCTTGCTCAATGGACGGGCCGGCCCTGCATACACGCAGAGCCCATCCCATCCCGCACTGCATATACACACACACACACACACATACACGCAGAGCCCATCCCATCCTGCACTGCATATATACACACACACACACACATACACACAGAGCCCATCCCATCCCGCACTGCATATACACACACACACACACAGAGCCCATCCCATCCCATACTGCATATATATACACACACACACACATACACGCAGAGCCCATCCCATCCCTCACTGCATATTGTCAGACGGCTGCCTAGGGTGAGAACTTACACAATCTTGACGATGCATATATTCATATGATTCTTGCAAGGTATTGTGGGTATTGTAGTTCATTCACTCCCAAACACAGCTGATGACAATAATTTGAGTTGTGAAACCAAGTGGTAAGATCAATAAAATACTTCTTTTATTGATGGGGTTTAATTCACCCAGCACATGTATGCTTGATAGCACTATAAATGAGGTTACTTGCTTGCAGTGTTTAAATGGATAACAAAAATCACAAAATAAACCAGAAAACAACCTTCAGCTTGTCAGGCAATTAGCTAATGTTTTCTTAGCAAATAATTACCAAATACCAAGGCACAAAGAAAAGAATAAACTTTGCTGGTTAGGTTAACTTCTGCTTATTTTCCATGCAGATCTCAGCAGTGATTCTCCCTTGCTCACACACACAATCAGGTGCAGCTTTAATTACTATCAATTGACCAGCTGTAAGCCTTTAGCTGGCTGGCTGCTACTGTGTGAACCCAAATCCTGCTTTAAGAGCTGTTTGCAGTGGAAATAAAGAACAAAGTTAGGTTTCTTTGTGATGGCTGATGTGTTTGCTCATAGAAAACTAGCAATAGCATTTAGATAAAGAACAGTCCATGTAAATAGTTTTCATCTGCTGTATTTCCCCCTGCATCAACAATCATAGGGTCAATATCATACATTGGCACAGATGAGTCTTTCATTAAGGCACTATCATGAGAATGCTTATTCCCTTGCTGCCATTCTCTATTATAGATAGGGTCTGGATCAGTGTTCATACCTGAGCCTCTCCTGCTATCATTATTCCTCTCTGTATAGCCTGGCCAATATGTAATCCAATTCTGATGTCCAGCCTTCCAATCTTGATCCCTGGACACTGGATCTTCTCTCACATACCTTCTGGCCTTGGTCTGAAAGTCCCTTCCACATGCAGTCTTCTCTCTTCCAGGTAGCCACTGGTGATTCCTATCTCTGCCACTCCATTCCTCTGGCTGAATCCAGTCCAATGGACTCTGCTGGCCTTTGGAATACCTCCCAGTATGAGTACTGCCTTGGAATCTCCCAGACCTTCCAATGGCCTTTCTTCTCTTCCTTCCAGAGAGTTTCCTTCTCTCTCTATCTGCTTGGCTTGGCTTCTGTTTCTCCAGGTGATACTGGTGCTTGTAGCCGTTGCTGAAGCTCTCCCCTCTGTATCTCTTCCTGAAGCTGTTCTTGAAACTGTTGCTGAAACTGTTATCTGAAGAAAAAGCTCTACTCTTATCCTGTTCTAATGTGTGCTGCTCCCTAACACAGCGCAGCTGTGTTGAATCAGGCCCTGCCCTTTGAGATGAGTGCTTAGGGATTACCTCATAGCTCTCTTGATTGCACACACATTCTCTCACTTCAGCCCCTCTCATGGCTGCTGGAAAGCTGGTGCATTCTGGGACTGGTAGTCTTTTATGTGAAAACTCTGTTTTCTCAATTCTACCAGAACTGACAGGTTGCTTGTTCAGAGTCACATCATCTTTTCTATAGCTCCTACCTGAGCTATGATAAGCTTCCTTATCACAATATATATATACACACACACACACATATACACACAGAGCCCATCCCATCCCACACTGCATATATATACACACACACACACACAGCACGTTGCATTCCACACTGCATATACTGTTCACACACACACACCAGCCTTTTCTACATCACATGCATATCTCCTAGACCTCCACCACACCCCCAACTGCATATATACCATTCCCATTCCACACAAACACACTCCACACATGAACCCACTCTCAAGAAAGGCATAAATGTATACACAACACCAATGATGAAGATGCTTCATACAGCCCACAGCCTTGCTACCCTAACGAGATAATCTTT
Organism: Ichthyophis bannanicus; assembly: GCA_033557465.1. Lineage (NCBI taxonomy): Eukaryota > Metazoa > Chordata > Amphibia > Gymnophiona > Ichthyophiidae > Ichthyophis > Ichthyophis bannanicus. Next base: position 38,256,011 of record CM066039.1, read on the forward strand.
AGCATGTTGCACCACACCTTCGCACAGACATGCATAAGTTTGCAAATAGATAAAGGGGAAATATGCTGTTTGGTCTTACTATAAGGGTGCACTTTTCACATTGTTAAATCTAGATATTTTGGGCCCGATTTTCATCTGCGCAGTGCTATGCACCGCATTGGTGCATAGCCCGTCCCCCTCCCACCTGACCCGGATTTTCCATGCCTGGGTCATATGTGGCCCCGGCATCGAACATCCGGGTATCACCACACAGCTAGGAGGCCGCAGGAGCTACCTATGTAGCACCGATTTTCTATGCTACACAGTTAGCCCCGGTGCCTTACAGATAGGCGAGGGAAGGCGCAGAGCGCTAATCATGTAGCATCGAAAATTGGTGCTACACGGATAGAGCTATGGCCCGCCTCTGCACTTCTCCGTAACGCCCTAACATGCCCCGATGCATATTACTGGGGCACGTAAGGGACAAACCAGGGAAATTTCAAAGGCAGGTGTTTTTGAAAATTCCCTGTTAAGCCATTTACACAGGTAACTAGGGCAGTTACCCATGTAAATGCCTTCGAAAATCGAGTCCTTTATTTTCAGTGAAAAAGAAAGTCTCTGCAGTAAAAGCATGTGCAAATACACCCCATGTACTTTGTATCAGTCGCAGATTTCAATGTAAAAGTACACCTGCACCTTCACTTTCAAAACGGGGCAAAGTCTGAAGATTAAAAGTGCCCAAGACTTTGACCGAATACAGTTTGTAAGCTCATCCAAAATCAAAATAGTCTTTAGTTGACAAGCCCTAAAATCCTACAGCACTTTTATCACTCTGTGTCTCAGACACTCCTGCTGGTGTTCAGTAAAATCATTAACACCGTTTTTCTCCCTCCCTTGGGGACAGTGTTTCAAAACGGGTTCATTTCATGTGTACCATGACAGTAATGAACCTCACTCCTAATCTAGGTTATGTTGGATCTGATTTCAATCATGTTCCCATGTATTAGTCACCACAACTGGTAACCAAACCCTCTATCCTAGAGGGGTAGAGTGGATGTTCCAAGTATTGGGTAAAAGGCACCATTTCAAAACAAATTATTGTTAGGACTCAGAGGGGGGATAGCACCTCTATAACAGAGACCATATAATTTTCCAGATGGAATTTCTATTCTTAGTAAGAGTCTCTGGACTTTCATCGCTCACACGTATTCCATTAATTTGTATCCTAAGAGACATTGACTTGACTGTGCCCACAGTTAAACAAAGTCAAACTCTCTCTCCACGTTCTCCAATTATTTATTCTTCTTTGCATAAACAACACACTGTCTTCTGGACAAAAAGGGAGAAATCCACTAGGACATGGCAGTTCAGTTATACAGTCTACCATATGGAAGAACCAAGCATTTGCCATTAATGTATCATCAGAAGGACAAGTCTTGAACTTGATAGCCCCCTTTGGCCTTCTGACTATGCCTGATGGAAGAATTAGCTAAGAATCAAAATGCAAATAACAGCAAGTGTGCCTAGGGGTGGCAGCAATACTGGAAAGGCAAGACAGCATCATCTATCCAGGAAGCTGCCAGTCCTGCTGGTCAATTAGCATCAGTAAGTGGGGGATGTTGATAAAATTAAGGGACGGGACACACGCACACTTAAATAACTACCTGGAAAGCTGCCCAGAGCCAATTACTGGACAGGCTGGGAGCCCGGCAGCTTGCCTTCTCTTTATATCATCTTCTTAAAATATTTAGTGGGCATAAGAACTGTCAAACGGATAACACTGTTAGCTAAATTAAAAGGCATCATGCATGGTAGGTCTGATTGGTTGATACCTTCTAGGATCTATGTGTATAGGTTATTGGGGCAGTCAACAGGGGAATTATTAAGAGGTGACCCATCAGGGTTGCTTAGAGGGGCTTACTTTAGTCATGTGTCCTGGTTGCTGAATTGATAGACAAAAGGGAAAGTATGTATGTGTGTTCATGTGTGGCAGTGTATGTAGAAGGATGTATATGGGGAGAGGGCATGTTTGTGTATAGGGGTTGGGCTTGTAGAAGAGCACAAGAATCTAAAGTAAGGATTTGTGTACAAGGAGGTGGATTGTGCGACAGTGTATTTGGACAAAGGTGATGATGGAAGTGTGCATGTTTTGTGAAAGTAGTGTGTCATCCCTTGTGAGCTGATTCACTTTTATCCCTTGTCTGTTCCTGTCTGCCTATGTAGCTCTGAGTCTAATTGTTGGATAGGATAGGTGGTCTTTTGGAAGAGACTCGTCACAATATTCTATAGTTTCTACCTGCTTTTCATAGAACAACAAGGGGAGAGGGGCTTTTTGGGAGACTTCATTTTTCAAAAATATTGCCAAATATTTCTGGCTTTCAAACTTATCCAAGATATTCCTATTAAGGTACATTTTAGAAAGGCCATTTACCGGGCTGGCCTGAGAGTATCTGGTGCCCTAGGCGAACATTCATCCAGGTGCTTCTCTCCTCCCATATCCAGCATCTCTCTCCTTCCCTTCCCCTCCCCTCCCCTAAAGTATCCAGAATCCCCTTCCTTCCCTACCCCCTATACATATAGACATCTCCTTCCCTACTACCTCCTCAGTGTCGAGCATCTCTCTCCTACCCCACAAGGTGTCCAGCATCTCTCCTCTCTTGCCTTCTATCTGCTACCTCTGTCACTGCCCGCCTTTCTTCTGCTGGAGGGTGGGCAGTGGCAAGAGAATGCTCAAAGGCTTGCTGTGCTGCTCTTCCTGGCCCGCCACTCTTGCTACACCGTTACCTCCTCTCCCCCAAGGTGTGCTAGGCCTAGTCTGCCTAGTGGCTGGAGCAGCCCTGGCCATTTATTTGGTGGGAGGGATGTGTAAGTGAAAACGTCTCCAAATCTACATTAACCTTAGAAGTGAGGCTGTGCACATGTCAGGTTGATATAAAAATCGACACGTCTCCGTCCTCAAGATGCCCGTGAATATTAACAACGGGCAGCCGAAAGGAGGAACTGCAGGCATGCAAGGTGATCTGTATCCATATGTAATGGGCGGAGCTATGTCACAAATATACACGTGGGAAATATCAATGAAGGAAAGCTCGGAACATACTCGTGCATGTGTCTCAGCATTTCAAGTTGCGCACTTGCAAATATTGGGCTTACCGATGTATTCGGGTCATTTTGCAAATGGAGACATGAAGCCTGCAGAGGCTGTTATTCTTGCCTATCAAAATGGAGACAGAAATAAATACAGTAGTAGAAGATTAATGCCGCCTGTAAAGGGTTGGCCGAAACAATAATTTTTTCAATAGGGAGCAGAGTAAATCTGGACAAAAACACTGTTGGACTTACACATCCATCCCCCTATATGAAATGGGGAATATAGCGCGCCCCCCCCCCCCAGCATGCTTTGTACACTGTTGACAAGGTATGGTTATCCATGTGTCAAGTGGCCACATGGGCATGATTTACAAGTACATATACTCGTAGCTAATTATACACGTTAATTGTGAACATGGCTTCTAAATAAAATATTGCCCATTGACTTCCATTGACCCAAATTTGGTCTTTCTGTTTCTTTTTTGGAAAGTTAATTTGCCCCCACTAGTTGAACGAATGGACAGACAAATGCACAGCGTTTTTACATAATTCTTCCACTGCATATGATGGAAAGTATAAAACGGAATTATTTCAATTCCATTTTTATCAGAGGGCAGCACATTTCAACGTGGGGGGTTAATTTATAATAGGATGCCTACATAAGGAGTCTAAAAGATGCCTATTTTATAAGGGCAGCATAGGCTCCCAGAACCAACCACAAGAGTGTGCAAATTCACATATACCAATTTACATCTTCTCCAGAGATCACATAAATGTGTACATGAATTCTACAAATGTACCGGATTATTTCATAAAATAGATGCATCCATCACAATTCCACCTCTGCACTCTCCACATTCCCGTGCACAGATGAAATAAAAGCAGACCCATCTTTTCCACGTGGCTGCTCTTTATGCACGTACATGGCTATGCAGTTTTATGAAATCAGTTTTCTGCGTGTGTGAAAGGGGCTTTGATGAGGAAAAGCTTTATGAAACCACCCCTGGCAGGGGCAGCAAGATTCCTGAGCCTTGCTTTCAGTTCCTGAATCAGTGAAAGGTGGGGATGGTGCAGAGGTAACCTTCGCAGCTTAGTGGTGAGCTGGGACGTCTCAGTCACTGCTCAATGACGACAGCTACTGGATGTCATGAGAGTGCACAATTCAGAATGATCTGGTCAAGAGCTATCTATGCACCAGCTGAGCTAGGGGGAACCTTGTCAAAACAGCGAAGACTTGGTTGTCCCCTCAATTATAATTCAGTCTTAGGTTGGGCTTCCCTTCCATATTTGCATTTTATGCAGCTTTCTAGAACTGAAAGACTACCAGCGTATCTTCTTTTTAGTTATCTCTGGGGTCATGTGGGTTCTGGAAAAGTGGCTTGTGGGCTTGGATGGGGGAGCAGCTATGTTTTATATTTGCTGTGGTTCAAAATGTGCTTTATTACCATGTTTCCCCGAAAATAAGACCGGGTCTTATATTTATTTTTGCTCCAAAAGGTGCACTAGGGCTTATTTTCGGGGTAGGGCTTACTTTTTTACTGATACCGGTATCACTTGCTGATTGGCTGCCACCTCATGACAGTCAGCCAATCAGTGAAGTGTTACCACAGAGCGCACATGGAAGCAGTGGATGCGGGCAGCGACAGCCCCTTGGAGAGAAGGAAGAGGCCCGCAGCGCAGAGACAGCACTGGCAGCTGATCGGCGTCGGTATTTTTCTTTTCTCCGAGCATAAGGACAGAGCAGAGGCGGGCCCGTGGGAGATAAAGAGAAGCCGAAGCGCCAGCTTGCCCTCTAACTTCGTCGCAAGTATTTTGTCTCCCTAAACGCCACCTCGTTAATGCGGCTGCCTTCCCAGTCCACGCCGCGAGACTGTGCGTTCTTCGTGATGGATACACCCCCTCTCGGCGCGTGTGTAACAATCTCCCGTGGACATGATGGATTTGAAAGGCCCCCGCGAAGCACGTTGCAGAAACCCCCGTGCCTTGGAAAGATAATTCGGACATGGAAATCGCCATACCGGTAGGTAGAAATATTATCTGCTTGCTCTCCTTCATGCTGTGCTGTTCATGTCCATTATGACTGAGTTCCCGTATCCCCAGTTTATTCACAGCTACGGTAGTGCAGAATCCACTCGGTGTTAAAAAATACCTTAATGTAAAGTGCAGTGAATTTAGGCTGAAGGGTTGAAATGAATGCATGGGGACCAAAAGGAACAATGCCTATTTATCTAAAAATGCATTCCCCTACCTCAAGAACACACACAGGCAGCCCTCCTCCATGATCTGCACTAGGTCTTATTTTCGGGGTAGGGCTTATATTATGGAAATCACAGAAAAACATGCTAGGGCTTATTTTCCGGGAAACACGGTGTTTGTTGCTTATTTGGGGTTTGATCTTATGCTTTGATTTTGTTTGCTATAGATATTTATTTCTTCATGGATTACCGATTTGGTTATTCCTTTTAAGGACTGGGAAGACAATCTAGACATATGGGCCCGATATTCAGCGGCAGTGGCTAGTCAATCTAATGGGGCTGTCCACCGCCACTGAACGCTTAACCTGGATGTTCAATGATGGGGCCATATCCGGGCCCTGGCATTGAATATTCGGGTCGGCTGGATTGCCGGGAAGCTAGCCGGGTAGCAGCAATATTTAGCCACTGGCCGGTTAGCTCCTGTGATGAACATTAATGCAGCTTTTACCTTACCTGACTTTCACCATGTGCTGGTAACTGAGCAGCAGCTCAATATTGCCGCCGCTGCCGCCGCATAATGTCCCGAGCTTGCGCCGATGCTAACCATTCAGCATCACGGCATGCAGCGGCGGCACCTGTGTTAGTGCCCGCCGCTGAATAACCTGCTGAGTGGTATTTACATAGTTTGTAGGTCTGAACATCGTATAAATGCCTTTGAATATCCCCCTCACTGGAATTAATAAATAAATAGGATGGAAAAATGCCCCAGGTAGTTACGAATGAAGGTTCATGCTATGGTTATTTTACATATGCCTCTCTCCTGTCCATAATATGTTTCATGTTTATGTAATTCACCTTATGCTTTACCCTTGAGAAAGTTGAAATATCAAAGGAGTCCAAATAAATAAGTAGTGGCCAGATATGGCTGAATTGAAAGTTTGAAGTCTGCTGGGCCAAAAATACAATTAAAAAAAATGAAATCTCACTCTCTACGATCCTGTAACTTTCTAACTCCTCAATGAGTTGTGACTCACTCCACCACACCATGTCTTGACCTACATAAGTTATGACTCATAATGATGTTTCTCCCACTTGAGTTTTGACTTGAGGACATCAGTCCTCTTTCTTTGTCAATCAACATGCGCGGTGACACACCACACCTGCAAATTTGTATTTTTCCCCCCTGGGTTTGAAAGCCAGTGACTAGGACTTTCTGGGCATCACTAAATGAATCCTATGGGCACACGTGATTTTTCTTCTAGCCGTACAAGACTGCATATCACTAACATCCTTTAAGAGACTGATATAATTTCATTAGTGTTCCACATATTTGCCTCATGAAGGCACATTTTACAAATGACGTCCAAGTGCAATCTAGGACATCCAAGCCAGAAGTCTGAAAAAAAGCAGGCACATCCAAGTTCAGGCATGAGCTCACAAACATGGGCGTGCCTGATATGGATATCTGTAGGGTGTCTATGTAGACGTTCCCGGAACAGTATTTATGACTGGCGATGTCTAGGCATAGCCTAATGGTTAGAGTAGTGGACTAGGTCCAGGGTTCAAATACCACTGCTGCTATCATTGTGATTGGGGGTGCAGTGCCATCTTCTCTACAGCCTCTGCATGTTTTATGATCAAAACAAGCTCTTCTCCAATACTTATTTATGCTTAGAACAGGTCTAAATTTGGATGGGGTTGCAGACATCCCTAGTGTTTCTGAAATCAAGCGGGAACATCTAAGTTCACTGCGCTGCCCCTGACCCACCTCCACTATGCCCCCTGCCTACTTGGACAACCCCGCACCAGAGATAGCTTTAAAAGTGATTTGTAAAATGGCACAAGGGATGAGCGTGTGCACATTTTCAGACGTCAAAATCACCCCTGAAGCTTTTAAAATGACCCCCTAGCTAACTGTGGGCTTATCTGCTGCTGAGTGTGTCTGTAAAGATGATTAGAAGCAAGGAGACTATTCCTGGAACATTCCACCTTCTCCACGCCTTATATCCCCCACTGCATACAAGGATGGCTTTTCCTTGCTTTCAAGAGCTTTCAGCCGTGAGATATCAAGCAAAGTCCCATCAGTTCTGCTTCGTTTTCCTTCATTCCGCTTGGAAACTAAGACAAAAGGGCAGGAAAACAGCTATCTGACAAGTTACAAGGATGCTGTAGGAACCATGTACTGTGCTTGCCTGCAATAATATGCACAGGAAGCATTAACACTCAACCTTTATGAAACGCTTTATGAACATGATGGACAGATATCAGTCTTCGGCTTAAAAATCAGGAAATGAGGTCATGAACTTTGTTCACCCTGTCCCTTTGTAGTCCTGGGGATAGCCAGGTATGTTGATTGCACTATAATCGTTCTCACATCTACCCACTTGGAAGGAATTACGCCATGAAGCAACAGCCCTCAACGCCAGTCCTCTTGGCTTTCCAACAGGACAACCCCCAGTGACCCTAGATAGCCATTTATTTACACCCTTTGCTTATGTTGCAAACCAAGCTGGACTGTGGAGAGGGCGGTGGAGAGGGCAATGAGAATGAGTTTGGAGAGTCAGCAATATAGTATGTGTGTCTGCAAAGACAACGTCTAGGGCAGGGGTTCTCAATCCTGTCCTCGGGACCCACCTAACCAGTCGGATTTCAGGATAACCACAATGAATATGTATGAGAGAGATTTGCATACACTGCCTCCATTATATGCAAATCTCTCCCATGCATATTCATTGTGGTTATCCTGAAAACCCGACTGGCTAGGTGGGTCCCGAGGACAGGGTTGAGAACCCCTGGTCTAGGGACAGGCAGATTGAAGGGTTGCTGGTCAAAGACTTTCAGCTACTATATCACCAGTTGAAAGTACAATTTTTGGAGCACCGAGTGAGCCCGGTGGATCCAGCATTCTTTAAATAGAACACCCCTCCCCCCCCCAATGAACACTGGAAACTCTTGTTGTTAGGGCTATGGCTGCTGTTCTTTGCCTGATACTGAACTGGGTATCTTAAGCCACTTGAAGGCACCCTTTCTTTTAACACATTTCATACAAGCCTTCTTTACTGGGCAACTGGAGCAGTGGACCTTGGTCTCTCTCTCTAACAAAAAACGCAGGAGCATGACTAAACCAACAGCCAACCCACGTTTGTGTTGCTGACTGGTGAGAGACTAAGATGGGAGTGAAGGGAGTAAAGATCCCTCCTCCCCCAATAGCAGAAGGTACCATTTGACGTATTTTAGATGGCTGCGGTCAACACAGATAGCGATAAAATTATGTAAGTATCAATTAAGAGAGAATTTTTTAAAATAAAGGATATATGCAAGAGATTTAATATTATAAATCACAAATGTTTATACCTAACTGAAAACAATGCTTTTTACTTTGCCTTCCAAGATTGTTCCTGGTTGCTGTCTCTCCTCTACTTCCCTCTGATCTGTCTTTTCCTGGTTCTCTCTCTTTTATCATCCATCACACACCTTCTTTCTTTTTCTAAGTCCTTGCCCCCACCCTCTGCCCCCTCTATCTACCATTGATTCTTCTCTCTTAGGCAGGGCCGGCCTGTCCATTGAGCGAGAATGTTTTTTGCACAGGGCCCCGCGTTTCTGGGGGCCCCGCACAAAGAACATTCTACTTTAAAAGTAAATTTTAAAATTTAAAAAAAAAAAAAGCTGGCTGCTGCCGTGGCAGCGGCAGAATCGAGTGTCCCGCGGGGCCCCCCTGCCCTTCCTGCATCAGCTCCCTCTCCGCACCGGCTTTCAGAGCGTGAAGAGAGAGCTTCCCCATCAACGCTCGCGGGCTTAACAGAGTCACGAGGGAGAAACTCTCCCTTTGCGCTCTGAAAGCCGGTGCGGAGAGGGAGCTGATACAGGGAGGGCAGGATCTGCTGGGCAGGGGGGGCCCCACGGGACACTCAATTCTGCTGCTGCTGCAGCGGCAGCGGCCAACTTTTTTTTATTTTAAATTTTCCCTGGGCAGTTGGGAGGGGGGGGGGTTAGGACTGGAAATGGGCTGATGGGGTTAGGACTGGAAGTGGGCTGATGGGGGGGGGGGTTAGGACTGGTAATGGGCTATGGGGGGGGCTAAAACTGAGAGTTGGGTGATGAGGATTAGGCCTGGAAGTGGGCTGATGGGGGCTTAGGACTGGTAATAGGCTATGGAGGGCTAGGACTGGTAATGGGTTGGGGGGTTGCTAGGACTGGAAATGGGCTGAGTGGAAGGGAAGGCTTGAACTGCAAATAGCTGATGGGGACGGGGCTTGGAATGGAAATGGGCTGAGGGGAAGGGGGCTTGAACTGCAAATAGCTGATGGGGAGGGGGGGCTTGGAATGGAAATGGGCTGAGTGGAAGGGGGGCTTGAACTGCAAATAGCTGATGGGGAGGGAGGCTTGGAATGGAAATGGGCTGTGAGGGGATGGAGCTAGGACAGGAAATGGGCTGATGGAGGGGCTAGGATAGGACTGGGAATTGGGTGTTGGGGGAGCTAAGATTTGAAATGGATTCATGGAGGGGCTAGAACTGGAAGTAGGCTCATGGGGGGCTTGGATTGGAAATGGAGGGGAGGGGAGCTAGGATTTGACATGGGCTGATTGTGGGGCTAGGAAAGGACTAGAAATGGGCTGATGGGAGGCTGGTATTGGAAATGAGCTGATGGAGGGACTCAGATAGGACTGGAAATGGATGGGGTAGCTATGACTGGAAATTGGCTGATGGGGAGCTAGGACTGGAAATGGGCTGATGCGGGGACTAGAAGTGAGCGGATGCTGGGTGGGGCTGGAACTAGAAGGGAGCTAATGTTGGGGGAGATTAGAGTGGGATGGGTCTGGGAGAGTGAAATGGAGAGGGGAAAAATATTTTGTGTGGGAGGGAAGAAAAATCTACAATTGGCAGGGTATTGGGAGAGTAAGTGGGGATTGAGGATGGAGGGGTAAAATTTGAGTGGATGAAATAGGAATGAGGAAAGAGCAAAAGGAGAAATATTAGTATGTTAAAGCAGATGTAGAGAGAGAATGGAAAAAAACTAGAAGAGAGAAGAAAGGACAAATGGACAGCAGACGATGGAGAGTTAGCAGAAGACACAAAGAAACCAGAAGTGGCTGGAGCAATTGCAACTGAAAAAACAAATGCACAAAAGGTACAAAGATATCTCTTTACTTTGAATTTATTAACTGGAATATGTCAGCTCTGGGAAATGTGCATCATTAACGTCTGCGCTTTGTTTAGTACAAGAGGAAATTAATTTATAGTTTTATTTCTACATTGTTGTTGTACATTCCAAGTTTGGCTTTTGGGATTTCCAGTTTAAATATTGTCTTCCTGTTTCTAAATTGTGATTCCTTGTTTGGTGATGGTCTATGTTCTGGATGTGTAACTGAGCTGAGGTATTCTGTTTATGTAATTCCTATTTGACATTGCCACTTGTTCTCTTTCCCCAGTAGGTCATGTATTGTTATTCTCTGAAATGTATTGGTTTAATATTTGCAGTGTTGCCTTTTGATAGGTAGGGTCTGGTGCATTGTGACTCCTGGTAGTGCTGTTAGGATACGGCGGGTTTGCTATGGGTTCTAAATGGGCAGTGTTTGTAGTAGTTCCTAATGTGCCTGGCGGTTGGCACTGGATTATAGTAATGTAGTGTGATAAGGAAGCTTATCATGACAGAGGAGAAAGGGGTAAAGGAAAGGAATTTACCCTTATAAAAGGACCTATTCTACAAGGTCAGAGAAACAGAACCCCAATCACACCTAGAAAGCAGGAAATTCCCAGATGGGATAGGTTTCAGAGTTCTCCTAGTGGAGAAAAGGAGAGGGAATACAGACCCAGGGTAAAGGACCCTTACGTCACTTAGTTCCCTAATTACCCAGCTGCCAGGAGGCAAGCTGATCTCCGTCACTTGAGAGGAGAACAGGTGGGGCTGGAGCCTTGGGGATTTAAGTCTAGGATAGAGAAAGAAGCAGAAGAGAGAGAGAGGAGGAGGAGAGTCCCAGAGAGAGTCTCAGGGAGAGACCCAAGCAGAAACTCAAGCTGGAGGACAGGATGAGGAAGCACAGGAGAATGGTGGCCAGAGCATGAGGGAGGAGAAGCTGCTACAAGCCCAGGCCCAGGTATGAGCCTTGAAAGCTTGTCTAAGACAGAGCAGTGCAGAGTTGCAAGGGATACTCTCAGCTCTAATGGAAGGCAGTCAGCTGAACCCTGTGAACTGGAAGGAGAGGTAGAGCCTATGCAACTAGGTGAACCAGACCTAGCTGTGAATGACGAGGACTCATACATGGATTGCTCCTTGTGCCAATCCTTTACTGCAGAGGGATTGAAGGAAAAGCACCCTTAAGAGAAAACCTTCAGAGTCAGGTAACTGTGAAAGCCTGTAGATGGTTTTGTGCATGTCCTGTGTTAAAGAAGAAATATGTTTGCTGAGAAAGCCAGAGCAAGCTGAAGCTCTCTGATTGGGCTTATTAAACACCTGCTATCCAGAGCAGTGCACCGGCAAGAAGCCAAGCTAATGGTGAAAGGAAGTAAAGTTTTTGGCTTTGTTTTTGAATATTCCTAAAGCCTGGAATAGAACATTATTTGCTTATGAGATGTTTTTGTTCCTGTTAAAAGTTTTACTTTGTTTGTAAGGAGACAAACAGCCTGGAAGTGTTTGGGACTATGAGAACAGAAAACTGCCATTGAGAAATGCTGTTTTTGTTTGCTTTAAACAGCAATGCTAGCCAAGCTGGTAGCACTGACTTTTAGAAAGCTTTATCTTTGAGCTGAAGAACACTATAAGCCGAAAGTTTGCTTTGAGTTTATTTATGTCCTGATGTGTATTGTGAAGAATCCTGGAGAAAGAATCCAAGGGTAGTATTTGTGAACCTTTGCGTTTGAGTCAATAAATTCTGTCATTGCCTTACTATTCGAGCCAACTACAAGTGTTTTTACATGAAGCCAAGTGAATTGTGACTGAACTACCTTTCCCAAGAGGCACTGCAAAAGAACAAGTCAGTAAAAGGCTAAAAGGTGAAACTTTCTGACATCCACGCCTCTCCACACAAGAAGTAAGGGGCAAGGGCGTGACAGTAGACATCTTTTAGTCTTTCTTTATCCATACACTCATTAAGAGGCATGTTTACTAAAAGTTATGGTAACATTATGCAAATATTTATGCAAATGAGGTCCCTTATGCAAATGAGGCCCCACACCTAGTCTCCGCACATAGCCCCGCACCCCCCTTGGGCCACCCCTGCTCTTAGGCCCCTTCTTTTTATTCATCCATCTCACATACCCAGCTTCTTTTCTCTTTTACCTTCCATCTCTTACTTTTCAACCATTTTCATCTTTTATGCCCATCCATGGCTGCTAAATGGGAGTAAATTTTAAAAAAGACCTGTTTGTGAAAAATAATTTCATGCCAGTAAAACCATCAAAGGTAATGGGGCCTGTGTTTCCAGTGCTGTGGGCTCACGTTCTGTGAAGTTGCATCACCTGAGAATCAGGGACTATATTACGATGCAGTAAAGGACATGTTTACCAAAGCACGTTAGGCTTCTGCAGCTAACATGCCAAAAAGTGCAGATAGAGCCACATTAGCTGCACAAGTCATGCATTATCTGTCAGGAGTGCGCACAGCATTTCTTCAACAGATTACATACCGAATATGCAGAGAATGCCGTTGGGCAGCTTTTTAGATGCAACTAACATTACCTACTGAGGTGGCATTAGCTCTACCCATGCTGTCTGCAAATTCGAGAGTTACCATGTGCTGTTGAGACCCGTGGTAATTGCACATTGCAGACACACCCACTCTCTGCTCTAATCCCGCTCACTCCTGCAGACAACAAGCTTTTTGAAAAATAGCACAGAAAATTTGCTGTGCTATCTGGAGTTGCCCTGTGCTAACTGTTACCATTGCCAGAAAGGGGTTTAGTAAGTCCAGTTGTGCACAAAATGGTGATGATGAAGATTTATTACAACTATTTGATAAATTGAAGAGTAGAAAATCACTTGGACCAGATGGTATACATTCAAGGGTGTTGAAAGAACTGAAATATGAGATTGCAGACCTACTATTAGTAATCTGTGAACTATCATTAAATTCATCTGTAATACCTGAAGATTGGTGGATGGCTAATGTAACGCCAGTTTTTAAAAAGGGCTCCGGGGTGATCCAGGAAACTACAGACTGGTGAGCCTGACGTCAGTACTGGGAAAAATGGTAGAAACCATTATAAAGAACAAAATTACTGAACATGTAGATAATCATGGCTTAATGGGAGACAGTCAACATGGCTTTAGACAAGGAAGATCTTGTCTTTCTAATCTGTTATGTTTTTTTGAAGGTGTGAATAAACAGGTAGATAAAGGTGTATCTGGACTTTCAGAAAGCCTTTGACAAGGTCCCTCATCAGAGACTTTTGGCAAAACTAAAAAGTTATGGGATAGGAGGCAGTGTACTGTTGTGGATCAGGAACTGGTTAAAAGATAGAAAGCAGAAGGTAGGGCTAAATGGCCAATTTTCCCAATGGAGAAAGGTGAATAGTGGAGTACCCCAGGGATCTATGCTGGGTCCACTGCTTTTTAACATATTCATGAATGACCTGGAAAAGGGAATATCGAGTGAGGTTATCAAATTTGCAGATGACACAAAACAATTTAAAGTTGTGAAAAATTGCAAGAGGATCTTGATAAATTGGAAGACTGGGCATCAAAATGGCAGATGAAATTTAATGTGGACAAGTGCAAAGTTATGCACCTAGGAAAGAACAACCCAAACTATGGTTACACGATGCAAGGTTCCACATTAGGAACCACCACCCAGGAAAAAGATTTAGGCATCATCGTGGATAACATGTTAAAATCCTCTGCCCAGTGTGCAGCGGCAGCCAAGAGAGCAAATAGAATGCTAGGTATCATAAGGAAAGGAATGGAAAATAAAACAAAGGATATTATAATGCCTCTGTATCGTTCCATGGTGTGACTTCACCTTGAATATTGTGTGCAATTCTGGTCGCTGTATCTTAAAAAGGATATAGCATTATTAGAAAAGTTACAGAGAAGAGCCACCAAAATGGTAAAGGGCATGGAAGGATACCCCTATGAAGAGAGGCTAAAAAGGTTAGGGTTCTTCAACCTGGAACAGAGACAGCTGAGGGGAGATATGATAGAGGTCTATAAATTACTGAATGGAGTGGAACGGGTAAACGCAGATCGATTGATTATGCCATCAAAATATAGAAAGACTATGGGACATGCAATGAAGCTACAATGTAATCTATTTAAGACTAATAAGAGAAAATATTTTTTCATTCAACGTGTAATCAAACTCTGGGATTTGTTACCAGAGGATATAATAAAAGCTGTTAGTGTAGCAGGGTTTAAAAAAGGTTTGGACAAGTTCCTGGAGGAAAGGTCCATAAACCATTATTAAAGTGGACCCAGAATATCCACTGCTTGACGCAATACAAGCATTGTGGAACCTGTGTGTTTTGGGGAAAATGCTAGGTATTTATGACCTAGATTGGCCACTGTTGGAAACAGGATACTGGGCTCGATGGACCTTGGTCTGACCCAGTATGGCATATCTTATGTTGTTTTGGTGAAACATGTGGCAGTAAAAAAAAGTTAGAAAGTCAGAAAAATATCTTTTATCCAATATTTTCTAGGGGTGTGCATATATACTTTTTTCATTTCTTCATTGCTTTCCATTTTTTCAATGCTTTTTTTGTAGTTTATTTCATTTTATTTGCAACAAAATAAACCACAAAATAAAACACCCCCTCCCCCCCAAAAAAAGAAATCAAATATTGGATGCAGGGCCTCTCCTTCCTCTATGGAGAAATCCCAGTGCCATCATATTTTAAAAATTCCTAGCTCCAGCAAGGCTGACTGCATCTACCTACCCTACCCCCAGATGCATTGTACCCCATTTGTAGGGGTTGTCAAAATCTAAATTGGACATGTGCAATCCTCAATTGTTCCCATCCCCCTGGGCCTCTATGGCTGGAGTCATTTGTTACAAAGAGGTTACAAGTTCCCTTTGGTAGTTAGATAAAAGGAGAAACAACATTGGTAGCTCGTATTGTCCTGTCCTGAAGAAAGATTTAACTTCCAAAGCTAGCCCAAGAATGTATTAATTAGTCTCACCTTAATTTCTTTTTTTGCTTTTCCTTTTATCTAACTACCATTTAAGCAGACGAACACGGCAGTCACACTACAGATTCTCTTTGTATACCATAGAGCACTGAACAGTGAAAACAGACGGCAAAGGTCTGGTGCATTCCTCCAAATGGGAAGACAAAGAGCGACATTGTCTATGGAGCTGAGCTCACTATCTCTGGGTATCAGCTCCCGTTTAAAACACATCCTTCTCGGTGAATTTCGTTCTCTCCCAGCAGTGACCATGTCTTTGCAAGGCAAGTCTAACCATTTAATTGAGCAGACTGGTCATACCCCCCCCCTCCCCGATACACATTTGTTCAGTCCGGCATTTATCATGGATGGAACACAAAAAAAAGCTGTAAAACTAAGGGAAGGTAACCCACTGCCCATCTAACACAGGACCAGATCCTTTGTTTTAATCTTTCACAGGAACATGTAAGATAGAAGGATACCGGACTACTTCCTTCTTCTCCCGGGCTTCATTTTTCTGGGGGGCATGGGAAGGGAGGGAAGAGGATGCGTAAGGGAAGGCGATCAAGCTCCCGCGGTTTTCCATTATTCATTTCCAGGCAGTGACTAGAAGGGGGCCTGGGGGGAGGGGGATATGTCTAGACATCCAGCGTGTGCCCCACTGAGAGGTGTGGCTCATTTCTCTGCTGGCTTTGCAGACTGGAGCTGTTGCTATAGCAACCGCATCCCTGCTCAAGCTGGGCTGTAGGATGGTCGGAGAGGCATTCCTGGACTTGGTAATTCTCTGCAGAGCCAGGAACCTGTTGGCAGAAGGAACATGGACTACTAGCCGCAGATCAGATTCATGGACCTCTGCGATAGGATGACACTTTGGAATTTTTTGGATCATGCCTGTTCTGTGCTAGTTTAAGACCAGTTACATTCAGGTAAGCATACAAGCAGCGTGCAGAGATAGCCTAATCGTTAGAGCACTGGCTTGGTAACAGGGTTTGGTTCCCACTAGTACTTCTCATGGCCTTGGGCGAGTCACACTAACAAGAAAACCCAGGAGCTGCTGGGTCACCAGGAGTCAGCACTGACTCGAAGGCCTAGGTTGCATTTACATTGAGGTATTTCCCTGATTTACATTCTGAGTCTGTACCCGAGACAATGAAGGGTGAAGTGACTTGCCCAGGGTCACAAGGAGCACCAGTGGGATCTGAATTTTGGTTTTTAGCCCACTGCTCTAACCACTAGGCTACTCCTGACAATAACACAGTGACAAAGTGCTTACTCAGAGCCTCCGATGCTGCAGGTGTTGAGCTCTAACCAGCCAGTCTGACCCCTTCGACGCAGACTTCCTGTTTGCATGGGGGCGGAACTGGTTGCTCGCAGCACCAACTGTGCACAGTGGTTCAGAGCCTCTGGATAAGCGCTGCATTGCTGTTTTATTGTCACTGCCACTGCTGCAAGTCCTAGAGAGGGGCGGCAATGGTGGCAATGGGCTGCCCGCTAAAGGTTGGTGCTCTAAGCGACTGCCTATTTTACCTAATGGTTGCACCAGCCCGGGGTGTGCTGTATATAGACAGCATGTTTGCTGTGAAGCTCTGCACATCTGCTGATGTTAACATTTGTATAGGCGCTATCCAGAGAACATGAAGATTTAACACAACCCCAGAGGCACCTTACAGACTAACCAATTTAGGGACAAGTTTCTTAAAGTGTGGCATGGTTTTGCACTTACCACACCGTAATTGCAAAACGTAAGGTAGGATAAGTTCAAAGCCTGTTCAGTAAATGCAGGAGACATTCCCAGCATCTGCCTTGCACTCACTGCAGAGGGCAGACCCTTACCGCATGGATCCCATGTTACATGCATCGCAGATATTGAGGGTGCATCTGTGCTATCTGCGGATGCCTCTAATGTGGACCTGATACTGCCCAAACTTCCCAGAAGAGCTCCTGCATCAAGCACCAATGACTGTAAACTCTGTGCCCCCCCCCCAATCCATACCACCTCCCCAATCTATATCCAGAGCTGTTAAAATATCATCTCACCCTCGACCTGCTCCCCCCAATGACAGCCCCCCAGCACATCCCCCTCTCCGCTGAAAGCAGCCCTCCTTCCCCACCCTCCTGCCCCTCCAACAGTTACCCTGATGTTCTCCCATGGTGCAACTGGTGCAGTTTTTGGAACAGGCAGCATGATGAGCAGGAGTGGGAGGGGGGGCATCGTTCCTGCTCCCGCTAGCCATCAGGGTAAAGCTGAGGAGTAGGATCAGGAGTGGGTGGGGGTCTGCTATGGAGGTATTATGAACGGGTCAGTGATGCTTGGGAGGGGGGCTCAGATGGGAGGGAGGTTCAGCCATTGGGGGGGGGTTTCACTGGAAGGGATCAGATGCTTTGCAGTGGAAGAGGAGAGCATTGGATGCTCAGGGGAGGGTAGTAGAGGAGATCAGATGTGGCACGGGACGTAAGGGAGGTGTTGATATGTAGCGCAGAATTGTGGGGCATATTTGAGGTTTAGAGCACCAAGGGGGGGGGGTGAAATCAGAGTGGTAATTGAGGGCATACTTGTGGTGCTGAACCAGGTGGACATACACAGCAGAAGCTGCTCCCACACGTATATGGAGGGACGGTGCGGTTTCCCTCCTGTGCAGCTCTGCTGCTCCCGCCGGACGTGAAGAGGCCTATCCACACAGTCCTGCACTTCTTTACAAGACGTTTTATGTTTGGCAGAGCCTTTTGTAAAATAGCAGCCTCCTGACCTAGACATGTGAATTCCCTTCTCGATGTCCTATCTAAAATGTGCCTTTTAAAGTGCAGTAAGGAACTTTTTCATGCACTAACCCCAGGGGATATGCTGGGTACCAGTGCCGTACGTAGCCCTGTGCAAGCAGTGCAGCTGCACAGGGCACCAAAGATTAGAGGTGCATTTGGGCTTGCCAGCCTTGGCTCCCCCCCACACCGCCTGCCCTTGCCCTGTCACAACCTTTTGTGTTCCCTTGGCCGCAGCAGCAGCAGCAGAGTGGACCTGATCTCAAACTGGAAAAAAAAACCCAAAATCAGGCAGCTCTTTCCAACTCCGCACTTGCACACAGGTCTGATCCCTCCCTCCTCTGACACGGGTCTGTGCAACTCCGCACTTGAATGGTTGGTCTGGTCTCTCCCTCCTCTGACGTGAACCTACATCAGAAGAGGGAGGGATCAAAGCTGCGTGCAAGCGTGGAGTCGGAAAGATCTGCATGTCTTTTTTGAATTAGAGGTCAGGTCCGCTCCACTGCTGCTGCTGCCAAGGGGAACACAAAAAGCGGTGGCAAAGCAGGCAGTGTGGGGGGAGCCGACTGAACATGTAAGTGTGGGGTAAGATGGGGGAGATGCCAGGCATGGGGCAAATGTGATGGGGGTGGGGGGGGGGGGGGAGTGCCAGATGTGCAAGTTGCACAGGGCGCATTTATGGCTTGGTACGGCCCTACTGAGTATGCCCCCCATAGTTACTGCATGGCTATTGCTCTTACCAACCACTTGTTTTTCCTTCTAAAGGATGGTAAGTACAAAACGTTACTGCACTTCAGTAGAGAGCCCTTCACTGCTGCTTTGAGCTGAAGCGTTCAATGCACTTTTAATTTCTCTGTTCACCGACTAGCTGCCTTGGCTATAGGTGGTATATAAAACTGAAATAAACTGTAACTGTAAACTGTACCCCATCCCCCTTCCATTGAGGGTGACCTCGAAGTAACAATTCGGGGAGCCTTTAATAGGACTGTGTGTGCTTATCGCTTCCAATCAATAACTTCTGATAAAGTAAAATTTTAACCAACAAATGCTTACTAGTAAAGAACAGGGAAGTTCATTTCTGAAGTCTTCTCCACTCCACAGAGGGCCAGGGTACTACAGCTCCCATTAATAAAAACCAACTATGGCCGGCCAGAGCCACACGCTCCCCGAGCTGTGATTTACCCTCCACCGATCAATCGGCATGGTAGCAGCGCAAGCCTTCTTCTCCGCTTCACTAGATTGATGGCGCCACTTCCTGGGCTCTGGTTTTATTGCTTTTATTGTACCCCCGACAAATAAAGCAAAACCCAGAAGCCTAATGCAAAGCAGATGGAATGACTGTAGCAGACCCCCATCAGAGACGTTCAGCACCTTCATCCATCAAAACACAGTGAAGGCCTGTCTGGACCTCCCCCTCCTTGCTTTCGTAAAATCAAAGGTAGATTCCTTGACAGAGTGTTTCCAGCTCTGCTATAGTGTGGTAGACATGCCTCCTACCCTGGAGCTCCGAGAGATATCTTGGCCTGGAAGAGGCTTGAAATTATTACTTCCAGCTGCAAGACTTTCAGAGGCAGCCTATAAGACCTCTGTGGAAGGTTAGAAGCTAACCTTGACAAGGACGGGGGAAACCCCTGCACTAGATTAACTAATTTCAATAATTTTCTGGAACATGTGTGGCAGGGAATAAGGAAGGGATGACATTTTGGATTTAGCTCACACCTATTTCAGTGGTAACTCATGACAAGTTACATTCAGATACAGTAGGTAAGAACTTCTTTTAAAGATCCATTGAGGCACGTTCCCTTCCTCTTAAGATCATTTCCTTTCCAGTTTGTCTCATTACTTTACATGTATAAACTAAGGGGGTCATTTTAAAAGAGTTAGTCGTGATTTAGGATGTTTGAAGAGGTGCACGTGGAGGTCGAAATCACAGACACGTCTCTGAAGCCATTCCACAAATGACATTTACAGACATCCAAGTCGGCAAAGCAATGTGTCTGAGGAGGTAAATAAACTTACACATCCCCAGTCAAGTCCACGTTTAGACTGCTGCAGCATCAGGAAAGTGCTTGCTTTGGCCTTAAAACAGCCAGAGAGTGCAGAGTTAAGTGATTGGTTTAAGATCACAGAGACCCACAGTAGGATTTGAACCCTGACCACTGTGTTCCTAATCCACTACTTTAACCATTATACTACTAGACATCCATGTTCTGTGATGTCATTCCGGGGACATCTACAGCATGTCGACATCTTTCTAGCTGCCCATATTGGGCATGTCCATGTTTCTGAAATCGTGCCTGACCTTGCACGTGCCTGCTTCTTTTTTTCAGGCACTCTGGCTTTGATGTCCCACATTGCACTTGGATGTCCCATTGTAAAATGTGCCTTCTAGTGAACATAAGAGGGGCAACAAGGAAAAACAAAATGAAGTGAAAAGGCAAAAAAAATGTCCTTAGCACGGCCCTATTAAAGACATTGGGGCTGGCTGAATTATTTCTTCAAGGTCACCTTTCCCTGAACCGAGACAGCTGCCCAAGTCTAATCAGCCACTTCCACCCCACTCCCCAAAGCTAAAATGCTCCTCTAGGCACAATTGCACCTACCTCCCCTTCCCTTGCATAATGAGATGTTTTCCCAAGGGCAGCCTTCTCCCAGTTCTACTTCTCCTCCAGTATGGAGCAACTTCTTCCCCGTTTCCCTCCCAGTAATGAGACATTTTCCCAGCCACAGTCCTCCGCTTCGGCTCCTCTCATACTGAGATACTTGTCCAGGCATATGGATTCTAGTCCTTCCATAGCCTAAAAGATCAAGTTTTTTCTATTACAAGGGCATTTTTGCACCTCTAAGAAGCTATAACACTGCGCTATTCATCCTACACCTTGATATTTCATCTCAAACAACTGTCAGCCTGCGAAAATCAATAAAAGTAGCAACACAACAAGGAAGCTTTGGTGACAGAGTTCAAATTATGCCTCACCTAGAAGGCAAGGCAGTTTACATCAAAGGAATGGAGTTCGATTCTCTTCCTACTAATTTCATGGATTTTTTTCTGCAAGATAATAAGAAATCATTTTCAAAATTAGAAGAGGTGACGTCAATCATCAAAGACTGCAAACAGTTCTGTTCTTTAAAATATCCGCAGTCGCCGTTCCCACCAAGCTGCACGGCAGTCGTCCACCCATGTTGCTTGCAGTAGGGGGAGGTGCTGTGATATCACGCTTTTAGCTGCGAGGTGCAGCTGCCTGCTCCCCTTGACTAAAAGTGCAATATCGCAGCAGATCCTCTATCGGCAGCAGCATGGGTGGAGGACTGTTGTGTAGCTTGACGACACTGTCGTCTATTGAATATTTCTGACCGATTAATATTTCTTCAAGCAAACGCATGCTAATCTGCATATTTCGAATACCCTGAAAACGAGCCTGGTGTACGGCCCTGGAAGACAGAAGCTGGGGGTCCTCGCTTCAGAAGGATAAAACCATGACAAATGAAGGGAGACCGATAAGAAGAAGATGAACCCAGTCAGCTCTGCCAACTTCCAATAATGGGAGACAGACTCAGAATGGAGAGACGGCGCAATTTGTACTCTGAATTGCATCAAGTTCCCATCTTGATCTTAAATCTATTCACAGCTTCCTGCGTGCTTTGAGTAGCATCCTGGGTTTCAGGCTATGAAACAAATTCAGATTCTACCTAGGGAAGATCACAGTAGGGTGACAACTCACTAAATACTTGTATTCCTTCTTTTCATGTGGATGCATTCATGCTGCTTTCAAGATGTCACATTAATTGCGCCAGAGACTTAAGATTCCCTGGAACAGCACAGGGAACAGCGGCAGCAGTACAAGCCAGGACTGGTGCTAGGATATTAGGCAGCGCAGGCAAACCTTCAGCCTTAGCACCCTCCCCCAAACTATGTTTCCTGCCCCCCTAGGGCCTCTCCCAGTCCCTAGATGTTGATAATTAAACTGCTATAGATACTGGGCCCGATTTTCAAAGGCAGTTTTGTGGATAGTTCCTTTGGAAACTCCCGTTTAAGTCTCTAACGTGCCGAGATGCTATCTGCCTAGCATCATGGCGTGCTTGGGGTGTTCCAGGGTGAGGCAGAGGCGGGGAATGACACTAAGTGGATAGCAGCAATTTTTGATGCTGCCCGCTTAGCGCTCTGCGCCTTAAAGATAGGCAAGGAAAACCCTCGCCTATCCTTAAGGTGCTGGGGTTAAACGGGCAGCATCGAAAATCGCTGCTACCCGCTTAGCCTCAGTGATTGCCGGCCTGTGTGGCGTGACCTGGATTTTCATTTCTGTCACTGCGAAATGAAAATCTGGGCTAAGGGAGTTGACGGGCAGCCTATGTGCCGACGCGGTGCATAACCTGCCTAAATGAAAAATCGGGCCCATTGGTCTTTAGTCCCATTCTTTGTAACGTTTTTTGTAAGTGATATCACAGAACGGTCTTTGGAAAAGGTTTGCCTCTTTGTGGATGATACTAAAATCTGCAACAGGGTAAATACCCTGAAAGGTTTGGATAACATGAGGAGGGACCTAGCAAAGCTGAAAGAATGGTCTAGGACTTGGCAGCTAGGAGTTAACATTAAAAAATGCAGGGTCGTGCTTTGAGGCTGCAAAACTCCAAGGGAACTGTACAGGACCTACTAACTAGATAAACCCAGCTGATATCCCCTGGGAATACTGTGGCACTCTCCGGACAGTGCCGGCGTGGTCCGTAGACAAGATGAGGGCAGCTCAAGCACTAATCTGCTTGGCAGTGATTTTCAGTCTGCTAATCGGATTAGTGCCTGTGTAAAGTTATGACATATCAATGACTGAGCCACATTTAACCACCATTCTGTGGATAAGGACCAGAACCATTAAGTTACTGCACTGCACGCAGGGCCAATGCTACCCTAGGCAAGCTAGGTGGTTGCCTAGGGTGCCTGCCCTCTGAAGGTATCCATTGCCATCGCTGCCACCCCCTCTTCAGCAGCAGTAATAGCCCCCAGGCTGCGACACAGCACTTATTAACACACTCCAACTCTGCGTCACAGTTTCCTTCTGTTTACGATGTGCCATTTCTGTCCCCCTCCGAAACGGGAAGTGGCAGAAACGGCACTTGTGAAAGGAAGAAAACCGTGATGCAGTGCTGGAATGCGTTAGTAAGTGCTGCGTTGTGCTTTGAGGGCTATTGCTGCCACTGCAGGCCCTGGGGGGATCACGGTGGAGGCGGCGGGATGGAAAGGCCATCTAGGGAGCCTCCAATCCTTCTGCCAGCCCTGATTGCACTTGGCCTGTCCATCATATTTTGGCCACCAATGGTTATGTGCACGTTTACAATATTTATGCCAGGTCAATTTAAGGAAGAGAGAAAAAGGCACAGTTCTCAAAAAACCAACCCACAACATTAGGTTATTTTCATAAAAGCCAACTCTGAAACTCAGCCAGTATCTGTCACAGCCAAGGAAATCAGATCAAAGCAGCACAATTTCTTCAGCCTTAGTTTCTTAAACATGAGGGGAAAATGCCAATCTCATTTGTCTTCTGGGACACAAATGTCAGGAGTGTTACATGTGTCACATCAGCGAGATCACTAATGCGGACCTTGCTAGTGGGTCCCTGTCTGGTATGTGGATGACAGTGAAGGACCCCGGGAGCAAGAGATTTAGCAGCAACCCTTTTACACTTCCCACTGCTTCCCTCCAGCCTGTCTTCACAAATTAATTGCCATCGGAAATGATGAGTCATGAAACAGAGTCCATGAAAATGCCTAATTACAATAGACCACCACTTCGGCACTCAGCTACAAGAAAGCCTCTCCATACATTGCAACTGCTTTCCCAAATGGGTGTAAGAATTGGCAGTGCTGTGAAAAATAAATCGCAGGAGGGGACACAACACTAGGTTTATGATTCAGAGGAGCGCTTTGGCTTCCAAGGTACATGCCTATTATATCTGTGTGCATCTGGGAATCCCAGCTGGAATGGCCAACTCTAACTATCTATGTCTAATATTTGTTCAGTCGATCAGGCAGGAGCTTCTGATAGAAATGCTTGGAAGAGGGCAGCTACCTTTGCTGTTTGGGAATGATGCTCCAGAGCTGATTTTGCCAGATAAAATGCCCCATACCACACTGGGAACAGAGCAAATCAAATCAAATCAAATAAATATAGAGAACTAGCCTAAGATCTCATGATGGCATGAAATCTTGAGCAAGACTGATAGTAGAATCCTGTACTTTTTATCTTTTACTTTACTTTTTAATCACAATATTTTGCAGCTATTTCCTTACCCAACAGAGTATATTTGTCCCTTGAGTCGTTCTCTCAACTCCCCCCCCCTTTCTCTGCTCCAGTTCTAAGTAGTGTGATGCCACCTACAGTGCATTATGTGGGAGTTTGGGGCCTTTGAAAACTAAGATGGCCACTGTCCTAGCCTCATCTAATGGCTCCTGAAAATGCTTTTGTTTGGTCAGCTGGGATTTGATTTGTCAATCAAAGTGGGGAAAAATGATCAAAATTCCCAACATTCCTAAATCCAAGTGGAAGGATTTTGGTTTTGTGCTTTGAAGTTAGTGTACTCGGCCTTGAACTGACATCATTTCAGAAAGCGGTGCAGAAGAGTTCGTGCAAGGATGAAAACATGAGGCCAGATGTTCAAGTGATACCATCACCAGCTGAAAGAAAATTACTTCTTGTCCAGAGTTTTCCATGACTTGAGTAACTCCATTCAAAATCGTAATCAACACACTGTAACCAATGGTATCCAACTGATCAAATCCCATGAAGACAAGGCCGGTAGGAATAGCACACTTCGTCCACAAAGGGTTCATTTCCACGGCAATCCTGCCTTCCCTCCCTGCATCCACTATCAGTTATATGTCGTAATATTCATGCTAGGTTCATACAAAAGAAAGAGAGACATGGAACTACATAGAGTAGGATTAGTTAAACAAGTCATAAAATGCAAATCCCTTGGAGCTAAATTTCTCATTAACCTTTTTTGTCATGTTGCTGTTTGTCACAGAGTGCCCATATTAGCATAGCTTAGGGCACATGCACATTTTATTGATCCTGCCATCACACGTTGACAAGTAGATATGTGAATTCAGGAAACATATCTACATGCCTAGCAGGTTGCTCAACTTTCCATTATTTGATGCAAGAATGGAGGAGTGGCCTGAATATAGCATTGGGCTAAGATCAGGGATACCAGAGCCCAAATCCTGCTTCTTTGACTGATAATTCTTGTGTCCCTGCAGAAATCACGTCATTCTCCATTGCGTCAAGGACCAACTTACATTATAAGCCCTTCGGAACTTCAATTGTACTCAAGTTGTAACTATTCTTGATTTCAAGTTCGGAAAGATAAGTAATTAAATCTAAATTCAAGAAAGTATAGCACTGTTGGCTCCAAATGTACCTAGGGAGCATTAGGTACAAGGATAAAGTTGGTGAGGTTTGGTTGTTTAATGACTGCTCTGAGATTAAATGGAATTAGAATAAGTTGTCCACCCCAACTTGGGACTTTGCCTTTAGAATCCAGGATTTAATATCCAGGATTTAATTACTAAAACAGATAAAACCCATTAAAATAACCTCTCCATACAAAAATAAATTAAACAGGTAATAAACATACTAATACTACAAGACGACCAACGAGAATATACCCCACTGATGAGTCTACCACTCTTATAAATAGTTATGAGAGGACATTAACAGTTGCTAAAAGGTTTCTCCCCTCGCCTCCCCACCCCAAGTTACCTGTTTTTCCATGTAAAATTGTTTCAAGTTTAATGTATAATACTGTTAATCATGTTTTAATGCAAATGTTCAGTTCTATGTAAACCGCCTTGATTCGCGAAAGGCGGTAACAAATGCAACTAAATAAATAAATATCAGTCTTGGAGGAGCTGTAATTTCCACTTCAGCACAGAAGATGCAACAACAGATACAGTTTCTCTGCATATACAAACAATTCTTCAAGATTAGATTGTGTGTGTAATCTCCTTATGAAAGTATCTTGGAGGGACTCTCAGTGGTGTGTCACTACACTGCGCGCATGTTGTTTGTCTGAACGGATGTGTTACCAATGGGTTCTTTAATGGTTTACTTGGTATCCTGTGTGTGCTGTCCTTTAAGTAAAGCTTCTCTCTCTGTTCATTAAACAGAATTTCTGCTGTACAGTAAGGCACAGCATCGGCTCAGGAAATCAAACTTTGCGCACTCCTTTTGCAGCACTGAGCCTGGTGGGGGCTGTAGGGATGGGGACGCGAGGCTGATAAGATGGGAGAATTCAACCCAAGTCAACAAGATGAACATTTCCAATCACATTCAGTAAAATAAGATAAGCTTTGATGGATAAAACTGGAGAGAGAGAGATTACAACAGCCAGCCATGGATATGACGTCTGGAATCACTGAGGTGTGGTAGACATACAGTTATGACTGAACAGAAAAATACAGCAAATTAGATACTATTAAGCTATAATCTCACATTTAATAAAAGGGGAAGAGTCTGCCTTTATGTCAAGTCTAAATTATGCCCCATCCTGAAAGGGAGTATTGACATTTTGCGTGTAGCAGAGAGAATCAGAGCCTGTCACCTAAAGGACTGGGTAACTCAGAAGACGGTCAATAAGATGGAACCAGTTACCTCTAGCATTGGATATCTCAGGGGATGGGCACAAGAAAACAGAGTCTGTCACCTTGATATCTCAGGGGTTTTGGAGCTTTTACTTCTGCAGTGATCTTACAGTGGTTGATTTCATGAATCTCACAAATCATATTTGTCTGGGCTCTGCAATTTGGAGTTGGCTCACATTTTACCAAGCCTAGAAGGCGAGTTTGCGCTGCTCCAGGTCACCACAGCGTGCCATTTGCGTTTTGCTTCTGTTAAGCTAAAACCGAACCTCTGCCCCAATATGGAAGGAGCCAACTGGAACTAAATATAGTACAACTTAATGATACGTATATAAATCAAAACTTAAAGCAGGGCAACATTTGATAATGCAGCGGAAGATGGGAAGAGTACCCTAACATGAGAAGGCCCGGCCCAGTGAGAAGAAAGTATATTCTAGTAGTTAGGGTTCAAATCCCACTCTCGACGCACCAAGGGAAAGTCATTGTCTCTCTCATGGCCTCACTTATGTTGTAAACTCTTTTGGGAAGGGACTTTACACCCCTTATCACCATAGTGCAATGCTGCCTTTATCCAACAGTCCTAAAAAATTCTGATTATTGGTCTGACTGACAGTACTGCACGCAGCCATGGAAGGCCTTAAGTTCAATTCCCAGCTCAGGTTTTTAGCAATCTACAATATGCTGTTTGTCATCTGCCACCATGATGTTCGAGCTCTGCTAGAAACCATCATCCATTCCAGATATGTATTATTTTTTGTTTTATTATTCATGACTCACCCTTCTCTTCTTGGGAATTAACAGTAAATAGGATGGGAAAAACCTTACAGAGCTATGTGCAGAGGAGGTGGTCTCGGCCAGCCTAGCATATGTGCATCTCATGGGTTTTTTTTATAAAGCTCATCTCCATTTATTTTATTTATTTAACTACAAGTCTAAGCGGTTTATTTCCTACACTTGGGATGTCTTTCCCTTCCAGTTACCTTTATTCTCCAGTGCTATCATCAAAACTGGAAGAATTTACCAGACTTTTATCCAATATGACCAGATTTTTACACTTGAAAAGTCACAAGACCCCAGATGATGGCCAAAACAAAATAGACTTCCACTTCCCTTCCCTCTGCGGACCTTAGCCATCCAAGTTGCAATGGCTATAGGAGAGGCCACAGAAGCCAGAACCACAGTGGAACGAGCAGAGTACCACAGGACCTAACCTGCTGCACAGGTATTCTTTTTCCAGAAAGCCAATGCAAGATCAGGGGATGGGTCACACGAGTGAGAGCCTGCTCGCCAGGCCCGTGCTGACTGCTGCTCCTACCAGTGGCAGGCTGGAGCAGAGGTTCTCAACCCAGTCCTCTGGGACCCCTCAAGCCAGTCAGGTTTTCAGGATATCCACAATGAATATGCATGAGATAGATCTGCGTGCACAGCTTCCATTGTATGCAGATCTATCTCATGCATATTCATTGGGGATAACCTGAAAACTCAAGTGGACTAGGGGTCCCAGAGAACTGGGCTGAGAACCATTGGACTAGAGAATCAGTCTGCAGCAGGAGTGCTCAACCCAGTCCTCGGGACATACCTACCCATTCAGGGTTTCAGGATAACCACTATGAAAATGCATGACAGAGATCTGCATTCAATGGAGGCCGTGCATGTAAATCTATCTCATGCATATTCATTGTGGTTATCCTGACAACCTGACTAGCTAGGTTTGTCCCAAGGACTGGGTTGAGAACCCTGGTCTGGAAGGAATGGGGCGACAGATGACCATGTGGAGTGAGAAGGTTATTCCTGCTGGAATTCTGCACACACAATTCAAAATTCTTTGTCAAAAGGTCTGACTATGCAAAAGTCTGCATGCTTTGCTTGCCAGAATAACAAAGCATATAGCTTTTGAGTGATATTTTATTTCTGTATTGTATTTTAAATTAAGTATCACAAAACAATGCAAAATTTTGAATTATTTTGTGCAGAATTCCAGCTGCCCAAACACTCCAGCCCTCATAATATCCTTGAGAGACATCCCACAAGTCCTAACCTGGATTTATTTCTGCTCCTTAGCAGCCCACCTTGGAGTAGAGGTGTAGCCTAGTGGTTGGAACAGTAACCTTAGTACCCAACAGCTCAGGGTTTGATTCCCACTGGCACTTCTTGTGAACTTGGGCAAGTTACTTAACTCTCCACTACCTCAGAAGAAAAGGTCTGGCAATATATTTCTGGTTCTACCTCTCCAAGAAAACCCAGGGGCTGCCAGGAATCAGCACTGAATTCATGGCATAAAAAAAGAAAACTGGTTCAGCTCTGCTTATGGTCCAGCACAGCAGGCTTTGGGGAAAATACCACCAAGCTGCTAGGGATAAAGGATTCGGGCTCCACACAGGCAGACCAAAAAGCCATGAGTGCAATTAATTGCTCCTACTGTAAGCTCCAAGATGTGTTTCAGTTAAGTCCGTTCAGATCATTCTCAAGCCCCAGTCAGGTCCCAATTTCTGAAACACACTCGGAAGCTTCACTTTATCCTCTCCTTTGTCTGTTGCATCCACCTGCCCATCCCAAACACATTTAAATTCTCTCATGGTTTGAATTGTCGCTGCTTTTGCTGTTCCAGGTGTTCACTGTCCTCTCAGCAAGAAAATGTTTTCTTAGCTGTTCATTCAACCTTTCTCTCTGCACAGGAATGACCTTAAGGAAACCAGAACCTTGTGCGAGAACCAAAAATGGACCCACCCCTCCCCCTCCCAAGGAAAATAAAGTAATGACTATCATCTCTCTTCCACTCCCCCCACCTTCCCCAAGCCAGCACACACACTCTCTCTTCCCCATCTCCGGGGGTGATATTATGTGCATCCGTATTAAATTTAAAAAGCAGGTGAGCATAGGTATGGTTTGGGGTGTGCATGGGGGTAGTGCACCCTCCCCAATGTTACAGGTGCTAATGTTGAATTGGTCCCCTTTCCCCCTACTGCTGATATGATTTCCTAACCTACCCCCCCCCCCCCCAGTAAACAGGCAATCAACAGCTATAAGACTATGGGGCCCTGCCCAGATTCCAGTGAAACCAGCAGCAGAGGAAGCATTATTCTACCGACAAGAGGGAAGAGGCGGCTGGGGCAGGATTACGCCTGGGATGGGTAAAGGGGGAATCAGAAGAGTCTGCCGGGACCATAGCAACACACTAAAGGACACCTCTCACACCTAGCACTCTGCACAGCCAAAGAGGTCAAAGAACACCAGTCACCATCTGCAGATTTGCGGGTGGGATTCTTAAAGGTAACACCAATATGCCAAGCAGTGAACACAGCATCAATAACTGAGAAGCTGCGGATTTCAAAAAGACATAAAAGGAGGACAGGAAAAGAGAGAGACACTGAGCCAGTAGCCTGACAAGGACAGGGAAGAGCGGTTTGAGTTCTGCTCTAGGTAAATGGTGACCTTCCATTTCCGCAGCTCTCACAGCAAAAGCACACACCACATAAAGAAGCTGGGAAACAAATCTGTGATGCGTAGCATAGGAATTAGTCACCTGTTTTGTTCATGTCCATCCATAAATGTCATTGTCACATTTCCCCAATGAGTGGGGGAGAAGGTTAAAATGGCAGAGAAGGCTAGAGAACAGGAGTGACACCTGTCAGGAAATTTACTGACAGGCAACACAAAAAAAATGTGATCAAAAAATGACGTGTCCATAAAAATAATTTCAGATCAGTAAAACCATCACGCTGGACAGGACCCGTGTTTCTGTGGTTTTGAGTCAGGCAAAGCTGCATTGCTCAGCACTCGGGCGCCACGTCTCAGCGCTCCAAGGGCTGAATCTCAGCACAGAAGTCCACCAACTGTGCAGAAAATGGCAACAGTGAAATGCCTGTCAGTAGAGATCTGAAAGGCTGCCAGTGGGAAATAGTTTCATGATTTGGCACCCTGCTGGAGAGGGGGAGAAAAGGAAAGAGGAAGGGGGAGAAGAAAAGAAAAGAAAAGGGAGAGCGGTTACAGAGACAGAGAAAGTTGGAGAAAAGGACAAAGAGAAAGGGGAAGAAACAGATTAAGAGGGATGAGAAGATTGAAAACACAAAGAAGGCTAGAGAGAGAGAGAGCGAGAGGGGTCAAAGAACCAGAAAGAAACACGAAGAAAGGAAAACTCAACAGCGATGCATAAGAAGAGAAGGAGAGGGAGGGAGAGAAAGTAAGGAAAAAAATAGAGACACAGGAAAACAAAGATATCGATGGAGAGATAAAGAGAGGAAAGATACTAAAAACAGCCTAGAGAACCAGAAACCAAAATCTGGGGAAGACCAAGGGGAGAATAGACAAAGGAATCACAGAAGGGAAAGGAGATGCGAGAGCGAGAGAGAGCCCGAAACCCCACAACAATCTCAGGACCGAATGACCTGGCACACACGTAGGTAGCCTGTAGCCATTCGCTCAGTAACCACATTATCCCCACCTAACTCCCTGGGCAAACACCTCTGCAGATCACAGAGGTTACGGTGAGACCCTGTTACGAAAAAGCAGCCATTATAGAGAGATAATTAGTTTGCCTTCCCGGAGGCCAAATGATCATTCCTCACTGGGCCCTCCCTCCGTGCATCTCTGATTATTGCATTTCAGGCCATATTCGTGCACCCTGTCAGGTCTCCTTATTAGCGAAACCTCCTGAGGACAAAGTGATTGGTGGTATCCCATGGAAACCAGAAGAAATGAGGCCCTTCTGGCCCATCTCAGCATGGGCTGCCGGTGAGAGGAGAAGGCAGCGGCGGAGGAGATCTGAAAAACAGAGCCCTATATTCTTAAAATATTTGCTATAAGCAAGGGAGAAAATCCAGAAGATAGAGGTATCTTTCCATAAGTGAGCTTTCCTCTTAGCTGGTTCTGTTCCTTTGTGGCCCAATTACAGATTCCAAGTACCTAGATATTAATCTGCAGCTGCTGTTATAGTCCCTAATCCATATCCCAGAAATAACATAGTAGGTGACGGTATATAAAGACCAGTATGGTCCATCTAGTCTGGCCAAAAGGGTTTATCTTTAGCTCACACTTTTCCCCTAGGGCCTAGTAGTTCAAGGTGAGTTACATTCAGGTTTAAAGGTATTTCCCTGACCCTGGAGAGCTTACTTTCTAAGCCTGTTTTGAGGGTTAAGTGACTTGCCCAAGGTCACGAGAGTGCCAGGGGATTTGAACCTTCATGGCACTGAGTTCAGCACCACTTCCTTAGAGGTGAAGTGTGTCCATTGAACCCTATGTAACTTTGTTATGATCTCAGCCAGCCAAACGCACCATTACTGGTCTGAAAACCAAGGCCCTTGACCTCAAAGAGATAACTACCCCAGGTTGGTAGAAGTGAGTAAGGAATCTTATGAGAGCAGATGAGATGCAGAACTGTATAAAAGAGAAAATTTCAGCTGCATTACTTATAACACTCTCTTTACATAAGAAATCATATATGCACTGTATGTAGTCGCCTGTGGTTTGTCCATGTGTGGGTGCGGGTGCGGGTGGGTGATACAAAGTGCGGTCTGTCACACTATCATTCCATCACACTGGGGAAACTGAGATGTGGGCCTGCAGATGTCATGCCACAGGAGCTAAGGGGTTGACGGCTGCAGATTGCATAATTGGGGAGCTGAGGGATGGACCTGTGGATATTGCAGAACTGGTGGGAAGCCTGGGCCCCGCCAGCTATAACACTGTACCTCCTACCTCTTCCCTCAGAAGTCACAAAAGGTAGTAGCAGGAGCTGCAGGATGCATGAAACTGCTGATGCTCCTGTCTCCTCCAATAGGAAGTTGCGTTGGAAGGGGGGCAGGCGTGGCAGGCCATGAGCGCGCTAGTGGGGGAACTTTAAAGCCCGACACAGCGGAGGCATCGCCTTGCCACCCTTCCTCCCCAAGGTGAGAAGATGGATGTCGGAAAGGAGGGGGCGGCAGCATGGCGGGCCGGGCATCGTCATACTCTATGAGGGGTGGGGGGCATGGAGGGTCTGCCTAGGGTGGCAGAAATCCTCAGGCCGGCCCTGCCAGGAGCTAAGGCATCCCTTCCTCTCCCCCCCCCAACACACACTTTGGATATGTGTTCCAGATTTACCTGCAAAAAATCTAGTCATCTCAGAAAAGACCATGTCAGACCATCATTTGCCAAGTCTTTCTCATGTAGAATGCAACCTGTCATATAAGAGCAAAAATGTGTTCTGGAAATATTTATACATGGTTAGGTTACAATGCATTCATCCCATCTATCCAGAACAAGGGCGTCAATTCTACCCAAGCAGCCCCTGCAGTTGCAGGGGGGAGGGGTGGGGGAGAATCCCAAGGAAGAAAGGGGCTTTCTTGCAGCCTCCACCAGACATTTAAAAATGGACTTTTCCTGCTTTGGTGGGCCTTTCAGAATCTGTTGCTTGGGGTCCCTTAATTTGCATTGCCGCAGATCCAGACCATTGACTTAAGAACCACAACTCTCAATGGTGTTCTTGTTTCTTTACTTTGAACTTAATACACAATCTTACTATTTTTCATGCATGCACATATGAATGGAATTAGTCTCCTAAATCGTATTTTATCGGTTGCAGGGCCACTAGCTTGCAACTAATTGTTATCTGATCTGTGAGTATTAGAAGACTTATCAGAGTTCCGAAGGAGATTGAAAGCACATGATTTCAGGCTAGCTCTTGAAAGGAGGGGGTCTGCAGGCTAATGTCTTACCATTATACACAAATTACGTTTCTGTTTTTAGGTTATCAGTTTGGAAGCAGTCATTTTGGAAGTTTTCGACTTGAGGTTGTCTCTTGGAGACAGAGCTTGAATGGCAATATTTTATGATATTGCATGTTAAATATGTTGTTTCAATATATTATATTGTTATGAATGTATTTTATGTTAAGAATTTGTGTTTTAATGTTTATGCTCTTTTTTTTTATTGTTTTTTATGTTTTTTTGCAAACCATGTAGGATGAAGAAGATCTGTGGTATATAAGATTTATTAAGTAAATTAATTAAATAAATAATTCAAAGCAGTGCACCTAAAATTGTAAATAAATGTATTACTGCCCAAGTAAGAATAATGTAACAGGATTAAACATATCAAATGCCATTGTATCACTGGTAAATGGAGAAAGCCCACTGGAAATGCCTTCAGGAAACTATACAGTATTATAGAGAAGTTCCTTGCAAAAAGTAAATAAATTTGCTATATTGTGAATAGCTGATGGTAAAACATTCGACAAGACTAAGAATTGCAGCTGAAGGCAGTCTTCTGTGTGACCGTAAGTCTTGCTGCAGTGAGCTCTGGGCCATGGTGCTATGTACAGTCATAGTTATGACTCGTTTTATTCATTTGGATATCACTCATGCCGTTTCATTGATAGCTCAAAGTGAGTAACATTGAGGTGCAGTGGGTATTTCCATCTCCAATTTAAGTGCTAATGGGCATGTCTACTAAAGTGCAGCAGGTAGCATGGGACAAACACACATTTAGCGCATGGTTTTACCATGGCGGTGGCGTAGCAGCCGTGGTAGATCTTGGGGGCATGGCCATTGTAGTAACATGCTAGTACATTAGTCATATCAGGAGGGCATAGGCTAGTGGTTAAACAGTGACATGGTAACCAAGTAACCAGGGTTCAATTCCCACTAGCACTCCTTGTGGCCTTGGGCAAGCCACTTAACCCTCCATTGCCTTGGAAAAAAGGCCTGGCAATCTACTTCAGGTTACACTGCCGAGAAAACTGCTGGGCTGCTAGGAGTCAGCATTGACTCAAAGGCACAAAAAAAAGAAGACGCAGTTATTAGGCAGAGCACTTATTCTTGAACCTTGAAGGACTACCAACAGGGACCGCTACTGCTGGAAAGAAATCTGCACTTGTAAGTATTTACCTTCTGGGAAATTCTCTAAATCTTGGGGAAAAGGGAATTTCTTTGGGTTACAGCTGATTAATCTGTGTATTTTAGAATTCAGTGGTTTTGTTAAATCAATCAGGGCTTAGCACTACCAGAGAATTGTCATTTAAATCAGATAGACCAGGCATGTCCAACTTCGAACAGGTCGTGATCTACTTTTCCGGCCAAAAGTGCCGGTGATCTACCACCATGAAAATTAAGTTTCAAATTAAATTTTAACCCAATAAAGTTGGAGGATTCCCCCCCCCCCCATTTTTAATGAACCTTCTGTCATTTACTTGGATGTGATCAGCTGTTAAGCAAATTAAGCAAAAACAAAACAGAGAGACGAAGATCCAGTAAGAACTGCGAGGGGAAAGTACATTTTTTCTTAAAGTTTTATTGAGTAATAACTTTCTTTAACTGTCTTAATAATTTTCTTTAACTTTAATTGAGTAATTTGTGTTAAATTTAGGTTGAGTATTGATCCAGGCTGATCTTGCACAATCTTTAATATTTCGCTCTTGCTCATTAGTGAGACGTCTGAGCCTGCATTTCATACACCAGCTTTTTGAAGTTGGGTGAATATTGCGTGAGGGCCAGTCTCAGGGACTCCTGGAGATGTTCATCTGTCATGTTGGAACGTTGTGTACTTGTCATTTTCAGATGGGAAAACAGACTCACACAAATAAGATGAACCGAAACAGGAGTGTACAGCTTCACTGCATCTTCTCAAGTTGGGAAATTTGTCTCTAGGCACTAGCTTCCAAAATGATTCTTGCTCAGCACAGGTCTTGAGAAAAATGTCATTTTTAAGGGTTAATATTTCGTTTTCAAGAGATGGCTTGTTCAATGAGTAATTTTTACTGACAGCAGCTGCAGTTTCTTTAATGTCCACATCTACTTTGAATTGGTATGACAAGTACTCCAAAACTGTTCCAATTTTTTGGAAGTCACAGAATCTATTTTCGAATTCCTGGATAACAGAATAGATTTCTGTCACATACTTCTCATTCTGAAAAACAAAATTTGGATATTGTCCCAGATGGTCCTGCGTATTAGGAGAATGATCAAAAGTGTTGTTTGCAAGGTCAGTTATCATTAGCTCAAATTTGTTCTTGTAGGATGAAACTGTACTCATCATCTCGCCAATGCATTTGTTTTTACCTTGTAGTTCAAGGTTCATATCACTTAGTTCGCCTGTAAAGTCAGCGAGAAATGACAGATCACATAACCACTCCTCATCTTCCAACTCTGCTTGTCATCTCCCCTCTCCTTCAAAAAACTTCTTATTTTAATCAGCAAATCACAAAATCTTTTCAAAAATTTGTGCCTACTTAGCCACCTTACATCTGTGTGCAAAATGATTTCTGCTGCCCCTTCATCAAGAGTAAGATTGAAAAGCCGTCTTTGAAGTGATCTTCCACAAACTGAATTTACAATTTTGAAAGTGATGTCCATGACAGTCTTTGTATTGAGTCTCTTGATTGCCAAAACTTGCTGGTGAATGATGCAGTGGTAAGAAAGGAAATCTGGGAAGTCGTCATGCTGTCTACAGAGGGCTATGAAACCGTTAACCTCACCTATCATTACTCTTGCTCCATCAGTAGTGGTGGAAACAAGTCTATGCAATGGAAGATTAAACTTTGTCACAAAGGAATGTAAAGAACTGAGTATTTCCTGACCGGTAGTTCTCCTTTTTAAAGAAATCATTCCAAGTAGTTCTTGTTTAACACTGAAGTCTTCAAAAAACATCCGGATAAAGACTAGTAACTGGGCTATGTCTCTTA
Organism: Ichthyophis bannanicus; assembly: GCA_033557465.1. Lineage (NCBI taxonomy): Eukaryota > Metazoa > Chordata > Amphibia > Gymnophiona > Ichthyophiidae > Ichthyophis > Ichthyophis bannanicus. The sequence goes on from CM066039.1 coordinate 38,292,417, forward strand.
TGTCTGTAGATTGATCCAGATGGAGTGAGAAAGTAACACAATTTGAAACATCCTCCAACAATTGTTCAGTTGTGTCTCCACACATCTTTTCTATTCGCCGCATGATGGTGTTTCTTGACAATTGTACATCTTGAATAGCAGCTATGATCTCTTTCTTATTTTTAAATTCTTCAAAAAGATTGTCAGCTGCTTCAAGAAAACAATCTTTTACAAATTTCCCTTCAGTGAAAGGTTTGCATTTCTTTGCGATCAGATTGCTGACCTTGAAGGATGCTATGGTTGCATTGACCGAATGCGACATTGGCTTCGCCATCAACTGTTGCTGAGTAGCCAATTTCGATTTAAGTTCTTTGAGCTTCAGTTTACGAATTTCACTTTTGGGTGGAAAATCAGCATCAAACTTATTGCTATGTAGAGCCTTATAATGACGTTCCAGATTACCCTTTTTGGGCAAGGATAATGGGGCATTACAAATTAGACAACACCACTTGTCTTTCACCATGATGAAGAAGTAGTCCATTTCCCATTCATCATGAAAGTGGTAGGTTTTGCTCTTCTTTGGAACACTCATCTTCATTATACTGGGGTGGCTGGATGTAAGAAGGCCAAATCTGCTAAGTTAGTATAAACACTGGCTGAATCTGGTCCAAAACTGTCACTGTCCCAAAGTATTAAAGATCAACAGGAACTGAAGACTTCTGGATGATGTGCAATACAAGGACTGGAGATGCCAAAACCACACATGCAGTTCTAAAATAAGAATTCATCATACTGGCACCAATAATCAAATACCACCAAACAATCATCAAAAAAACTCAAACACCTGTCCAGCAAACCAGATAAAATCAAAAACCACTACACGTGATTTAATAAATTTTGCACACAGTGTAGAATCAACGCAAAGGCGAGGCGAAATAAAATTGCAGTGTAGAATCAACACAAAGGCTAGGAAAAATAAAATTCCAGAGGCAAGCAAAAGTCACAGTGGTTTGAACCAATTCGAAGGCAAGACATAGGCAAGTTAGAACAAAATTTGAAAAGCCCACAAAAATCACCAAATTCTTGACACTTTGTTGTGTCTGCCCGAAAACGTTTAATGAAAGCGACCTATAAAGCGACCAACAACCAGCACATGACACAACTAATATGGTAAGTGTATTCAGGTAAAGCCCAGATGAATGGATATCATCCGGTATATAACACACTTCTAAGGGGTATTGGGGCACGGGCAGGAATGGGTGATTCTGAGAGACAGGAGACCAGGTATGACGCCAGGCCTGTGGCGTCTCATTGCGGTGTGTGGGCAGCAGCCCCCTGCGGTACCCACAAACTATAGGCACAAAAACAACAAGTGCCCCCAATACACCCGCAGGCAAGATTCCCACAGGCAGGGAAAAAAGACAGGCAAAGGATCAGCAGTGGCGGCAAGCCCTCGGCTGATGACCTGCCAGCACGAGCTCTCTCCTAGCGATGGGGCGAGCTGCTGGAGAGATGGAGCCAAGTGGGGCTGGCGATCTACCTCTGAGCCCTCCGCGATCTACAGGTAGATCGCGATCTACCAATTGGACATGCCTGAGATAGACTACAGCTTAGCATAAAAGGTAGAACAGGGTAAATATTCTTTAAGTAGAAAGAAATAAATTGTTTCTAGAGACCTTTCAAAGAGGCCTTGCAGTTAGGAAGCAAGAGACCTGGGAAATTGTTTTAAATAGGTGTTAAAGCCACGTAACAGATCAAAGGAGCAATTTGAAAGGCTCCCTCTATCAAACCAAGGACTGTGTGAATCACCCAGGAAATTGTTAAGAGATTATCTTAGAAGCACAAGCCAGGGCACTTTATAGCAAGCCAGCTTTTACTGAAAGAACTGAAATTTGAGATTTCAGACCTACTATTAGTAATCTGTGAACTATCATTAAAATCATCTATAGTACCTGAAGACTGGAGAATGACCAGTGTAATGCCAATTTTTAGTTAAGGTTCCAGGGGTGATCCAGGAAACTACAGACTAGTAAGCCTGATGTCAGTACTGGGCAAAATGGTAGAAACTCTTATAAAGAATAAAATTCCTGAATACGTAGATAATCATGGTTTAATGGGAGAAAGCCAACATGAATTTAACCAAGGAAGATCTTGACTTACTAATCTGTTACATTTTTTTGAAGGTGTGAATAAACAAGTAGATGAAGGTGAGCCGGTTGATACAGTATATCTGGATTTTCAGAAAGTCTTTCACAACATTCCTCATGAGAGACTCTTGGCAAAATTAAAAAGTCATGGGATAGGAGTCAGTGTACTATTGTGGATCAGGAACTGGTTAAAAGATAGAAAGCAGAAAGTAGGTCTAAATGGACAATTTTCTCAATGGAGAAATGTGAATAGTGGAGTACTCCAGGAGGGGTAATATGAGCCACACTCTGCTGCACGGCTAATCTTCCACCAGCCTTGTCATGCTCATATTACCCCTTTTCTCAAGTCACTTCATTGGCTCCCTATCCATTTCTGCATCCAGTTCAAACTTCCTCTGCTGACCTATAAGTGCATTCACTCTGCAGCTCCTCACTACCTTTCCTCTCTTATACCTCTCTACACCCCTTCCCGGAAACTCCGCTCTTCTGGCAAATTGTTTCTATCTGTGCCTCTCTCTTCTATTGCTAGCTCCAAACTTCACTCCTTTCACCTTGCTGCTCCTTATGCCTGGAACAAACTACCTGAGTCTGTATGTCAGGCGCCTTCTCTGACCCTCTTCAAATCCAGGCTGAAAACTCACCTCTTCACTGCTGCTTCCGGATCTTGATTCACCTGATCTCCTTTCTGTTTCCTTACCATCCCCCCTAGATATATCCCTGTCTACACCTGTGCTGTCTGTCTTGACTAGATTGTAAGCGCTGATGAGCAGGGGCTGTCTTTTACATGTCTGTGCAGCGCTGCATACATCTTGTAGTGCTATACAAATGCTCAGTAGTAGGAGGAGGATCTGTGCTAGTTCAACAGATTTTTTAACATATTAATAGAAGTACAGAAAATGGGAACAACAAGTGAGGTGATAAAATTTGTAAATGACACAAAATTATTCAAACACAAGAATAAAACACAGGAGGATTGTGAAAAATTGCAAGAAGACCTTGATAATTGGAAGACTGGACATCCAAGTGGCAGATGAAATTTAATGTGGGCAAGTACAAAGTTATGCACCTAGGAAAGAACAACCCAAACTATGGTTACATGATTCAAGGTTCCACATTTGGAACCACCACCCAGGAAAAGGCATCATCGTGGATCATATATTGAAACCCTCTGTCCAGTGTGCAAGAAAGCAAATAGAATGCTAGATATCATAAGGAAAGGAATGGAGAATTATACAAAGGATATTATAATGCCTCTGTATCGTTCCATGGTGCGATTGCATCTTGAATATTGTGTGCAGTTCTGGTCACCATATCTTATAAAGGATATAGAAGAATTAGAAAGGTACAGAGAAGAGCCACCAAAATAATAAAGGGGATGGAAGGATACCCCTGTGAGGAAAGTCTTAAAAGGTTAGAGCTCTTCAACTTCGAAGAGACATCTGAGGGGGGAGATTTGATAGATGTCTATAAATCAAAGAATGGAGTGGAATGAATGGAGTGGAGGAGTAGCCTAGTAGTTCGTGCACTGGCTTGGGACCCAAGAGACCAGTTTTATTCCCACTGGCATTTCTTGTGGCCATGGGCAAGTCACTTAACTCTCGATTGCCTCAGAAGCATCCAAGTTATCAGTCTCCATGTTTAAGTCACAATGTAAACTGTCTTGACTGAAATGATAAAGTGGTATAAAAAAAATCTGTTAAATAAGAACAAGTAAATGTAGGTTGATTGTTTATGCCATCAAAAAGTAGAAAGACTAGGGGATATGCAATGAAACTTCAATGTAACCCCATTTTAGACTAATAAGAGAAAATACTCAACGTGGTACCAGCTGTTCTTCTTCCTGGAGGTATGCGGAGCCTGGACATCGGCTCGGGAGGCTGCTGTGGCTGCCGTTAGAGTGGAGGACTGTTTCTCTGTTCCACCTCAGCGGGCAGGCACTGCCGGGTCAGCCCTACCTGCGAGGTCCTTTCTGACTTTATTTCTTTGGACTCCTCTCTGTGACGCGGAGCATGTGCGCGGGGCGTGGGTCGAAGGGGCATGGTTAAAGGGGCTTGTTTAGCCCCTTAGACGCCCCTTCAACGCTACTGCGACGGTACTGTGCTTAATTCTGAAGTCAGAGATTTTGTTTAGTGTTTATTTCCCTTTTATAGAGTCTGCTTTTGCAGATTGGTTCTTTTTGTTTTCTTTGTTAGTTCAGTGTAGTGCCTATGGGGAAACGTAAAGCTAAGTCCGGGGTTAAGGCTCCTGAGGCCGGGTCCGGTGATTCCAAACTGGTTGGCCCATTGGACAAGCATTTTGTTCCCCTTCCTTTAGCACAATCTTCCCCTGATGGGGCATCGCTGAGCTCCGGTGGGAGATCTCCTCCTGAGTGTCCTGCATCTGGTAATTTACTTTGCCTATCGAAAGAACCCTCTGATTTGGTAAGGAAAATGCAACCCATTGTTTTGCCAGTTCCTGTTCAGCCTTTTGGAGTCAGTGGCTCATTTGAGCTTCCCACTCCTCCTTCAGACTCTGAAATTACTTTGAGGGATGTTTGGGGAGCTTTGCAATCGATTGATTCTAAAATGTCTGTTTCCTTAAATTCTTTATGCACTTTCTCACAAGTGGCTACGGTTGCTCTGTGGCATCTTGATGAGAAAGATGTAGCTGCTGATTTGGCTAACACTAAATTAGAATCCCAGGTTCTTTCGCTACATGCGACTAGTATTGCTGGGATTAAAGATTCCTTGATTCTTCATTCCAAGGTCGAAGCCTTGGAAAATTCATTTCGCTCCTGTAATTTAAGATTCTTGAATTTTCCACAGTCATCATTACTTTCTCATAGAATTTTGTTGGATAAATTTCTTAAAGAAGTGTTGGCCATCTCAGATCCTATTACCATAATACAACTTTATTATGTCCCCTCTTCTGTAAAAAGAATTGATGTTGCTGAAGGAGGCTTAGATGAAATTGTTTCCCCTATGGGTAATTTAACCGCCTTTTTAGAGGATTCTCAAGATAACATCACTATGCGTGCTACTTTATTGGTTACGTTTTCCTCAGTCGAAGTTAAACAACGTATTTTAAGGGTTTTTTTAAAAGTCAAATCAACCAATTTTTGTGGCCAGCCGATTAACGTCTTTCCAGATGTATCATGGAGTACTCAATTATGCCGGCGGCAGTTTTTAAGTCTTAAGCCCCGGGTTGTGGCACTGGGGGCCACATTTTTTCTTCGCTTCCCTTGTAAATGTATCATTGGTTTTAATGGTGCGTCTTATACTTTTGTGGAAGTGTCGCATTTGGAAAGTTTCTTGATCGGAAAACAGGAGAAAGATAGGTCTGGTAATGATATATAGCCTTATAATGTGGGATATATTATCCCTTTGTTTCCTTTTCTTTTATTCCACATTAATTATGACAGTTATGGTGCCATGATGTGGGCTTCATCTTAGTCCTTTTTCTTTTTGATGTAAGAGTTTATCTCTTTCTCACGTAATGTAAATTGATTATTGGATTGTCCTTTGTTATATTTTTTGGTTATATGGATGACTAAAAATGCAATAAAAAAAAAAAAGAAAATACTCAACGTGTAATCAAATTCTGGAGTTCATTACTGGAGGATGTAGTAAAAGCTGTTAGTGTAGATGGGTTTAAAAAGGTTCTGGGCAAGTTTCTGGAGGAAAGGTCCATAAACCATTATGTAACCTAAGGTGCTGGATCCTCTGTCCTATTTTCACCTGATATTTAAAATGTAGTCGATGGCAGAGTGTACCTCAGAGAGAGCACCTTACAAGACCTGAGTGTACATTTTAGCTTTTCCCTTTGCTGATCAGAATTGTCCCGTCCCAAAAAGGGAAAACAAATATTTAATCTAAATTAGGAAATTTTGAGATCAGTCAGATTTTACAATAAAAGATATTTATCTTTTAAATCGAATGACAAAAATACAAAAGACTGATAATTTGTGATAAAGTTATTTTTTATTCAAAAATATTAAATAAGCTAATAGTTTAAATACATTTAAAGGCATTAAATAGAATAGATATTAATATGTTTCTGTTAAAATCTGGTTAACAACCATTAAAGTGCATAAAACATTAACATTTTTAAATAAAGTGCAATATTTCTGAATTAATGTACAAAAATTATTTTGTTCTCTGAATTACAGTATTCTACCACAGCTCTGTATATTGGTCACAATTCAGCATTTTGTTTTAGTGTTCTTTTCCTTTACTGAAACTCACAAAACATTACTATAACAGATTTCCTTTCACTGTTAGTTAAACATAGAATGTACTTTGAAACTACAAAAGTAAGTAGAATCTAACTTTGTTTCTCAACCTCAGTAAAATTATTTTAAACTAATTTTTAAACTTTCTTTTTTCCTTTTAAGTACCTTAGAAATATTTTCTGAATGCTTGAATTCAATCTATAGCGTGTGTAACACTTCCATAGTACGCTTTTTAATTAATGCTTGGGTTTTTTTCTTTTTCAGGTGTGCAGATTAGAAATTACACTCCAGATATCTATATGGAATTAAAATTCTCTGGAGAAAGAAAAATATATTCGAGCTCAAATAAAAAAAAATGTATTCTTGGAATGAATGTAGCTGTTGTGATGATGTCACTTATCTCTTGCTGTCTTCAGTTTTCTTGAACAGGACTCTTCTCTCAAAGCTCTTTTCTTCTGCACAACTGAGCACACAGTCAGCAAATACCTACACCCTATCTTTAAACAAATTAATAAAGGAAAACCCTGTCTCCCTATGCTATACCAACTGGACTGTTAATGTTTGCTAGCTATGCCCAGTCACACACACGCGCAACAACTACTAACTCGGATATCTGCTATCAAGTAACACTCTCTCAAAATTCAATAAGGTTTCCAGCAGCATCCAAGAGAGCAAATAGAATGCTAGGTATCATAAGGAAAGGAATGGAGAATAAAAAAAGGATATTATAATGCCTCTATACCGTTCCATGGTGAGACCGCACCTTGAATATTGTGTGCAGTTCTGGTCGCCGTATCTTAAAAAGGATATAGAGTTATTAGAAAAGACACAGAGAAGAGCTACCAAAATGGTAAAGGGGATGGAAGGATACCCCTATGAAGAAAGGTTAAAAAGGTTAGGGCTCTTCAACCTGGAAAGCCCAGTATTCTGTTTCCAACAGTGGCCAATCTAGGTCATATGTACCTAGCAGTTTCCCCAAGGGACACAGGTTCCACAATGCTTGTATTGGTTCAAGCATTGATATCCTGGGTCTCTTCTTAATAATGGTTTATGGACCTTTCCTCCAGGAACTTGTCCAAACCTTTTTTAAACCCAGCTACACTAACAGCCTTTACTACATCCTCCGGTAACAAATTCCAGAGTTTGATTACACGTTGAGTGAAAAAATATTTTCTTTTATTAGTCTTAAATAGTTTACCCTGTAGCTTCATTGCATGTCCCCTAGTCTTTCTATATTCTGATAAGGTAAACAATCGATCTACGTTTACCCGTTCCACTACGTTCATTAATTTATAGACTTCTATCATATCTCCCCTCAGCCGTCTCTTTTCCAGGTTAAAGAGCCCTAACCTTTTTAGCCTTTCTTCATAGGGGTATCCTTCCATCCCCTTTACCATTTTGGTGGCTCTTCTCTGAACCTTTTCTAAAATCGCTATATCCTTTTTAAGATACGGCGACCAGAATTGCACACAATATTCAAGGTGCGGTCTCACCATGGAACGATATAGAGGCATTATAATATCTTTTGTTTTATTTTCCATTCCTTTCCTTATCATACCTAGCATTCTATTTGCTCTCTTGGCCGCTGCTGCACACTGGGCCGAGGGTTTTAACATGGTATCCACAATGACGCCTAAATCTTTTTCCTGGGTGGTAGTTCCTAATGCGGAACCTTGCATCGTGTAACCATAGTTTGGGTTGTTCTTCCCTAGGTGCATAACCTTGCACTTGTCCACATTAAATTTCATCTGCCATTTTGATGCCCAGTCTTCCAATTTATCAAGATCCTCTTGCAATTTTCCACAATCCTCTTGGGTTTTAACAACTTTAAATAGTTTTGTGTCATCTGCAAATTTGATAACCTCACTCGTTATTCCACTTTCCAGGTCATTTATGAATATGCCAAAAAGCAGCGGACCCAGCACAGATCCCTGGGGTACACCACTATTCACCTTTCTCCATTGGGAAAATTGGCCATTTAGCCCTACCCTCTGCTTTCTATCTTTTAACCAGTTCCTGATCCACAATAGCACACTGCCTCCTATCCCATGACTCTTTAGTTTTGCCAAAAGTCTCTCATGAGGGACCTTGTCAAAGGCTTTCTGAAAGTCCAGATACACAATATCAACTGACTCACCTTTGTCCACCTGATTATTCACTCCTTCAAAAAAACATAACAGATTAGTAAGACAAGATCTTCCTTGTCTAAAGCCATGTTGGCTGTCTCCCATTAGGTCATGACTATCTACATGCTGAGTAATTTTATTCTTTATGATGGTTTCTACCATTTTTCCCGGTACTGACGTCAGGCTCACCGGTCTGTAGTTTCCCGGATCACCCCTGGAACCCTTTTTAAAAATTGGTGTTACATTAGCGATCCTCCAATCTTCAGGTATTAGAGATGATTTTAATGATAGTTCACAGATTACTAATAGCAGGTCTGCAATCTCATATTTCAGTTCTTTCAACACCCTTGGATGTATACCATCCGGCCCAGGTGATTTGCTACTCTTCAGTTTATCTAATAGTTGTAATACATCTTCCCGATGTATCGATATTTCCTTCAATTCTTCCGCACCTTTAAATACCACTTCAGTCATGGGTAACATCCCTACATCTTCCTCAGTAAAGACCGAAGCAAAGAATTCATTCAGACTCTCCGCTATCGTCTTGTCGCCTCTTAGTGCTCCCTTAATCCCTTTATCATCTAATGGACCAACTGACTCTCTCACAGGTTTTTTGCTACAAATGTACTTGAAAAGGTCTTTACTTTGCGTTTTTGCTTCCGCAGCAAGCTTCTTCTCAAATTCTCCCTTTGCCTGCCTTATCAATGCCTTGCATTTGACTTGCCAGTGCTTGTGCTGTTTCCAGGTTTCGTCGTTTGGCTCTTTCTTCCATTTCCTGAAAGATGCTTTTTTGGCAACAACAGCCTCTCTAACCTCACCTTTAAACCATGCTGGCAGTTTTTTGGACATCCTTCCACTTTTCTTAAAGCGTGGAATACAGCTGGTCTGGGCTTCCAAGATAGTATTTTTCAACAACAGCCAAGCCTGATGTACGTCTTTAACCTTTGCAACTGCTCCTTTTAGTTTTTTCTTAACTGTTTTCCTCATTTTATCATAGTTTCCCTTTCGAAAGTTAAAAGGTAGTACTGTGGATTTCCTTACTATCCCTCCTCCACTAATTAAATCAAAGGCAATCATGCTATGATCACTATTGCCAAGTGGCCCCAACAACCTTATCTCTTGCACTAGATCTGGTGTTCCACTAAGGACTAGGTCTAATATGGCTTCCCCTCTGGTCGGTTCATGAACCAGCTGCTCCAAGAAGCAGTCATTTATTTCATCTAGGAACTTTATCTCCCTAGCATGTCCTGATGTGACACTGACCCAGTCGATACCGGGGTAGTTGAAATCACCCATTATTATTACTGCGCTGTAACTTTTGTTAGCTTCCTTGATTTCTTTGAACATTTCATCATCCATTTGGTCATTCTGGCCAGGCGGTCGATAGTACACCCCCACTGCCATCGCCTTCCCCCTTTTACATGGAATTTCAATCCATATAGATTCTACAGCAGATTTTTTTTCCTGCAAAACTTTAATCCTTTCTGACTCAATGCCCTCTCTAACATAGAGAGCAACCCCTCCACCAATTTGATTAGCTCTATCATTACGATATAGTTTGTACCCAGGTATCACAATGGTTGTCCTCCTTCCACCATGTCTCTGATATTCCAATCATATCTAACCTTTCATTTAGTGCTATATATTCTAACTCTCCCATCTTATTTTTTAGACTTCTAGCATTTGCATACAAGCATTTTAGAGAATGTATTTTATTCATATTAATTTGGCTATTGTTAGACATGGGTAATTTGGGATCTTTAAGCTCTGTCTGCTCCATACTTGAGGGCATTTGGGCTAGTTTACTCTTTTGTGGAACCTCTCTGCTTTTGGTAGTATCCTTCAAAGATACATTCTTCTGAACCATCCGCTCTTGGGCGACTGTTGGCTTTCCCCAGCCAACAGCCCCGATCATAGTCCAGAGCCGTTCTGCCGCTGCCCCCTGATCCCCCCCTCCGCCGACATCTGCAGGAATGCGGGGCAGCACTTCCTTTTAAAAAAAAACTTTGCCAACTCTCCAACCACGGACCCGATGCTACATGCTCCCACTCCTGCTGAAACCCCTAGACCACCACCCCCATGTAAATATTTAATTTATTTTTAACCCTTGGGTTACAATTATTAAAGAGGACCCAGAATATCCACTGCTTACCCCGGTACAAGCATTGTGGAACCTGTGTACCTTTTTGGGAACCTGACAGGTACTTGTGACCTGGATTGGCTACTGCTGGAAACAGGATACTGGGCTTGATGGACCTTGGTCTGACCCAGCATGGAATTTCTTATGTTCTTAAGTTCACAGTAGTTGCAATCATGTTACCATAGCACATGAACATAGCAAGCGCACTCACAATGTGCACCCAGAAATTTTTAGCTATAATGCAGACAGTAATAAATGGGCCCCTACCCCACCTACAGGACAGTAGTAACAGGCCAGTGCAGAATAAAGAGGGACGACTGGGAATAGGCACAACTAGATGTATAGCTTAAGCACTGGGGCTAAGTACAAGAGGGCGGGGCATGCAAATCAGACAAGCAAACACATGCAGAGAGTCTGTGCTGCAACCCTAACTGTGAGAGATAGGGTGCAAACGTGACATCTAAATGTGCAGGGGGCCTTGTTTGGGATCAGGCAGGGTGTCTGCCGTGTCCACCATATGGAATGGGTATAGGAACCCCACCTCACCCTGAGGCACTCAGGGTTCCTTGTGCCTTTAGTAAACATGCTTCTTTTACTAATATGTATTCAATGTTTCAGCTAAGCTGTGCTGAGTCCTCTTCTGCCGTTCCTGGCAGTGGGGGGAGGTGCAAAGTGATTGTGCTTAGAATCGCACAGCATCAGCAGGCCCTCAAAACTTGCCTATGCTGCAATCTTAAGCGTGACATTGCACCTCCCCCCACCTGCAGGAATGCTGGCGGAGGATTTGGTGGGAACATTGCACATATTATCATTTTAACACATTTCATGCATGCTATTTAATTTTTCAAACATAAGACCATTTAGTAGAAGGTCATTTCAATGCTACTTATTTTAACCTGTTCCCAGTGCTGAGATATTTGCTTTAAGCTCCACGCTTCCCTCAACACATTCTGGTTTCTCAGGGCTAGAAAAACACCGAGGGTTTACTGAAGCTGCAGAATTTGAGAGGGTGGGAATCCTAGAAAGAAAGCCAGGAGGCAAACCTCCCACATGCTAAGGTAGAGTGCACCAGCAAAGAATGAATTGCCACAAAAATAAATATGTGATTAGTCAAGCAATTCAATAAACTACAGCAAGACAGGGTGCATAATTAAATAACAAAAGAGATAAAATATAAAAACTATTTCACATTCAACAGGATGGAAATTACCAGTGCTTGCACTCACACTGTAGGTGCTAAAAACAGTGAGTTATATAGGTCAGGGGTGCACAAGTTCAATCCTTGAGGGTCACAAACAGGCCGGGTTTTCAGGATATCCCTAATAAATATGCATGAGATAAATTTATATACAATGAAGGGAGGATGTATGCAGATCTATCTCATGCATATTTATCAGGGATATTCTGAAAACCGGATCCATTTGTGGTCTTTGAGGACTGAACTTGTGCACCACAGTTAAAGGTGGAACAGTACTACACAGATGATTGACAGGCAGAGAGATATTGTGGAGGACGCGTGCCAAAGATGCCTTGTTAGATACTTTGGGATCGGCTCTATCTTAAATCAGCAACAGCGAAGGTTACCAGATGATTCCAGGTCTTCAGGGACAGACTAATCCAGTCCTTGTTTTGCCAAATGCATGCATGAATATGTAATTCTGATTTTCTTAGGGAAATCAATGGGGACAACGAGAACCACAATTCCAGATATGCATCAGGGCAAAACCAAGATCGGCTCAAACTATCCCTATTGAACTGGATCCATCTGGGAACCATATTACTAGCTCCTAGAGTGACTTTATTTCACGGTTTGGGCATAATTGCATGGGGTGCCAAAACTCCCCAAATTGGCTATCATAAATTTATCTTGGAAAAAGGTAGAGGCGGAGAGGGATTGCCTGATTTGCACTTATACAATGCAGCAGTCTTTATGCAGTGGATTCATGAAGCTTACACAGGGCAGGCCAAGTTTTCACCAGCACCAGTGGGAATTTGAGAAGGTTGATGTGAACCCTATAGCTTCCTTAATCTTGTGCCTTTGAAAACCTCTCTGATGCAAAAGGAAGGGGTCAGAGATTACTGATACCATTTTGGTGAGCATGGTATTGGTGAAGGGACAGAAGTGGTGGGTACCCGACCATTTCATTGTTTTTATAAGTGGATGGAAATTCGGAGTTTTACGGGCCAGAGGAGATCAGGGTTTCAGGTTTGGCAGGAACAAGGATGCAAAGATTTGGGACAGTTGGTAGCCTTCAGTACCGATGCTTTCCCCACCGTCATCTGCTGTAGTACCTCCAGGTGAGGCATTATTGGGCAACTTTAATGGTGAAAGATCTGGATGGACTGCTTGAGGAGGATTTGTATGAGGAGTTCAGGAAGTCGACCCCCTTCTGGAACAAGTGGACCATATGGTAAAGAATAAGTAGAGACAGCTGGGGGGGATTAGCTGAAATGTGGACATCAGAAACCACAAAAGAGCTGGATTCCAGATGTTTGGGAAATTATTTTAGAACATAGATCGTATAACTATGACGCAGGGTTACAGGAAATGTAATACAAACTCCTGCCTAGGGCATGCATAACAAGAGAGAAGGGAGCCTAATTGAAAATGTGTCAGGATGGTATGTGTGAGACGCGCAAAGAACATGTAGGAATGCATACGTAGGCAAACCTTTTTGGAGTGCCCCTGGTTAAAAGAACTGTGGAGCAGGGCGCTATTGAACAAGTGATCAATAGGGAATTAGAATAGTCCTGTAGGTTACAGCTCCTGACACCAATCTAAGAGACAGGAAACTAAGGTGGACACTAAATTTGTCCAAGTAGCCTTTTTGCTGATAAAGAAGGTGAACCTCAAATACTGGATGGGGGAGGACAGTCCCCAGCACACTATTGGGTTAATCTCATGAATGAGATGGTGCTATGGGAACAAAAGCTAACCAGTTTGGAAGCGATATAGACATTTATGGTGCTCTTTCTGAGTGCAGCACCCCATGATATAAACATAGTGGGAGTTGGGGAAGGGTAGATGGGAGGGGAGGGGAGGGGATAGGTAAATGAGAAGGACTGTGGGAGTGGGAGTAAATAAGAAAACCTCCAGGGGTGATGCAGTGCTCTGGGGAATATACTGAGAAACTGTCACAAGCAAATATTTTGTGAATGATATATTGCTATTATGGGTCTTGAGTTTTGTTGCGAAGGTTTGCTGATTGTTTTGACTACTGTGCTTCTCCCTTGAGATTAAAAAAAAAAACACAACATAAGATAGGAAAAATTTCTTAACATTGTTCTACAAGTGGCTTACATTTTCTATGTAAAAAAACAAAACAAACAACATTTTAAAAGGACTGCTATTGCTTTCTCCATTAGGAATACTAACACTGTTTTATTACAAAAATAAAACCCAAGTCCTTCCTCTCATGTCTCTTACCCTTGCCCCAACCACTCCATGCTCAGGGCTAGTGATGGCCAGGAAAGCGTAGTTACTCACCTGTAACAGGTGATCTCCAGGAACAGCAGAAATTTAGTCTTCATACATGGGTATCATCAGTACCGATGAAGCCCACATGGGAACGCTCCCCAGCGTCCAATAAGAAAGCTTTTGGGAGCATCCCACTGCGCCTGCGTTGCTGCCTTCCCAACTCTTCCTCTTCAGCTGAGTTTATAGCTGAGACAAAGGAGAGAAGGAGAGATAGAGCTAGAGAGAGAGAGAGACAACACCTAGGGGAGGTGGGTGGGTTGTGAAGACTAAATTCCTGCTGTTCCCGGAGATCACCTGTTACCGGTGAGTAACTACGCTATCTCCAGGAACAAGCAGGAATGTAGTCTTCACACATGGGGACTCCCCAGCTGAGAGATGCCAGGAGATGACCCCAGACAAGCTGCAAAACTCAGGTTGAGATGGGTCATGCTTCCTCCCATGGATCTCTGGCATCGAAACCCGGGATGGCAGGTAGGAGTTGTCCTAAGAGTGAAAGAGATGCTGTAGAACAGCTTGACCAAACGAGGCATCCCGATGGTAGTCCTTGTCTAAGCAGTAGCAGGCTGCAAAGGTATGCACCGAAGCCCAAGTTGCTGCTCTGCAGATATCGTCAATGGACACTGAGCGAAGGTTAGCCATGGAGGCTGCCATTGCTCTCACGTTGTGAGCTGTGACATGACCTTCAAGAGAAAGTTCCTTACTCTCATATGCAAAGGATATGCAATTTGCTATCCATTTAGACAAAGTTCTCATGGAAACTGGTAGGTCAAGATGACTAGGGTCAAAGGCAACAAAAAGCTGGGAAGATTTTCTATGTTGCTTAGTTCTCGGAAGGTAAAAGGCTAAGGCTCTTTTACAATCTAGAGTGTGTAAAGTCCTTTCTGCATTTGAGGCGTGAGGCCTAGGAAATAATACAGGAAGGTAAACCGATTGGTTTAAATGAAAAGGCGAAACCACCTTTGGCACAAAGTGAGGATGAGTCCTAAAACTACTTTATCATGGTGGAACCTTGTATAAGGAGGATCAGCCACTAAAGCCTGTAGCTCACTGATGCGTTTTACAGAAGTGAGGGCAATTAGGAATATCACCTTCCAAGAAAGAAATTTCAGGGATGTAGTGGCTAAGGGTTCGAAGGGCGGTTTCATGAGCTGTCCAAGGACAAGATTTAAGTCCCATGCCACTGGAGGTGGCTTGATGGGAGGTTTTGTTAAGAGGAGACCTCTCATAAATCTTGATACAAATGGTTGAGAGGAAACCGGTTGTCCATCTAAGGGCTTGTGGAAAGCTGCAATGGCACTAAGATGGACTCTTACTGAATTGGTCTTGAGACCAGAGGATGACAAGTGGAAGAGATATTCCAGTAATGCTTCCACTGGTACTGAAAAAGGATTGAGTTCCTTTTTTGAACACCAAATAGAGAACCTTTTCCACTTAAAGGCATAGGCTCACCTTGTGGCAGGTTTTCTTGAAGCCAGAAGGATATCCTTTAGCTGTTGAGAAAGGTTGAGATCCTGTAATTCTAGGGTCTCAGGAGCCACGCCCTGAGGTGTAGAGACTGAGGATTCGGGTGCAATAGCATCCCATTTTCATGGGAAAGACAATCTGGAGCACATCCTAACTCCAGAGGTTTGGCTCGAGAGAGACGTAGAAGCAGAGGATACCACGGTTGCCGTGGCCAGCGTGGGGCTATCAGGATCATATGGCCTCTGTCTCTCTGAAGCTTGAAGAGTGTTTTGGGGATGAGGGGAATGGGTGGGAAGGCATAGAGGAAGTCCTGACTCCAGTGGAGGTGAAAGGTATCCCTTGCCTGACAGTTCTGAGCCAGCATTCTGGAACAGAACTGGGGAAGTTTGGCATTCTGAGGACTTGCAAAGAGGTCTATATCTGGGGTTCCCAAGATCTGAAAAATTCGAGCAATCTGCTCTGAATGCAGAGACCACTCGTGTGGCAGCAGTACTCAACTGAGTTTGTCTGCCAAGAGAGTTTGTGTGCCTGTCAGATACAGCGCTAGTAGGTGGATTTGAAGATCTCTGGCGAAGGCCCAGAGGCTAGAGCTTCGTTGCACAAGGTCCAAGACCCCGTCCCACCCTGTTTGTTCATAATGAACATGGCTACTTGATTGTCGGTTTGTACCAGGACTGTCTTGTAGCTGAGATGGGTTTGGAACACCTGAAGAGCATAAAAGATGGCTCCGAGTTCTAGGAGGTTTGTGTGAAGACAAGCCTTTTGCTGGGTCCATAGACCCTGAGTGGAGAGATGGTCCAAGTGAGCCCCCCCAGCCTGACTTGGATGCATCTGTCGTTAAGGTGGCTTGATGCA
The DNA here is from genome assembly GCA_033557465.1 of Ichthyophis bannanicus. Taxonomy (NCBI): domain Eukaryota; kingdom Metazoa; phylum Chordata; class Amphibia; order Gymnophiona; family Ichthyophiidae; genus Ichthyophis; species Ichthyophis bannanicus. The sequence continues at coordinate 38,308,816 of CM066039.1, forward strand.
GTGGCTGCTGGAAGGGAGAGCCTATAAGAAAGTTTTCTAGTGATTGCCACCACTGTAGGGACGAAATGAGACGTGTTGAATTTCTGATTTTGTCTGATAGGCGTCCCAAGACCTATGTCCACTGAGAGGATAGGGCCCACTGGGCTGCCCGCATGTGAAGGTGAGCATAGGGAACCACATGAACAGTGGATGCCATATGCCCCAACAGTTGAAGCATTTCTCGAGCAGTTAGCAGAGTTTTCATAGCTGCTTGAGAAGCCAGCTGGATTATTGAAGACAACGTGGCTGTGGCAGGAAAGCCTCTGACTGCCTTGTGTCGAGAAGTGCCCCTATGAACTCTAGGCACTGAGATGGAATGAGTTGAGATTTTGGGAGGTTTACAACCAATCCCAAGTACTGCAAGATTTGCATCATGCGAGAGAGAGCAAGACTGGCTTCTGGAGCTGTTGATGTTCGGATGAGCCAGTCGTCTAAGTAAGGGAAGACGAATATCCCCAGAGCTCAGGAATGCTGCTACTACTGCCATGCATTTTATGAAGACTCTTGGGACAGAAGCCGGTCCAAAGGGTAGAACCCTGTACTGGTAATGTCTTCCTTGAAAGAGGAATCAAAGAAACCTCCTGTGATCTGTATGGATGAGAATATGCCTGTATGCATCCTTTAGATCTAGAGAACATAGTCAATCCTGACTCTGAATGTAGGGAAGAAGTGGTCCGAGGGAGATCATCTTGAATTTTTCTCGTAACAGATACTTGTTCAACTCTCTGAGGTCTAGCATGGGCCTGTATCCCCCTGTTTTCTTTGGGATGAGGAAGTAGGGGGGAGTAGAAACCATGCCCTGCTGGGATATGGGTGCCTCTTCTATTGCCCCTTGAGCAAGTAGTGAGGTGACCTCCTGACACAAGAGAGTGGTGGTAGGGCCCTGAGAATTGAGCTGTCTTGTGATGGTGGGAGGGGGCATACTGTGAAAATGGCGTTTGTACCCCTCTCGTACAATGGAAAGAGTCCAGTTTTCTGATGTTATTTGTTGCCATCTTCTGGCAAAATGACAAAGTCTGCCGGAGATGGTGAGAGGTTCTGGACCTTTCAGGGGCAGGATGACTAAGTTCTCTAGGAAGGAGTCAAAGCCCCTGAGGAGGCTGAGTCTGTTGAGCTGGTTGAGTTCTTGGGACTTGTGCCTGTGTTTGCTGTCTGGGCTGTTGCTGCCCCTTCTGGGGACCATGAACTGGACAATGGACAGCTTGGGTGTAAGATGGGTAGAATTTATTTTTCTTGTTGAAAAAGGGTTTCTTAGTTGTCTTTTTCTTTGCTGGGTTGGCAGCAACCCTTGATAATCTATTCAAGGTTATATTTTCAGATTCAATCTGATTAGCCTTGTCTTGCCAGTCCTTGCCAAAGAGATTTTCTCCTGTGCAAGGAATGTTCCCCAGCTTATCTTGCACCCATTGTTCCAAATCAGATGCCTGAAGCCAGGCAATGCGACGTGCACCAATGGAAATAGCAGAGGTTCTGCTAATGCACTCAAAGCAGTCAAAAGTTGCACGATTCATGAACTTAGACACATTCTGGGTATGTTTGACCAGAGTGAGGAAGTCTGTCCTTTTATCATCAGGGAGAAGTGGAGCCATAAGCTCTAGATCCCGAGTGTCCTCGCTTCACGGCCTGGAGGACTGGAAGAACGTGTTTCAACACTCTTGATCCTACGCATTGCCGATTCCACTACCATTGAATGGTGTGGTAATTGAGTCTTTTGAAACCCAGGGCATTGTGGAACTCAGTACATAGTATCGAGTCTCCGAGAGTGTGGAGACACTGCTAAAGGAGCTTCCCACATCCTTAGCATGAGGTCATGCAAGATTTGATGAATGGGAAGAGTAGCTGCTTCTTTAGGAGCTGCTGGATATTGAAGAATTTCTAATTCTTCTGCTCTGGGTTCCTTTTCAGGAGTCATCGTGATTGAAAGTCCTCGGGCTACATCACGTATGAAATCCTGAAAAGACATGTCCTCTGGAGGAGACATCCTGCGTTGAGGAGAAGGAGATGGATCCTCCGGTAGAATCACCCCGGTACCAGTAGAGTCATCAGAATCGGAGGACTTGAAATATCTGCAAGCCGGGTGCTCTTGTATTGCTTGGTGCTGGTATCGATCGAAGTCGGCGTCGGACTGTTTTGATACCGGGCCATCGATGCCGGATATTGATTCAAGAGCCGGCATGGGGGGAAGCACATCGGTTGAAGCAGGTATGGTGGGGACCGGTATCGGTACTGATGACTGCAGAGCCGTCTGAAGCGGTCTTAGCGATACCGAAGCTGCTAAGAGGGCCGCCAGAATGCGTTCGATGGCTAGGATTCGTTGATCCATAGTCCCTGCCGATGTCTGGATGTCGGTACTGGAGGAAGCAGCCATGACATCAGAACATGGCATCAGGAGTTCTCCCGAGGTGGAAGCCTCTGGAACATCCTGGAGCCCCGTTAATGCTTTGGAGGCCGAGGCCTCCCGCTGGGGCAGTTTTGCCGGTATGTTTTCCTCGAGGGCAATGCTAATAGCATCTCAATGCTTTGAAGGAGATCTACCCTTTGAGGACCGGCCGGCCTTAGAAGACCTGGGCTTGGTTACCTGAGATCCATGGGAGGAAGTTGAAGCCCTGGAAGATGTCGATGCAATGGACATTGCATCTGCAGCAAAGAGGGTGCCGGGTTTTGCAGCTCTGTTCTGCAGGCCCCTCTTGGTCATCTTCCTGTAGAGGAGACACTCCAATGGTAAATGATCAGGACCTAAACATTTAAGACACCAGTCATGGGTGTTGGTAGCGGAAATGGTACTGCTACACTTTGAACATTTTTTGAAACCACTAGTTGGTTTCTCCATTTTGGAAGAAAAGAGGGCCTAGTGCCCAAAATGGTACCTGGCACCTAGAGGGAACAGACCCTCCAAAATAAGAAATTATTATTAATTTTTTTTAAAAGAAAAGAAGAAATGAAGAAAAGACCGGTGGAACCGGTGTAGGCGTTGACGGTGAAGGCAGACGCGACCACAAGAAGAACATTTTCTGCAGTGACAGGGTTTGCTGCTTGTCGGCTCCACAGAAAACAAAGAACTGAAGAGGGAGAGTTGGAAAGGTGGGAAGGCAGCGATGCAAGCGCAGTGGGATGCTCCCAAAAGCTTTCCTACTGGATGCTGGGGAGCGTTCCCACGCGGGCTCCAAGAAGACTACATTCCTGCTTGTTCCTGGAGATTAAACTCTTCCTAACCTCACTGGTCCTGAACGTTCATACCTGCTGCTACTGTAGTTGAGCTCAGGTAACTAAAAATGACCCATTTCAAATACTGGGCCCCCACACTCTGGTGGTTGCTTTGAGTCACAGTGCTCTGGACAGGTAGTGAATTGGCCATCGAGCTTCACCTCCATTTGGTTATTAGTTTTAAGGTAGTGAGGTTCTTCAGGATTGGTGGTAGCAGCCTGCTGGGTCAGCTGCTCAGTTGGGTTGACTATCTCGAGACACAACTCTGTGGAATGGGAAGGTGGTGATGATGGGCGTAATGACGGACAAAGGATCACTTCATTTATCCTGAACTCCTTCTCACAAGCTCCCCTCCCTGCAGAAGTTAAATGCATAGTTTACATTCAGGAACAGCCCTTCCGCTCTGTGAAGATTCCTATTTCATAACATCCAATATGATTTTCCTGAAAACAAAACAACTTACAGAGAAAACACTAGGGAATGCCCTTCCCTAGGCTCAGCAGTGCATCTCTAGAAACTACTTTTCCAAGACAGAACCCATTGCAGTCAAGCTCGAGGCTGTCCTATGCTCTCTAGAGCCTGTGTCCTGCCACAGATAGACATGATGCCTCTTGGGGATTACAGAACTCTGGCTGATTTTTCGAGGGAGAAGCTGTACGTGCATCAATGACAACAGAGCAGAGCTAAATAAATGGCATGTGCTGTCAGGGCCATTTCTTCTTAGAATCCCCCTGTTCCCACCTCAGTCATCCCTACAGCACTCAACCTAGTGGGTTATATGCTGCATACTACTGACAAAGAGCCGGGGCAATCAGCTATACTTAATGCACACACACATCCCTAACATACCTGGGCACTTGCTCACGGAGCCCTGCTCTCACACACACATATATACTGAGCTCTGGTCCTGAATGTAATTCACCTTTAGCTACTTCTGAAAAAGGTGCGAGCTAACTCCAAAATCCCGTCCCCTTCACATGCACTGACTCTCACTCTCACAGGCTTACACGCACACATACTGCACATACACAAGGATTCACACTCAGCCAACACACGGACAGCACTTCTCACATGGACAGAGGCAAACAGTGAGTCTCACGCACAAATGTACATGCAATAGACCTTCTCTGTGCATAAAAGGCCTCTTATAGAATTAGGTCATGCGTGAAAGAAAGCACAGGTGTGCTCAGTGGGGTAGTTTGGGCAGAATATGAACAGAGCCACAATTTACGAGCATCTGTTCTAAAGTACACAGATATGTAATAAGGTATGCTCTAATATTTACGACTGATCAAGAGCAAGTGTAATGCCCACACCTTCGATCTAGGCACCATTTCTGCAGGATCTGTGCTAGTATTTTATAAAGGCCCTAAGGGGCCCTTTGAATAAAGTGCACTGTGGTTTTGCACATAGTGCATGTGAATGAAATGAAAATTCACGTGCGCTAAGTGCACAGCCACCATGTTAAATGCTTCCAAATCCAGTCACTGAGCCCTGTTCGTCTCATACATATTTTTACAAGCACAGGTCAAACAGATGAAACTACGTCATGAATTTAATTAGGTGACGTACTTTAATTTCACTGTTGCTGTATGTTTGGTTTGTTCCATCCTGAGATGTATTGTTATCCATTCATTTGATACACAGCAGCTGAAGAAATTGTGGCATGAACTGTGATCATATCAAAACCAGTAAAAGTCACCTTGGTAATAGCCTTTTTTGTTCTTCTTCAGGGTTGCCAAATGCCTCCAGATGCACCTGACAAGCTTGAGCAAGGCCTGGGTTTACCCCAGTGCATGGATACATAGTCTTGCTATTCTTATGGAGTGCAATAGAGAAATGAGAACTACAAGTCCCTGCATGCAATGGGGTAAATCCAGGACTGGATCAAGCCTGTCATCTGGAGCCAGTTGGCAATCCTACTCTTCTTGGATGGTGCAGGCTTTCTTCATTCTTTGGGTCTAGCAGGGGTGCTGCCTTTCCTCCCATCTCTTGAACTATCTCCTGTAATAATTCTTGAGGTGTCTCAGGGAACTGCCGTCTCTGCCCCCTCAGCCCTCTTATTTATGCTTGTGACCCTTCACTTACAAAAAGATGTCTCCTGGCAGCTAATAAGTTAAAAGAACTAATAACAAAAACTTGCTGACCATTCCTAACACAAAAAGAAAATCCAAGCAGATTACATGCAATGGGGCATTCTCCGTATACGCATCATCAATATGGAATCCCCTCCCGGAAAGTATAAGATCCATCAAAGCCATTTGTGACTTCAGGAGGACAATAAAAACATTCCTCTTCATAGAACATTATGGATCCAACACAAGACAACAGCAACAATACGGCACGATCCACCCCATCCTAACATTCATCCACTCTAACTCTGATACTTGAAGTTATGTATAATCCAGGTTCAATGCCCCCTATTACAATGATATAAAACACCTGTTAAATAAAATAAATAAATCAATGGCCCTAGTCCAGACAAACAGCAAACCTCTAGAACTACAGCCAAATATCTTCAAAACCACGATTCATAAAACGTGCAACCAGAATAATTTTTTAAATTTCTATAACGAAATAACAGCATGAACCACTCCTATAATCTAAAGAATACTGAAAGAAACCCAAGCATGAATGGTCACCTAACTGGTTACTAACCACTATCAAAATCAATACTCATCCAAAGGCAGTGCTGACAGCCAGGTCTAAACGGCACTATGAGAAGGGAAATCTTAGTCCAACCTTCGCTTGTGCTTAGGAATTGTGAATTCCAAAGTCTGCAACTAGCAAACGAAATGGAGCGCTCTATGGTTCTCTCCAGGCACGGATGGATTTAAGTTGTTGGCACCCATAGGCAGGACCAGAGTTTTGTGGGGAGAGAAAGTTTCTCCGCTAGACATCATAAAACTTGTTCTTCAAGCAAGTAGAATCAAGCTCCTGTTTAGCTCAGGTGTATTTGGTGCGTTCGAAATTTGGCACGGTAGGCAATTTCCTGTGTTGCCCTCCCCCTTTTTTGTGTCCCATTTCTAATGTGCATGAACTTGTTGACCCACGTTTGTTTCTGTATACTACTGGTTATCCTGTAAACCGCTGCAATTCCAATGCCAATGCCAATAGCGCTATATAAGCTTCCCAGATAAATAAATAAATCCAGGCTTGAGCCAAAAGAAGGTTTCTGGACTAGAACAGAGCATTCCACCAGAAATATCCTGGAGCAAACAAACAATCTGCTAAGTATGAGTTGGGAACATTTGGATGCAGAGCTCAGAATACTGAAACTAGGTCCTGAAAATGTACCTGAGCGCCAACAGGAAGTTTAAACGAAGTAAGCGGTTTTCTGCTGTTCATTGGTTGTCTCAGGGAGCTTCTCCCTTCTCCCTGAGGGCTCTCTTCAGCTGCTTTTGCTTAAATGTCTTTGGAAGCCACTGTCTCCCCTCAAGGGTGTAACAGGGTGTTTGCCACAGCCTTACCTCAAAGGTAATTCTTCAGCTGCTTGTGCTGTAGGATGGTTTAGATTTTCAAGGATGCTGTGTGTTCAGGTTTATGCCTGGTGACCATCAGAACAATGATGCACCATTTGCCACTATTACTTATCATTACTAAGCACTACCAATGTGCACGCAGCAGTATACGGACACGCATAAGAGACAGTCCCTGCCCAAGTGAGCTTACAATCTACTCAAGACAAACATACATGACGAATAAGTGATTCTAGGAAGGTGTATTATGGAAAAGTGGTAAAGGTGCCTCTGAAAGGTGAGTTCCTAGCTGGATTGGCCAGAGAGGGAGCATGACCCACTGACCCAGGAAGTCTGTTCCAGACAAAGGGTGCAGCAAGGCTGAAAGAGCGCAGACCAGAGTTAATGAGGACATAAAATTGCTGCATGAGTGCCTTCAAGTCACTTTCCTGTCGTTTGCTTTCCCTGGGGTCAAATTGAGAGGAGCAAATTGCTAGACCAGATTTGTTCGTTTTACTGCAGCAGTAACAATATAGCCGCAATGCATGAATCTACACTGGAGAGCAGAGCAAGAGGTGAGGGACGTTTTGGTCATTAGCTGAGGATTAATGACGTTCTGCCATACTGGCGGGCACCTTAAGTCATGTCTCTACATGGGCCAAGGGAGTGGGGGGAGGCAGGGGACAAAGACATCTTGTGCTTCTTGAAAATCCCCATTTATCACAGTGTGATGAAGATATGTGAGGCATATAGATTCACCTTTTGCCGGTGCCATTGATTCAGCTCCTTAAGTAATAGCCATGGCAGTAGTCCTCCATCTCTGGGGAAGGGCAGAGCGTCTTTGGAACCACCATTTCCTGGAGTAGTTGGCCGTGTTGCCTCTTGCAGAAAGTCGCAGCAGAAGCTGACTCACCTCTCCTGGGACTGCATGTTCTAAAGAAAGAGATTCTTTAGGACAAATGCCAGAGAGGTCAGAAACAGCAACTCCCCCCCTCCCCGTTATTTCCTTCCTCCTTCAACCCAGTTATTGCAGTGATAGCTCTTTGATGAAGAGACCTGGGTCCCAGAACAAGCATGCTCTTGCAGCCATAAGAACAGAAGTATATAGTTACCCTGCTCAAACCTGTACATAGCCCCCTGTTATATTGTTACTACACTGTTATATTGTAAGTCCAGTGCAGACATCCTGCACTGCACAGTTATGTTGTATGTAAACCGCACTGATGATAAAGAGCGCGGTATATAAGAAAATTAAATAAATAAAATAAATAAATAAGGACTGCCATACTGGGTCAGGTCCATCAAGTCCAGAGTCCTGTTTGCAAGAGTGACCAATCCAGGTCACAAGTCTCTGGCATATCCCAAAAAGGAGAGGGATTCGATGCTGCTTAATCCTAAGGATAAGCAGTGACCTTCCCCAAGTCTATCTTCCTTAGAATGTTTGATGGACTTTGCCTCCAGGAACTTGTCCAAACATTTTTTTTAATCCAGCTACGCTTACTGCTTTTAGCACATCCTCTGGCAATGAATTTGAATTGTGCACTGCGGTAAGCAAATATTTTCTCCTATTTGTTTCAAACGTGCTACTCAGTAACTTCATAGTGTGTCTTTGGACTTTTTGAAAGACTAAACAACCGATTCGCATTTACCCATTCACTGAGGAGTTTATCAACCTCTATCCTTCTCCCTTCAGCTGTCTCTTTCCTCGCAGGAGAATTGTTTCATCCCCTTTATCACTTTGGTCACCCTTCTCAGTTCCTTTACTAATTCCACTATATCTTTTTTGAGATGCCAGAGAGAGGTGGCTACAAGGCAGTGACTATGATGGAATTTGGAGTGTGTGATCACTGCCGCTACAGGATTCCTAGGCCCCATCAGTCAAGGATCCAGGAATCAAACCTATTGCTAGGCTATTGAGCTGCCCACCAAGAAAACTGTTTGGCATTATTCATTGCCAAAAGAAGTCCAGTAAACAGAAAAGAGTAATAAAAGGAAAAACACCCAAACCACAAATGTGCCTCATATTATATTACAGGTCATGAACAGCAAGATGTGACAACCTCTTTCCCTTCCCCGAGAACAGGAGACCTTCTCCTAGTCTTAGGGGTATGTTTACTAAGCAGCGGTAGCGGCTTCTGTGCGATATCGGAGCCGCGGCCCCATTACCGCTGCATAGTAAACATATCCCTTAATGTCTTTCACCAGCTTTGGAAGCATAGTGCTTAGTTTCCTGGACAAACCCTGGTTCTATGTTCTCATTGCTATATTAACTGCAAAGTCCATCTGCGCAGTCCTCCAGGCTCCTTTGTTATTTATTTATTTGACAGTTTTTACATACCATTTTTATAGACAGAGATATTCAAAGTGGTTTACAATAACGACAGACATCAAAGGCAGGAGGAACACAGTAAAGGGCTATACCAAGACTCATCTATTATAATATCTCAGAAAGGGGAAAGATCAATCTAATCAAAAACAAAAATCTCAACTATACAGTCAGAAATAAGTATCAGCCACTCATAAGAAAGAACGGGTTTCCGCTCGAGCCCTATTAAAAGCTTTCAACCTCCATGATATCCCATGGAGGTGTACTACACCAGGCAGTGACGTTCCCAGCCCCCTCGTCACCAGAGGCGGGTGACCCCCTCACAGACGGTGCCCACCCATGCAGTGCAGCGCTGTGCGCCATGATGCACAACCCATACTCCCCCACTGGGCCCACGGAGACCACGCGGCAAACTTACCATAACTCTGGATTGCCACACTGCCTCTTCTCCAGGCCCGGCCGCTCTTCTCTCCTGGACTGAAGTCTCTCCATTCACCAGACTTTGCCTGGGAGAGAAAAGCATCTGGGCCTGGAGCAGAGGCAGTGTGACAAGCCAGAGTTATGGTAGGTTTGCCGCGTGGCCTTTGTGAGTCCTGCGGGGGTTCACCTCCCTCCTGGCTGGCACCTAGGGTAGGCCACACCCACTGCCCTGCTCTCGATATGCCACTGACCCCAGATATCTCCAAGTAATTCCCTTGTGAGGAATGAAGCGATCTCCCCGGATTATATCTGCAAATTCTGAGGTCTACCTAACCTAGTTGCTTTAAAGACCATCACTACAAATATAAACTGACATCTGTATTTAATACGGAGCCAATGCAGTTTTTCCAACAATGGACGGTCACTCCTTTTTCTTACCTTCTAACAGAAATACTATTGTGTTTTGCATCACCTGTCATTTTTCTAACCGTCTGCTTTGTAATCCTACATATAAGACATGTAGGGCCCAATATTCAACTAGGCAGGCTATGCGCCTCTACGGTGAATAGCCCTGCCCGCTAACTCCTAACCCTGGATATTCAATGCTGTGGCCATGGTGCTGAATATCCAGTTTGGGCACCCAGAAAAAGCTGCCACACAGCCTAAGCGGTTAGTGGCGATATTGCACCGCTACCCGGCTAGCATCCGCGGCTAAAACTAGGCGAGCCAAAAGCTGGCCTAGTCTTAGCCATGGATCATTAACCGGGAAGCAGTGCAATATCGCTGCTGCCCAGTTAGCAGCAGTCTCTGCCCCAGAACACCCCCAACATGCCCTAATGCCAACCGGATATCATTGGGGCATGTAGGGGACTTAAGAGGGGATATTGAACAGTACTAACCGTGTATGTGCCGTTGAATATCCAGAGGTTTGGGCTGGGAGAGGGTGACGAATGTTCTAGTCAGTAAAGGCACTATGTGCAATCTGGCCAGACTAGGGGAGGAGCCTTCTCGAGGGAGGACAGAGTTTAAAGTGCTGTCTTCCCATTGGGTGGGCTCCAAAGGGTTATTATTGGTCTCGTATAAACTTTTTAAAAAAGGACAAAAGATGGAGCCCCGGTTCTGTAGAAAATGGGAGGAGGACTTGGGGAGGTTGTTGGTGGAGCAGAGTTGGTTATCCATTTATGAGATGACCAGGAAGCTATCCATAGTGACCTCCATAGTGGAACATAGCTATAAAGTCCTCTACCGGATGTATTGGGACCCAGACAGGCTATGTAAGATGGGGCTGGTGGCGGATGGAAACTGCTGGCAGGGGTGTGGACAAGTGGGTGACATCTATCATATGTGGTGGGGGGGCTGTCAGGTTGTATGGTGCCAGGAAAGAGTCGCGTCCCTAGTACAGAGATGGCAGGGGGGCAGGTGGAGCTTGAACCATGTTCTTATTTATTAAACCTGCCCTTAAAGGGGATACCACGAGGGGCACGCGTGCCTACCAGGATGTGCATAGTGGCAGCCCAAATGGCACTGGCCAGGCACTGAGGTAATTAACAGGTTTGAGTGGATATATTGTATGTCTGTTGCCACAGCGAGACAACGTTCCAGAACAGATCAATTTCATGAGACCTGGAGCGTCTCTGAGAAATGGCGGCAGCGACTAACTAAAGTGAGCAATTGCATGCAGAGGGGAGGGGGAATGGGAGTGGGTTAAACTGTTGTAAAGCTTGTGTTTTATAAATGTGTGGCATTGTTCATTAATACAAATTACAAATTAAAATAAAAGAATTGCTATTTAAATAGAAACACAAATATAGCCTAGTATAGATAGATATAGATATGTGTGTGTGTGTATTTCATTTTTTATGAGGTGGAGGGAGAGAGATTTCATGTCTCTGTTGGGTGTGGCATCAATGCAATGCAATGTGTGCCTTCGAGTCAGTCCTGACTCCTGGCGACCCAGAAGCTCCTGGGTTTTCTTGGCAGTGTCACCGGAAGTAGATTGCCAGGCCTTTCTTCTGAGGCAATGGAGGGTTAAGTGACTTGCCCAAGGCCACAAGGAGTGCTAGTGGGAATTGAACCCTGGTTGCTTGGTTACCAAGCCAGTGTTCTAACCACTAGGCTACTCCTCCACTCCCGGGTGTGGCATCATGAGCCTTCAATTTGAACTACCTGGGGATTTTTCTTCTATTTTTATAGTCCCCCTCCCAACTCAGCCCATCTATTGCAGCCACAGTTCTCAAGCAGGGGCTACAAATTGCGTTTCCCTCTGGAAACCAACTAATGTAGATCCTAAGTCTAGCCCATAGGTATCGGAAAGGGTAGGTCACAGGGGACATGGCCCCACCCGTAATTTGCCCAACACATTATCAGCAATTAGAGAGCTTGGGGGCGAGACTGAAGATTGGTTTGTTTGGCCCCTCCAATCAAAAAATGTTCCACTGTCCCTGGTCTAGCCACTAAGGGACGTTAAGGTTGTACACTTATCGTGCATTTTTAACCCATGGTAAATTCAAAGCCTCCATGTTAACTATCAGGGGCGTGACCAGCATGTTCCTGGCAGTTAACATGTGTATGAGTGTGCTAATATCTGGTGCAATTAACACAGATACACCAGCAATACCCATAGAGGTATCATTAGGTGTGCCTGAAATAACTGCAATATTGACGGTGAGCGTGTGCTAATGACCGTCTCTAATCTGCCCCATTGAGCAATGGTTGATTAACGTAAGTCTTAACGATCACTCGCTATGATGCCCACACATTAGGCATCACCGCGGATAGCAAGTACATGCTACAACATGCATTAATCACCTAGCAGGCTTTAGTAAAAGGACCCTTAAGTATCACTGTTGAGGAATATTGAGACTCACTGCCCATGGGCTATGAACATCGCCACTGATGCAAATATTCATTAATATTAATCAGGTTCTGTTTTTTTTATTAGGTATTGGAGGCCCGAGTTCTAGCACCCAGTAATAAAACTCTCTCTCCAAATCATGTCTGAGTTGGCTCAATCCCATGCCCCACCCCCATCATCAGACAATCAGCCAATCAGCTTCTGTCACTAACTTAGGGCCAGAGGGAAAGCCTTCTGAGAGAGCTTCCTCCCAGTGCCATCTTCCTTCCCTCCTTTCCAGAAGCTTCCAGACAGAGGACTCAAAGACAAACCCTTCCCTCCCCGCACTGCAATATCTCATATGGAGCTAAAGGAACAAGCAGCTGGGTCTTATTTATTATTCTCCAATGCATGTCTCCCCACCCTAGACCTATTCCCTGCTACCGGCACAGAATCTTTCTCCCGTATTTCCACCTTAAAAACTGTAAGAAAGCAGAAAGGAGGCAAAAAGTAATTCTGCCAGCCATAGCTGCAGTATTGATCAGACTCAAGGCTCCCAGGGAGGAGGATTATGAAAAATAATTTATCTTGACGTGTCAGGATTTCTGTTCCATTTGTGCCTGAAGAATCCCTGGCCAAATAGCTTCCTGATATCTGTACATCCATTTTTCTTGTTTAATTAAAAGTTTTTCTTGTAGCCTGGTCAGGTTTTAAAAATATGTTTTACCAACCATTTCACGGACTAGGCTATGATAAGCCTTTCCCTCCAAAAACTTTGGCCTTGTCACTTTGTTCTTCTGGCTCCCAACCTCTGTCAGGAGATTTGAGCAGTGGGATGGTGTTTAAATGCTGAGAGGGAACACCGAAGCAGTTGAACCTCTGTGTTTATTTCTACAGAAATTGTAGGTCCCTGAACCTGGATTTTGCTGCTTTAACACTAGAGGAGTTCACCTCTTTCCCTTTAACCACTTGGATTCTCTTGGACAACCAAATGCCCCTGATCTACAACAAGCCCCTGCAGAGAGTCAGATGGGCTACAGATTCAATCAAGGCTCGATTCTCTTTCAAATATCGCAACTAAGAATGCCTCTATTTATTACGGAAATAGCAACTATGGTATAAGACTACTTAACCCATAGGCCGTGGAATGGGGTGGGCCACAACATAGCCTCAGTAATTAGAGAGCCTGGAGGCAGGGCTGGAGATTGGTTTGGTTTGTTTGGCCCGTCTAATTGAAAAGATGTTCCCCTGCCCCTGGCTTAACCAAGAGTTCAAAACAAGACTAGTAATGGACCATAGGTCCGTTAGGAAAACGCAGCAAACAACCAAGAGTTGTTTTCAGCCATTCCCACCCAGAGGAAGAAGGGCAGCCAGCATGGGTGGAAACACCAGAGAAGGGAAGAGAAGGACCAGGTTCTTCTGTTTAAAAAAAAAGGTCTCTGTAAAGTTAGATGGAGGAACAAGCCCACATGTTGCTTCAAGCAGCAAAGTCCAGCCAGTTGGCTGGAATGTAGTGACAAAGAGCTCTCGTCATCCAAGGTCAGACCCTAGTAACCCCGTTTCTTCATGTTATATTTAGCCCAATGGTGCATGGTGGTCATTGAGAAATGGAGGGCACTGGGAACATGTTAAATGGTCCTAAATAATGACTGAAGAGACACAATAGTTACATTCTGCCATAGGAAGATTTCAGGTGTGCCCTGGTCTTTTTGTTCAAGATATCTACATAAGCTCTCACCAGTCCTGTGGCTCACTGGACACTACTCTTCATTATTTTGCCTGCTGGATCTATAGGCACCACATCAACCTATTATCTCATTAGAATTTTTTATACCACATACCTCTTCTATTACAGAAACATAGAACGTCATAGTAGGACAATAAGACTGCTCCAGGCTGTCCAGATTTATTACTAGTGTAGTGCCATGGACTTTAGCTGGTCTCTGAATTCTTCCCTATCAGTTCTTCCCAACCAGTGATCTCCTAGCATGGAGTGGCAGAATAGTCTAATGGTTAGAGCAGAAGGTTATGTGCCAAGTTCAAATCCCGACTAACGTTCTTCATGACCATGGACAATCCTCCATTATCTCAAGCATAAACTTAGACTGTAAGCCCAAGGGAAATACAGGAATGTAGCTCACCTTAACTGCTATTGAGAAAGGGCACGAACTAAATCCAAATCTCCTTCCCTTTCTGTACTTATCTCAGGCCTTTTTCAGAATCTGTTACCGTTTTTGCCCCTACCATCTCCGTTGGGAGGCCACTTCACACATTGCGCTTTCTGTAAAGAAATGTATTTTGTAATGGTGCTTCTGGGTCTACCTCTTTGAAGCCGCAGCCTGTCACTTCTTGTTCTAGACTGGAGCATTCCTGCCTCTGGAAAAGGTTTGTCTCTTTTGCATTATTTATACTTTTGAGGTATCTGAATGTATCTAGCAATAAAGTCCTTGCTTTCGATTCTGCATGTGCCTTGCTCACATAGCGTACAATTATAGAATGCCCCTGGAACGCTGAGTTTGTCTATTCAATTGAACACAACGGGTCAAGATGGAGGCACTAGACTATACAACACGGAGATTTCTGTTATCCTGATGCAGACAAGGGGCTGCAACATCCTGTGAATTTGTTTCACCCTACTACTCAGGGTTTTCTGGCTCGGTCAGGACTTAAGCCATCCTGGGTACCCCCCTCCCCCGCCCCACCCCTCTCAATTCTCCCAGCCAATCAAGTGTTCAGGTAGTTACAGTGAATATAAATGAGACAAATTTGTATATACTGAGTCTTCAGTATAAGCAAATTTACATCATTCATACTGACCGTGGATATCCCGATTGATTGAAGAGTCCCCAGGACATGTTTGAAAGCCCTGCTGCAAGTGGAGTCCTCCAGAGGAACAAAGGGAAAACGAGGCAGACAAAACAGCCAGTTAAATAGCAGAGAGAGGTTATAGTGCTTGAATTGTTCCTGCATAACAGATGTAACCCGAGGTGCACTTGCAGCTGTTTCCATGGCAGTCCAGGTCTTTGGAGGACATCTATGGATACTCATGTGTACACGGCCTCTTTGCATTCCTTGGCCATTTTAAACCCAGAGTGTCCAGCCATAATTGTTTTCTTTTTTAAACTGTTTTCATTGCGTTCAGAATTGCACAATGAACCATCCCACAGTCCTCAACATGAGATTCAACCAAGTCTCTTAGGGGAGTTAACAGCAGCAGGGCCGGCCCAACCATTAGGGAACTAGGTGTTATCACAAAATAAAATTAAAAAGCCTCCTACAGCACTCCACAACATATAACATACTGCCTCAGCTGGCCTTTTTCACTGGCCATTGTGAGGGATTGAACCCCTGGTCCCTGCACCCTTGCTCAGTGTCTTCACCATTGTGCTGTGGCTCTGGTCCTGTGTTTGAGCAGCAGCGCGCAGCCTTGTAGCCATCGGCGCGCCGTCTTGTGGCGCACAAAATTAACAGCACGCCGCCTTATCCCGCCCAACATGGGCATGCCCCTTAAAATAATGCCTCAGCCAGCTGTCTTCAATGGGCACTGTGGGGAATTGAACCCATGATGCCTGCAAGAGTGGTCAGTGTCTTAACCATTGTGCTATGGCTCCATTCCTGTTATTTGCATATCAGCGCGCCACTTATCCCACCCACTATTGGGCTGCCCCCTCACACATCAGCGCGCCGCCTTCTGTTGCCCAATTTTATCAGCACGCCGCCCTCTGCCGCCCAACCTTAACAGCGCGCCGCCATCTGCCACCCACAATGAACAGTGCGCCGCCTCATGCCGTATAAAAAAAAAGAGTGCGCCGCCTTCTGCCGCCCATAATCAATATGCCTCCTACACCACTTTTGCCCATAAAAGTTGATGCCTCAGCTGGTCTTTTTTGTTGAGCGCAATGGGGGTTTGAACCCATGGCCCCTGCACCATAGGTCAGTGTCTTCACCGTTGTACTACAGCTCTGTTGCTTGGTTATGCAGCATCGCCCCACTTAGCCTTCCCACGCGCTAATGTGGGCCCCACACATTAGCGCGACGCACACACGTACGGTCGGGTTTTTTTCTTTTTTCTGCCTGAACCGCCCACTCCTTATATGGCACACGCACACTAACGGGGACCCGCACAGCAACGGAGTTTAGTAAACATACCCCTTAGAGCCCAATTCCACCCTGCATGTAGATCCCCTCTGTGCGTCCAGACTGAACTGGATGCACAGAGGGGATCGCAATTCTGATTCCGCAGCACATGTCTAGCCCTGTGGGGTAAGAATTGTGAACAGTCCTGCACGTGTGGGCTGGGACAGCGATTCTGTCCAGCCTACATGTGCAGGACTGCACCCGGCTAATTCAGTCAGGGCATTTAAATAGAGCTGTTGCCATGGCACCGCAGCTCCATTTAAAAGCCGCAATGCCAGCCACCAAAAAAACTGCAAATTCCCTGCAGCCTGAACCCCCGATCCAGCCTCCGAAGGCCAGTGTCGGGCTACGGGGAATGTCCCCCGGTCCCCCCAGCCCCTTCTGCACTCCAAATTAAAAAAAAAAAATACATCCAGGGGAGTTATTCCATCTTGGAGATGGAATATCTTCCCCAGCCATTTCGCCGGCCTTTGACGTACAGGGCCTGCGACCGTTCACTGCCTACTCACTCTCTGCATCTGGCTGGCCCATTTCCCGCCTCCGACTAACTTCCCCACACAACTGGCAGGTAAGTTATTTGGTGGCTGAAGCCGGCACAATAGCGGGGATGGATGTCCTGTTGGGATGTCCATCCCCGCTATTCGTGGTTCAGAATGACCCCCTTAGCTTATAATGAAAGTACCATCTCGGAAATCACCAAGGTATTAGGAACAGATGGACATGCTAGCCCTTGTGAGCCATGTAGCATATGCGATCAGTCCCTAGATGTGTCTGATTGGGTAAATCCACAATCTGGAAAGAAATATACCCTGAAGCACATTACCAATTGTTTGACCTCTTGGGCTATTTATGTTATTATTTGTCTTTGCTCTAAACTTTATGTGGGAAGGACTTGCAGGACAGTGAAACAGTGTCTGATTGAACATAAGTTATGCCTTGCTACTGGTAACATCACTGTTCCCATGGTGCAACATTCCATTGACACAAATAGGAATGGGGCGTAATAAACAAGGTTTCCTATTTGTGTCAGTCCAGGCTCCGCTCCTTTGTTCTCCATTATTGTTGTGCGGATCCTCCTGCTCTTTTTGGTACTGTATGCAACAGCTGACACGGTTAGAGCAAAGATGGATTTTTTCACTCAATTCAGTCCAGTCTTTGGGCCTTATGAGTCTTTGGATTGGTTGACAGCTTTCTAAATCTGATTGGTTAGATCTGTTTGAATGGCAGTTTCATCTTCCTTAAATAACCATTGGTGAGATTCGAGGTATCTCGGTGGAGTTTTCAGAGTGCTGTGTGACAAGTCTTGAAGCAGACCATTTAATCTTATTGGGCGAAACTTAAGTCAGCTATTATGTCCTCAGCTTTAATACCTTGGTGATTTCTGAGATGGTACTTTCATTATAAGTTAAGGGGGTTATTCTGTGCTACGAATAGCGGGAATGGAAGGCCCGATGGGACGTCCATCCCCGCTATTCGTGCCAGCTCCTGCCCCCGACTAACTTCCCCACCGGTTGTGGGGGCACGTGCAGGGCTGTTCGTGATTCTGATCCTGCAGAGCTAGATGTGTCCCACGGGATCAGAATTGCGATCCCCTCTGTGCGTCTGGTTCAGACCAGATGCACAAAGGGGATCTACATGCGGGATGGAATCAGGCTCTAAGTGTTTTCAAAGTTTTTTTTAATGCATTTGAAAAATTGTTAAAACAAGCTTATGAGCCTATGAATGATGCAAAAGGGGAAGGAAATGCTTGTGAAGGTGCGTAGAAGTGCGCTTCTGTTTTCACCTATCTCCCCGGTAACTGAGGCTCTCTACTATCTCAGGAAATCTTAGCGCAGTTTAAATCTGGCGTCTCCTTTATTTGTGTACACTTTTTTTGTTCCATTTAAGTTGATCAAGTGTACGTGTGCTCCCAGTAGATTCTTTTCATGATAAATAGCTCTTTTCTTTAGCTTTTAGTGCTTAGAACCAGCAGATAATTCCCAGAAAAGCCAGGGTTCAAATCCCACTGATGCTTTTTGGCAAAGTCATTTCACCCTCTACTACTTCTGGCACAACTTAGATTGTGAGCCTGCTTGGACAGAGAAATAACTTACCTATCAAATCCAAATCCCAAATGTATTGTTAGCCAATAAAAGTTATCATCTAGTATGCTGTTCTTAACCTTTATTTCTGTGATTGAACAGAGAACATTATATCCAGAACAGAAAATAAATTAAGAAAGAATATACAGTATTCATAGGACCTACTCTGTAGAGCACATGAACGGCTAAACTATCAATAGCTACCTGTCTAGCACTGCCTAGGGAGTCAGGCACCCTGGGTGACCCAGGATGAGGGGTTTCATACTCCAGTGCCCAAATGCTGGGCTATGCAGGACCCTGTCTCCACCAGAACCTGGTCTTCTGCTCATGCGGGTGCAGCATCCACAGACATTGGCACAACACAGTCGCTAGCCATGTGTTTTGCTTCACTGAATTGCATGCCCTGCCTCTTGGTACTTCGGTCCATATCTCTGAGATGTGCAGCATTGTGCACATATTCTCCAATCAGCCTTCTCGATCCGTCACTGGCCACTTGCACTGTGCCCTATTGCTGGGGGGTCATGCATTGTTGTCTGCTCCCTCTGCTGGGGTGTGGTAGGCTGCATCCACCCATAGAATTGCTCTTGCTCCTCTCTCAGACATTGTATGGTATAGATTCTGTTGGAGTTGGCACATCCCTGTACTCAGTGCTTTTCTGTATAGAAAAAAAAGGTGCTGGTACACATAGAAACATGATGGTAGAAAAAGAGCCTATGGCCTATCTAGTCTGCCCTTCCATATCAACTACTATAGTCCCTTTTTTCCTTTTGCATATGTCCCATGCTTTCTTGAATTCAGATACTGTCCTCATCTCTACTCCCTCCACGGGGAGACTGTGCCACACATTTAACACTTTTCGAATAAAGAAATATTTCCACACATTACTCCATACTCACATACTGGACCAACTTTAGGGGATGGGTGATTGTCCATAGCTCCGCCTCTATATAGCCACACCCACACAGTAGCCACACCCCCTGCAACCAGCCATTAAACCCCCCCCCCCCCATTAATATCCAGCATCTCCCTTCCACCCATTAACCAGCAGCGGTCGGCATTGGACTTTAAACAAAAAAGCCACGGGTCTTTGTGACTCCGTGTTTAGAAGGCCTGCAAATGCCCGTCCCTTCTGACACATTGCATCATGTCACATGGGAGTGGGCATTTGCAGGCCTTCCAATGGTGGAGTCATGAAGACCCACAACATTTTTTTCTTCGTGTTCAAAGTCTGATGCCCGCTGCCGTTGCAAACACAGGAAAAGTGATAGCGGCAGCTGTGCAGTGAATCGCTCAGGTGTTTTTTAAGGTGTCATGCCCACCCACCCCCCAAGAAAAAGGTGCCGGCATGCTGTACCGTTGCATAGCAGCACAAAAGAAGTTCTGCTTGTACTGCAGCTATCCCCTGGGGTCCTATATACTGCCTCTCTGCTGTCGGCTTCTCTGGTTCCATGGCATATTGCAGCTACCTGGATGTGTCCTCTCTCCTCCGGCAGGCATCCGCACAGCGCAGTACTGAGGCCCTAGTGCCATACATCTGTCTAGGTGGGTTGCATTGCTGTTAGCATGCAAGTGCGGGGGGGGGGGGGGGGGAGTAGCATGCACATGCTACTTGCTACAACCATATGACTGATGCACCTAATGCAACATTACTTCCCTACCGCAGACTTGCCCCAATGCATATACTACAGCTGCTGTACCCCTGCCATTTAGAAACATGCGCTAACTCATGTTAGTCCCATGTTCCTTCAGCAAACATGCCTTTAAAAATGCGACATTGTACCAGCTCCCCTACCAGCAGCAGTGTGGGTGGAGGACTCCCCCGCGGCTTGGCAGGAACATAGGATCCATCTTTTTATGTTTTTCATTGTCATGTATTGTTCCATTTTCGCTGTATAATAAATTAAATGATATTAAATGCCGACAGTTGATTCACCACATTCAGTTACTCAAAAAGATAAATTAAAATGTTCTCTCTCAGTGTCCTTGGTGTCTTGAATGTATTTTGGTGCACCCTTGCTTATTAACCGGAGTCAATGTTGTGGTTTTACTCGTACGCCGCACCGGTGTTTCTGAAGAATATTTTCATGAAAATTGCTAAATGATTCATCAGAGGATGGACTATTTTTTGTAAAAGTTCTAATAAAAGCCAATTTCAGTGGGACCGATGATTGAAAAAAATGAGTCCTTAAGTTGCAGCAAACATAGCTGCTGGAGAGATACTTGCGTTCTTTTCTGAAGGTCCTTGCTAGATAAATTGGATATGTTTGCCATCTGTTTGTGTACAGGATGTGGATGCTTATGGTTTCATATATAGTATCGTTTATTAACTGGGTTTTTTTTCGGTGGACAGATAAAGACTACAATGATTCATCTAGTCTGCCCAGGAAGGTGGCTACAGTTATGTCATGCAGGTTACCCCACCTCTGTTTTTTGTACAAGTTGGTAAAGTCTGCTTTGATTCCATCCTCTTGCTATATAGGGATCGTCTATGTCTGTCCCATGCCTTTTTAAATTCTGTCGCTGTTTTTGCCCCCGCCACCTCCCTCGGGAGGACATTCCAGGCATCCACCACCCTTTCAGTGACAAAGTATTCCCTGACGTAGCTTTTAAGTTTAACACCTTTCGGCTTCCTTTCATGTTCTCTGGTTCTACAGTGTCCCCTTCTTTGAAAAGAGTTTTGTTTGCTCAAAATTACCCTTTAAGTATGTAAACATCTGTATCATATCTCCCCCTCCCTCCTTTAGGGTTTTCAAGTCTCTTCTCATACATCTTCTGGTAGCCTTTCTCTGAACCATTGCAGATCTTTTAATGTCCTTTGCGAGGCGCGGTCTCCAAAACTAAACAAAATACTCCAAGTGAGACTTCACCAATGACTTGTACAGAGGTATTAAACCCTCCTTCCTTCCCCACCTTGAGATCTTCACACTATCACCCTGAGGTTCCTCTCTTAGTCTGTGCATATCAGCCTCTCTCCTACTATCACATACCGCTCCTTTGGATTTCTGCATCCCAAATACATCACTCTGCACTTCTTTGTATTGAATCCTGCCAAGCATTAGACCATTCTTCTAATTTTTGTAGATCTTTTCTCATGTTATCTACTCCCGCCAAGGTGTCCACTCTGTTGCAAATCTCCGTGTCATACTCTGTCCATACACGTTTCTGAAACTTTAGATGCTTCTGTTTCTTCCAATTCATATTATTCAAAAAGACATTTGGCATTACAAAAAAAATAATAAAGAACCTCCAGTTTCCATGCTAAAACTAATGCAATTTGAGTCTCTGATGATAATGTCAGGATGTTAAAATTAAACCTTCAAGTTGGCCGCATGTTCACAAATCCACTCAGGCTACTATACAGAGAAAACTGGATTCAAAGCACAGAATGTGTTCCCTAAATTAACAGCAAACAAGGAGGTAATTATCAGCCAACAAGGCCATGACATTGTTTGATCAGCTTGGTAAAGAGCTTATGTCTGAGTTTAGGATTCTCACTGCCCAAAAACCTTACACAATAGACTAAACAGATACAGTCAGAGGGGGTTCAAGGGAACATAGATGCTGCCCATACTGTACCTGTTCTGTGGAGAACTGTTTAGGTTTTGAGTGCTGTCACTTTTTATCAGCACCAATTTAAAAATAAAATATTACAGGATGCAGGGTTGTCTACGTACCTCCTTATCGTTAGCTGCTAGTATGGGCCGGGATTTGTTGCGTTTTAAGCATTCGGTCCAATAAAGATGCAATGCAAATTCAAACCCATAAAACTTGCACACCACGATGTGACATGCTGACCTCCAGATGGTACATGAACCTGACAGAATTAGGTTTTCTGTTCCAATGCAGATTTCAAAACCTGACATCTGTCTTCAAAATAATAACTTCAAAGCCGCTCCAAAGAGCACAGTCTGAGCCTAAGTATTAAAGGCGGTTTCCCGTTTTGTATCTATGGGGTAAATGCTTAGCAAATAGGGTCCTTAAAGAAAAGCCCAAAAGTTGCCAAAAGAGCCAGTTCAGAGAAAATTTAATTGTCTCCATAGTTTAAGACAACGGTGCTTAAACCAGTCCTCGGGATCCACTCTTCTTCAGCCGGTCGGGGTTTCAACACATTTCTAATGAATATATACGTCTGCAAATACAGTTCAGCATATTCAATAGACATACCCTGAAAACAACTACCTGGGGAAGGGGCCAAAGTCTGTATGAGCATAAGGCCGATTTCTGTCTTGTACTCTAGGAAGGTGAGATGCTGCACGACCACTGTGTGTGGAGGGCCAGCGCCTTTCCACTGAGCTACAGCAAAGAGTCTGGCTGCTAGTGACAGATAGCGAGAGAGCTCTTCCCTGACAGGCATTAGAGGCTTTATCCCAGGAAAATGGCCCAGCGAGGTGGAGGAAATCATTTTAGATGCTGAGATTTCATTAATAGCATCGAAATAATGCTTCAGTCCAAAGACTATCAGTCTGAGCAAATACTGTGCTATCCGCACCAGCAAGCTTTAGGCATTCCATTCCATCTTATTCCAGTGAGCAGGAGTGTAACATATCTTTTTTAAAAAAGGGTCATCTGATACGGAGGCATTAAGGTGGTATGTGTGTAAAAGGCTATTTATAAAATACTGATTGGCTTAGTTGTGTGCACCTTGTCAAGAAGGCATGTTCTCCGATAGTAGGAGTGGCCAGGGGCGTGGCATGGGGCGTGGCCTTGGTGGAGGGTGGGGAGAGTTCCCAGGTCTGCATGCTCATTATAAAACAATGCATGTGGACTTTATGCATGAATGTTCACACCTCTCAATCAGCAGTAAGAGTCCACCCTTGCATTCAAGGCACGATTTCTGCTGGTAAGGGAACTGGATTTAGCTCGTGCCTTTCTCAGAAGTTCAAGGTGAGTAACACCCAGGTTTTTTTCCTGTCCTCAGAGTTTATAATCTAGGTTATCAGCTGAGGCAATGGCAGGTTAAGTGACTTACCCAAGATCACAAGGGCGCAACAGCAGGACCTGAACCTAGCTTTCTTGGGGTGCAACCCACTGCTCTATCCTTTAGGCTCCTCCTCCACTCCTAGGAACTGCCCACTCACTATGGAATGTAAACTTGAGGGTAGGTTTTTCAGAAAGACTCAGCCAACTTTTACGTGGGTAAAATTTAGAGTCAGCGCGCCTAATTCAGCCTCATAAGGGAAAGATGGCAAGGCACCCAAACAAGGCTGTGCAAAGAAGCAGGATCCCAAGAGTTTCTGCTGGATGAGCCTTGCATCTTTAGGTGGCAAGCGTGTAAATGTCATGCAGTTAACAGAACTTTCCGTTTAGTTCATGCAAATGAGCATGCCTATACTTACCCGCACAACCATCCTAAGTTGATGTGCGTGAGCTTGAGAATCACCTTGTTCTGTGTGACTTATTGGTACACACATACATTTGCCAGTTAGTCATCTTGCTGTAAATTCAACCCATCATGTCTTGGTTCAAGTAGAAGCAATTTCTAAAGGGCAGAGGTTAAGCCCTTCCATACTTCTCCCATGATTTATTGATTTATTTAATGTCTTTTTTTATAGCGCGCTCTTTAGAATCAGCGCGGTTTACAGATAACAAATTTGTGCGGTGCAGGCAGGGCCTACACTGGACTTACAGTGAACAGGGATTTCTACACGTGGCTGATAGGGTAACTATGTACAGGCAAGCTGGATGTCACAGGCGACATGGTCAGCTCACAACTATTTACAGGTTGGTTTAACAGGTCAGAGTATGTATACCTTCAACCTGCCGAAAGAATCGTGATCTAGTGGGTGGGGTTGCACTCGTGCGGAGTGGCTACACTGGGGATGACAACCTGGTTCCTGAGAGTGACTGGCTGAGATGTCATTTGGGTCGGTATAGTGCAGGAGGAAAAGATGGTGCTTCAGAGACTTCCTAAACTGGGTGAGGTCGGTGATGGCACGGATGGCTGGTGGGAGGGCGTTCCAGCATGTGGGTGCATATAGCGCGAAGGCTCTGTTTCTAGTTGCCTGTGAGCATTTTGTAATTGCCTTCGGGAGTACCAGGGTGATGGCGGCGGCTGACCTCCTCGCTCTGTTGAGGGGGGTGGGCTGGATAAGGTTAGTGAGGGAGATGGAGGAGCACTTGTTGATGGCCTTGAAGGTCATTAATAAGACTTTAAAGGAGAGTCTGCAGTGGACCGGTAGCCAATGCAGATGTTTCAATATTGGGGTTATGTGTTCTCTCCTGGAAGCTCCGTGCAATATTCTGGCGGCTGCATTCATCGGAAGCTGCAGAGGATTCAGCGAGCTCTTCGGGAGTCCATGTAGTATAACATTAGCATAGTCAAAATGTGGGATTACTAGGGCTTGATAGACTGTCCGGAAGTCATCTGGTTCAAGCAGCTGTTGTAGGTGATGGAGCGTTCTTATTTTGTGGTAGACGGCTTTGACCATGTTGCTTATTTGGGCGTTCATGTTGAGCTGTTGGTCTAGCGTGACCCCTAGGTACCTTGCTGTGGGCTTGCTGAAGAGCTCTGCATCTCGTACATTCAGAGCAGTGGGCGGCGTGAAAGCTGGGTTCCTGGTGATAAAGAGGACCTCCATTTTCTTGAAATTTATTCTGAGCCTCTGCGTATGTAACCAATCAGTGACGGCATCGAAACAGGTTGTCAGTGGTGAGAGATCTGGATGTTCAGTTGAGATAGGCATGTAAAGCAGAATGTCGTCGGCGTAGACCAGGCAGTTGATATTGAAAGAGTGGATGAGCTCTCAGATGGGCTGCATGTATACACTGTAGGGCTGAGAGTGATGATCCCTGTAGTATGCATTTCTCTTGCAGGAATGGTTTGGAGGTAGAGGAGCCGGTTTGGACATGTTGCCATCTGTCTGTTAAGTACGATTTACACCAGGTTAGCACTGTACCGTGGATGCCCTTCTCCTTGAGGCGTGTTAGGAGTATCTCGTGGCTGACGGAGTCAAAGGCTGCAGTGATGTTCATGAAGATCAGGGAAAACTCTTGTTTGATGTTGTTCAATTTGATGGTTAACGAGCTGAAGAGAGTGGTCAACAGGGTCTTGACGCCATGAGACTCCCTGAATCCATGCTGGCACGGGTCGAGGGTGCGCTTGTCTCAAGGTGGTGATGAAGTTGCCGTTGGACGACCTTCTCAATAATTTTTGCCAAAAGCGGGATGCTTGAGATTGGCCTGTAGGAGTCCACCTTAGCTGGGTCTAACTTGTTGTTCTTTAGCAGAGGTCTGATAGCTGTTTGCTTCAGGCTCCGAGGGAAGGTCCCAGTCGAGAATGATATTTCTATGATTTTGGCCAGGAAAGGGCTGAGGTCAGCACGCAGTGATTTTACCCAAAATGCTGGGCAAGGGTCGTTTGGAGCTGTGGTGGTGTTTATGGCTGTGATGATGTCTTGAATGCCCTTCTCGGTTGGGGCTGAGAAGGTGGTGGTGATGTCATGGGTGTCCTTCGTGGCTGGCATCCAGGTAGGTGCTGGGGTTCTGTGGTGTACCCCATGCGATAGAGAGCAGTTTATGGTCTCACCAGTCTGGCTCATTTTGGCCTGCAGGTACTCGGTGTATTTCTGTGGGTTAGGAAGGCTTGGTTGAGTCAGGGAAAGATCTTTTGTTAGGGATTTGATTAGGTTAAAAAGCTTGTGCGGTTTATTTAGGGAGCGCTGCAATCTCTTGGCATGGAATTGCTTCATTCTCGCTGAAACTGCTGCACGGTGCTTTCCTAGATGAGTAAGGTATGAATCATGGTTCTCAGTTGTCCGTGATCAACGCCAATGTCTCTTGAGCTTTCTAAGGTGGAGAAGTGACGTCCGAAGCTTGGGGGAATACCATGGAGCATTCTGTCTTCTTCCAGGTGGCTTATTGGTGGGTAGTAGGTGGATGATGGCATCCAGGCTAGTGTTCCATGTGGAGATCATCTCGTCGAGGCTGTGTGTTGGCGGGTTGTGGAGAGGCTGGGCTCTGTTCAGGATTTCCTCCTTGCTGAATGGCCAGAAACATCTTGATGATACTGTGGGAACCTTGACTGAGGACTGGGAGCTACTATGGTCAGGGTATGTTGGCATCTGGAATCCTTATCAGCCTGTGGTCAGAACATGGTACTGGACTGATGGATAGTTCAAGGTCATGCTTAGGGTCTAGGACTGTTTATTAGGCCCCTGGCTCCCAATGATCACCAGGGGCCCAATAAAATGTTTCACGGCACATAAAAAAGAAATGATGAAATGGAATATAGGAAAAACCCTGGAATAGTGTTTCCTAGGACTCTGTTGGAAATAGGCACAGCTCCATTGTTGAGGATTTATGAATAAAATCTTAAGGCCCGATTCTGTCCCGCACGTAGATCCCCTCTGTGCATCCGGTTTGAACCGAACACACGGAGGGGATCGCGATTCTGATCCCGCAAGGCACGTATAGCCCCACAGGATCAGAATCGCAAACAGTCATGTACGTGCAGGCCGGGACTGCGATTCAGTCCGGCTTTCATGTACATGAAAAGCCCGGTTAACTCAGTCAGGGCTTTTAAATGGAGCCGTGGAACCAGGACATCTGGTTGCCTGTTCCTCGCAGTCCGACCCCCAATCTGGCCTCCTAAGGCCAGGGTTGGGCTGCAGGGAATGTCCCCTGGCCCCCCTGCCTCATCCGTGCCCTGGGAACACAATTTAAATACGTACAGGGAAGTTATTCCACCTTGGAGATGGAATAACTTCCCCGCACATATCGCCGGCCCCGGACGTCCAGGGCCGACATTAGAATCGGCCCTGTATGTCCAGGGCCGGTGACCGCCCAGACTCTGCCCAGACTCCACCCCTTCCCCGCCCCCATCTACCTTCCCCACATAACCGGCAGGAAAGATAGTTGCCGCCGGGTGAAGGCACAAATAGCGGGGATTGATGTTCCATCAGGCCATCCATCCCTGCTATTCGTAGCACAGAATAACCCCCTTAGTGATAAACCAAGAAAAACAGGCATTTCTTTCTTTGGAGAGAATCACAGACCAGAACGCAGGAGGTGAACAACCTGAGTCCAGCCAGGAGGTGTCACCACTGAACGACGACTAGTCCTCCCCTCCCGCCCACCCCCCCTTCTCAACAAGGGCTGTGAATAGTGAGGATTTTGTGCCACATCATGTCAGCTCAGAAACCCAGACAGCATGAATATATACAAGTACAGCATTTTGACTGCATACAAGAATGTACACATATCATGTGTGCTAAATCCTTCAATCGTGTGCAGCACTGGCTCCCAGTGATGGCCAGGACAACATTTAAAACAATCCTGAACATTTTCAAAATCCTTCACAATCACTCGGCAGATGCGCTCCAGGATATCATAACAAGGGAAATCAGCAATAGACCAAGAAGGACCAATAATGACAACAGGATCTGTACGCCCGCAGGATATCATAAGACTAAGCAAGCAACCTCTAGAAAAGCTCCCTCGCTACTGGCACGCAAACTGTGGAACTCCCTCCCTGTGAGCCTAAGGTCCCTGAACAACACCAAAGACTTTTGTAAGGCCCTCAAAACCCTGCTCTTCACAGAAGCTTATGAGCTAATGGACAATTAGTCACCACCTAAATGGAACACCATCTACCTTCACCAACTTGACAATTTCTACCCATTCCCAATTATTATAAGCTCAATGTTTTTATGTTCGTCAATACCCCCATGTTAAATGTAACCCTCCAATTGTGTTGTGACCACTTTGATTGAAGGATAAGGTGGTATACAAATCTGTCTAAATAAATAAATAAATGTTTTATAATTATAGCATGTGAGCAGAGAATATTGTAATGGCATGACTTGTCAGAAAGCCATCCTGGGTTATTTGCCTGCCTTTCCGCTGTGTTTTGGTTCCCCTCTTCCAGCAGTTGTCTTCTGCAGGGCAGACCCATCTCTCCTTATGGCCAAGTTATAGCCGGGATAAAGGAATCTTGTGAGTCAGTCAACATTGCTTCAGGTCAATCTTTCATTCGGCTTGAGGAAAGAAATCCATTGCTCGTTTCAATCCACTCAATGCTCCCTTTAATAGATAGCTAAATTCAGTGCTTCAGAGCCATTGGATTGGCAGACATCTGCCAAAATTTCCCATCAGGGTCAACAGTTCACTCCATGTCACCCCTCCCCTGGGTTTTTAATTCCTGCTTTTCTTCCATAAACTGGAGGTACAAATCCATGGATTCCATAGCAAGGACTGGTTCATTCCAGCCAGTGGAAGGGAAGTCAGATTTAGATCTCATTGACGTGTGCTGTTGTCTTGGACAAGTCACTTAACCCTCTATTTCCTCAGATTGAAAGCCCTCTGAGGATAGGGAAATGCCTACTGTACCTGAATCTAATTGAACTTGATGTGCTACTGGAAAAGATGTGAACTAAAAACAAAAAATAAATAAAATCTACCATTTGCTTCAGGTGCACTATTGCCAAAGTGAAATGTCTGGGCCAGAATTCATCTCTGGTCTATTCCCACATTATTTTTTTCTGCATGTTCTCAAGTGCAGACGTCTGAAAGGCAGGAAGCAATGGTACACCTCCACCCTCTAGAGATCCTGATGGTCATCTCAAATACAATTTAATATAATCCCAAGGCAGAAAAGAAGAACCAAATTTGCTGTCACCTTCGGAATCGATTCTCCCAGGAAAGACATACAGATTCATGCTAACCTTATCGTCATGGAAACATCAAACACCACTCCTCCTACCACTAAAGGCCCTCAAGAAAAGGGGAAGACACCTCCCTCTCCCTCCCCCCTATAAGATTACAAAGTCTGCCTAGCAACAAGACGCTGAATTGTGTGTCAAGGAAAAGCCATTAAGGGCCGTGCGGTGGAAACAATACTCAATCAGCCCCTGGTAACTGGGCCTTGATTGGAATAGTAAATCCCAGGTCTAAGCTAACTTTTCTTTTCAAATATTCCGTCTGTCTGTTACAGTCACAAGGCAATGAAGTACATTAAAAAGAGAATCAATAGAGACAACTACGGCTTCCCCTTGGCCCAGACTCTTTCCAATTGGCAAAGTTAAATTTGGTCTATAAATAACACTGAGACCATAGACGGGCCTATTCAGCACTGATTCAAGGCTGAATGGCAATATTAAATCAGGAATCTTGCTCTCTGTTGCTAATGTGGTGACATCAGTGGCAATTCACACACACTGAACCGATCAGCCGTCTCCAAGTCTCTGGCATTTGCAACCCCCTGTGGTCTGCTGATGGGAAAAAATTTATGAAAAAGTAAATAAAATGGATTAAGAAAGCAAGAAAGGAGAATCGTGAATTGAGGCCAAACCAGATAATCATGATTGTTGAGTTCAATTATCAAAATTTTGGGGGAAGGGGATGCTGAAGGTTTGCCTAGAGCACCCATATCTTGCATCAATTCTGGGGCTTCCAAACGATTGATAACAGCTTTCAGTCAGTCCCGACTTGAACCAGAAATAAAGGGTTCTGTAACCCTATGCCATTCATTGCTCCTTTTTTTTTCAATTTTCAGAGTTCAAAAGTGCTTTTGAAACCCCCATTGATTTGGGAAACAGCTGAAATTTTAAGTAACATTCAAGAGGTTTTGCAAAATCCCTCCCAATATCTTTGTTTTCTGTCTTTCCCAACCACCTCAGAATGAACAACAGATGTGAAGGCAAATTTTAGATCATGTGTGGAGATTGGAACTGAGATGTCAAGGTCAGGACGTCCACAGTTCTAGAGGTATGCTTGAAAAGACTCTGCTAAGTGTGGAGCCTTTTCTAAAATACATATAAGAACATGTATTTGCTGACACATCGAACCAGTGGAGCCATGTTACAAAATCAAAGACGACAACTTGGCAACTTACATGGGTAAGTTCTGGTGTGTACGTGGATGTCAGCCATTTTGCAAACCTCTCTCTTTAATTTCAATTTGGAGAGGGACATAAACAATGGGGAATTTAGAGGATGACCCCTCCCCCCTTAATCCCTCCTGTAAAGCACTGACTGAAACAAGCACTTTTTAAAGACCTGTACTTACCAGTGAGCGGCTGTAAATCTTGATGTGGACAAATTTGACTATACATGTGCAATCCCTATATGAAATGTGGAATACATGTGTAGATTTTTGACCCGCCCAAGCAATGCCATAATCATGCCCCGACTTAACCCCTTTCCATTTCTATGTATTAGAGACCCCCATATGTAAATCTAGTGCTTTTAATAATCAACATTTCCAAATGAATGCCACTTCCACATGTAAATTATGGCTTTTCCACATGGAAATTGTGAATAAAGGCTTCTAAAATAACCCCATAGTCTCCCGAGAATTTTATTTCCACGTGTTAACCTCAGATCAATATTTATCGAGAAAGCAAAAGACTAGTCCCCCTCACCACTATGAACAGATGTGCAGCAAAGTGAACGGGCAAATGTCATTAGGCACCATGAGTCGGAAGAGGTATAAAATATTCAGGTATATCCCATCCATCGGGACAGTCCACCTCTATCCATTGGCAATCTATAAATTGTCACATGCATCACCGCTAATGGGTTAATAGGAGGAAAGCTCTATTTAATGGCTTCTCCACTGGTCCATTCGGAGATTAGAGCCACTGGATTGGTACCTGATGGTCTGTCTAATGCTGATGAATTGACCGATTATTTTGTTTGCATGGTCTTGAGTGGTGGTGTGTTCATGCACTACTCATAATATTCTCTGACCTCCCAGCTGGGAGGAAGTTGCCTTGGATAATACCAGACATTTGATTAGTTCCGATTAGTTTTAAGGAATGAATGACGTTGGGCACATTTAATACCCTCTTGTTTCACGGATAATTTTTCATCTGTGGTTGACTTTGTTGTTCTGTCCATCCATCTTCGTTTGTCCTGTTTAAATGGATCAGTGTTAAATTATGTTTTTTAAATTGCTGTTCGATAATTTTGTATAGATCTTTGACCTTCTAAAATGCTATGATGTGTAAACTGAATATAGCAAATCCTGTCAAATAAATACATACATAAATAACTGACTACATTTTATTTCATTACAAGGTGTGTGGTTGAATGTTTGTTTTGTTTTATGTTGGTCTATGTAGTACTCTCCAGATAGCTGACATTCTACTCCCAAACACACACGTTACAGACGCTTCCGCCCTCTGTTTTGTGGGTGTCCCTAGCTGTCTTCCTTCCTCTCCATGTTCCTCGAAATATTCAGTGTGCTGAAAGTAACAGCAAATTTCACATTTTCCCTAAGTTGCACAAAATTTATCCCATTTTAAGACAGATCTTGCACACAATTTAAAGCTTATTCTTTGCATTCGGTAAGATAGACCAGCAGTTAAGACTCTTCCAAAGCAGATGATTCGGCTATAGAGATATTTGTTTAATCTGCCTTGAAAATGCATTAATGCATTTTAGGAAGGCAACAGCAGAAAGACATTCATGTTTATATGATTCTCCATCTTCAAACATACAGTCGGGGAACTCTTTGGGAAATATAAGCTGCATTTCCAGGAGTAAAATGCAGTTTCTTGTTCTTGGAAGTTCAGGATGGAGAGATGCCCAAGAACTTACTCACAAGAGCCAATAACCTGATAGAGGTTTGCAAGATTGCTCGTCTGCCTCACATATGGTCAAAATGGTGCACCTATAAAACTCCTGCTCCATTAAAATGCAATCTAAAAGTCAAACTAGCCATTTAGCAATTATGTCTTAACACATTTGCATATGCATTTGAGCAAGGTACATATGGAAGGCTTCAGTGCGCTTCCTAATGGCAGAGGACATGTGAGTAATGTTTTCACCGCCAAGGAGATGTTTGTTAATTAACTCTGAAGTCTGGAAGATCTGATGATTTTTTTAAAGGGGATTTAGATGTCTCCAGAGGGTATGAAGTACTGCCAAAGGGTGCCCCTGCTTGCTATTTTTAAAATGAGCTCTGTCAAATGACTGGTAATTGCAGGTCTCTTGGGCAACATTTCCAGACAGAGTCTGAAAGGTCAAATTCATGTCACTGGGAAGGGAAGACACAGAGTAGACATGACCCCTGCCCCTCCTGGGTTAGGAATGAGGCAGAGGTTGCTAATTCTCCTAGGGGTATGCAGTACAGAAAATAGTCTTGGTTTCTCAACTACAAACATGAAAAAACAATTTATTTTAAAACGTTTTTAGACCACCATTTGCGCA
Organism: Ichthyophis bannanicus; assembly: GCA_033557465.1. Taxonomy (NCBI): domain Eukaryota; kingdom Metazoa; phylum Chordata; class Amphibia; order Gymnophiona; family Ichthyophiidae; genus Ichthyophis; species Ichthyophis bannanicus. Next base: position 38,341,464 of record CM066039.1, read on the forward strand.
GGTATTCAAGGCGATTTACAACAATTTAAAAATACAAAGGAGTTACAAGGAAATTATCCCCTCTCCCCCAACACCCATACAACATAAAAAAAAACCCAAAAAAACATTGCTGAGTACACATTGCTACTGTACCAACTGCAGATGCACTGCTGACCTCTATCAACAGCTGCACTAAGGTGGGAACAAAAATGTTTTTAAAGCCTTTCGAAAAGCAAGCAAGTCTATCTCCTTCCACAGAGCTTCCATCATTGTGTTCCACTAATCGGGGCTGCAACTGAGAAAACTCATGTCCGTCACCACAAGAGACGTACGTGGGAAAACCCTGGCACGGTTAGCAGTTGCGCCTGTGACGACCGCAGGGACCTGTTGGGCGGGGTATCACATCATAGAGCCCTGCAAATAACTAGGCCTCAATCCCCGCAGCACCTTAAAGGCCAAAACTAACAATCTGAAGACACGTCGTTGCCGAATAGGCAGCAAGTGCAACTGCCGAAGCACAGCGGACATCAAATTCCACCTACCTAGCCCCCAAATCACCCATGCGGCCGAGTTTTGGATTACCTGCAGCTTCCGTATCAAGAAAGCCAGCAGGCCTACTTAAAAGGTATTACAATAGTCCAAGGTTGAGAGCAGAAGCGCCTGAATGTACACCACAGGGCATATTTTCAAAAAAGTTTCACTAGCTAACTTTGGGGAGATCTGAAAATATACACCTGCTAGGCACTTGAATATATCTGCCTATGTCAACTAAGCAACCATATTTAGCTGCCCATAAAGTGGGTGTTCCCCGAGGCAGATAGGGGAAGGAGGGGGTTTAGCCAGCTCGCACAAAATTTCAGAATCTAACTTAACTGGTTAGTGCTATCTCTGTGTGCAGGAACAACGGGGTTACATATAAACATTCAGACTGCGTGATTAAATCTAGCCATTTAGACTGAAACTGCTATTTTGCTGCCAAAAGTCACTCCAATATACGTATGAAGATAGAATGTATATGAGTCTAAGCTTCCCGCACTGAAGAACGTATGGTATAGATGGGACAGTTGAAGATATTTGATCATGTTCATACAGTCTATGATGAATGTGGAATTTAAATACAGTAACCGCATAAATGGTTTCATTTTTATTTTTTTTACTTGTAACTCCCCACTACTGACCTCCTACCAGAAGGGGGAGCAATAAAATAAAATCCCTGACAATTCTATTCTCTTTTCGTATGTTAATAAGATTATAGCGGAGAGTTGGCCTGGAAAAAATGGAGGGAGCAGCAGTAGATGACAGCTTGCTTGCCTGAGACAGTGCTTATGGTTTTCCAGCATGTGGTAAATGTTGCAGTCATGGGGCCTTATTCATCCGCAAGCTGCAACCTTAAAAGACAATCATACTGATTTAATTGATGAGGCACATGGAAGCAAAGGGTCTGGGTGTTGGGTTCCATATGGAAATTTGCATGAGCATCTATCCAATTGGACTGTCTGCTGCTGGGCAAACTGGATGGACCCTGTTGGTCTTTATCTGCTGTCATTGACTGTAATGACTTCAGCACAGTATAGGAAGCATCTAGAGGGTGCCGCTCAAGAGGCTTCCGATGCTGTCCAGTCTGTCTCATTCAAGAGCTTTGCTTATGCTAGTAGCGCTTTTAGGGGCTATTTACTAAGCTGGGCTAACAGGTTAGCATGCGCTATTTATAACTCAACAACATATTGAATAACATAGGGCCTAGTTGCAAATAGTGTGTATTAACCATTAGCCCAGCTTAGTAAACATGCCTTCTAGTATTATAAAATGATAATTATTATTGTTGACTTTGGAGCATTCTTATGTTTTATTTTATTTATTTAACATTTCTTATATACTGCCTTTCATTATATCAAGGTGGTTTACATTGAACAAACTGAAATTACATAGAACAGGTCATTATAACTTGGAGATAACTATTTTACAGGGAACATGGGCAATGGAGTGTTAAGTGGCTTGCCAAAGACCACAAGGAGCACCTGTGGGACTAGAAACCCCAGTCCTTCCGGCCCAAGGTTGCTGTCCTCTAGTGGGATTTGAACTCCTGGCCTTCTGGCCTGAGGTACCTTGCCCCAACCACTAGGCCACTCCTCCACTTTTTGCATTGGTTCTCTAAAACGTATATCAGACTGCAAGCAAATTATGTTTTCCATCAGAATGTCCGTACTCTGTCTTGGGCTATGGTGATGAACCAACAGCTTCATGGTTATTAAAGCCACAGGGAAGAGTGTTTTCAAAGTCTTTTACACAGGTTAAGCGACCTACCTAAAAAAAAGCCCTCCTCCAAGAAGCTAAAATGTTTTGCATGTAATTCCTAACACATTAAAAAGGGGCATTCCCTGGTACATGCTTACATCAGGGGAGGGGAAGTTAAGTGCACACAAAATAGTATTCTTGAGTCTGTGCGGATACTTTTCCCCCTTTCCTCTGCCCCGAGTACCTTTGTTCCCAGATGCTCAGGTAAGTGAATTTTCAAAAGCAAAATACATGCGTAGTTTCCTTTCAATAACTGACTACTAGTTCCCTAAATATAAAAAGTACTTGCAGGCTTCTGCAACAACGTCCCCCATAATGGAATTACACAGTTTTAACCAATGGAAATAAAATATTAACCCAGGCAATTTATAGAGAGACTGCAGGGATCTCCCTAAGTAAAAAGACAGAGAGCTGAAAATGCTGACTTCAAACTTTTTGAAAACTCTAGATGAGGTCTATCTTTGCTTCCCTTTCCCTCTCCCAAACTGGCTGTTTACATATACGCACCCCTGCGCTATCAGCCTGGCCATGTAGTGCCACATAACAGAAGCTAAAGAACCTACTTGAGGGCTTCTATCAAAAATCCCTCTTTCCAACTCTGCACATTAACAGACGAATAGAGAAAGACCTCAACAAATACTGTTTACATTTCATTAAGTGTTTCGAGTGCCAGAGGTTGATTAAACAGAGCATGAAGCATCCTTCATAACTGCCTTGCAGTCAGCCATAAATAATAAGCTGTAACCCAGGAAGAACCATTTCATTTCCCAGAAACCATAAATCAAGAGTGACTTCTGCAATGTGTGGGAACAGCAAATTGGTAATAGCAGATGGATATCACTAAAAGGATCTTGAAGGCAAAGATTATGAGCTGGGTTGTATTGGAAATGTGTTCCACAGACTTATGTGAGCACCGTGGATAAGGGAGAGACCTGGAGACCTAAAAATAAAAGCAGTGAAGAAAGGGTCACACTAGCGTGACAAGAAAATTGGAAACACTAGTGTCTATCTCCTCCCCCTCTCCCTACTCTGCCAGCTCACAACTCAAACTTGACTCCAATACCGACATGAAACTATGGGATTTACTGAAGCGCACTACCATAGCGTATTCTTATGCCATTAATGTGTATTGTTAATACATACATCCCACTGTGAGTAGAGGAGTAGCTTGGTAATCAAGAGAGGAAGGTTTGATTCCCACTAGTACTCTTGTAGCCTTGGGCAAGTCACTTTACCCTCCATTGCCTTGGAAGAACGGCCTTGGCAATCTACTTCCAGTCACACCCTGCCCTGAAACCCCAGGGGCTGCCAGGAATTAGCATTGATTCAACAGCACCCATTGCATGTTTTTGCATGAAATCAAATAACATACGTTAATAGTGGCATCTTTTAGTAAATTTAGCCCTATTTCTCTGCAAACACCAAGGTTCTTTTACAGCCTAATAAATAAAAATGTCATAGAATATTGAAATAAGGCTTGTCGTTAAAGGTCAAAGCAAAAGTCAAGTGAGAAGAATCAGTTCAGGGTGGTGTCGGCGGGTTCTAGTGACCATGAGAGTAAAACACGATCAGTATTGTGACTGTCTTTGTGCAAGTCAATCATGGCCATGGTGAATGCAATAGCCCTGTAACACGTTTCTACCAGCTTCTCATATGAATCACCAAACATCTATGAGTGAAGGAAGCTTCTTGGCAACAATTCAAGTGTTGCGTTGAGCATTAGCAGTGAATCTCCAATGTACCCCGGTATAGGCTTGAGGCTTATTTTTGTCAAGGTATGCACAACTTCAACCCATCTGAAGACACTTCCTCAATTTCAGGTTCTTGGTCTTTTTTTTTTTTTTTGGCCACAGTCTTTGTCAAAACCGTGCAATATTCTCACAGCACAAAATACTGACAATTATTTTTGGTTAAACACACATCACGCACCCTCTTCCCCTCACTCCAGCTTGGTGAGCTCTTCAGAGCTCAGGTTGATAGAAAGAAAATGAACATCCAATTCAGCCTAACTACTATGGCCATAAAACAAACTAACTGACACCCAAACTTGAGCCTAGGGCTGATATGAAATAAGTGATGCAAGCAGGTTATAAAACACAGAGGTGACCCCATAACCAAAGCCTGCCACTCCCCGCAGAAACGCATGACCAACTGCCCACCATTCTATAGGGCATGCGCCCTGTGTGCCCTGCCTGGCCAGAGTAGACACACCAGATATTTTAAAAGGCAGCTTGTCCGTGCCAGCTCATGGAAGAGGAATAATGAATGTTTTAAGAGTACGCATGTTGTCCTTGCATTTCTACTGCTTGTCATTTTTGGAGTACGATTACTGGATCTGTGCAGTGCCCTTGAGATCCACATAAGTCTCTGCTCCATGAAGCTTACAGTGTAGCCAAGACAAACATACATGACAAGAGTCCATGGATAAAGCAGTGTGGCACCATGTTTGTTCACTTTCATGGATGATCAATAATAAGAAAATAAGGTGATATCATGTTTATTGGACTAATGATACATTTTTGACTAGCTTTCAAAGGTTAGAACCTTCTTCCTCACGTCAGGTTTTAACCTTCGGAAGCTAGTCCAAAAATGTATTAAGTTAGTCCATAAAAAAGGTAGCACCTTATCTTTTTTTGTGTTTTCTTTTTATTTATCAACCAAGAGTCTATGGGAAATATTTACTATAGAGAAGTAGTTAACATTTAAAAACAACCTCAAAAAGATGAATATTGGCAGTGACCTACTGATAGTTGTAAAAAAAGCCCATATATTCCTTTCAACTTTATAACCAAATATTTAGGCTTGCAACTAGTATTTTTTAATCTTATATTTGCTACAGTATTTCTATTAGTGTCATCTCCAGTACCGGCACCATTATCCCAAAAGGCAAGTTAAATCTGCACTCATAAGAGATCTGCAGACCTACTGCACTAAGCAGAGCCTTCCGTCCCCGGATCAGGGGTACTTCCATGGAGCCAAAAGACTCTAGGAATCTTAAGTCCTGGTGAATAGCTCACCTCAGTCCTCAGATTGAATATTGGTGCCCCTCCACAGCATAGATGTTCCACTTTACCGTCACTCCAACAGCAGCCTCTGAATGTGCCCAGTGGATTGCTGTAAAATTCAACAGAGCTGGTGGTACATTTGTATGTGCAAGAGGTCAGTTTGCTTATACTGAATCTCGAATACATGCTAATGATGTCAGGCTTATTTATGGTGGATATCCTGAAACCCTATTGGCTGGGGGGTCCTCAGGACAGATTTGGGAAGTCCTGAAATATGGTCGACAAACCACTTCACAGCAAGTAGGCTAAGATGGTCTTTGTGATGCTCCCACCTAATGGACGGATATTGGACTTGTAGATCCTGGCTTTCCAAAGAGATGCGAAACATCAGATGCCTAGATGCAGTAAGGGCTAGACCAGGACTATGTGACGTCATTGACATGGTCACAGCAATCCACCGGGCTTCCGAGTGGACATGGCTCGAGGATAGCAGGAGACATGATTAATTGGTTAACCATTTGAAAGTGACACATAGCTGCTACTGAAAAGATTTGGAGTTCTTAAACTTAAATAAGCTGGAGTGGATAATCCAGAGAAAAAAAACCACTAGGAGGTATCCCCTGTAGAAAATCATTCCTGCGTCACACTCCCCAGGATTATGAGTTACATGCCCATAGAGGGGGAGAGAAACAGAGAGGACAAAACAATTGCTTGGCTGCATTTCCGTACAAGTGCACCCACATATGCAGTCAAAATATAATATTAGATTATATCATCGATCTTTCATTTCATGGGGTGAAAGGATGGGGAGACTTACAGCACTAGCTACTCTCTATTTTATTTCCGTTTTCAGTTCAAAACTACTGGAGCTACAGTTCCAAGAACTCTACCTGGGGGGGGGGGGGGCGGGCCCCCCCTTCTGACACCTTTTCTATAAACTGGCTCTTTCACCCCCCCCCCCCCCCCTGTACAGCCCCGCATTCGCAGTGATAGATCCTGGTCAGAAACCGCAGACTGCGACTCCTTCTGAAACATTGGATGCATACATCTCGATTCTTGCCGCCAGGCATCCTGATGTGAGAGGGTTGGAAAACCCTCTCTCCTTGGGCTGTGAGCACTGCCTTCACGGTGCTCTCAGCCCCAGGTGGATTAAGGAACCAAACCTAGGCTGGAAAATCAAACCTAAATCATAACGTGCAGCACTACCACTGAGCCATCAGGCTAGCTCATATATTTTTAATACAGATAGAAATAGCTGCACATCCCTAGCAGAAAATCACCTATTATCATGAGCACTCAAACATCACAAATCTAATGTCATTCAAAATGACTTAGTGGTAGAATACGCTCTTCACAATCCTGAGGGACAGGGGAGATATGATTCAGACCTTTAAATACTTAAAGGGAAATACTTAAAGGCAAATAATGAACAAACAAACAAACCTCTTCCAAAGACGGGGAAGCTGTAAAACTAGAGGGCATAATAGGAAGCTGCAAGGTGGTAAATTGAAAGGCAATGTGAGGAAATACTTTTTCACTGAAAGGGTGGTGGATGCTTGGAACGCCCTCCCGATGGAAGTGGTGGGGGGCAAACACGGTGACGGAATTCAAAATGGCATGGGACAGACACAGTGGATCCCTTTACAGCAACAGGATAAAATCAAAATAAATTGAACCATCTAAATTCTCAACAAATAGGGGTGTCCTACATGGAGCGGTGGGTTCACCCCTAAACAAAGACGTGGGAGGGGTGGCCTGCACGGAGCGGCAGGTGCAACTACTCTTGCCATCATACTGGGCAGACTAGATGGACCATACTGGTCTTTATCTGCCGTCATTTATTACGTTACTATGTTACTATCAGCAGCGTACTGTCAGTTTTCAAAGTGTTTTACCCACAAACTGGGCTCTTTGAAAATTGCCCACGCTATGCGCGGGTAGAGACTTATATACACTATGAAATAACGTGCCTACATTTCCCGGCACCTGCAGCAGAGCCAACCACAGGGACAGGGTTAGAAAACAATGAGCCTGCTTTTGGGTCAGAAAAAGCAGCTTCAACCATCTGTGAGCTTTTTACCCTCATGCAATTTGCACACTGAAAGTATCCATGGACTTGACAGCACTCTGGGCAGATTGGAAACTGTCCTCTAAATACTCCAAGACCTCAGAGATTTTCAAGGGTAACACTTATATTAAATGAACAAGGTGTAGTTAATAACGTACTTATTTCACTTTATGCAATAATCAATGCCCTCTATTACAATGTGGCAATGCAACTCTGCTATGAAAGACCACAAATGCTTTTAGATATGTCACCAAAGAGAATTTATTTCACATATTAATGTGTTTTCCCACCGATGCCCATGCGCTCACTTTATATAAGGCATAACATTCAGGAGAATGAAAATGCGACATGCAAACAAAGGCTAAATTTAATTAGCTCGCATACAGCTCGATGCAGCAAACTGCGCTAAGTTCTTGCACAATGTTTTCTAGAGTTTCTCCCCTATTAGTCTTGGGCCCTGATGCTAGTGTGGCAAAATTGCAAGCAAATCCTCTGCACTAAAGCATAGTGCAATGAGCAGATCCAACGCATGCAGAAGAATGAATTTTTAATTGCTCCCAATGTAAAAAGCAGGACAGAGATGGAGCGCAGGGTTTTACTCTTCTTTAAACACTGTATCTTTATGTCAGCTTCAAGCAGGTGTAAAGATGCAGCGCGGAGCAAAAGATCATCGGACGTGAACGATGGCACTTCACCCTAGATGACACCAAGGCAGACCCTGCCAATCACAGTTCCCAACCCCCCTAACCCCAACATCATCAATATATCACTGGTGACCCGGTGGCTTCAAATTCCACACCCACCAAACCTCCAAAGAAATCTTCCCGATGGCTCCTACCCTCCCCCCCCCCCCACCCCAGTAGCATTCCGATCCCCTTTCTGGTACTTTAACAGATGAAGAACAAGAGTAATGCCCACATGATTCTGCCCCTACACCATCATCTTGGAAAATGGTGGTACCTGACCCCCACGCAGTGCATCCTGGGATGCAATGGGCGGGAGTTGGTCCGCTACATAAGGCAAAAATTAACTTATATGGCAGTGACCCTCCCAGACCCAGTGACATGGGGTCAGTCTGCATTTTGCATCCTAAGGGGCATGTTTACTAAAACCCCGGTAATGTGCGGGCCGCGGTAGTGTGCGGGTGCCATATAAGGAGTGGGCGTTTCCTGCTGAAGAAGAAAATCCAGAATTTGCATATGCGCTAAGGTGCGCGGCGCCCTTGTGCGCCACGCACATTAGAGCATCAGATAGCTGCGCGGGAGGCATAAGTGGCACGCTGATGTGTACACAGACGAGCAGAGCCACAGCACAATGGTCAAGGCACTTACCAATGGTGCAGGAATCAGGGGTTCTATCCCCCACAGTGCCCAATGAAGACAGCTGGCTGAGGCATTAATTTATGAGACACATAAATACTGGGCAGTATAAGGCAGCACGCTAATGTTCTTGGCGGCATATTAATACTGGGCGGCATAAGGCGGCGCGCTGATGTTTATGGAGGCATTATAATACTGGGCAGTATAAGCAGCACGCTGATGTGCACACAGAAAAGCAGAGCCACAGCACAATGGTTAAAGCACCTACCAATGGTGCAGGGATCAGGGGTTTAATCCCCCACAGGGCCCAATGAAGACAGATGGCTGAGGCATTACTTTAGGAGCCAGGTTACTATTGGGCAGCATAAAGCAGCACGCTGATGTGCACACAGAAAAGCAGAGCCACAGCACAATGGTTAAAGCACCTACCAATGGTGCAGGGATCAGGGGTTTAATCCCCCACAGTGCCCAATGAAGACAGATGGCTGAGGCATTACTTTAGGAGCCAGGTTACTATTGGGCAGCATAAGGCGGCGCACTGATGTGCAATCACAGGAGCAGAGCCACAGCACAATGATTAAGATACTGACCAATGGTGCAGGGAACAGGGGTTCAATTCCCCAAAGTGCCCACTGAACAAGGCTGGCTGAGGCATTACATATTATGGGGAAGAGTGGTTTAGGAGGCATTTTATTTTGTTTTTAATTATCACTACTAGCAAACGCACTCTCAAAGCGTGTTAACATAAGGCGCCCTATAAGGCACATTTTAAAGTGCACTGTCAGCCAAGGCACCCTAGAATGTTGCGTACAGGGCGCTTTAGAGGGTGCCGTATGAGGTACCGCAAGGTCAGAGTAGTGTTTGTTATGGCAGCACTGTGCAGTTTAAGGAACGAAAAGCATAAGTAGGTGCGCTGACAGGCAAGGAGGAGCAGCAGTGGAGCACAATGGTTAAGGCACTGACTGCTGATACAGGGGTCATGAGTTTGCTCCCCAGTGTGCCTAATACGTAAGGCTGGCTGTGGCATCAGCTTTGCATTGTACATATTTGTTCCTGCAGCACTTATTTTTATTTTATTAATTGCTGCCAGCAAGCACGCCCTCACGTGCCATAAATGAGGGTGCCGTATAAGGCACCCTATAAGGCACTCCATAGGGCACAATATAAATGGTAATTAGGCCTAAGGGACTGGACTGGAGTGACGATAAGGAAATTGCACTGTCTGCCACAGCACCCTAAAATGTCCCCTATAGGGCACCCTATAAGTTGCGCCACAGGATAATGTATAGTGCACCTTATATGGACGGGAACCATAAGGTGCCCTATAGGGCGCCCTATAAAGCACCCTCAGAGGCACCTTATGGGTACAGTACGCTGAGGGTGTTTTTGCTGGCATCAAAATATGTACATTAAAAAAAGATAATGTGTTGGACAACCCTATCAAATAACCCCACTGTAGGTTTGAACCCATGACCTCTGGCTTCACAGGCAGTGAAGTAACCATTGGGCTACAGCTCTATAGCTGCCAGCAAGCCCCTGGCTGGCTCCAGAGAGCCTGCACGTCACCACACAGACAGTCTGCTGGGGTCACCAGGATAGGGTTAGGCCACCCATACCCATGATGCACTGCACATGCAAATCAGCTGTCCACAGATAAACACAAGATGGGCAATGCACCCCCACAGCACCTCGGCCTGGTAGGGGGAAGTGACCATGTGCACCCACACAGCACCTCGGCCTGGTAGGGGGTACTGACCGTGTATTTTACTGGCACAGAGTAGCTACACACCGTCACATTGTGCGGGTACTGTGCTCACCTTGAGGGTGCAATGAGGCGCCCAGGACCAGGTCCACAACACCTTCGATGGCTGAAAGAGGCCATGCCGGAAGTCCAAAGCAGTGTTAATGTGTGAGATAGGTAGTTTCTGCACAAACACCTTGGATGTCTCTGTCTGTTTCAGTCAGGTGTAGCCCCTATGGACCCCTAGTTGGGCTATGTACCACCACTCCAGGGCTGAGGGTGGCAAACAGGGTCTCCCATCAATAGATCCACATTCTACCTCCCTGCAAAGGTGGCAGTAGAGGGGACCATCAACCCCGGTCCTGCTGAGGAAAAGACACCCCACAGGGCAGTCACTGCATCTCTATACACATCCATAACACAATAGCAGACAGACATTAGGCCTGGATATGGTAAGCTGCACCCCACCACTATCTGATAATGTCCTGCAGCAAGTCATCAGCCACTGCACCCTGCAAGCCGCTCCATCAAGACACATACCAGCTGCAAACAGGCTGCTAGTTAGTCCATAGTGCATGTTCTCAGTGGAGATGCATGCACCCAGAACTGGGATGTCAGCATACACAGCAAGCAGATATATCAGTGACTGGGCCCCAAAAGGAAACCCATATCTATCACATGAGAGAAATACTATATAGCACTATGGGGGTGCCTAGCCATGCTGTGGGCACTGCACAGTCAGGGTGAGAGTGATCTCTCAGCAGGACATACTGAGGTCACCCTGTCTGTGTAGGTGGTGGCCGGGCACTAAAATGTCCCAGTCCTATGCCCTGTGCAGATGCACCCTGGCCAGGCCACCCTGTCTGGCCTATACCCATGGTACCTTGCTCCTTATTATGCACATTGGCAGCCCAATACTGGCAACATTGCTGGCAGTGTGGGCTGTGGAAGGTGTTTGCAGCCACCACACACTGGATAGACAAACAGCCACCCCCACACCTATGCCAGCATTGTGCTACTATAGAGGAGTCCAGCAGCCATACCCACCACACCAGTCCTAGGCACATTACAGGCATGAATATGGTACGCAATACTGTTGGGGGTCACTCCCCAGGGTGGTAAACACTGTCAGAGACCAGACCTGCAGTGCACACTGCAGACATCACAATGATTGTTATGGTGGAGATCAATGAGCAAATGTGCTTAACATAGGAATTGATATCTGCCAGTTATCATGGGCAAAGTTTGATAGCTGTGTACCATATACCCAGGTGTAGGATGGCATTGCTAAGGTATGCAACTGCTAGTATTAGGAGATACAGGCAGGGCCCAATGTCCTGCCTCTCCAGGAGGCATTGGCCAATGGGGCCTGTGGGTGTGTGTGTGGGTGTGTCTGGCCCTGTTGGCTGCTGCTTTACGGCAGTGTCCCAACTCCAGTCCTGGTGTTCCAACCACTGTTCGGGTTTTCATGCTGTCCCTCATAAATATACATGAGCTACATCAGCATACCATGGGGGTGGTGCATAGATATGCAGCACAGGCATCTTTATTAGAGGCAGCATGGATCCTGAATGGTGTGGGGCCCTCCAGGACAGCATTTGGGAGACTCTGCTCTAGGTAATGCGGCTGTTTATGGTGTCTGTGTTTGGTGTGGTAAAATATAGGCGTATGAACCATGCGTATGTTCTCAGCAATAAAGGTTTGCCCTTACTATCACGGTTTAGTTGTAGGAAAAATATGTGGACTGGATTGGCAGTAGCCCCAACTGGGCTTTGAACCTGTGAACTTCTGTTCCTGCACACACTGCACCACCGTGTTGCCACAGATATGCTGTGTTCCCTGGGGAGAACATGACTGTACATCCGACAGAGCCTGTCTGTTGCGGTGGACGGTGCCAGCCTGCACAGTCCTAGGTCACTGTCTGCTGTGGTTTGCAGCCACTGCCCCCTCCACCACCTGTAACCTTCCGCCAACATGCAGACATGTCCCTATCTGGGAAAAAGCATATGACCTGATTGAGTTGTGGCACTCCAGGACTGAATTTGGGGGACTCGGCTGTAGGTAATGGCCATTGTTATGGTTTGTGTGCGGTGTAGGGTAAAATATAGGTGTTGGAACCATGCTTATGTTCTCTGCAATAAAGGAGTGTCTGTACTATCACTGTTTAGTGGTGGGTAAAACTATGGGGACTGAGTTGGCAGGAGCCCCAGCTGGAATTAGAACCTGTGACCCTGTGGTCCTACAGGCACTGGCTGTGTCCGCTGCACCACACTGTGGCCACAGAGACAGTGCAGTCTCTGGAGATAGGAAACCTGGCCGCATGAGTCAGACACCCTGCTCTGCACAATTTTACTGTGGGCTCGTTTACCTTGTATGGAGACAAAAGTGCAAATAAACCTCAAAAATGACTTCCAAAAAAGGTGAAAAAAACCAAAACCAAGCTGGGCAACAGTGATATCAATGGGCAACATAAAAAACACTCCCAGGAAAGCTCCAATAAAATGCAGTGATTTTTGAAAGAGTCTACGGAGCGTAGACCCTTCCAAAAATCATTTCTTTTTTTTGGAGCTTTCCTGGGAGTGTTTTTTAATGTTGCCCATTGATATCACTATTGGCCAGCTGGATTATAATTTTTTAGACGTTTGTTGTGGTCATTTTCATGTTTTATTTGCTATTTTGTTCTGTGCACATGTATCACACTGCTCACGTTTTGCAGGTTTCCCCGGTTTTGCTGTACATTGCTGACGGAAATGTTTTCTCTTCCCTTTAAATCCACTCTAACGCGAGGTTTTCACTCGCGGTAGTTTTTGGACCGAAATTCAGCCCCGCTCCTGTGCGGGGAGCCTCTCTCCTCCCACTCTCCACCCATTGACCCCGTCCCCCTGCCCCTCGGGAGCCTTCCTCCGCCCTCAAAATGCCTTTCCACGCCTCTATCGCACATCAGCGCACTTTTGCGGGCGGCGCGCACCAAAATTCACTATTAGCGTGCTTAAGTGCGCCCCCGCACAGTTGCGCGGTTTAGTAAACATACCCCTAAGATGCACCTGGGGGTCACAGGGATATAAGCGAGTGGGCATCACTCCTGTCCCCTAATTATTAAGGTACCTGGGGGGGGGGGAGGAGGAGGATCAGAATGTTATCATGGGTTCAGGGGTTGGGGGTAGGGGATACTGAGCCACCAGGGAGGTTTCTTGGGAGGTTCAGGAGGATAGGGAGATTTGGGGCCACCAGGCCACCAATGATATATCAGTGCTGTCGGGGTAGGGGGTGGGAACTGCAATTGGGCAGTCTACATGCCGTGATCATCTGAGGTGAAGCATCTAACTTCCCTTCATATGATTTTTTTTAGCAAGTCAATACATATGTACAGGTGTCAGACTGTTAACACAGGCCCCTGTGTGCATGTGTCTGGGTCCCCTTGTTTAGCACTGACGTTTTGCGCACAGCTTAATTGCATACTGTTTGCTCACAGCATTGCTGCACAGAAAGCCTCCATTAAACTTGCATTAGGAAATCCTGCCTGACTGCTTTAGCTCTGGGTTCTCGTGCAGAGTTTCTGCATCAAGCTAGTAGCTGTGACATGAGTGAGTCTTTTAAGGTCCATATTTTGGATATAGTTTACAAAGGGAAAGTTAGCTGCAAGCTGAACATACTTCCATACTTTCACAGTGCTATTTGAGCAGGCAACCAAGAGTGGCATAATCAGGCCCAAATTTAGGTAACAGAGACGCCAAATTCTGATAGGCACTAGAGCTCCGCTGCTAATGTCATGCCAACATCTAGGTGTGGGGCTTCAAAGCTGACGCACAGCCACAGGACCGCACGACGTGACACCTCATCCCACCCTCGTCTTTGCACAGGTTTCTCAAACCACAGAAATCTGTGCAACTGCTGGGATTTCTGCAGGGCCAATGAATGTGTGTTGGCTCCAAGGCCCTGCAATGAGTTTTCTGGAGGTGACAGTTGTACAGTCATAGTTCCTGCAGCTGGGGGTTTAAGAAATGAAGCAGTAAACTTGGAGGTGAGGGGGAAGATCAGGATAGAAGGACTGGGGCTGGGGGCTCCCACAACAACTATTTTTAGGGAATGTAGAGGACTTCCTCTTACCCTCACCTGCAAACCTTTCAATTTTGGAAGAGACCTTTCCCTCCTCTCTCCATATCTATGGGCACCAAATTTTTAATTCGTCACTAGACATAAGAGGAAGCGGACTTTTGAAAAAGTCAAGTACGCAGACAATCCTTTCTCCCTTATACTTATCCCCCCCCCCCCACTCTGTTCTGGGGGGCAGAGAGAAGATGCCTTATCCTCCTGTGCACGGCGTCACCCATGAGAACTCCATAGTTCCAGAGCTGGCTAGCTTGAAAGATGAACAGATTCCATGGTTTCCAGCCCTTCGGGCTTGCTTAAGGCTCCATTTCCCTCTGTATGGTAAGCTCTTAGCTAGCCAGTTTTTCAACCATGAAAAAAGCCCTTCCCTATCCTCCCTGCATCCCCCAGTGTCACCCCCAAACCAGATACAGCGATTGGCTCAAAATCATGGGATTAGCTCTCTTTCCCTAGAGTGTATCCATAATAATTCACTATAGCTTGATATTGCTGCAGTGTTAATAAAGGGCTCTTCTGCTCACGATGTGAATGGCCTAAACCTGTGTGTGGCTGCCAAGATAATCTCCAGTTCATGTTTGCACAGCTTCTAGCTAGAGTAATAAAAAAGTGTAGATTTTACTCGCAGGCACTACAGAGACACAAATGGATTCCAACGTGCAGGGTATATTCTCTCTACCATTCAACTGGTCATTAAACTTTCATCGTGAGTGTTCACCTTTACGGTAGCTGATGGTTTAAAACAACAGTAGTTTGGTATGTCGTTTGCATGAAATGCCCAATGAATAACATATAAGCATTTAAGTAAAACGTGTTGTCTAACCTGAAGACAATATAACTCGACCAAATAGATGGAAATATGATCCATCTTACAGAGGCTAAAAATAACCTGGAGAGTGTCATACAAACCAGGCAATTAAGGAATCCCAGATAGATAGCAATAATAATCCAAAGATGGCATAATTATCGATTGAACCACCATGTGAAAATCATTAATTAACATTTTAAGCTCCTGATCTTTCTTAATTTATAAAAAGCAGATCGAACCATTTTAAGCATTTAAGAGCCCAAAGACAGCATAGAATCGAATACCACACCACGATAATGAACTTCCTCTTGAACAGGAATGTTATAACCATCCATTATACTAGCTGAAACATTGGTCTCAAAACTGGGGTTGGTAACCACCAGTGCCTTGGGTTTTTGCTCAGCCCATTCTGAAATAACCAGACCCAAAATCTTTTATTAGGGCAGTTCGTTCGATATTATCACCTAATGAAAAATGGTAGCAACAGCATGTTCTCTCTGGACAGACATCCCTCATTCCAGCCTCAGCTTCAAGTCATTTTGCCAGCAGTGAGCTCTTCTGACTTGACCACCCTCCTCCCTGGATTTGGTTCCTGCGGCACAGACCTTCATTACACTGGTCCTGTGGACCTTTCTCCTCTTCACCATGCCAGTGGTCAGAAACTGAAGGCGCCACCTTATTACCGTTTCTCCAATCACAGGGCCTGGCAATTTATAACTATGACACATGATGTCAGGTGTTCACACAGCAGGGAATAGCTTGGTCCATCAATCTCCCAAAGTGTATTTATTAAAAGGAGCGAACTGCCGAGGAAGGAATCCACACAAGAGAGTACTGCAGATTTCTGGATTAACAAGGACAGAGGATTAAGACTTTAGACTTCGAAACATTTACCAAAAATATCTATAACGACCACAATTAATCTTGGCCGTCTGTGCATGGGACTAGCTCCAGGAGACGACCCTTCCTGGGCCTTTGGGACTTCTTTGCTGTAATGCTGGCTTCTGTTACAGCTCTCGAGCTGTTTTTGTCTTGTTAGTGAGGTGGACATGTCTGTCCTTTCACAAACTCAGTGATCTGAAGAAACACCTTTTTTTTTGTTACCCAGTGATTTCCTTTGGCTCTTCTGAGCCTCCAGCTCAGCTGGAACCAGGACTTGGATCTAACTCTATGAGCCTTCATTCACCCCAGGGATTTTCCCCCTGTTTTATAACCCCTCCCAGCTCATTATGGCAAGAATCCTGGGCTGGGTGCTATGGATCAGGGTTCTTTCTTGAACCCTGCAATCATGGGCCCTGAATTTGCCATTATGTGTTACTCAAGCAGAAAGAACCAGGTTCTCTCTAAGGGGTGGAGGGGCTAGGACAGAGTGGGGGGATGGGACGTTCTTGCTAGAGAAGTGCTCATCTGTCATGCAAGTCACGTGTCGCAGATTTCCTCTGGGACAGAGCTCTTACCGAGCGGGTCGAAGAGAAATTGCTGACAGGGCAGAGAAATGCTCCCGAATCTCTGTGCAAGGGGGAGGGGGCACGCCATCTCACATTAATAAAGAAGTCAAGCACTTCTAAATATATTAAGACCCTTTACTACCACAGCACCAACCATAAGTCATTCTAAGACAGTTCAAGCAAGAAAAGAAACCTTTTTACAGGAGTTTGCCAATATTTCTGAGCGTTGCAGGCCGTTTCCTTTTCCAGCAGACAGCTAGAGCTATTAGTTTCCAATCTGTTCACCTTGTCTGTCTCGGTTACTGAACCAATGCCCCTTCGGTTTTGTGCCTGACCTCCAGGGGAGCCGCCGCCTACAGCACTGGGTTCTGAGAAATATAAAACTAAGCAAGACACAGGGAGCCAGAATTTGGGGGAAACTGAGCGCCTGACCCAGGCACCGCAGTTAGATGTACCTAAAGTTTGGAAATTTTTCAGTCACAACAAGGCACCTAAGTTTTAGGCTGAAAAATCTCCTAATAAGGGGCCTAAAACCGAGGGATCTAAATTTATTTAACTGATTTATATCACATTCAATCACAAAAACGTCTAAGCAGTATCAAGCAACGTCTGATAGACAGAGGCAGATGAAATGTCTGCAGCTCCGTCAAAATATTGTGTCTCGTCTTATTTGCTGTGTATCTAGATACACCCCAGTGACTCCATTGTTTCAAGAATTGCATAGGCTTAGGGTCTTGAATTGGGTTAAATTTAATTTTTACATAATTTTATATCAAATTTTCAATGACTATGTGCCTGAATCTCTCTCCTCACTTTTGCATCCAAGTTTAGCGACTAATTCCAAATGCTTACAGGCATCCAGTGTTATTTGTTTCCTTCATGCAAAGGCATCAGATTAAAATTCAAATTTTAGCAGACAATTCCATATATGGCAGCAGAATTACAGTCACAGCTACCAAAAGAGATTAAATCTATTCTGTCCTTGCGCTTTTGGAAAAAAACCTTTAAAATCCTGGTTGTTCCAATAACTAACAATTTTGTGTTTTTCATTTTTTTTCTTTGTTAACTGCACTGAACCACTGGGTCTGGGAGTGTTGTGGTATATAAGTATGTGTTAATTTAATCTAATCTAACATATGCAGATACCACAAGCCATAGACTTGAATACAATTATATGGGGGTGCCTAACACTGGAAATCAGCACTAAGTGTATTGCTTCCCCTGGCCTGAGCTCACCCACTTTTCAGGTTCCTAAACTTTCTGCCAAGTGACAGATCGGGCACCTTTCTGAACATTTTTCCTTTCTCCCATTGCAGCTGAAGTAGAAATCCTCCTCCTCTGCTACTGACCCCAACCTGGTACGATTTTGTTCCAGGTCATATGTTTAAGCTGGCCAATTCCTATGATAACGCCAAGACAACTTATGATTGATGACTGGACAATCCAAGTGTCACTGCAAGTATGGGACTTAAGGGTAATTGTTGACATGCAATAAAATATGCATCATCCGATTTGATCTGCAGCTAAAGTGAAAAAAATAGTGCGAGAGAAACATTTCTGGTAGGGAAGAAAGATCAGTGGACCTCCTTGTAGTCAAAAATAGATGAGCCCCCTCGGCATTGGGGTTTACAACAGTAATAGGTAAGTACCAAAACGACCATTAAGTGAACCTAACAAGTAGATATTTCCCCTGAATTCCAGTAGGCATTGAGTGCTAGAATTACTGAATACCAACTCAAGCCGCAGAGGAGAGCATATAGGGTGTGTGTGTGTGTGTGTGTGTGTGTGTGCTTCTGTTGACATGCATCATCCTACAGCATGTTCTGGTTTCACATCTGGGAAATGCATTCTCTCTTTCTTTCTTCCTGCTGTGGTTAGTGGGTTATGAGAGAAGTGCTGGAAAAGGATACTAATCACAGTTAAAGAGCTGTTCACACCAGGAAACCCATTGGACTTGGGGAAATCAATAAACCCTGCAGAATAGATACAAAACCTTGGCATGGAATAATGAAATGCTGCCAACAACTTACCTATGATGTTATCTACACAAACACACTTTATTTAAACAGTATATTATGCATAGGGGCTAAATGCTAAAGCTGTTCTCCCATTTGTGTCTATGGGGAAAATGATTCATATATTGGGCTCATGGTATCTGGATGAAAGAGAAGGACTCTCCAATCTCAGGTCAGCCCCTTCCCTTGCTCGTACTGCCAGCGTCTGGCTGTCCCAAGTGTGTTTTATTCCACCGTTGTGGTTACTACTGCTGGTAGCCTAATGTTCCTGGTCATCAGCTCCCCAATAGAAACCTGGAACTGAAGGTTGGCAAATGACTCACTGAAAGCACTGGGCATCGGAGCCTGGTAGGAGTGTCCATGACCAATATGTTGCAGGTAATGGTGGGGGCTGCCGTGTCCCTCGCTTCCCCTGTTACCACCATCTCTGCTTATACTGTGCTGTAGACAGAATATTGTACTATTGGTACCAGGGCCATACAAACCATAATTGCACCGTGTGCGACATGCATTTTCCTGCTCTGATACAGGTTCGCATCAGAAGACGGAAGGATCAGACCAGCCATTCAAACATAGGTCTTTGCAACTCTGCAAGTGAATGGCTGGCCTGGTCCCTCCCTTCTTTGACATGACCTACATCAGAAAAGGGAGGGAGGGAGGGAGGGACCAGACCTGCGTGCTTTTTATTTTTAAATTTGAAATCAGATCTGCACCCGGTGCCGCTGCTGCTGAGAAAACAAAAAATGGCGGCAGCAGCAGGAAAACAGCAGGCAGTATGGGGGGAGGGGAGCAGAGGTCGGCAGCCTGAAATGTGCCCCTAATCCTTTGCACCTAGGTATGGCACTGATTGGTACAGCAACAACTGCTGAGAAACACAGGAGTACAGGCAGTGCATGACTAAAAAGATTGAGTACACCCAGAATCACCCAGGGATGGGCAACAGCAACTAAGAAGGAGAGATGGTGAGCAGTGGGGCTGGGGCACGTGTGAGTGATTTATTAGCTCATGAATGGGGTGTAATAGTTAATGGTTGTTTAACTTTTCAACTAGATTAAACAAGAGAAAACTCCATGAAATTAATAACCATCAGACAGACAATTAAGCTGTGGAACCTGTTAACGGAAGATGCGGTCAAGGTGACTGAGGTTCAAAAGATGTTTGGTTAAGTTCTTGGAAGAAAAGTCCATAAACAATTATTAGCCATGTCAACTTGTGAAGGCTACTGCTTATCCCTGGAAATGAGCTTTGAGAAATAAATCTACTTTTTTTATGATCTCCTGGGTACCTGTGACTTGGACTGGCCATGAGCTCAGTGGACCCTGCTCTGTCTCAGACTGGCTTATCTTATGTTCTTATACAGGGGCGGTCCAAGAGGGATGCAGGGCCATGTGGGATCTCATTTTCATAAACATTTGCAAAATCATGAAGCTTTGTACCTATACCCTCCAGCACACACGCACATATGCCCCCAAAGCTGTCTTAATGCCCCCACCCAGCATACACTCATATGCCCCCAAAGCTCTCTTAATGCCCCCACCCAGCATATACATTACAGCTCTCTCAATTCGCTCACCCTGCCCCCACTCCATGATAGCTCTTTATCTCTCAAATACTTCCTTCCCCAACCGCAGTGCATGGTTAAAGCACGACAAGACCCACCCTAACTGCATCGTACAATTTAAGCCCCATAGTTAGTATAAATACAGAATGACTTATTTTATATGAATAGAACCAAATATTTAAAAATAACAGAGGCATTCAAAAAGCATAGACGTTCGAGTTAAAGCTGTCACTTACTGTGCCATGTATATCATATTCACATCCACTATGGTGGTGACAATTAAATTAATTACTAAAAACCTTGCAAAGAACAGCACCTATTTAGAAAATGTTGTTGTTGTTGTTAAGTGCCGTCGAGTCGGAGTCGACTCATGGCGACCCTCTGGATAGCTATCCTAAATTGTTGTTTTGTTGTAACTATCCATTGGGTTTTCATGGCAAGATACAGAAGTAGATTGCCGGGCCTTTCTTCCGCGCAGTTTAAGTTTGGTGTTGTTGCCATTGTCACAAAAATGTGATCCTCCGCCGTCAACACTGTCCCATTCTGCTGCTGCCCAGATGGGTGGTTTGTCTTGGTCTGGCACCTCAGCTGAGACCTGTCCGTCTTGGGAGACCCTGCCAGTAGTTAAACTACCAATAGTTTAGCCCTCAGCATCACTGATGCACGCAAGCCCTCACAGCACGACAAGCTGCAAACCAAGTGAGAGATTTAGAAAATATGCAATCCCAAAACTGCAGAAACTTCTGGGATTCACAGAGTACTGCAAATATTGTACCAGACCCTAGTCCACCAGTACATCTCCTACTGGGAAAATAGAACCAGCCAGGTTATCACTGATCCCTACATAGAAAATACAACACCGCTGTAATGCATGCAACATGCAGAGAGACCCTCAAGCAATACAGCATAAGGGGGTCACACATTCTACGTATAAACATGCAGCCAAAATCTGAGCTGAAAACACCAAGTATATACTACTGGAGAAATAAACAGAACAACATTTCCTCCTGTACTGGGTAATATACAAAAGCTTAAATGCAATTCCCAAAGCTGACACAGTTCCTATTTATAGCCCCTCCCGATCACTTAGTTCCTACTGGATTCCTAATCCCAGAGTCCCAAATCTCACCCACCACCCAATCAGCACCCAAGCCCTGACTTCCTAAACTCGTCCCAATCCACAGCCAATCTCAGAGTCTGTACTCTATTCCCCACTCAGAGTCCCCGCGCCTTGCTCCCTTCCCTAGTAGCCATTTCCCTGCCTCTCCCCAGCCCTTTTCTCCAGCATCTATTCTCTGTTTCTCCCCCTTTCCTTCCTCTGCAGCATCCGCGCCCTCTACCTCCCATTCGTCCCTCTGCATCTGTCCCACTGTCTCCTCCCAACTTACTTTATCGTTAGAAAATGGTTCACAAACGTTTTCCTGATGTGATCCATTTTAGTGGATAAAAATTCACGTGATCCCAGATAGTAATCAAATTAAATGAATCACTCAAGCAACATAAACAAAAACATATAAATATTTAAAAACTATGCTTTTTAAAGTAATTTTCTGGAATATTCACCATACCTGAGACAGTCGGGCTTCAAAGTCAGAACACAGCTTCACGTGTAGTTTATATTGTGCATCACATCAGCCTCGTAAACTCATCTCTCCCTATCCGCACTCACCACCCTGCCAGGCTTCCACCCGCCCTCAATCACAGCCATCTCACCAACTTACCACCCCCCTCCCCCAAGCTTGCACTCACCATCTTGCTCAGGCTCTTGCCTGGCTGATGCTCCTCTCAATCACACCCCACCCCAACACTCACCTCTCCATACTCGGGCAGAAGCCTAGGCAGAGTTCTCACGCATGCCCCCAGACTCATCTTCCCTTCCACGTTGGCCCCTCTAACTCTCAGACTCCCCTCCAGTCTCTATATTTATTTTAAACCCCACTTCTCTGCTTGCACCTGTTGGCAAGGGGCAGAATTGAGATTCCTCTAGCAGTGCGGTGACGTGGAGGTCAACGTGTGCCGACTACGACTACTTGTCACGTGTATAGCGCTACAAGGCGAACGCAGCATTGTACAGACACATTTAAAGACGGTCCCTGCTCATCAGAGCTTACAGTCTAGTCAAAACAGACAACACAACAGCTGAAGACGAGGACACATCTACTTGCTGCTAGAGGCAGGCAGAAGCAGAGGACCTGTTAGAAACTGATGAGAGTGTCAGAAACTTGCAGAGAAGGCCCCTGGAGGATGGATGAAAAAACATCCCAGAGTGGTGGCAGCAATCCGAGAAGGCCCCAGGGGAAATGGGAGAGAAGTTAAAAAACAAACAAAGAGCAGCAGTGGCAGGGCAGTAAAAAAAGAAAAGAAATTTCTCAGAGTAGGGACGAGAAGGTCCCAGAAGTGATGGTGGGACAGTAAGACCACCTGGGAACATCGGCAGAAGGAACTCGTTCATGGGCATGGTGCAGACTTGGAAGCCGCCAGGGGGAGGGGGGAGACAGGGCCAGCCCGACCACTAGGCAGCAACAGCAGGCCATTCAAAGCTTAATGATAGACTTTGACAGCCAAAGGAGGTGTAAAGGGTGAGGTTTGCCTAGGACTCCAACTCTAGGGCCAGTCCTAGGGGCAGACGAAGGCATTGGGCTGCCGCAGGGGGGCAGGAATGGAAGAGGGGAAGACAGCATGCAGTTGGAATTGGTGCATGCGTAATAGCATATCCGCTTTGGAGCAGCAAGCCTGGAGAGGGGGCAAAACTGCCTCGCTCATCTTGCCCCGGGGCATTGAGTTGGGACGCAGGGTGGGAGGAGCTGGAGATCTCTAAGCAGCTCTCCGCCGACGCATGGCACGTAAGTGAATGTTGGTTTCATTAGTCAGCGGCAGCACGCACCACCTAGGCAGTTCTGGAGCCGAGCGGGATGCGGCAGGGCCGGGGCTCGTTCCAGAGGCAGGCAGCACGGGTGGGGTAGGTAAGGCAATGGCAATATGCAGCAGTAAGTTTAGCTGATTCAGCACATGTGCAGCATGAGGTTGGCGCAGGGCCTTCTGTACCGTGGGGCCCTGTGCCAACAACATGCTCGCACATGTGCAGGGCCGGCCCTATTCATATGCAGACATTGGGGCTGATGCAGAAACGCTTGCGCTATACTCAAGTGCAGCATTTTGCTGGCGATTTTACTACGCTAGTCTTGTTCTCTAATGCAGAAAACAAGCTAGCGTGGGAAAATAACCAGCCAAACCACTATGCTAAAACTTAGCACAGGGAGCATACTAATAGCATGCAAAATGAATGAATAGCTAATCGTGGTCTATGTAAAAAACTGTGCTGAAACGTAGCACAGTTTTTTCTTTTCTTTTAATGCTGAATCTTTATGCCTGCCAGAGACCCCCCAAATTGCCTTATATGGCAGAGTGATAATCCCAGGATGCACCGCGCAGGGCCGGACACCACCATTTTTCACGATGGCAACTTGGGAGGGGGAGCATTTGGGCATCGCTCCCACCCCTGACTTTTGAGGTACCTGGGGGGAGGGAGTCAGACTTACGGTTCATGAGGGTGGGGCCACTGGGCCACCAGAAGATTTTATTGCTTTGGATTGGGAACTAGGGTCACCACGATTGGGGAGGAAATGAGATTCGGGCTCCGACTGGGGAATCCGGTCATCTGAGGTGAAGTGTCAAATTTAACCTCAGATTACTTTTCTGTTGTTATTTTTGACAATCCAGTCCATGCACATAGGTGCCCCCTGCTCATGTATCTGGCTTGTTCCCCTTGTTTATCGCCGACATTTTGTGCACAACTGATCTGTACACTGTCTGCTTACAGCATAGCTGCGCAAAAAGTCAACGTTACACTTGTAGGAATGCGCTTGAGCTTAGCACTCGGCTCTGATTCAGGGCTTCTGTATCGGTCCCAACCATGTTTTTGTTTTCTCCAAGACAACATGACTTCGGGGAACCACACCCACAAACTCCCACAAAAACACTTTCCCATCAAAACACCTCAGACGAATCTGTTCTCTGACTCAGAGTGAGCAGATCACACTTCAGCTGGCTGTACTTGTGATATTTCAAAGAAAATCCTCCGTGTACAATTATAAATCAACAGCTGAAATCTTTTTCCTCAAAGTCAACTGTACACAGGGTTTGCTACAGCAGCCAGAGCTGCTTATAACAAAATTTGTGTTATAAAATACAGAAACCTATCGGCTCCCAGACTACATGTTACAAAGGTGGACCAGCATATTAACTATTTTGTTCTGTACTGCAAAAAAAATAAATAAACCGCTTAGATGGTATGATGAGAGACCTAAGAAATCTTAAGGAGCTGTCAACTGCCTGGCAGCTAAGTTCGAACACTAAACTGAAAACAGCTTGCTCTAGACACTGCACTTCATTGAATGTGTTATGTTATGTATAGATATGGTATAGTGTAGGCAGCGTGAAAGCGTGCTGGGGTATGTAGCGTGGGTGCACGGTGGAGTGACTGTAATGAGGACCGTTTGCAAGATGAGGTGGAAAGCGAGTATGTGATGGGGAAATGTGAACGCGTGTGTGTGTGCATGGAAGGTGGTAAAGGTGTGGAGTTGTGAGTGTGGGGGCATGCAGGGGATGGTGTGAATAAGTTCCCCTTTTCCTCCCTTGCCTCTTTTTCCCCTTCATATCTTGCTCTTCTAGCCCGCTTGTCGCAACTGCAGCTGGCAAAGTTCCCATCACCTGCTGACTCTTTACTTCTGTGTTGCACCACGGTCGGTCGGTGCATCTTTGGTTAGCAAGAGGTGGAAACATGCCGGAACCTAATTGTCTCTAAAATAAACCCCTTAAATCCCAAATGATAAATACCTAGAACCAAAAGCCCTAGGTATACCAGCTATCGCAGGTAAATTGTTGGATAAGGCACTTAAGAGAGAAACTTATGTGTACAAACAGTGATAAAGCAACATATTAAACATTAGAAATTCTTTAATCACAGGTAATGCTGATAATGGGTCCGAAATCAGAAGTGAAGACAGTCCCAACTAATAATATACCTTCGAAATGCTCAACCGATGCACCCCCTTCCAAAAGACTTCAGTGCTCCAGAAATAAAGGCTAATTTTGAAACGACAAAATCTCTCTGCTATAACCACTTTGCTGCCATAAAAATATCCAACTGACGAAACACTGTATCACTCTAACAACTAAATAATCAAATGATTAATATCTAAGTTTGAAAAATAGAAAAATAAAACCAGGTTATTTCTATTAGGAGAGAAAGGACCTCAATAAGGGGGCCTTGCTACTGTAAGCTTGCAGGAAGAACTTCTCTCAATGAATCATTCATTGGTTCATACTCACAACAGCAATTTTATATAAATTTTTAATGCATATAAAAATTCAAAAAGTACTTAGCTGACAAAGTGAGCTCCCAAAGAAGCTCCTGGTCATATGAACCACTATAAAACTATGGTGTTTGTCTACTAAGTCAGGCTAACAGTTAACCTGGGCTATCTGCAACTAGGAGTGGCCTAGTGGTTGGGGCAAGGTACTTCAGGCTAGAAGGTTGGGGGTTCAAATCCCACTAGAGGACAGCAACCTTGGGCCAGAAGGACTGGGGTTTCTAGCCCCACAGGTGCTCCTTGTGGTCTTGGGCAAGCCACTTAACTCTCCATAGCCCATGTTCCCTGTAAAATAGTTATCGCCAAGTTATAATGCCCTGTTCAATGTAATTTCAGTTTGTTGAATGTAAACCGCACTGATGCAGAATAGCACAGTATATAACAGAATGTAAATAAATAAATTCAGTGGGACCTAGTTGCAGTTAACCGTTAACCCAGCTTAGTAAACATACCCCTTCATGTTATTCTAAAATAGCTCGACTCACGTTTCGCCCTCTGAACAATCTTTAGGCTGCATCAGGAGTGTCTCGCAAGTGGTAAGAGAGTAACCGCCAAGGGGATGAACTGTTTGGCGCCTGGGAAGCTTTTAAAAAGAGTGTGGGATTTACAAACATATTGACATTACACAGCACAGAAGCACTCAGTTTCCTCATTGAGTCCAGCAGGATGTATGCAATCCAATCTAAAATTCCACCGTTGTTGCAGACATGTGAGGTGCTGTTTCATATTGCCTTGCGTAACTTCAGAAACACAATCTAGATAGTGCTGCCGAATCTCCCTCCCATTGGCACTTATCTGGTTAACAGCAGAACCAGCCCCAGGGTTGGTGCAAGGCGTTGGCGCCCTACGCAACCCTTAAGCTTATGCTCCCCTTGGCTGCCAGAATCTATTGTTTAGCTTGAATGCTCTGCTCTTTGCTGCCACCCTAGGCGGGCACCTAGCTTGCCTAATGGTTGGGCCAGCCCTGGTTAACAGGTGCTGCTACTGCAGGGGCTTTTGCATAGTGGGCCCTCTATCCACAGCCGGCCTAATCTGATGACAGTCTGGGAAGAGAATTATGAAAGGGTGAAGGAGCTACGAAGTTCTGAATTTAGGATTAAAGAGAAGCATTTAACATGTGCCGACTATCCTAAGGCCTTGAACAAGCTTTATTTCTGATGCTGTTAAAGTTTGAAAGGATCTACAGCCTTGAAAGGAGAAACAGACAGACAATGAGAGAGTTAAATTATTACAAACATAAAAACAACCAGCAGCGTCTCCAGTCCATTTTCTTGGGTATTGTCAATACTCGGTACGAGAGTCAATCCTTAACTGCCGAGGAGGAGTTGGCATTGACTGGAGCACTGAGCAGGCATCTTTCCAAAGAGTGATTTCCAGCCAGGTCACTGACCTGCAAGGTTTTTGAACCTGTTTCCTTTTCCACATTGCAGATGAAGTGGAAGGAACCCCCCTGCTAGCCCCCGTCTGCTACTCTTGTTTTTTTCTTTGGGAAAAACTAGCAAAGCTTGCATAATACATTGCAGGGCTAACAGTGACCCACTGAAAAAATGAGGTTTTTAAGAAAGTCATAACAATGAGCTGCTGGAAGACACTTAAATATTTAGATTTGGTAGTTAGTGGAGTGATTATCTGACCTTTAAAAGCAGTGACGTCTTCAGCAGGTGTATAAAGAAATTCATTTTCCTTTGGAATAATGCATACTAAATGGATAAATAATTTGGGAACTAAAATGGTGGGAAAGCTTTTTTTTTATTTTTTTTTAAACAGACTAGAAGATACAAATAAGGATGATAACTGAGTTTACTGCATCATCTAGTATTTTAAGTTGCTTATGTTTACTTTGCTGAAACTGCCTATTCTAGGGCTGGCTCTGCCACTAGCCAGACAAGGAGACTGCCTGGGGTGGTAGAATCCAGGAGCAGTGGTGCAGCTTACAGCAACATGTGAAAGCTGCTATCAACGCAGTGGCGAGCCTTTGAGTACCTGCACAGCTGTGCTCTAGGTCGGCCACGTCTCATCCCACCCAACAGGACGTTTGCATCGGAGGGGATGGGATTCAACAGGCTTTGAGCATGGCTACATGGGTACTCAAAGGTCCCCCATCACACCAATTCATGCTTGAGTAGAGCAGAGGACAGGGGTAGGACAGTGGCAGAGGGAAGAAATGAGAGATGCTGGACACAGCAAGGAGAAGAGAAAGAGAGACATCTGGGGGATGGAGGCGAATAGAAGGGAAAACGATGGTTATGGCAGGAAGAGCGTCAGATACCCTTGGGTTGGTCCTGCCTATTTCCTCTATTTCTAAAAAAAAAAAAAAAGGTACATTTGCAACTAAAATAAGTAACAATTCTACATAGGTTTGTTTTGTTTAAAATAATTGTTTTTTTTTGTTCTGGTTGTTGAAGAAAAACAACGACCATAATAATGCAATTTCAAAGCTCGTTTGACGGTGACAGTGTGCTTTTAGTAAAACCTGGCAAAACCGTCCTCCAGCCATCCCGGATTAATTGCACTGGAGCAGGTTCGCCTCCTAATGACTTCACAAGAATGTTACCTGATTTGAGCTAAATCAAATCACCAAACCATCATTCCATTTTTTGATGAAAATTAATTAGAGGAAAATTCTAAATAAGGGTTTTATAATGCGTGTGTGCATTTATCTACCTTCTGAAAATGAAGCCTACATCTGGACCGCTGATGAATATGCATTAAGGTTATATTAAACAAGGATGCACTTTTACCAGAAAATGAAGATGAAAAAAGAATCTTCCTGAATGATTTAAATCAAATCTATTTAGATTATGGTTTGAATAACCAAAGTCACCCTGCTTCTTGACTAGCAGTTTAAATTGCAGCTTAAATCAGATTTACCCTGCATGAAACCCCCTCCTGGAGTGGATTACCTCGATGAGGTAGTTTTATGATAGGGATCTATCGAAATTTCAAAAAAATGCACCTCTTTCATAAAGGCTACATAGGTGTCTATGTGTCATAATAAAAGGCTCCCAAAATGATCCCTAGTAGCCCACAAAGGGGTAGCACTACATATGCCTTGTACATGTTTACTAAACCGTGGTACCAGGGTAACGTGGGAGTTGGTGTGAGGTTTCAATGCCATGCTAAGAACCCTCTGCTACCCTGGTAGCATGTGACATGACAAGGACTGAGAGGAACAGGGTCCTTCCCATTGCATTGTCGCTAGCAGGGATGTTAGTGGTCTGCGCTAACCGCTCTCGACACAGGTAATGTAGGTGCAACTAATGTCATCTCAGTGGATGGCATTAGTTGCACCCACAACCCATTCACCATGCTTTCCTGCATCAACTCCAAGAAGATGGATGTAGAGGCGCTTGGGCACGTACTCAGAAAGGCTTTGGCTTTCTGAGCTATAGGAGAGCAAGTCCGTCTATGGCGCCAGCGGATGACATCACCAGGTGTGGCTGACGCATCCTGCTTGTCCATACAGAAAGGAGAGCAAATGATGCTGTGCTCTATATTCTCCGCCCTCATGCACTAAGAAATGCAGAGTCTCATGCTTTTTTTTCCCCATAAGAACATAAGAGATGCCATAATGGGTCAGACCAAGGTCCATCAAGCCCAGTATCCTGTTTCCAACAGTGGCCAATCCAAGTCACAAGTACCTAGCAGTTTCCCAGAAAGACACAGGTTCCACAATGCTTGTATTGGGGCAAGCAGTAGATTTCCCAGATCCCCTTTAATAATGGTTTATGGACCTTTCCTCCAGGAACTTGTCCAAACCTTTTTTAAACCCAGCCATACTAAAAGATTTTACTACATCCTCCAGTAACGAATTTGAGTCTGATTAAGTGTTGAGTGAAAAAATATTCTCTCTTATTAGTCTTAAGCGGGTTACACTGTAGCTTCATTGCATATCCTCTAATCTTTCTACTTTTTGATGGTGTAAAGAATAGATCTGTGTTTACCCGTTCCACTCCATTCATTAATTTATAGACCTCTATCATATCTCCCCTTGGGCGTCTCTTTTCCAGGTTGAAGAGCCCTATCCTTTTAAGCCTCTCCTCACAGGGGAATCCTTCCATCCCCTTTACCATTTTGGTGGTCTTCTCTGTACCTTTCATAATTCCACTATATCCTTTATAAGATACGGCAACCAAAATTGCACACAATATTCATGGTGTGGTTGCACTGTGGAAGATACAGAGGCGTTATAATATCCTTTGTTTATTTTTCTTTCCTGTCCTTAAGATTCCTAGCATTTTAATTTCCCTTCTTAGCCGCTGCTGCACACTGGGAGGAGAGTTTCAACGTGTTATCCATGAATACGCTAAAATCATTTCTCTGGATGGTGGTTCCTAATGTGGAACCTTGCATCGAGTAACCATAGTGGGTTGTTCTTTTCTAGGTGAATAACTTTGCACTTGTCCACATTAAATTTTATCTGCTATTTGAACGTCCAGTCCAATCTTTCAATTTATCAAGGTCCTCTTGCAATTTTTCACAATCCTCTTGGGTTTTAACAACTTTGAATAATTTTGTGTCATTTGCATATTTGACTACCTCACTCATTACTCCCATTTCTAGGTCATTTACAAATGTGCTTCCATGTGCAAATCTGCTCGCGACCCCAAATGAGAATTTTGTGACCCCCATTTGGGGTTGCGATCTACAGTTTGGGAACCACTGTTCTAGAGGAAATATAGGCACTGAGATAGTTGGGTCTGTCTAACAGCTATAGGACACTCAGGAGGCTGGATGTACAGGCAAAAGCTGTGTTATTACTTGTAATTATTTAGAATATTACAAAAGTCTTTGCAGTTAGACCTGGGAAAGGAGATATGCTGGGCGTGAACTAAGTGGGGCATCTTCTACGCTCATCTTCCAAAGAAGGTTAAATACAAATGAGGGATATCACAAAACCCCAACCTGGATAAAGAGAGATCTTTCAAGCAGTCACACTTTATGGCAGTGGAGGGGGGGAGGAGGGATATATCTTTGCGGTGTACACAAGAATCATTGGGCAGACTGGATGGGTTGACTGCTCTTTATCTGTTATCATCTGATATGTTACTGTGTAAACTGCATCGAAAATGTAAGGCAAACAAGATTGTATACAATTCAGGTTCACTTTTTGTAGGTATATGAAAATATGTTAGTGCCACTCTTTTTAAATTCCACTGCATAAGTATTTCCCCTTCCTTAACCCCCCCACAACAACTGAAAACGATAACAGAGAAAAAGATCACTGCAGTTGGGTTCCAATGCATCCAGGTCAACCTCTGTACAAGCCTAACCAACTTATCAGACAGACAACAGGGGCCTTTTCCAACATCATCTGCCATTGTCTTCTCTATTACCTCATAATCTGCAGTTAAATTGACCAGATCTTTAATGCTTTGAGCCCATCTCTCTTTCATCTGCCCACCCAGCTTTTGTTGACATGCAACTGTAGACTGGATCCTGACTACAGTGGAAGACTATGTGAATGGTTTACTTCACATAGGATTATTTTCCATACAAGCAGTTTTCCCAATATAGGGAGTAACTTGGTTCCCCTCCCTCCCTACACGCCTTCTCCAGCCTTTAGAAGAATAACTCTTATCTGCAGCATGTAGCGTTTTGGGACTCAACGCATGCCCTGTATAAGATTCCTCATTGCTGCTCTTTAATTGAACTAGATACAAAAGGTATTTTAGAGTATAAGGCCAGGTTTTATGCAACTGTTCTTCACTGAATGAGTAAATCCATGTTCTGCCTCTCAACACTGCCAGCAACTTCTAAATTCTTGATACTAATTCTGCCTCCCCCCTTCCAAATTTCCTCCCGGAGGGTACATTTCAATTGTTTCTGCTTTGTGCATAAACTGTTTATTGATTCTTTACTCATACACACAGGCACTACTCTGTAAATACTAAGAGGGGGCTGTCATTCTCCCGCCAGCCAGCTCTTTCAGCGGAGAATACAGAAGCAGACAAACCTGTCTGTCAAATTGCTGGAAAAATGAAAATGTAGCAGAGCGTATCTTTTGCAAGGTGAGGTATAAATCCTTAAAATTCTCCTACAGTAAATGGGTCACATTCATTTATCCGAGCGTACAGGGTGACATCTCAAATTCCTCTCAGGTTTCTTTGCCCCACAGTTGCGACCACCCCCGCAAAATGAATATGATCTGAGGGACACGGGTCAGTAATTATCTTTCCCACTCACTTGCAGGATGCACTCTCTATCTGCTGTTCTCATGCAACCTCCCACATTGATGGCTGAAAAGTACCTCTGCAAATTATCCTCATCGGATGATAGCAGTGGCGTAAACTCTGCCCAAGCGACCCCTGCAGTGCAGGGGAGCCCCAAGAAAGAAGGGGGGCACTTGCAGCTGTTCCCATATCTTCTGAAGTGGGCTTCCCCTGCTCTGGGGGACCATAATTTGAACGTCTGCCCCTGGATGCTACACTTTGTGTGGATGCGGGTTGGAAGAAAGAGAAAACCGGTAGGATGTGCCCAGTATTTTTATCAGGCAGCACCTGAACTTATGCTAAGGAGGTTGAAAGAACCCAGACACGGATCACAACTTCCAAGAACAGCAGAGCAGAAATAACTGTCTTTAACAATTTTTCTTTCTTTTCGCAGGCTAGAATGTCCTCATTTAAGAGAGGTCGGCAGTATGACCTTGCAGTCAGAGCAGGTCAAAACCTGGAACATGAAGTCCAAGACTCCCCCCCCAAACCGTCGCCATCATTGAAAATTAGATTTATTCTTGCTCTGGCTCCTCTCACATCCCAATGGACATTTTTGTTTTGTTTTGTTTTAATGTGGTTTTACTTAAAGATAAAACTTCCAACAGCAAGACTGGAGCAATGCTGAAAGCCAGGGGCGACATCCCCGATGATAATGTGAGCAGGGGGGGGGGGGAACTTCCCTGATGATGATGATGATGGTGTGACCACAGTGGCCCCTTTCAGGCTGCAGGGAAGCAGATATTTGAAAGCTGCCTCTAATGACAGTGGGGGCATCATGGCTTCCTCAGGCCTGAGCAATGGTGATCGCATGGCACCACAGGTGGCTGCCAATTTCGCCCACCTCTACTGACACCCTGCTCCAGGGCCACACATGCACAAAGCCAGTGTTAGAGATGCAGGCAGGGCTCCAAAGGCCATCAGCCGACTGTACCTCCGAGTACCTTGTGACATGACAGCTTAGGGCAATTGCCTTGGTTGCGCTGCCTAATGCCAGTCCTGCATATGGAGTTAGTGGCCAAAAAGAACCTTGAAAATTGCATCCAGGGGCATCAGACCACAGTCTAATGCTCTAACCTCTAGCCCACTCTTCCCATTTATGTCAAAATACGTCTTACTTCCATAGGCTTTTCTCCTCCTCTTCTTTCAGGCTTTCATCTCAAATCTGAAGCTTCCTCTCTCAGGCTACAATGCCAAAAGCCTTCATTTGTAGCAAAAAACATGTGAGAGAATCAGTTGGGCCATTAGATGATAGAGGGGTAAAAGGGGCACTAAGAGCGGACAGACTGAATGAATTCTTTGCTTCGGTCTTTACTGAGGAAGATGTAGGGATGTTACCCATGACTGAAGTGGTATTTAAAGGTGATACTGTGGAAGAATTGAAAGAAATATTGATACACCGGGAAGATGTATTACGACTATTTGATAAACTGAAGAGTAGCAAATCACCTGGGCCAGATGATATACATCCAAGGGTGTCGAAAGAACTGAAATATGAGATTGCAGACCTGCTATTAGTAATCTGTGAACTATCATTAAAATCATCTGTAACACCTGAAGATTGGAGGATGGCCAATGTAATGCCAATTTTTAAAAAGGGCTCCAGGGGTGATCCAGAAAACTACAGACCGGTGAGCTTGACATCGGTACCGGGAAAAATGGTAGAAACCATCATAAAGAACAAAATTACTGAACATGTAGATAGTCATGGCTTAATGGAAGACAGCCAACATGGCTTTAGAAAAGGAAGATCTTGTCTTACTAATCTGTTATATTTTTTGAAGGTGTGAATAAACAGGTAGACAAAGGTGAGTCAGTTGATATAGTGTATCTGGACTTTCAGAAAGCTTTTGACAAGGTCCCTCATCAGAGACTTTTGGCAAAATTAAAAAGTCATGGGATATGAGGCAGTGTACTATTGTGGATCAGGAAATGGTTAAAAGATAGAAAGCAGAAGGTAGGGCTAAATGGCCAATTTTCCCAATGGAGAAAGGTGAATAGTGGAGTAACCCAGGGATCTATGCTAGGTCTACTGCTTTTTAACATATTCATAAATGACCTGGAAAGGGGAATAACGAGTGAGGTTATTAAATTTGCAGATTACACAAAACTATTTAAAGTTGTTAAAACCCATGAGGATTGTGGAAAATTGCAAGAGGATCTTGATAAATTGGAAGACTGGGCATCAAAATGGCAGATGAAATTTAATGTGGAGAAGTGCAAGGTTATGCACGTAGGAAAGAACAACCCAAACTATGGTTACATGATGCAAGGTTCCACATTAGGAACCACCACCCAGAAAAAAGATTTAGGCATCATCGTGGATAACATGTTAAAACCCTCGGCCCAGTGTGCAGTGGCGGCCAAGAGAACAAATAGAATGCTAGGTATCATAAGGGAAGGAATGGAAAATAAAACAAAGGATATTATAATGTCTCTATATCGTTCCATGAGGCGACCCCACCTTGAATATTGTGTGCAATTCTTGTCACCATATCTTAAAAAGGATGTAGCGTTATTAGAAAAGGTTCAGAGAAGAGCCACCAAAATGGTAAAGGGGATGGAAGGATACCCCTATGAAGAGAGGCTAAAAAAGGTTAGGGCTCTTCAACCTTGAAAAGAGACAGCTGTGGGGACATATGATAGAGGTCTATAAATTAATGAATAGAGTGGAATGGGTAAATGTAGATCGATTGTTTACGTCATTAGAATATAGAAAAACTAGGGGACATGCAATGAAGCTACAGGATAACCTATTTAAGACTAATAAGAGAAAATATTTTTTCACTCAATGTGTAATCAAACTCTGGAATTTGTTACCGGCGGATGTAGTAAAAGCTGTTATTGTAGCCAGGTTTAAAAAAGGTTTGGACAAGTTCCTGGAGGAAATGTCCATAACCATTATTAAAAGGGACCCAGGATATCACTGCTTGACCAAATACAAACACTGAGGAACCTGTGTCTTTTGGGGAAACTGCTAGGTACGTATGACCTAGATTAGCCACTGTTGGAAACAGGATACTGGTCTTGATGGACCTTGGTCTGACCCAGTATGGCATATCTTATGTTCTTATTTTCAACTCCCTTGGAGTTTTTCCCTCCCATCTCAGCCCTGCCATTGCTGTGACAGTCCTCAGTCAGGGGCCAGAAATCATTGCTCTTTCTGAACCCAGGTCATGAGGGCTCTACTGTATGTCTGGCTACTAGGAGTCACTGCTGGGCAAGGGCAGAGACTCCTGAGAGCTCCAACACCTCCTCCACAGGATCTCCAGTCTTGGCCGGCACCAGGCACAGAATCTCAGCTCTGGGGGATCACACTCTCCTCTGTTAAAAATGAACTTGGCATGTCCCCCTCAGCTTTGTAAGTTCCAAACTAGAAGTTATATTTCATTTCTCTTCTCCCCAAAAGAAAGACAAGCCACACAGCATGTCAGATATTTGACCAACAAGAGTGATTTTTGCATTTTGTCCTTCTATGGCCCATAGAGTCGTTTTTCTGCTGCATTTGAGAATCCCAGTGTCAATACAATTCATCTTGGAAAGGACGGCTGGATAGGAACTCATCCTTGTAGAGTACAGCAAGCGAATCGAGCACCAACAGGAGACTGGGGGCAGGGAACCAGGAAATGTGATTGTTTAAACAGATTCTGACAGCTCAAACTAGCACTGTGACAAGAGGACAGACATCACTGTCAGCCAGAAGGCTGATGGGGCATCCGTTTGGGAGATGCATCGCACACCGGGTTCTCCTGGCATACAGGTCTTTATTTAATACCTCCTTCCTGGCACACAGGCAGCCATATGATCCGGACCATTTGCAGCCCATGGAAGTTAGTGCCAGGCTTTCAAAGTAATGCATTCCACAATGGAATGGAACCCAAATTTCCTCTATAACAGGGATTCCCAAACCTAGCTGGTGAACCCCACACCAGTCAGGTTTTCAGGGTATCGGCTACGAATAGGCATGAGAAATCTGCATGGACTGGAGACCCAATATATCCATGATGGATATTTTTACATAGAAACATGAAGGAAGACCACCTGGTCTCTTCAGTCTGCCCTTCCATACCAACTACTGTAGGCCCTTTTTTCCTTTTAGAAATATTCTGTATTTGTCCGATGCTTTCTTGAATTCAGATACTGTCCTTGTTTCTACCACCTGCACTGGGAGACTATTCCACACATCTGCCACTCTTTCTGTAAAGAAATATTTCTGCCTATTACTCCTGAGTCTATCCCCTCATTGCAGAGCTTTCTTTGAATTGAAAGAGGCTCTCCTCCTGTGCATTTATGCCATGGATGTATTTAAATGTCTCTATCATATCTCCTCTCTCCTGCCTTTCCTCCACATCATACATATTGAGATTAGACTATATATATATATATATATATATATATATATATATATATTGAGAATAGAAAATCATTTTAAAAACTCGACTGTCTGTGGGATCCCCAAGACGGGTCTAGGAAGCCCCGCTCTAGGTGACCCACTCAGGATCCACGTTGAGAACATAAGACTGCCAACAAAGTACAGCATTACTCACCTTCCTTTCAGCAATCATCTTTTCCCTTCCAAGCGACCCCCTAGTTACAAGGACATGCAAGAATAGAATAAGGGCAAGAGAGAAGCAGAGCTCTGGGGGCAATAGAGAGCTGAAATATAGAGACGAGGACAGCAATATTTCCCAGACAGGAGGCTTTCAGATGAGATCATCTTCCACATTCACCGGTGTAAGGCCTTAGAACTAAATAAATCCATGACCATGTCTAAAGGAAAAGGTATGATTCCATTCATCCTGTGATAAGCTGAGAAGGGATCTTGCCCAAACCAAGGTGTGCTAAAATCACAGAGCTTTCTGCAAGAGAGTGGCAGCGAGGGCTGTTTCTAAGTGCTGTTGAGAGGGAGCACGGCTATGGTGCCAAAGAGTTAAAAATATTGAAATAATCTGAAGATGTGGTAGGGATTCAAAATGACACAGGACTTTCTAACCCCTGATCAGAGGGACTGGTGCCAGCAGAAATTTCCTGAAATCGAATGGGCAGGTCTCACCACCAGTACCTGGGATCATATATCCTGGCATCCCTGAACTGTCTTTGATCATGCTCAGTTAGGATGCTTGACAAATCCGACGTTTTGGCATGGTGACCAGGCTGATTCTAACCACATGGGCTAGATATAGACTGAATTTTTTTCATCTGTAAGTCAAGGAATATTTCCTGTGTCCTAAGATCGACTGCCAAAACTTTAACTAAACATGATAACTGAGGAAGAGAACAATACAGTCATTCAACACAGAGTCATACTCATTTTATTCAGCTGCTAATCGCCACAGAGTCTAACTCCAATAAATGCAAGCAAGGTTTGAAAATATCCATTTCCCATGCTCCATATCACCCGTGTACCTAAACATTGGCGCTTGCCACTGGCCTGCAAAAAACTGCTGTTGTGGTGGATTGGAAAAGAGTAGCCGTTCCCTGTGGTGAGTCTGGGCAAAAAGAGAGCTGCAGCTGCCTGCAACCATGGGACTATTTCCTGTCCCAAAAAATGTTAATGGAGGCGCAAAGAGAAGCTAAGAGAGGCAAGAAACAAAAACAGAACAAAAAAAAAGAAAAGAAAAATACTTCAAATATACAAAATCAAAAACTGAGAAAAATCAGACAAAAAAGCAAATAACAAAAAAAAGACAAATCCAAAATGAGGAAAAATGGGGGGGGGGGGGGGAATACAGACAAAAATAGAGCAAAATACATTTTTTGTACTGTCTCCTACAAACATTTGGCTGGTATCCAAGATTTGTAATATTTTTCCACCCCTAATTGCAAGCTCAGCATGCAGAGTGCACGTTTGCGGTGGTTCAGAATTCGCTGCCATCACAGGCCCGTTTCAACCCCTCATACTCCTATCTCTTTCACCTCTGCAAGTGGGATAGCTGATGTGGTTGCTCCTGTTGCCTGCCTCACACTTTGGCTGAAAATCCATGAGTTATGGAAGACCATAGCAGCTTACAGGTAGGTGAAGGGAAAGCGATTTTCAGGCAGGTAAGTTGTTTTCTAATTTGTCTTTTCCATTCCTACCCTTTCGTTGTGATCTCTGGCATGTGACACACATCTCTGTACATCTTCCATTTGTACCCCACTTGCATCGCCATTGGTGCCAGGCAAAATGGTAGAAACCATTATAAAGAACAAAATTGCTGAACATATAAATAGTCATGGTTTAATAGGACCAAGCCAAGGAAAGTGTTGTCTTGCTAATATGCTACATTTTTTGAAGGTGTGAATAATGGGCAGATAAAGGTGAACCAGTGGATTTAGTGTATCTGGATTTTCTGAAAGCCTTTGACAAGTTCCCTCATGAGCGACTCTTGAGGAAATTAAAAAGTCATGGGATAGGAGTGGATATATTATTGTGGACTGGGAAATGGTTAAAAAGTTAGAAAACAGGGAGTAGAGCTAAACAGTCAATTTTCTCAATGGAGAAAGGTGAATAGTGGGGTACCTCGGGGATCTGTGCTGGGCCCGCTGCTGTTCAACATATTTATAAAAGACCTGGAAAATGGAACAGCGAGTGAAGGGATCAAATGTGCAGAAAACACAAAATTATTCCATTGTTAAATCACAAGAGGATGTTCAAGAATTGCAAGAGGACCTTGAGAAACTGGAAGACTGGGCATCCAAATGCAAATGAAATTTAATGTGGACAACTGCAAAGTTATGCATTTTGAAAAGCATAACCCAAATTATAGCTTCACAATGCAAGGATCTACCTAGATTTCAGCAAGGCCTATGAATAAACCGAGCAGCCTGGTTGGTTGACTAACATGACAGAGGGTGGTGGTAAATGGATTGATTTGGAAGGGGCAATGTGGTTGCAACAATAAGCATGGAAAAGAAGCTTGGCAGCAGTAGATTGAATTGACGGCAAATTCTAATGGGGTAGAGGGAAAGGCCATTATAGAAGGCATCGCAGTAATCCATGTGCATAATGACTAGAGAGAGAACCAGGACCTTGAACTGTGAGAAGGTGAAAATGGAGCATACCAAGTGAGTGAGATGGAGAGCAAAGAAGGAGCGCTTGACAAGGGCATTAATCTGATCTTTGAAGGCGAGGGCAGAATCCATGATGATGCCAAGGGTTTTGATAGAATCATGAAAAGGGAAAGGAGAGCCTGACAACAGAGGAGGAGGTAGAAGCTGGAGAAGATCAGGGGAAGACACCTGGTCATACTGAGGATGAGACGATGGTCATTAAGCCTATTGCCAGTGGTTTTCAGCAGTCCTGGAGAGGAGAGATGTCATAGTGTAGTATACTAGCAGTGAAGAGGATTTGGATGTCATCAGCATAAAGATAGGAGCTACATTTTTAGAGACAGAATAAGGAGAGGGAGGGGCAAAAAGATATTGAAAAGTGTAGGGGCAAGAAGAGAACTTTGTGAAACTCCTGAGACCAGAGGGAACGGTGTGGTCAGTCTGAAATTTGAGGAAACTTGGAAACAGTGACAGTGCAGACAGAAAGAAAACTCTTTGAGGACAGTACTATAAAGAACAATTTTAAAGAGTCTGTGGAGGAGTAGCACATGATCAACAATGCTGAAGATAAACCAAGAGTAGTTAGAATGATGGAGTTACTGTGATCAAGAGTGGACCAGACCTAATTAAAAAGAGGCATGGGAAGTGATTCAGTGCTGTGGCTAGTCTGAAAGCCAACTTGTCTGGGCTGGAGAATGAGAGACTCGTTAGATGCCAGAACACAATGCACTCAAGAATGTTTGATTAAAAAAGCAAGATTCGAGATAGGGCAAAATTTACAGAGATGCAAGGGGTCCAAGGATGTTTCTTGAGTAAGAGGAAAATAATGGCATGTTTCCAGGAAATGAGGACATATCCTTCAGAGAGACTGATCTGAAGAAAAAGGAGACCAAAAGGAATAAGAGTGTCAGAAAGCTTAAGAATAAGATGGATGGGTCAAAAGTCCAAAGGAAGGGTGTACAACTTGTGAAGTATGCAGAAGGTGGGTGCAGGTGAGGGAGGGAAGGTGGATCAGCAGGAAGAAAGAGGAGGGAGAATTTGGGGAAAGTGGGGAGGGTAACAATAATGATGAGAGGAGAAGGAGGATCGATGAGAGGGGAGCAAGGAGAGAGAGTGGGAGGAAGAAGAGACAGAAGAGGAAAAGGAGGAGATCTTGTTATAAAGAAAGGAGGCAAAAACGCTGGGGGAAAGGGGACAGGAAGAAGTGTAAGCAGGGGCAGCTACCGAAGCCAACTGATCCAGGGTATGGAAGAGCTTCAGTGGTTTGTTTGCTGTGGAAGAAAGACACCATTGAATAAAAGCAGTTCTGGCCAAGACAGACTCTTTCAACAGTCAGCAGAAAAGTGTTTCCAGTGCATCTAAGAGCTGGGGAATGGTGCTTGCACCAGAGGTGTTTGGTGTGGCATACCTGTCTGCGGAGGAGGAGAAGTCAAGTGAAGGACCAAGGTTGAAGAGAGGCCAAAAGGAGTTTCAGTGGCAATAGGGCAGTGATGGGATTCAAATCCTCATAGGAACTGGTTTGGTCCATGATAGGAAGCATCCAAGTCACACTGGTTTGCACGAACTGGTTCCTGGAGTTTCCCAGTCCCTACAGTCTGTTTTACTGCCAGATGTGCACTGGTGGCTTTCAGAACACCAGACATTATTTGGATGGCATTAGGGGCTTCTTCTGATGCCGCGATCCCCCGATGCCATCCAAATAATGTTGGGTTTTTTGAAACCTGACAGTGCCAATCCAGAGGTGAAATAGTCTGTAGGGACCGGTTGGGCAAATACTGGAAACACTATCAACCAGTTCACGCAAACCAGTGCAAACCGGCTGGATCCCACCACTGCAATAGGGGCAGTAGAGTAAAGGATGGTAGACATAGTGAAGGACCAGAAGATGACCTGGGAGTCAAAAAGATCGGAGGGA
This sequence comes from Ichthyophis bannanicus, assembly GCA_033557465.1. Lineage (NCBI taxonomy): Eukaryota > Metazoa > Chordata > Amphibia > Gymnophiona > Ichthyophiidae > Ichthyophis > Ichthyophis bannanicus. The sequence goes on from CM066039.1 coordinate 38,382,341, forward strand.
GGCCAAATAGATTTTTGTTGCAAGGAGATCTAAGTTAGCTGGTCACAGGTTGCGGATAAGTCTTAGTAGGGGAGGGAGAGGGGAAGGTAACTAATCAATAATCAGACCAAGGGACTAGGAAAACATTACAAGAGGAAAGAGAAAGAGATGAGGGAGGAGAGGAAGACCAAATCAAGGATGGGGTCAGCTTTGTGAGTAGGGAGGGAAACCAATTGAGAAAAGCCAAGATGGAGTCAAAGCAAGGGAAAAGCTGCTGCTACTTTACACCCAGCAACACACAACAACACTTTGCTACAACACTCCTGATCTATAAAGTCAAACATGGATATACATTTCTTATCATGCTATAATGCTGTGCATATTAAAACAAAAAAACTACACTTGTATGGACATGCCTGAAGACTTGAATGTAACTCATTACAGTCTCTAATCCAACAGAAAGAAACAAGCCACAATCAGATCACAAGAAATCTCTGGTATCTCAGATGTTCCAAACCAGAAACCAAGAGAATGGAGGCTGGAATAGACAAACCTGAACTGTGCCTTTTCCAAGGCAATCGGTTCATAAAAGCATTGTTTTTCCATCTAAAATAAACTTCATCCAAGCATCAGAGCCAAGTTTGTAACATGATTAGGAGTACTAAGTACTGTGCCCTGGACACAGTGAAGGACGTTGCTCCATAGTGGGGTGCACAAGCTCACACTGCAATGGCGTCTCTCCATCCAGGTTTGTTAAACACTTTACAGATGAGAAGCTGTGTCCTAGATTAAATCCAGACTGAGGCCAAAGAATGGGCACCCTCGTGGTCAGGAACCCGGAGCCAAAACACTTCCTGGGGCTCTAGTCATGCTCAGGGTGTTTGGTTGGGTGAAACTTGGAAGGAAGCAGTCATGCATCAGACTGCTAAACACTGCATCAGACTCTCCCAGAAACCAGGTTCGGGGCCATTTGTCTTCCTATGGTTAATTGGAGCTGATACTTTATCAAATTGGTCAGATCATGTTATTGCATTTTTTTTTATTTAATTGGATAATAATTGTTTTCCGCAAGGCAGTCTGAGAAACAAAGAGTTCATGAATAAATAAAAGGCCAAGGAATGAGGCCAAGCACATCATTGATCCTTTTGCTTTCCAGCAGCACAGGGATATGCTCTAGGAAATGTACAACAGAGAGAATCCTTCTTTTATCATCCCCTGCGCAGTCTCTCCCCTCTCTTCCTCCCATCCAGCTCTCATCAGGGAACCATTATGAAAGGCTTCTCTCCTTCCCACCCAGATCTCCCTTCTATCTCCACATGGCTCTGCCAATGTACCTCATTCCTGCTATTCCAGTACAGATACCCATAGCATACATTGCTCCATCAATGCACCTCGTTCCTGCCTTCTGGTACTCGCTGCTATCCCAGTATTGAGACCCACATAGAGCTCTGCAAATGCATCTCAGTCACCCCTGCTAGAAATATTCCATATCCTCTTAATAGCCCGCAGCTGCCTCGGGAATCTTCCTATCCCAGAAACTTTACCCAGCCTGAGACCACATCTTATGGGAGGGGGAGACATTTGAAAACACAGGCACTACTCATGCCTTAATGCCATTTGTCAGCATGAAATACATCTCCATGACAACCATGCAAATATGCGGAGCGTTCTGGAATCATCAGGCAAAGGAGGTGAGCAGCATTAAAGCACCAAGGCCACACGTTACACCCCCATTAGGAAAAGTCTTGGGTTTTGAGCACTGGTGAATATATTTAATTCTGCATTTAACTGTATAATTGAAAACCAGCAACTAAGAGCGCCGGTGACAGTTCTCCTTTCTTGCATGTTCACGAGCAGACAGTAATCAAAAAAGGTGTGTCTAAAATTGCCCTGCTCCAATTGTAAGGTGCATCCAAAGTCGAGTCTTGTGACAAGAGAATGCTAGGCCCGGTCCCAGGAGACAGGTTTTGGAGAGAGTCACTATCTCAACACAGCTTAGCCAAACATGTACTTGTAATTCTACTTTTCATTGGGAAATGAATGGAAAGAATTATAGCAACAGATCCATGTATTCATCAGGGCAAAATCAGAACTAGCCCAGCCTGTTTGATGGACCTGGGATGAACTACCAACCCTAGTTTTGGAAACTCCTGAAGTTAAGCCTGGGCAGGGGCACAAATCGAGCTTAGGGCTAGAGGTTCTAAGTCAGGGGTGGCAAACTCTAGTCCTGGAAAGCCACAATAATGAACATTCATGAGATATTTTTGCATACAAGTAGGAGCAGTGAAATCAAATATATCTCATGCATATTCATTAGGAATATCCTAAAACCTGACTGGTTTGTGGCCCTCCAGGACTGGAATTTGACCCCCCTGTTCTAAGCATTTTCTCCACAGATCCAAAGTTAAATAAAACCTTTAGAATGTAAGACTTTTAGAGAGGAGGGTACTACTCGGGAAGTTAAAAAATATTTAATAATTACTGGTAGATTGACGAATGACAGTACTGCAAACTGAACAGGGGCAAACCAACAAGCATGCTGGCTCTATACTCCAGTTCTTAAAGAACATACCTTGTCTGATGGAACTTTTTCATTCAGAAATGAAGATCTCTTGCCTTAAAATGAAACCTGTGGGTTTTCAGTTTTCCATCAGAGAGGTTTCAGTGGGCTGGACTGTTGATATGCTGCTTCAGTCAGCTTCCAGTTAAATGCTTAGAGGTGTCCCTGGCATCCACCCACTGCTCTGCAAGGGTCTGGTGTAGACTGGCTCACATGGGTACACAGTGCACAGAATAAGATGGCAAGGCAGCTTTGGGATGGCAGGTCCTCTACCTGGTCAGGCACCCACTGTATGATGTGCCGTGGAGAAAATTGTCAGCTCTGAGACTGAATTTCTACATGCCATTCGGTGGCAAAGTGTCTCAGGAAATATTCGCTGCCCCAGCTTCTCTAGAGCGGGGGATGGCAAGAGAAAGGAACATACTGACAAGTCTTTTCTTGTAAAAAATTTTAGAAGGTGCGAAAGACAGATTCCTACAAGTCTTTCTCGTAAAATCTTCTTATGCGGGTACCGCTGTCAGTATAGTGTCGCCAACTGATTCCATATTTTTTTTTGGATAATAGGATGCAGTCCCGGTTTTATGCACAGCTTTTCTATAGGAAACCAAAACTACAAGTCTATGCATGCCATGGGGTAAAACCAGAATTAGATTGGCCTGTTCTGAGGGAGAGAGTCTTCTGGAAAAACCACCTGAATTTATTTCACAGGCTTTTTTCCTGTCATTGTTTACTATGTTACTTTTTCCAGCTTGCCAGAACCTGCCACCTCACATTTCCTGCCATCCTCATATATGCAACAACGTTCTTAAACAGTAGGAGGCACTGCCAATAGCATATCGCTCTGCTCTGTGGACAGACTGGTTGACTCGGAAGAAAGCAGGTTCCTGGGGGGTATTATTTCCCTATGCTGGGCAAGGAACATTGTTGGTTGTGGTGCTTATTCTTTCAACAGACTGCTCCTGCTGCCCAATCGGGGCAGCCCGGTGCCATCAAAAAGGAGCGCCTGACCACCGGAAGGCCTTTTCGGCCCACCAGCTCTCCCAGGAGGGAGAAGGCCCAACCTCGCCTCCAGGGCCGCCCCCGACGCCACAGACTGCTCCTGCTGCCCAATCAGGGCAGCCCGGTGCCATCAAAAAGGAGCGCCTGACCACCGGAAGGCCTTTTCGGCCCACCAGCTCTCCCAGGAGGGAGAAGACCCAACATCGCCTCCAGGGCCGCCCCCGACGCCACAGACTGCTCCTGCTGCCCAATCGGGGCAGCCCAGTGCCATCAAAAAGGAGCGCCTGACCACCGGAAGGCCTTTTCGGCCCACCAGCTCTCCCAGGAGGGAGAAGGCCCAACATCGCCTCCAGGGCCGCCCCCGACGCCACAGACTGCTCCTGCTGCCCAATCAGGGCAGCCCGGTGACATCAAAAAGGAGTGCCGATTAGGCGTGCCCGCGCCTTGCGGGCCCGCGTCTGAGGGCCGCGCAAGAGGGCTCTTTGGCACGGCCCTTAGGCAAAGGCCAGCAAAGATCTACAATACGGCAAGACAACTTTGAAGAGAAATCCACGCCGCCACCAGCATCTGCCACAGAGTACAGCTGAGCTCCTCTAGGGTTGAGCTTGCGTACCACATCCTCACTGCAACTCCTCAACCGCAAGTATACCCACTGAAACCATCTAAACAGACTCTCCATAATAAAAAACTGAACTTTGTGCCTAAATAGTTTAAATCCATTGCATCAGGATAAGAAACAAAGCCAGCAAATATAACTCACTGCACATTAATGACATACTTATTTATTTATTTATTTAACATTCATTTTTATACCGCATCTTCCAGAGATCAGTTGCGGTGTACAAATAACAACTATTAACAAATCGAAATTTGTTTTACATAGAACATCTTAGATATACATAGAACGTCTTAAAGTATCATAAATTAAACAAATTTAACTGGAACTGAGTTAAGACAATTAACTAACAGAAAATGGTGTTAACGTACATAAAATAGTACATAACAGATACAACTATATACAAGAGGAAGGTATTAGGGCATAAGAGATTGGATAGTCTTTTCATTTGCGCTATGTGTGAGGTCTATTTATGTGGAAGGGTTGTGCTTTATGTTGTCAGTTACTTGTTTAGCCTTTATCTAAGTTGAGTGTAAGGTTTTCCATGGTGTTATAGTGTTTGGTGAATAGATATGTTTTTAATTTTTTGCGGAATTCCATGATCTCTGTTAGAGATCGTAGATCCTCTGGTAGGGAGTTCCAGATAGTAGGAGCTATATGAGAGAAGGCTCTATTGTTGGTTAATTTATGTGCTTTTATGAAGTCCTTCGGAATCTTTAGTTTATTTAATTGTTCTTTTCTGTGAGTAGGTTTAGGTGTTTCTTTGCATATTAAATTACATAGTGTAGTTGGAGCCATATCATTTAATGCTTTGAATGAGGTAATTATTGTTTTGTATGTTATCCTACTCTGTATTGGTAACCAATGAAGGGATGCTAGTATTGGTGTTATGTGTTGGAGTGAGTTTATTTTTAATATAATCCTTGCCGTTGCATTTTGGGCTAGTTGAATTCTTTTAATGTTCTGTTTTGAAATGCCCATAAGTATTAGGTTGGCAAAATCAAAGTGAGGGGTTATAATAGCTTGTGTTATATTAATGAAATCTTGTACAAATACTAGTGGGCGTAGTTGTTTGAGAATTTTAAGTTTGAAATAGATTTTCTTTGTGGTGTTTCTAATGTGTGTTTCCATTGTAAGGTGTGTATCTATTATAACACCTAGATATCTTATTTCATTTTTTATTTTAATTTCTTGATCTTGTAGTGTTATATGGGTTGGGGGAATAAATGATTGATTTTTTGTTACAATTAGGACTTCAGTTTTAGCATGGTTTATATGGAGGTTTTGAGTTTTTAGCCAAATTGTGATTTCGTTATAACAGTCTGAGAGGAGTTGTAATGGTAGGTTAGGGATAGTAAATGGAATGTACATCATAATATTGTCTGCATAGAGGTGATATTGTACTCCAAATTTTTTAAAGATATTGCAGACCGGTTTTATGTAAATGTTAAAAAGTAGGGCTGAGAGAGCAGATCCTTGTGGTAAACCTATTTCTTGGTTATATATAGTTGAAGTTTGATTGCCTATTCGTACATTTTGAGTTCTGTTGTTTAAATAGGAAGTGAACATACTGTCGCCAGTATTCTAAAATTCAGATTGCAGTTAACCAGAGACCATTGTACTGTTATCCATACTCTATTGTTACTGTTGCCAGTATTATATGTTAAAGAAATACCTCACTGTAACCAGCCACACAACTACATCGAACGCTAACAAAAGTATGAAGCAGGCCTCTTCCTCACCACTCGGGCCCTCCACCAGCAGCTCATACACACCGTAATAACATGCTCTGTTTAACACTGTACCAGTACCAGATCTAATTTCAAGTGGGGCAATACAGTCTAATGTCATTAGAGCACACTGCCATTGTCAGTATCACCTTATTCACACTATTGCTACTGTTTAACTTGCTACTGTTTAGCTATTTGCTTAGCTACTGTTTAGCTATTTAACACTGTACCAGTACCAGATCTAATTTCAAGTAGGGCATACAGTCTAATGTCATGTAGGGCACACTGATATTGTCAGTATCACCTCATTCCTACTATTGCTACTGTCTAGCTTTACTGCTTTCCTGCCACTGCTACTGTGTGTATTACTGTACTCTTACCATTACCTTTGTTAGTAGATCTTTACCTCTGCTATAACCCGCAACTAGGAGAGGACACTTACCCTCTCTTCCTGTGGCACAGTAGAAACAACCGCCTGAGTAAAACATCCTTAGTCAGCGGCCACTCCAACTCACTCTCCTTACACAAACCTCTGCCTCCCCTGTCCTGGCTCAGAAAGACTCAAAATGGAGCGCATAATCTGCACCTTAATAAGTCTTTACCTTCTACTTATAATCTTGCCATCCAGCTCACTGGCACTACTTACAACACAAAATCACATCCCAACAGTCTCGACTGGTGGAAGAAAATGGCCTGATGACTCCCACAACCACTATCATGGAACTAGCTATCTACACCGCCACCACCTAGTACATATCCCACTACAAAATTCTTCTAAAGCCAAGCAAAGAAAAAGCCCACACACTAGCAGCCTGAAGTGCGCACTCATTAACTCTCGCTCACTTCGCAAAAAATGGCCAGCAATCACTGAAACAATAACATATCATAAATTAGATATTATTATGATCACCGAGACCTGGCTCTCACCGGAAGATAACACCATACTCAATCAACTACTACCACCCAACTTTGTGGCTTTCACCAGCCACAGGCAGAACAAAAGGGGAGGAGGAGTTGCCGTCTTCACCAGATCCGACCTTCAGTTCAAAATGGTAGAATCCAACAGCATCAATACCCTTGAAACAATGACTATCTCCAACAACACCTGCTCTATAAACCTGATTTACAGAGCGCCTTCTGCAGATCCAGACAACCTCTCCAATATCATAAACATAGCATCCAACACCCAGGGCCCAAATAAACCAAATTGGATCCTAGGTGACTTCAACCTGCCATCCCTACAGGACAATCAAGCAGCTACCTTCATAGAAGCCCTAGATATCTTGGGATATACCCAATTGGTACAAGAACCAACACACACAAAAGGCAACATTCTCGACCTCATATTCGCCCCACAAACAGTGCTTCAACAAGCACAAAATATCACGCTATCATTAACAGCAGTACCATGGTCGGATCATAAGCTCATCACTTTCCAGATTCCGACCCCCATCAAGCCACAAAGACCCAATGTGGACACAAGTATAAACTCGAACTCAACTACCAGAGGTTTTCACCCATTTAACAAAGAACGTATCCTAGCCGAAACAAACACACTCCTTGATAAGAATTCACAAAACCTAGAGGACCTAATCACCACATGGAACAGCAAACTCAGTGCAATCGCAATCCGTCCCTCACCAACCAAAGCCCCAAACAAAAAATCATCTGCACCATGGTTCACAGCTGACTTAAGGGCTTCACTAACCCTCCTACGGAGATTGGAAAAGCGCTGGAGGAAGTCACATACCAGCAATGACCAAGCAGCATACACTCAGCACTTACACACACATCGCAGGGCCGTCACAGACAGGATGAAACAATACCACACAGACACCCTGAAACGGTCACTAAACAAGCCACACGACCTCTTCAACCTGGTCAAATCTCTTGCCAAAGAAACCCACCCCGGAGCACCCCGGAACCATACACCCGCAGGACTATGCCGTCTTTATGCAATCTAAACTGTGCAAGACCGACAAAGTGGTGATACCGGACCCCCCCAACGAACAAGAGTTATCAGTATCTCTAACTACCTTTGTCACACCATCAAAGAGAACCATTGAAGACATCATCGCAACCCTAAATACCTCTACTGCATACTCGGACCCCTGTCCAGCATTCTGGATAAAAGATCTGCGATGTGACCTCGCCCCGATCTTAGCTAAATTGATAGGCCTATCTTTTAGCACCGGGTCTTTCCCCTCCACGCTCAAACAGACCTCCGTTAGACCGCTGCTCAAGAACGCCAAATTAGACCCTCAAAAGGTGGAGTCATACAGACCCATTTCCAGCATCCCGATGCTCGCTAAAATAATTGAAAAGATAGTCTACAAACAGTTACAAGACAATATTGATACCAACGCCCCTCTAGATTCATCTCAACATGGATTCAGAGAGTCACACGGAGTCGAAACACTACTCACAACTCTTTTCGACACCATAATTTCAGGCATTGACAACTTACGTCAAGGTTTTGTACTCGTCTTTTTAGATATAGCGGCAGCCTTCAACTCGGTCTGTCATGAAATTCTCCTAGGTCGGCTAAGAGAGAAAGGCATTAGTGGGAAAGCCGACAGTCACCCAGGAGTGCATGGTTCGGACAAAGGTATCCTTGAAGGATACTACCAAAAGCAGTGAGGTTCCAAAAGGGAGTATAGTAGCCCAAATGCCCTTGAGTAAGGAGCAGTCAGAGCATAAAGATTCCAAATTACCCCTGCCTACCAATAGCCAGATTAATATGAATAAAATACAGTCTCTAAAATGCTTGTATGCCAATGCTAGAAGTCTAAACAATAAGATGGGAGAGTTAGAATATATAGCACTAAATGAGAGGTTAGATATGATTGCACTCTCAGAGACATGGTGGAAGGAGGATAACCAGTGGGACACTGTGATACCTGGATACACACTATATCGTAATGATAGAGCTGATCAAATTGGTGGAGGGGTTGCGCTCTATGTTAGAGAGGGCATTGAGTCAGAAAGGATTAAAGTTTTGCAGGGAACAAAATTTGCTGTAGAATCTCTATGGATTGAAATTCCATTTATGAAGGGGAAGGTGATGGCAGTTGGAGTATACTATCGACCGCCTGGCCAGAATGAACAAATGGATGATGAAATGCTCAAAGAAATCAAGGAAGCTAACAAAAGTCACAACAGAGTAGTAATAATGGGTGATTTCAATTACCCCGGTATCGACTGGGTCAGTGTCACAGCAGGACAAGCTAAAGAGATAAAGTTTCTAGATGGAATAAATGACTGCTTCTTGGAGCAGCTGGTTCATGAACCGACCAGAGGGGAAGCCATACTGGACCTAGTCCTTAGTGGAACGCCAGATCTGGTGCAAGAAATAAGGGTGTTGGGACCACTTGGCAATAGTGATCATAGTATGATCATGTTTGATTTAATTAGTGGAGGACAGATAGTAAAGGCATCCACAGTACTACCTTTTAACTTTCAAAAGGGAGACTATGATAGAATGAGGAATATAGTTAGGAAAAAACTAAAAGGAGCGGTTCCAAAGGTTAAAGAGTTACAGCAAGCTTGGGTGTTATTTAAAAATACTATCCTCGAAGCCCAGACCAGCTGTATTCCACGCACTAGGAAAAGTGGAAGAAAGTCCAAAAAACTGCCAGCATGGTTTAAAGGTGAGGTCAGAGAGGCTGTTGCTGCCAAAAAAGCAACCTTCAGGAAATGGAAAAAAGAGCCAAATGATGAAAACTGGAAACAGCACAAGCACTGGCAAGTTAAATGCAAAGCATTGATAAGGCAGGCAAAGCGGGAATTTGAGAAGATACTTGCTACGGAAGCAAAAACACGAAATAAAGACTTTTTCAAGTACATTTGTAGCAAAAGGCCTGTGAGAGAGTCAATTGGACTATTAGATGATAGAGGGGTAAAAGGGGCAGTAAGAGGAAACAAGGCTATAGCAGAGAGACTGAATGAATTCTTTGCTTCGGTCTTTACTGAGGAAGATGTAGGGATGTTACCCAAGACTGAAGTGGTATTTAAAGGTGATACTGCAGAGGAATTGAGAGAAATATCGCTACACCGGGAAGATATATTACAACTGTTTGATAAACTGAATAGTAGCAAATCACCTGGACCGGATGGTATACATCCCAGAGTGTTGAAAGAACTGAAATATGAGATTGCAGACCTGCTATTGGTAATCTGTGAACTTTCATTTAAATCATCTGTAATACCTGAAGATTGGAGGGTCGCCAACGTAACACCAATTTTTAAAAAGGGTTCCAGGGGTGACCCAGGAAATTACAGACCGGTGAGCCTGACGTCAGTACCAGGGAAAATGGTAGAAACCATCATAAAGAACAAAATTACACAGCATGTAGATAGTCATGGCCTAATGGGAGACAGCCAACATGGCTTTAGACAAGGAAGATCTTGTCTTACTAATCTGATATGTTTTTTTGAAGGTGTGCATAAACAGGTAGACAAAGGTGAGTCGGTTGATATAGTGTATCTGGACTTTCAGAAAGCTTTTGACAAAGTCCCCCATCAGAGACTTTTGGCGAAGCTAAAAAGTCATGGGATAGGAGGCAGTGTACTATTGTGGATCGGGAACTGGTTAAAAGATAGAAAGCAGAGGGTAGGGCTAAATGGCCAATATTCCCAATGGAAAAAGGTGAATAGTGGAGTACCCCGGGGATCTGTACTGGGTCCGCTGCTTTTTGACATATTCATAAATGACCTGGAAAAGGGAATAACTAGTGAGGTATCAAATTTGCAGATGACACAAAACTGTTTAAAGTTGTTAAAACCCAAGAGGATTGTGGAAAACTGCAGGAGGATCTGGATAAATTGGAAGACTGGGCATCCAAATGGCAGATGAAATTTAATGTGGACAAGTGCAAAGTTATGCACCTAGGAAAGAACAACCCACACTCTAGTTACACGATGCAAGGCTCCACATTAGAAACCACCACCCAGGAAAAAGATTTAGGAGTCATCGTGGATAACATGTTAAAACCCTCCGCCCAGTGTGCAGCGGCGGCCAAGAAAGCAAATAGAATGCTAGGTATCATAAGGAAAGGGATGGAGAATAAAACAAAAGATGTTATAATGCCTCTGTATCGCTCCATGGTACGACCGCACCTTGAATATTGTGTGCAATTCTGGTCACCGTATCTTAAAAAGGACATAGCGTTATTAGAAAAAGTACAGAGAAGAGCCACCAAATTGGTGAAGGGGATGGAAGGCTACTCCTATGAAGAGAGGCTAAGAAGGTTAGGGCTCTTTAACCTGGAAAAGAGACGGCTGAGGGGAGATATGATAGAAGTCTATAAATTAATGAATGGAGTGGAACGGATAAACATGAATCAATTGTTTACGCTATCAGAGTATAGAAAGACTAGGGGACATGTAATGAAGCTACAGGGGAAACTATTTAAGACAAATAAGAGAAAATATTTTTTCACTCAACGTGTAATCAAACTCTGGAATCTGTTACCGGAGGATGTAGTAAGGGCTGTTAGTATAGCTGGGTTTAAAAAAGGTTTGGAGAAGTTCCTGGAGGAAAGGTCCATAAACCACTATTAAAAAGGGACCCAGGATATCAATGCTTGACCCAGTACAAGCATTGTGGAACCTGTGTCTTTTGGGGATATTGCTAGGTACGTATGACCTAGATTGGCCACTGTTGGAAACAGGATACTGGGCTTGATGGACCTCGGTCTGACCCAGTATGGCATGTCTTATGTTCTTATGGAACAGCTCTCGAGTGGTGCAGATCCTACCTGTCTGGCAGATGGCAATATGTCCGAGCAAATGGGTCCACATCCGAGCCATTCCTACAAAGCCAAGGAGTTCCTCAAGGATCCTCCCTATCATCACTTATGTTTAACATCTATATCCAACCTATCTGTAACATCATTAGATCGTTCAATGTGAGTTGCATGATATACGCAGATGATGTCTTACTGTACCTGCCAATATCCCTGGACTGCCCAGACCTTACCCCCTTGACTACGTGTTTCAACGCAATATCCGAATGGCTCCTCTCTCAAAATCTGCGCATCCAACACAAGAAAACGGAGGTCCTGTTCATCTCCAGAAATCCCGAGTTTACTCCACCCAGCTACTTGGAAGTGGACAACGCCGAATTGCAAGTAAAATCAGCTATACGTTATCTCGGAATCACATTGGATCAGAACCTCAACATGAAGCAACACATAGCCAACACTGTAAGAGCGATCTACTTCAAGATTAGATCCCTTAGACACCTACGCCCGTTACTCGAACCAGCCGACTTCCGCACCATTTATCAAGCCCTCATCATTCCTCATTTTGATTATTCAAACGCCATCCTACAAGGACTCCCTCAGGCCACCTTACATCCCCTGCAACTTGCCATGAACAGTGCAGAGTGGATTCTCCTCGGAACGCCAAGAAGAGAGCATATCACACCCCTCCTGAAACAGCTTCACTGGCTCCCCATTCAAGCCAGGATCAGTTTCAAAACCCTAGTGATGACCTTCAAGGCTATCAAGGGGCTCTCCTCCTCCTCACTATGTGACCTCATCCGACCACCCACACCCATCAGGCTAAGAAGAACCACAGTAGCCAACATGCTAGTGATACCGAGAGACACGACAAAATGCTCCAAAGCAACATCGAACAGAGCCTTTAGACTATGCGCCCCAAGTCTCTGGAACTCCCTACCACCACACATCAGAGCAATCCCTAACTTGAGCCAGTTCAGGAAGGCCTTGAAACACTTTCTCTTTATCAAATACCTCACTGACTGCCCCGAACCCCAGCCACCAAATATGATCAATACCCAATAACTCCATCTGACATGTATATAGTTACCCTATTCAATGCTCCTCATATGTATATAGTTACCCTGTTCTCCAAGTTACTTGTTCCTGTTTAATGTAATGACCTGACTTTTGTTTATTGTCGGATACCATTTTGTTTTATGTAAACCGCGCTGATCGCAAATAGTGCGGTATATAAGAAATGCAAATAAAAAATAACAGCTATAAGCAAGAATGACTGCCTGATATGGAATGGAACTCAAATCTTCCTACTCTGAGATTCCAAGTCTGGCCTCCTACCAGCATACATCTGTACATCTGCTGGGACAATATACTGATTAACTTCATGGCTGCACCATAAGCCAGTTTAACTCTGTCGCCATCTGCTGGCTAGAGGAGGAATAGCCCCATTTGTTTGGGCTGTTACATTCCTTTTCGGCCTTCCCAGACCTTTTTCAATAAGGCACCTAAGGAAACCCAGAACTGTCCATTCTTGAGAGGTTGAAGGCACAAGGTTAAACCTCAGCAGAGATCCAGTAGGCCATACTGATTATACGACCTACTCAACCAATATGAATGCTGGTGTCTCTAGTTCTCTTCCATCTCTATTCTTATTAATGACTACCTATCCTAACTCGTTCTATCTCACACATGTAGAAAAGCCTCAAACCAAATGTGCTCTCCACTACAGAAAATCAGCAGCTTCACTAGGTCCTTTCAAAAGCTGGCTCAGAAACCACCTCCCGATAAAATGACTGTTTTGACTTTGGGTAGCAGATGAACTCCAAGCTCTTGCTGGGAAAAGGCAGCCAAAATTCCTTGGAGGGGCGGCAAGAGTCAGCTGTCAAGATGCCATACAGTCCATGAACAAGATGGATAGAGGTAGATCTAGGGCAAAGCATGTAATTATAATAAATTGGGTGGGGAGGATTTCAAACACTGTAATCAGGAGAAGGGGAAGGGAGCAGAAGAGGCTGAAAGAAGTAGCTAATAGTCTTGTGATGGGGATCAGGCAGCTGCAATGTGTTGGAAGGAAATAGCACAGAAAAAGGACTTCTAGAGGCAGAGGCACAATCAGAAACCTACTGCCCCCTGTCTTCATTCATGAAGTAGTGCTGATCTGATGTTAGGGCTACAAAAGGTAAGAGTAGAGTCCCTCAGGCACACAAGGTCTGTGCCCAAATCTATTTGACAGTGTCCTAAATATCAGGACCATTATTAAGCTAGAACAATTCACAGGAATCTTCCTGGATTCTGTTTAAACATTATGGGCCCGATTCCGACATGAACATGTTGGCCTTCTGTATGCCCGGTCGTTAATTGCTGTCAAGTTGACGCCAGCTCCTCTGTGGATAGTTGTCCATGTTGTACTATCTTCTGGGATTTTTGGCGACCGAAAATATATTACCAGGCCTTTGTTCCACATCTTAAGCCTATAGGACTTGGTATTAAAAGGTGGTCTTTCAACGAAGCACTAACCAAGTCTGGCCCTGAGATCACACAGGATCAGGTTCATTCAAGATGGCATGACCATAGCTGAGGTCTCAGTAGGTAGACTGAATTTCTGTTGGATCCAGCTGGGGGTTGGAAGCCAGCTTCCAACACCCAGAAAGAGCAGTCAAATTTCCTAAAATCTATTTTTTCTTTTCCTTTTTCCCATGATGTACAGCAAAAGAGTTTTACAGCAAAAAAGAGCATTTTATAACTAACCCAGCTTTTTGGGCACCTGCCGTCTGCTGTTTTCAAGCATGAAGCATAATCTAGCTTAAGGAGAAATCTGTAGAAAGGAAAACCTGGTCAGTATACCACTCAATCTTTCAAAAATGTCCCAGCTACTTCACAACACAGACTCTGCAGAAACACTCAAAGCTTCTGCCATCAGGTTACAGGAATCCTATCACACAACAGAAAAAAAAAATTTCTTTCTGCGGACATTCTTTAGAACACCACTATGTGTTCTGAATCTTTTGATTTTATGGTGAGCCACTCTGTCTGCCTTGCAAAGGGTGGTCTATCAAATACTAATAAACCATAAACCATTAAAATTAAATCCACAAGCCAAATATGCAAGATTTCATTGAACCTGCACTCTCTACAGGGTTCCCTCTAGTGGTAAGAAAACAGAAGTGCTAATAAAATAAGCACAGCTATGCCTGCATGCCCTAGAGAGGACCCTTCCTCCAGCCAACTGGTGGAGCTTCTGCCTTTAAACCACAAGGCCACAGGTCAGATAAACCCCTAGTCAAAATGAATCATTTAACCATCTAATGCTCATGTGGGTGAACTATGGTTTAGTTATTTAATGTATTGTTTTGTTTGATATTTGTTTACAGTACGTAGTATATCAAATATGGATTAAAAAAACAAAAAGAATGAGGTAAAGGGATTCTCATGCTCATCCACAAGGAGGCACTCCAAAATATATGAAGATTTTTCTGAGGCAAAAAATGCAATGTGTGCCTTTGAGTCAGTCCTGACTCCTGGCAACCCAGAAGCTCCTGGGCTTTCTTGGCAGTGTCACTGGAAGTAGATTGCCAGGCCTTTCTTCTGAGGCAGTGGAGGGTTAAGTGACTTGCCCAAGGCCACAAGGAGTGCTAGTGGGAACTGAACCCTGGTTGCTTGGTTACCAAGCCAGTGTTCTAACCACTAGGCTACTCCTCCACTCCTAGCTGAGGCATTTCTTTGCAAATCATGGCCAAACAGCTACTGCAGCCCCCTTCCCCCCAACAGTGGGATTTAAGCTAAAGTGCAGGACTCACTGGTGTCCCTTACTGAATCACAACACAGTAGAGGGGAACAAGTTGAAAGATGATTTCAGCTTTGAACATCAACATCAAGGCACAGCAAGAGGTTTGTAGAACACACCTATGTACAGAGCAGGCTTGCAAGAAAATCCCAAGGGAATGCCAGACACAGAACAAAATCAGGAAGCTAAATCACAACCACTGAAGCGCACAGCCACTAGCAAAGCAAGAACCTGCTTTGTGAATCTTTGAACCACATTTTTTGGGTACCGCTAGCCACAAAAGGACTGAATTAACATCACGCTTACAAGAGATGAGCAAATGGACAGCGGCCACCGTTGAAGCCTTTACCATCTGCATTACTCCTACTACTACTAATCATTTATAAGGTGCTACAAACATAGATCAAGATGGTCTCTGCTCGTAAGAGTTTATAATCTAATTAAGATAGACAAGACAAAGGATAAGAAGAAAGGGGAAGAGGAGGGTAAGGAGACACAAGGGGAAAAAAGGGGGTCAGGATCCAACAGCAGCTTTAAAGAGGTGAGGCTTTAACATGGACAGAGATGAAGCCTGATGTACAGACTCAGGGAGTTTATGCCCACTGCTTTCAAATCCAGGCCAACCCAACTCCTTTGTGTCCCCAATCCTAAGTGCGCCATCTCTACGCATTCGCTTTTTGGTACACCTGATCGAATCCTGCTTCTGGGGCTTCCAGGGTGGGGATGGAGGTGTGCATACAGTATGGCATCTATCACCGACACCTGCTCGTTCCTTAGGCTGGAACCCTGCACATTTTAGCTATTGTGTGCGAATCATCTCAGTCATTACTGGTTTCAGGTATGGTTGTGTGCGCACCCACAGTGCTGCAGTTATTACTGACTATTTGTAATGGCTGGAATCCTGCATATTTTATGTAAATGTTTTCACGTGCATATTTCTCTTTATGTGTGTGCAGCTTCATGGAGTTCGACGGTACTTTTTACTGGGTTATGCATATGGCGTATGGATCATTTTATAGGCTGAGAAAGACCTTCACAAAGATGTGCAGAAAATGCAAAAAAACAAAAAACAAAAAACAAAGCACAAGATCTTCTCGCCAGACCTCCAGACTGCCACCAAGTTGTGTTTAGCATTCATGCTCTCCTCACACTACTCTCGACACTTCCTGGATGAATATTTTATGCTGAAGTGTTGGAAGCCCTCTAGCCCCGGTTCCGTTTCCTTCCCATACAGATCTGGGATGCTCTCTCCACGCTGTGCTAATTACAGCCCCTTTGACTGAGGAAGGAGATGGGGGAAGAGACTCGCACACCCTTTGTGTTCCAAAAGACAGAAATGAGAGTGATGTCTGAATGACACTGAACACCAGGCTTGCTGCTTGAACACCACTAAGTCCATTCCTTCAAAGGCTGTTCTGCATAGAGTGGCCTCAATGGAAAGGAACCGGGCTCTCTGCAAGCAGATGTAGAGATGAGCAGCAGGGGAGCCTGGCTGTTGTGCTACATTGTGGACGATGCTGGTGAACATCCAATGCACATCAAAGACAGCTCCAGGACTTGGCCACATTGTGGACGATGCTGGTGAACATCCAATGCACATCAAAGACAGCTCCAGGACTTGGCCACATTGTGGACGATGCTGGTGAACATCCAATGCACATCAAAGACAGCTCCAGGACTTGGCCACATTGTGGACGATGCTGGTGAACATCCAATGCACATCAAAGACAGCTCCAGGACTTGGCTGGACATTCCTAGTTCAGGCTGCTGTCTATCTTCAGCAGCCAGAGGCAATGTTCATGACAGGTCACTGACCTGGAGCCTTTTAAAACTTGCTTATTTTCTCCATTGCAACTGTAGTAGAAGGTGGCAATCCCTGCCAGCCGTGATGTGCTATCTTTAGATTTCTTTTCTGCCAGCAACTGTAGAACACCAAGCCATACTTGATGACCAGATCTTCTGCTCAGTCAAGTAGCGTCAATGTTAAAACCCCAGACTTGTGTGTGTGCTGTCAAGTCGATGTTGACTCCTGGCAACCTGGTCCCTGGGGATTTTTTTTGCCAGGCTTTTCTTCCTCACAGTAAGTCCACAGCACCAAGGTGGTCTCTCTCATCCAGGTACTAGCCAGGCCCAACTCTGCTTAGCTTTGGAGAGCAGCCAAGATCAGGCTCATTGAGGGCAGTGAAGCTCTAAGCTTTGTCCTCCATATAATCACAGTAAGCCATAGCCGCCATTACATCAGGTGCTCCACCTCACACTGGTCACCGGGACTCTTCTCATCTTCCAGTAAACTTCTGCATGCTGGCCCAGAAATCATTGGTTCCTCCTACCACCTCCTAGGTATTTTTTTTCTTAATTTAACGTTTATTGAAATATTAAAATTGCAGAAGCATCCAAACACATTAAAGAAAAAGACGTCAGTAATAAACAGAAGAATCTTCAGTATTCCTAATAGTGAAAGCAAAGGAAATTGACTCAATCAGATTAAAAGACATTCTCATAACATAATCAGTTTCCCACAGTCCACAGTCTTGGGGGAAAAGAGAGGGATAAAGCCAAGAAATAATATAGAAGCAAATTAGGATTTTAACCAAAATTGTGCCTTAACGGTATATCTAAATCCTGACATATAGCCAGCAGGTGCAACATCAGCATTTCCTTCTAAAGTATTATTAACACACACCCCCCCAGCCCGATTACTGAGACATTAAAAACTTTTACAGATGGTCAGTTTCAATGAAAAGATAAGATTTTCCGTTAAAAATTTTTACAATGCAATTTCTAGGAAATTTCACAACTGCCCCTATATTTTAATGCACCGATTGCATTGTGGTGCAATCATTTTTATACAGTTATCTGAAATAAATGCCATTAACATGCTAACAATCTGGGCTACAGTACCAAGCGTGAAGAATCCCATAAGCTTATCCATATTACAGGAACGGCTAGCATTCGGGAGTGAGTTTTGATGCTGAACGCCTCTGCTATGCCTGAACCAATCTGCTACAAAATACAAGACGATGAGGAGGTGCTCTCAATCCTGAGCTATAATCACCAGGCACTAGCTAGGTCAAAGGTAAGGTTACTAGACTTATGGGATGCATTGGGGGAGGGGCAGGGTAAAGACTCCTCTCTTTCAAGCCTTGTTACTCAAACCTGGAATTTAGGTGTCCCTTTTTCCCTCTGCCCCCCCCCCCCTCTCCCCTTTCAGATAAGGGTCCCAGATTTGCTTGCAAAACGTCTGGTAACCTTAAAGGCCATGTTTCTTAAAATCCTTTAATGCCAGTGCCCCCTGTATTACTGCACACACTGCACTTGTGAAATGTCCTGGGACCAAAAAAAACCTCCACTAGATATTCTAAAATGAACAAAAACGCAAATTAAAAATGGCATAAAGTTAATTTGCATATTCAAAAGACTCAGTGGAAACTTCAGAAGAGGTGGTGCACATTATTTTTCCCTAATTTGGTTATGGCCTTTCTTTCTCCTCTTTTATATGATTTGATGCAAATCGCCTTTATGCAAACCATGCCACAAGCAGTGTATCAAGACTATTAATAAGCATAAACATGACACAATCATCATCATCATCAATGCTGCATTGTTATTGGTTGGTTGAGGCATGGTCTGGTGATGCAAGAATTCATAACCCTGAATTTTTCTGAAGTCTTCCAAATACCATCACCTATGAGTGCCTTCTCCGCTTACAGAAAATATCTGAACAATTAATACACATGCCCCAATTACAGAGTTCACACTGGATAACCTATATTTCACGCTTGGGATCAGATGTATCAAAGCAGCGATAGTCACTTCCAGTCCTCAAATGTTGCCGATGGATCGAGTTTTCAGTATTTTGTTAAAGAAATACGAGGGGGGTTGATAAGTCTTTGGCCTTGTAACGAAACAAAAAGCTACCGGCACACTTCAGTTCAGTTTCGTTTTATTTGGTACCAAATAAAACGAATCCGCAGAGAGATCATTCGGACCCTCAGAACTGAAGTATGCCGGTAGCTTTCTGTTTCGTTACAAGGCCAGAGATTTATCAGTCCTCTCCCCTCCCTCCTATGGATGTGATGGGCTTGCATACAATGGGGGCAGTTTGCAGGCAAATTTCTCAGGCATTTTCCTGAGGGTACCCTAGGTTTCTTGCGTATGCGGCCCTCAAGGACTGTCGGTGGATTCCATTGTTCTGAAGGGTGTTTCCCATTTCTGTGTCTCAGAAAATAATGCTTAGAATATATCTGACCCTAAATGAATTAAGCATAGGGTCCACAACTGGGCTAAATGGCAACTATTAAACAGTTATCAAAACCAAGGAAAGTACTGTTGCCACCAACGTATCCGGCAGCTATTACCTGCCAACGGGGAGCATAGTGGAGAATATTGACCAAGGGACCAATGTCGCCCAAATCCAATGAACCAGCTGGAAGCAGCTTTTGCAAGTTGATATTTATACTACAGGGGAACAAGGTGATATGGTCTTGTCCTCGCATCCCCTTTCGTTTCAGTTTTCCAAGCTTTGGGCATGAAATATGATCTGCACCAAATAAGAGATGCGGCTGCAAATTGTAAAGTGTCACAAACACGTTTCTGTGATGCCGTCAGAACAGCTCGAAGCTCTGCACTTACTTACTGCCCCCACTTGAATCCACAGGCATGCAGAAAGGGGTCCCTAGCGCCCGGCAGACCGGAATCATGGGATTAGTTCTTTAAGTGTGCTGCGGGGGAAAGAAGCCAAGTTTTCCCCCGGCTTTCACCCCTAATGGTTTGCCTTCCCTCGTCCTCGCCTGGACGGACTTGAGCAGTGATCGCCCTGGAGACACGGATATCTCTGTTCCTTTGTCTTTCGGAGATCAGGAAGGGACGTTTGCTTGGACCAGGGCGATGGCAGGGGGGAATCGGCGAGACCGTCTCGGACAGACAATACACATCTGGGCTTGCCGAAGCCCAAGTCCCGTAGCCACTGGACCGGACCCTCACGAAACCTTTAGCCAGCCGTTTAGCAAAGAAGAAGCGCGTTACTCACCAGCTGCAGAGAGCAGAATCCGACCAGGGTGCATCTGCCGTTACACTTCCCCATGGCGCCCCGATCCCGATCTCCGGGCTGTCAGAGCCCCGGCGCTGCCCGCATGCTGCCGGCTGAGCGGGGCGGGGAGAGCGGCATGTCTCCGGGGCTCCGAGCCGCGGGCTGCAGCCCTGGCCGGCCGCGGGGAGGGGAGGGGGCGCGGGAGGGAGACGAGCTCCTCCCCGCGCAGTCCAGGGACAGAGCGCGCTAACGCAGCCCCGACACCAAGCGGGGCGGGGAGAGGAGTCCTCCTCCCCCCCCCCCTCGCAGGAACTGGCTCCTCCTCTCGCCCAGAGCCTTAAGGACCCCCCTCCCCAGCTTCGGCAGCCTTGGGGACACCAACCAATCCTCCATGTCTGGGATCTTCGCTCCCCACTCTCCTTCTATGCAATATCCCCTAATTACCCTCCATCCCCGGGAAAAAGGGGCGCTTTCCCCCACCTATACCGCTAAAATAGTTTTCTCCCTAGTCCCCCATTCGCTATTATTTAATGCAGTCCTTTCAGGGGAGGAGAGAAGAGGGCAGCGCTTTCCAGGGCGCACTAGGTGACTCAGTCGGGTGAGTGAGGACTGAGTCACCTCTTACCTCGATGGGCTTTAGAAAGAGATGGGGGTTTAGGCAGATTTTCTAGTGTCCCCTTTTGGCCACTGACCTCCTGCCCTGTCCCAAACCCCCAAGAACGTCGCTGAATTTCGACCTCCTACCAAATATCAATTTTTTTTGTCTTCAAAAGACATCACAGAATCTCTGCTGGAGCGACAGTAGAAATACCAGCGTTCATCTCCTCTGTGCAACCGTCTGGCTTTTCGCCTTTTGAAGTTCACAAAATCTAATACTGACCCCTGAAGAGAAGGGGGGGGGGAGGGAGGGGCATTTAATTAATACAACCACCCATCAATCAGCTTATTGAGGGAGCAGCCCTACCCCTCTCCTCCACCCCCGGCAGATCAGTTTCAAGAAGAGGCTTTTCAGTGTAATGCAATCGTTTAAATAGGAAAGATGTTTAAAAAAAAACCCCTTACTGAAAATACAGCACAGCTGGGAACAAAAGCCCCGGTTTTGATAAAGAAGCGCGCTTGAAAGCGATGTAATCCTCCTACTTGTGCTCGCAAGTAATCGAGTTAGGCGCTTTGTAGGCGTTTCAGCTGAAACACAAGCGTAGCTCAATGACATCGAAAGGAAAGGGGGGACCAGTCCCCAGGCCAAACTCGGATCCATTCCAATCGCAACTTAATGCAGGTTTAGGGGAAACTGGCTCAACAGATCTTTTTTCTGCAAGGGCGAGAAACAGATTTACTCGGTTGTTTTTAAGCCAGATTTTGAAAGCTGATCTGAATTATTTTAAGCAGATCTGGGAGAATTTGCTAAAATAAGAGAATATCTGGGTAATAACTGATGAACCCTAGAACCAAAGACATGAAGGAAATGGCAGAGGTCAACCCGCAAGAGGACTGCGTTGCATTGCAAACTAGATAAGGACCCTGAGGTCTATTTGCTATCATCGTCTATACTTTTATTTCTTGAATAAAATACCCGGAGGCATCTGCACACAAAACAATTCAAATAAAATCACTATAAGACAGAGGGATAAAAAAAAAAAAAAAAAAAAGTAAGTAAGACGGGGGCAGGGGTGGGGGGTGAATATCCTAACAATATCATAGTAAGAGTAGTTACTCACCTGTAACAGGTGTTCTCCAGGAGCAGCAGGAATCAGTCCTCACAACCCTCCCTCCTCCCCTAGGAGTTGCAGTTGTACATAGTTTATTTTACATTTTTGTGTGCTGTCTTTTAGCTATGTCATTTGACTGAGCAAGATGGCACCTTTAGGCGGGAAGGGAACCGCGCATGCGTGCCTGCATTCCCAAAGGCTTTCTTGGAAAGCTGGAGAAATGCTCCGCAAGGGCTACATCGACGTCGATGTCACCCATATGTGAGGACTGACTTCCTGCTTGGTCCTGGAGAAACATAGTAACATAGTAAATGACGGCAGATAAAGACCAGCATGGTCCATCCAGTCTGCCCAGCAAAAGTAAAATTATACTAATTAGTATCACATTAGCAGTGATAATAACCATTGCTCAGAGCTTACATAACAATGTTAAAAATATCCCCATCATACACAGTTTCCCACGAAACAACCCCCCATCATGGCACCCACACAGTATATCATCCCAAAACTAACAACCATAGGTTAATTCACATAAAATATTCCTCATCCCCTCAGTCAACAAACACTAAACTATACAAAAACTTAGAGTCATTATCAACAATACTAATTAACGCCAGGTCAATGAAAAATAAGTTACCTATATTCACAGAAATCCTAGACAACCAAAAACCAGATATACTATGTATAACTGAGACATGGCTATCGGACACAGACAACGTTTACCTAAATCAACTAAGCAACAATAACTACGACACCTTCTACACACATAGAACTCACAAAAAAGGTGGTGGAGTACTAATAATGTTAAAAAAAGAACTAAAAGCCAAAAAACTAACATCGAACCTACACACCAATATAGATTCCATCATTGTGAAAATTGGCAACATAACAATCTGCCTAATTTACAGGCCACCAGACAAACAGTCAGAAAAACTAGACCCACTAATTGACTTTTTAAGCTCCTCCACTGACCAAAATCCAATCATAATGCTCGGAGACTTTAACATCCCCTCATTACCAGCCTCATATGCCTCCCTTTTCATAGAATCAACAATAGACATGGATTTCCACCAAATAATAAACACTAGCACGCATGGAAAAGGTAGTATCCTTGACATGGTATTCCTACCAAACGCACTCTACCAACTATATAACCCAACATCCCTCAACTGCACACCAACCCCATGGTCTGATCATTACCTTATTAAATTCAATATCACAATAAACAACGCAACAATTAAACGAATACCAACTAATGCACCTACCTCAAGATTTAGAAAATACAATGAAGAAGAATTCCTTGACCTCATAATCCCTAACTTATCAACCTCACCACAAAACCTAGATGCAGCAGTAACAAACTGGCACAAAACCATCAATAACGCTGCAGCTAAAAAACAAATAAATAAGAAAAACACGCACTCTAAAGATGGTCAAGCCCCCTGGTACAATAAAGACCTAAATTTAATGAAAAGGAACTTAAGAAAAGCTGAGGATAAATGGAGGAAAAATAAAAACGCAATTACAAAAGATTCATACCTCACACACCTTAACAAGTATAAAGACGCAATAAATAATGCTAAGAAAAATTACCACGCCTCCATCTTAAACAACGCAATAAACAGACCTAGAGAACTTTTTTCAATAGTCCAAAAATTGACAAATAATAATCACAACTCCAGCAATGAAATCACAGACATTACCCCACAGACACTGGCAAATTACTACATGAACAAGATAACATATCACCCCCTACAACCTAAACCAGTAGATACTTCGCAACTACATAACACAGACGAATGGTCTGAATTCCAACCCTTAACCAAGGTGGAGCTCAAATCCATCATCACAAACATTAATACTACAACCTCACTACTGGACCCTTGTCCAGTAACCTGGATAAAGAACTCCATACCTGTACTCTCTCAATTCATCCTCCCAATAATAAATCTCTCCCTAAAAACCGGATACCTACCCTCCACACTAAAACACGCACAGATCCGCCCAATCCTAAAAAACACCACCCTTGACAAATCATCACCTAATTCTTATAGACCCATATCAAGTATTCCGTTTATGGCCAAATTAATTGAAAAAACCGTACAAATTCAAACACAGGAGTTCATTGATAGCTCAGCACCACTTGACGACCAGCAATACGGGTTTCGCCCAAGACACGGAGTAGAATCACTCCTAACAGTGCTAATTGATACACTTGTGAGGGGAATAGACAAACCCAAACAAGCATTCTTACTCATATTCATTGATGTTTCTGCAGCCTTCGACAGCGTTCACCATTCAACAATGATTAATAAACTTAAACAAATAGGTATAAAATCCACGGTTCTAAAATGGTTTACTTCTTATCTAACAAACCGAGCTCAAACGGTACAAATCGGGAACCTCACATCAAAAACATACAAACAAGAAATAGGCCTCCCACAAGGCTCAGCACTGTCAGCGTTACTTTTTAACATATATTTAAAACACATCTGTAAAATATTTAAAAAATTCAATGTCCTCTATCACCTGTATGCGGACGACATAATGATGTATGTCCCATTCAAAATCCCAAATATCCCTATAAAACTCATTAACGACTGCCTCACTGAAATCAACATCTGGCTAAATGAAAACAATCTGTACATTAATCACTCAAAAACAGAAGCGCTAATAGTAACTAAATGCACAACATTCATTCCTCCCACTCATATTACATTACAAAATAATAATATCATACTAAAATCTGAAATACGCTACCTGGGTGTTATACTGGATAAACACCTCAGTATGGACACACATGTAAGGAATATAACAAAAAAAGTTTACTTTAAACTAAAAATGCTAAAGCAACTCCGCCCACTAATGCACTTACAGGATTTTCAACGCGTCATACAAGCAATCATAACCCCACATTTTGACTTCGCAAATCAGACCCTACTTGGCGTAACTAAAGAAGCCTTAAAGAAACTACAATTAGCACAAAACGCAGCAGCAAGAACCATTACGAAAGCCCCACCTTTCCAACACATAACCCCGATTTTAGAATATCTACACTGGCTCCCGATTCAAAGCCGAATAGAATACAAAACTATCCTAACCACCTACAAAGCCATAACAAAAACAGCACCCCTGTCCATAAATAACCTTATCAAAATAGAACCCACCCATAATCTCCAAAGGAGAGACCAGCTAAATAAATTAACCCCACCAAAAGAATTCATTAGAGCCAATAAATCCACTAACAAGAAAGCCTTCTCCCATGCAGCCCCCATCTTGTGGAACACAATCCCAATAGAATTAAGACAATTACCTGATATAATAGAGTTCAGAAAAAAACTCAAAACATTTTTATTCACAAAGCATTTTGGATCTATGATCAGCCCATCTCTCACCCCCCAGCTAGATAAGGGATAATCCTACCCAAGGTAATACACTATTCAACAAAAGAATGAAGCACTGTAACCCTTAGATAAAATGATTAAGAAAGATGAAAAACAAAATATGTATATAGTTTACTTCTGTTCAACTGTACATAGTTCTCTAATTGTTAATTGTTACTTGTTAACTGTAATTACCTAACTACAAATTGTTATATGTAAAAACAGATCACCCTGTTTATTGTTGTTATATGGAAACCGCACCTGATCAATGGAAGGAGCGGTATATAAATAATCATTAAATTAAATTAAATTAAATTAAATACGGCAAGAGTAGGTGCACCTGTCGCTCTGTGCAGGCCACCCCTCCCCATGTCTTTGTTTAGGGGTGGACCCACCACTCCATGTAGGACACCCCTATTTGTTGAGAAGTTTAGATGGTTCAGTTCATTTTGTTTTTATCCTGTTGCTGTAAAGGGATCCGCTGTGCTTGTCCCATGCTGTTTTGAATTCCGTCACCGTGTTTGTCCCCACCACTTCCATCAGGAGAGCATTCCATATCGACCTATCAACATGGAGAACCAAGAACACAAAAGGTTAAAAGGAAGGGAGATTTAATTGCTGAGCAGTCGACATGAGTCTAGTATGGTCTTATGATTCTAGATGGATGCCGTTCAAACCTTTATCCGTATAACCCCATTTTAACAACTGAAAATCCACATGACCCCCAGATGATGATGAAATAGCAGGTCTACAATCTCCTTCCCCTCCCTCCAACATTTAAAGTAGGGAGGCAGCAGCAACAGAAGTCAGCACAGGTCCCTTGTGTCAGTGTGCCGGGTCTGCTTATGGACCCGAGTCGCCCAGGAGGGGGCTAGAGCCTAAGAATGTTTATTGGCTCACAGGCCTTGGCATAGGTCACAGTAAAAGTTCAGAGAGAAGGGGACATGGCGGTGTTACTGTGACCCCATTCACTGATGATGTGACCTTATTTGGGGGTCCCAAACCCCAGGTTGGGGAACCACTGTTCTAGATATTTACAATAGGAAGAAAACTGGTTTTTAAGGACTTCTTGAAGGATTTGCAAGAGTTTTTGGTCTGGATATAAAGTAGAAGGGAATTCCTTAAGGTAAGAGCCCAGAAGAACTTATCCCTAGGTATTTTATTTTACGGATGGGTGAGTGATAACATTTGAAACCTTATTCTACTGAAAATTGGCATAAGTAAGATGTGCCATACTGGGCCAGATCAAAGGTCCATCACACCCCAGCATCCTGGTTCCACTAGTAGCCAATGCAGGTCACAAGTACCTGTCCTATTCCAAAAGCAGTCAGTTCCCTGCTACTTATCTCCAGGGAAAAGCAGTGGTTTTCTCTTGGTCTACCTTAATAACGGTTTATAGACTTTTCCTCCAGGAATTTGTCCAAACCTTTTTTAAAATCCAGCTCCACTATTAGTGTTACTTAAGCAAAGGAGGGGTTATGCGCTCTGAAAGTTAGCATAGTACGGTGGCTTAACTGGTGCTTTGAACCAATTGGAGATACTTAGTGAGTATTGTGGGATGTCAATCAAAAGAGAGTTACAATAATCTAAGTAGCTTAGTGTTAGAAATGCAATTGGATATTTTAGAGTCCAGATAAGGCCTAATTAGAAAGTATTACTCTCAGAGTGAACAAGGCAGAGAGATGTGTAACAAAGATGAGATCCCTGTCTATGATAACTCCTGGTGAGGAGAAAGAGTCAACAATTGGGGCCTCATGTCCGCTAAATGTAGCAAGGAGAACTCTTTAATAACCAGATGGCAACTGATTTCTGAGGGTTACGAGCAAGTCTTTTCCCAACAAACCAATTCAAAATCGCATCCCGAGGATTAGAGACCTCAGCTAGAAATGGGGATCCCAAGTGCCGTAACAGGTGAAAAAGTGAATACCATCTGCATATAAGTAGATGCTTAAACCAAGATTCTGAATAAGAGCAGCGATTGGGGCGATAAATATACAAAGTGGGTGACAATATTGAGCCCCGTGGGACACAATGGGACGAGGAGTAGGGCATATTCCTGTTTATCTAGGTCTTAAAGAGGGTCTATTGCCTTAGAAAATCTCTAAAATTGACTTTCAAGAAAGGAATATCTTTCTTTCTGTAATCAACTACTCTGATTGTTACGTCCCTTCAGTTTAATGCCTAGAAATAAATGTTGATAAGCAAAAACTGTGTTATAAAAAGGTCCCCCCTCTCTCTGCTACCTTCTTATTTACTCTGCTTCCCTTCCCCTTCCTGCAGGTGCCATGATCCTCTGCCTTGACCTGCTCGATTTATTTTGATCTGAATGTAGGTCCCCCAACATTCCCCAACCCATGTCCCCATTCAGACTTGTCCACTGAGCTAGCATCTAACATGGCTTTTTGGGGTGTCTCCGTACTCTGGATATCTGTACGTCTATTTTCAGACATCCAAAGCATGAATAGGTCTTCTAAAATAACCCCATATGTCTGCAGATGGTCAGACAGCTCTTGGTGTATGAGGAAAGGTCCCAATCCCAAATATCTCGCTACCTAGGGTGTCTTAATCCTGCATTGCTTTTCTTGAGTTCTGTTACTGTTTTTTGCCTTCACCACCTCCCCTGGAAGGCCATTGCATGCAGCCACTATCCTTGGCGCAAAGACATATTTTCTAATGCTGTTCCTTGATTCCCCTTGGAGCTTTGCAGAAAGAAAGCAAAAGGCAGGAGGCTATACAAGCAAGAATTAATATAAAGAAAAAGAAACAGATTTCCATGTCAAGTGCTTTTAACTAGGAGCAGAGAAAGACCTTAATTCCTCAGGGGGGGTGGGGTGGAGGAGAGAGCCTCTCATCTGGGCAGTTGGGCCTGCTTATCTGATCAGCAGTAGGATTTTTCTTCCACTTGTGAGTTCTCATATGTTTACTGATTTTGCAATCAGAGAGAATAAACATTGCATATTTTAATAACAAGAACAAATTTTTAGATCGGTGTGGTAATGCAACGTGTGCCTTTGAGACAATGCTGACTCCTGGCAACCCAGCAGCTCCTTGGATTTCTTGGCAAGGTGTGACCAGAAGTAGATTGCCAGGCCTTTCTTGCGTGGCCATAGAGGGTAAAGTGACTTGCCCAAGGCAACAGTCCTAAAAATGATAGATAAATCAACACCTATTAATGGCCCTCAAATTGTTTCCATAGACTAACAGTTAGCTACACATTCTTTTTTTTCCATTAAAAAACCCCTTCCCTTTCATGTTGATTTCCAGAGTGTTTGTTTTCATTTTTTAAATTTTGTTTTGATTTCTTTTGTTGTAGGTGCTAACACACACTAAAACAACAAAAACTGCTTTACACACGTTGAAACAAAATAAGAGAAAATGAAATTCTGTCTTTTTTGTGTCATTTGTTTTGGAAATAATACAAAAGGAAAACAACTAATTTTGTTGTTTGTGTGTCCTTTTCAAATGACTGTACATGCCAAGCAGTGGAATGCTATCCTGCAACTAACCTTTTACATGTCACACTGACAGCATTTTTGCAGCTGCACAAAGAGAACTAAAATAAACAAATTTAAGAACCTGTGAAAATAACATGAATGTCATGCAGCTGGAAAACAGAAGTAAATTGGAGGAGGTAAAACGTTTATTAAAAAAAATAATGCAAAAAAAAAATCCCTCTGTTCTATGTTCCCTCTATGCTGATCACATTCATCTTCTTGGAATTGCAAACAAAGGAAAATGTTTCTGATGGTCTCCAGACACTAGGGGACGATCATAACACAGAAGGTAAAAAGGCAGCCAGGCTTCAGTGCCACAGATGGATGGGGGGGGGGGGGGAGCTGGCAGGAGAAGGGGTGTCACGTGCTACAGTGACTCTTTTTTTTTTACTTTGAGATCAGAGCCTGTGTCATCTTCTGCTGAAGAGGAACACTCAGCTCTGGGAGTTTATGTACTTTTCAGTGTGGTATATGCTGGGGAAATGCTGCACACACACACACCCCCCAACAGATTTTTCAGCTAAAACCACGGTATTTGCACAAAAATGCTGTGTTAGCTGCAAAAGCCTAACATGGCTTAGTAAACAGACCTATTAATGTGCATTAGGGCATAGGTTAATATATGCTAAGTCCATTTAGAATGCTCTAATTTGTTTAAGGCACACTAGCAAATTGAATACCCACTAATGAATGCACTTCCCAAGTATACAGTTTGATTAAAAAGTGAAGAATTTATGGCTTATGGGTCTCTATTTCCCCTGTGTGCTTTTGTATCGATATATGCTATATTTCAATAGAGAGAAACTTTAGTCTTTGCAAAATGTATGAATCATTTCCTAACCCAGCAGTTGACACTTCCACTCTTGGCCTTTGTCCCCATCCTACACAGAGTACATTTCTGGAGAAAAGCACTAGTGACCTATAGTGACCAAACAGGAGAATTTTGGTCAGATACTGTCCCTGACAATTTAGCTTCATCACGTTCCATTAGTGGAAGTTGATAGACCCTAAACCAGAAGGGGAACTTTCAGCCAGTCCTGGTTCTTTACATTGCCACCTCAAATATCCTGAGATTTGTAGTCTGGCTTTTATATTGGCGAAGGCAGGGAGAGCAATGCTTGGAGTTGGATGTGGTGAGAATTTAGGTTGCAAGTTCACCCCAGGTCAGCTGAATCAGTCCATGTTTTTGCCTCATTTCAGGCATATATTTGCATTTCTGATTAACTGATGATTCTCAGGTCTATCTTTCTACACCTGATATTTCTCCTACACTCAAGATCTGTCTCTGACATCGCCATCTGGATGTCTCAGCACCGGTCTGAAACTAAACATGAACAAAATCAGACTTCTTATTTTCCCCCCTAAACCTTCTTCTCCCCTTCCTCTATCTCTTTAGAAAACACTCTTCTACTTCCTGTTTCCTCAGCCCATAACCTTGGTGTTGTCTTTGTCTCCCTCCTTTCCTTCTCCTCAAATATCCAGCAGATAACTAAAACCTGTTGTTTCTTTCTCTATGACATTAACACAATTCGCCCCTTCCTCTCTGAACACACTGCTAAAGCACTTGTCCACTCTCTTAATTACTTCCCATTTCAACTATTGCAACCTCCTCTTTGCTGGTCTCCCTCTGACTCACCTCTCTTCCCTTCACTCTGTTCAAAACTCCTCTGTGCGGCTAATCTTTTAGCAGCCTCAACACTCATGCAACCCCTCTTCTCAAATCACTTCACTGGCTTCCCTTCCATTTCCATATTCCAATTCAAACGTCTCCTTCTAACCTTTAAATGCATTCATTCTTCTGCTCCTCATTACCTTTCCTCTCTCCTCTTCACTCCTCCACTGCTAACTCCAGACTTTGATCCTTTCAACCTTGCTGCTCCTTATGCCTGGAACAAACTATCTGAATCTGTGAGTCAGGTTTCATCTCTGCCCCTTTTCTAATCTATGCTAAAGGGCTCATCTCTTTGAGGCTGCTTTTGGATCCTGATCCCGAGTTTTCTTTTCTGTCTTTATTTCTAGCTTTTGTCTTGTCTGTCTTGATTAGATTGTAAACTCTGATGAGTAGGGACTGTCCCTGTGTTTGTGCAGCAATGTGCATACCTTGTAGCACTTTATAAATGTTAATAGCAGTAGTAACTAAGGGAATTCAATAGGACAATCAGAATTGCAACTTCATTCATACAATGGGGCACTGGATCAGCCTTTTCAGTCGACCTGGGATGAGTTGGCAACCCTAGATGAGCATGACACCTGTCTCAGAGAGCTTGGCAGTGGCTTGCAGTTAATGTCAAATGATACAAGGCCAACAGATGGCCCTGGCATCAGCATTGCCCTACGCTAGATCAGTGTTATCTGCTGCGCACCTTTCGTCTTCAGCATCAGCTCTTTTAACGAGAAACATTTTATATATTGTGATGCAGCAAGGGGCACACAGCCCAGGGAAAATAAGATAAAAGAAAGACTTACCTCAGAGTCAGCTTTAGAAAGCAGCACTAGGCACCATGATTCACTGCAGCAAGGGAAATTCTTGCTACGTAGCAAACAAAAGTCCCATCAGGAACACCTGAGTGAGAGTCCCCAGGTCACGTGTAGAGCTAGGGATTATTTAGGGCAGGGTTCCAGTCAGTTAGGGAGGAGAATCAGAAGCAGGATCACCACGGGAAGCAGTAGGAGAGAGAGGAGCAGGAGGTGTGTCCCAGGTCAGCTGAACAGAAGCCCCAGGGGATTGCTGGGAGGAAATTCTTCTCACGAGGAGTCAGGAAGTGAGTCTGTCTCCAGCTCTCGAGAAGGAAGGTTCAAGGCAAGCTGCACTAAGGGAAGACCTGCTACCAGGAATAGCTTTGGAGAGAAGCCAGGATTACCTCACTACCCCAGAGGCCAGTATTTGCCAGCTCAAGGCAGAGGTCACGGTGAGAGGGAAGTGTTGGGGGATGGGCACTCCATGCATGACTACAGCTTAAGAAATAGGTGTAAAGTTAGGAACAAACATATTCCTGTTCAACCAGCCCGGGAGGCTAGAAGCAAAGGCTATAGAGAGCCAAACATAAAGACAAGCCCTGCAGAGAGAAGGAAACTTCCCTATAGTAACAAAGAGAAGTTTAAAGCTTATAACTGCAAAGGGCAGGGTTCTGATTACAGACATAAGAAGCAAGATGTTTCAGAGCTAATGTTCTGGGAGGCAAGCCCAGGCAGAACCAGCTACAGAGAGAGATATAGACCCAAAGGGGGAAAAGCCTCCAGTGACTGTTATAGTGAAGTGTCACAAGACGCTATAGCTGAATACCGTTCTCAAGAAGGGTCTGATACCAGCAGTGTGAGTAGTGCTGGGGAAATGATATGGGAAGACGCTGCTAGTCTGCAAGAGGATATTCCTATGGATTGCAGTGTCTGTGTTAAATGCAACCGTATGATGTAAATACTGGATGAAGAGAACTCTGTGAATATAACAAGAGAATATACGTGTGTCACCACTTTTGTTGCTAAGCTTATCTGATTTAAAGTTTCTGTTTCCTTTGACAATGTCCGAGCGGGACGGGGAATAAAACCCACTTTTCATTTCAAGTTGCTCTGAAAGACTTTTTATTTACAAGGCCAGAGCAATTACTTGTGCATACGCCCTAGGCAACCGCCTATATAGGGCTAAATAGGCCTCTAACCACAGGCCCCATCACAATATTCACTCTTGATTCTCTCAACTTCCCACTTAACTCCGTCCTGCAGAGCTGCCAAATTACCCAGTGTCTGAAAACAGACGCTGGCATGGACACCTGGCACAAAAGCTTTCCCAGTGTGAGGGCACAGCCTGGTACATGGAAGATTCTAGAGGGAAGACCGAGTGGCCATTTGCCATCTTCAGAAATGATTAACTGATCAGGCCAAGTCTTGACATTAAGACAATTTACAAACAGGACAACTGTGAGTATGGGTTAAGTGCTGTGTTGGCAGTGGAAAGCTCTACTGGGCCAACTTTCCTTTCTTTCTGTCAGAGTCTATCTGAGAGAAGCACCTTCATCAACGGCTTTGTCTTGTAGGCACCAAATGGAAGAAACACTTTGAGCTGGTCTTGGCTCTCCACGTGCCTTTCCTGGCTTTCATTCCAGTAATGAACTCACACACGCTGACACTAAGGGTTGTGAATACTAAAAGCTTTATGTGAGTGCCCTCCCTACAAGCCCAAGCAGAGTGATATCACAGACACCTTGTGTTACAGTGCCATCAGATTTCCTCTCATAAGGGACAGGCTGATCCGGTTCTGGTTTAACCCTGTTGTGGCCTTGACTTGTAGTTCTGCTCTCAGAAAAAATGGCACTAGTCTTGAGACGCAATGGGAGAAAACCTAGGACCATCTCCGTCTCTCTCTTATGGCATGCAGGCGATGGGCAGTTTTATGTCAGCTCTTCAAGAGACTCTCTCCTCCCTTTGGCCATAAAGGTTAAATTAGACTTACCTGCTAATTGTAGTTCCTGGAGTAGCTCCAGTCTAGTCCCGGAATCTGTGGGTTGTCAACCTCCTCCAGCAGCTTTGGAGACTGAGAAACTTCACACTTGTGATGTCACTGGTATATAAGCACTGGAACCGCCTCCTCACACCAGTTAACCTATTGACAAAGCAGACTCACCAGAGCAACACGTAAGTAGAATTTCAGACAGAAAAACCCAATAACCAGGTAACGTTACAGAACCTGAGGTCCAACTATTTACACTAGGTGCAGCTACTGCCTATACCATGAGGTCCCCATTTCCTCTATGAGCAAAATTCCAATAGGACAAGCACAGCAAATTCCCCGAAGCACCCCAGCCCTACCATGACCCAAAAGGTAACACCCGAAACAAATTGCTTACCTGGAAAAGAAGACGTGCTTCAGGCCACCAAGCATCAGCAACCAGGGCGGGGCACGGGACTAGACTGGAGCTACTCCAGGAACTACAATTAGCAGGTAAGTCTAATTTAACCTTCCTGATCGTCCCTCCAGTCTAGTCCTGGAATCTGTGGGATGTAACAGAGCAGTGAAATACCTAACGGGAGGGACCAGCCAAGTCAGCCTGAAGCACAGCCGCTCCAAAACAGGAATCCCGTTCAGCATGCACATCCAGACGGTAATGCTTCACGAAAGAATGCAAAGACGATCATGTTGCTGCTTTACATATTTCGGCCGGCGGTACCAAACCACACTCCGCCCAAGACGCCGCCTGTGCTCTAGTGGAATGAGCTGTTAGTCCTTCCGGAACTACTCGACCACGTAAAATATACGCTGACGCTATCGCTTCTCTCAACCACTGGGCAATTGACCCTTTAGATGCTGCCTCACCTTGCCTTGAGCCCGCAAACAGAACAAACAGTCTGTCAGACTTACGGAAACTAGCCGTTCGAGCTATATACTTCTTCAAAGCTCGCCGAATATCTAAACAATAGAGCCACTCCGCGACTTGTCCCTTACTGCTCGTTGCGAAAACTGGCAAGGACACCACTTGATTCAGATGAAAAGCCGATACTACCTTCGGCAAGAAGGACGGAACCGTCCTTAAAACCACCTTCGAATCCAAGAAAGAGAGAAACGACTTCCTACAAGACAGGGCCTGCAACTCAGAAACCCTTCTCGCGGAAGCAATCGCCACTAAGAATACCACTTTAAGAGTCAGATCCTTTAACGAGGTCTGCGCCAACGGCTCAAACGGCGCCTTACTCAACGCCTCTAAGACTAATGGAAGATCCCAGGCCAGAACGAAACGTTTACGCGGCGGCCACAGTAGAGTCACTGCTCTCAAAAAACGCTTCACATCTGCGTGACTCCCCAGCGAGTTGCCCTGCACCTTACCCCTATAGCAGGACAACGCTGCCAACTGGACTCTTAACGCCGCCGCCGCCAGGCCTTTTTGAAAACCATCCTGTAAAAAAGCTAGCACTTGCGGCACTGATGCCTTCAAGGGCACGACCTCCTGATCCGCACACCAGGCTTCAAAAATACGCCACACTCTCACATACGCCAGCGACGTAGTCCTCCGTCTCGCTTTCAGCAAGGTAGAAATCACCGCCCTCGAATAACCCCTCGCCGTCAATCTAGCCCGCTCAATAGCCAGGCCGTAAGCGAGAATTGATCCACCTGAGGCATGCAAAGAGGCCCCTGCGTTAGAAGGTCCTTGCGAAGAGGAAGCTTCCAGGGTTCCCCTACCAAAAGTCTTACTAAGTCCGCGTACCATGGCCTTCTCGGCCAATCCGGAGCAATTAGAATCACTCGTCCCTTGTGATGCTCTATGCGCTGCAACACCCGACCGATTAACACCCACGGAGGGAACACATACAGGAGTTGCCTTTCTGGCCAAGCCTGCACCAGAGCGTCCAGACCTTCCGCCATTCTTTTCCGGCGTCTGCTGAAGAAGCGTCCGGCCTTTGCCGACTGAAAGGTCGCCATGAGGTCCATCACCGGCTCCCCCCAGCAACGAACCAGCATTGCGAACACCTCTGGATGCAGAACCCACTCTCCTGGGTCTACCTTCACCTGACTCAAGAAATCGGCCTCCACATTGTCCACCCCCGTGACATGCGCTGCCGACAAAGCCACTAAATTCTTCTCTGCCCAGTCGAACAAACTTTCTGCCTCGGCTTCTAGCGCCACACTGCTGGTGCCTCCCTGTCGGTTTATGTAAGCCACCGTAGTCGCGTTGTCGGAGAACACTCACACGGCCGCCTGCCGAAGATACGGGCGAAACTCCTGCAGAGCCAATGTTACCGCTCTCAACTCCAATCTGTTGATCGACCAGGTCTGTTCTAGGGCGGACCACTGTCCCTGAGCCAGGCGACCCTGACAATGGGCACCCCAGCCCTGCAGACAGGCATCGGTTGTCAGGGATATCCACGCTGGAATTTCTAATGACATTCCTTTCTCCAGGCTGCCCGGAGCCAACCACCACTGCAGAGCTTGGCAAGTCTGAGGCGGGCACGGCAACCGCTGGGACAGAGAATCTCATTGATGCGACCACCGCCGTAACAGCGCTCTCTGCAAAGGCCGCATGTGAGCCCGCGCCCACGGCACCAATTCCAGCGTTGCCGCCATCGTTCCCAATACCCGTAGGCAATGTTCCCTCTAATTTTCTGTAGGCTATGTGCGCATAAAATATCAGCTGTGCAGCTTTTGAAGGAAGGTTAAATTTTTGTGCGGCCTTTTCTATCCCCCTCTTCTATGACTACACTTCTTCTTGCTTTGGTGGTTTCCAGTTTGGACTATTGTAACGCATCTTTAGCCGGTCTTCCACTTACTCAGCTTCGTCGTCTTCAATTAGTACACCACACTGCCGCTCGTCTTCTGACTCACTCTCCTCGATCAGCGCACGTCACCCCTTTGCTTCTTCGTCTACATTGGTTACCTGTCCCTTTTCGCATTCAGTACAAAATCCTGATTTTCGTGCACCGGTCTTTGCACACAGGTATTCCACTCTATCTCTCTGATCTGGTCCATTTTTTCCTGTCCTCCCAGAGTGCTTCGATCTCTCCATCTGAACCGTCTTTTCCTACCACCTCCTTCCCAGGCTCATCTCGAATCCACACGTTCTTCTGCCTTCTTTTTCCTTGGTCCCCGTCTTTGGAATTCATTGCCACTTTCGCTATGATTGGAATCCTCCTTTTCTGCTTTCAAAGCCTGTCTCAAGACCTACCTTTTCTGCACAGCTTTTGACCTTCCTTTCCCCCCTCCCTCTGTGACTGTATGACTGTTTGTTTGTGTTTTTTATCTCTCCTTTACTTTTTCTATATTTTATCTCAGCACTGTCCTTTACTCTACTTGAATGGCGTTCCTTTCTGTTTCCTTCCCAGTAGCTCCGTTTTGTTTTTATTGTACACCGCTGTATGCCAATTTGGTTTAAGCGGTATATTAAATTTTAAATAAAGATAAAGATAAAGATAAAGATGACACTCAGAATTATATACTTTAAAATTTCACTGCACATCAGAATAGAGTATGTACACCACATTGATTTTAATCAATAGACGATTACTAAATGAAGTGGAAAATTTCTAGTAATTACAATCACAACTTTTAAATTTTAAGACATGTGTGTTGTTTTCTGTCAGAATAAGAACCGTAATTTTTGTGCGCTCTGCTGTAAAGTATGTGCGCTCGCTTGGCGAGGTATGTGCGCGCTCACACGCACACAGCTTAGAGGGAACAGTGCCCATAGGTAGTCCCAGGCAGTGGGACACGGCTTGCTGAGAAACTGACAAATCAAGAGCCGGAGTCCGAGCGCCCGCTGTGTGGGTAGAAATACACGACCGTCCTTCGTGTCGAAACGCACTCCCAGATACTCCAGGTTTTGAGACGGGTCCAACTTGCTCTTGGACATGTTGACTACCCAACCGAGACTCTGCAGCAGAGCCACCACTTTGGATGTAGCCGAAACACTCTCTTCCCGAGACTTCGCCCGGATCAAC
The DNA here is from genome assembly GCA_033557465.1 of Ichthyophis bannanicus. Classification (NCBI taxonomy): domain Eukaryota; kingdom Metazoa; phylum Chordata; class Amphibia; order Gymnophiona; family Ichthyophiidae; genus Ichthyophis; species Ichthyophis bannanicus. The sequence goes on from CM066039.1 coordinate 38,419,789, forward strand.
CAATCGTCCAGATACAGGTGCACTAACACTCCTTCCTCCCATAAAGCCGCCACCACCACCACCATCACCTTGGTGAAGGTGCGCGGAGCGGTAGCCAGGCCAAAAGGCAGAGTCTGAAACTGAAAATGGCCCATAGGCACTGCAAAGCGGAGGAATTTTTGATGTTCTTGCCGTATCGGAATGTGCAGATACACCTCCGATAGGTCCAAGGACGTCAGAAATTCCCCTTTTCTCACCGCCACGATGACCGACTTGAGAGTCTCCATCCGAAAGTGAGAAATGCGTAGACAGCGATTCACTCTTTTTAGATCCAGAATCGGTTGCCACGCGCCTTCCTTCTTTGGCACTACAAAATAGATGGAGTACCGACCGCAACCGAACTGGTCTTCGGGAACCGGCACAATTGCCTTGAGAAATAACAGCCTTTGAACCGTCTCCCGCACTGCTTTGCACTTTTCGCTGGCCTTGCACGGCGACCGAACGAATGAATCAGTCACCGGCTGCTGCAACTCCAACGCGTAACCGTCCCGAATGACCTCTAACACCCACTGATCGGACGTGAGGTGGGCCCAGGCAGGGTAGAACTCCCGCAGACGCCCTCCCACGGGAACTAGTCCTGTCTGAACCCCCCTGGCATCATTGTGATTTTCTGAAAGAGGAGGTGGATGCAGCCGCAAATCCCCTGCTCGCTCCTCGAAAACCTCGAAACCTTTGGCTTCGTCCAGGGAAATGCCCCCGCTGCCCCTGACCAAACCTTGAAGGGTGAAAACGGCGGAACTCCCGTTGCTGCCCCTTAGCCCCGGGACCGGGACGACCTTGCCGTTGTTTGTCCTCAGGTAACCTACCCCCTCTGGATTCTCCCAAATCCTTTACTAACTTATCCAACTCTTCACCAAAAAGTAACTTACCGTGGAAAGGAAGCCTACTCAACTGCGTTTTGGAGGAACCATCCGCTGCCCAATTCCGCAGCCAAAGACATCGTCTTCCTGCGACCACCGAAGCCATACTCCGCCAATCCCCGGATAAGATCATAATGAATATCCGCCAAATACGCTGCGCCGGATTCCAACCTGGACGCATCCTAGGCTGCATCCCCCGAGCGGTCCCCTTGAATCCTCTGCACCCACCGTAAGCAGGCTCTGGCCACCCAGGCCCTGCAAATAGAAGCCTGTAAGGATAGCGCATTCGCTTCAAAGACTTGCTTTAGTAAAGTCTACAATTTACGATCCTGCACATCCTTGAACACCGCTGAGCCTTCCACGGGAATGGTAGTCTTTTTGGTCACTGCCGCCACTGCGGCATCCACTCTCGGAGCCTTGAACAACTCCCTATCCTGATCCACCAGAGGGTAAAGCCTTGCCATAACCCTAGACCCCTTAAGTGCGGCTTCCGGCATATCCCACTCTTCTTGAATCATTTCCTTAAACACTCTATGCACTGGGAAAGCCCTCTGAATTTTCCGAACGGCTTGCAACAAGGGATCTTCCAGGGCTGAATCCTCCACCAGCCCTCCGGTAGGCATATTAAGGGTCTTGAGGGACTCCGCTATGAGCGCCGGTAATTCCTCCCTACGGAACACCCGCACCACCTTTGCCTGGTCTTCCTGGTCCTTTATCTCACCTTCTTCTAAATCCTCCTCCAGACCCTCTTCTACATCCGCATCTTCTGAGCAGATGTCCTCTGACAGGACAGACAGCTCCAACTGATCCGCATCCCCTCTGGCCCTCTTAGCGCTGATGCCAGATATGGCTGCTGTCAACGGAGAAGACGGTCGCTTTTCCCGGAGTGCCACCCCTGCAGTACCCGCTAAAGGTGCCCCCGGGGGGCTGCCCAAGGCCTTATCAAGTAGAGCCATGAAATCTGAGGAAAAAATCGCCGCCAAAGTCTCCACGCCAAGCGGCTGCGAAACCGGGGAATCCAGCGCTGCAGAGGTACTGGGCCCCGGCTCAGGAGCAGGCAGAGGAGCAACGGTGGGCACCACCACCTCCCGCAAAAGCTCTTGCCCCTCTGCCTCTGGCTCGGGAGCTAGGCCCCCAGCCATAGACTCCAGACTGCAACCCCTGCAGACTCCTTCCTGCTAGAATCTGAAGACCCGGACTAAAAAAGAAGCTTCTGAAAGGAAATATGCCCAGTTGAAGCCCTGAGATCGCTACGGCGATTTCCCGCGCGGTCCGGCCTGCCAAACGAAAAAACTCACTGTTCCCGCCAAAGCACGGCTTCCTACCTTCTGCGCTTCAGGCGGACTGCCGGTAACTGCCAGGCTCGTGCTTCTCCTGCAAGGCAGACGGCTGAAGGCTGAATATCGCCAGGGTGGAAAAAACTCCCCCGAAGCAACCCCAACTGTTTAGGACGGCTCTGGGCACTGGCAGGCAAGCCCTCTGCACACGCCGAGCACAGCTCCGCAGTGACACCTGAGCCCTTTTTGTTTCAGCTCGGTAATCAGCTGCCGGTCCTCCCCTCAACTCGCTGCCACTAAGCAGCAGGCTCCCGACTGGACCCAGGGAGGTAAAATAAGTAAAACAAAGAAAGGAGGACCTCAGGACACAGGAGGCCAGAACAGCCGCACCAAGTCCAAATGGAGCCCGCTCTCCAAGTGCTGCTCACAGCCTTCTCCTATTAGTATTATTATGATTTCCTTTTTTTTTTTTTTTCAATTCAGGTTTAAATTAAAGATAAAATCAATTTAAAGTCTGCTTAATCGTTCCTCTAGTGAGCCCCGAAACCCCTGGGCTCACCACCCCTTCAGCTGCATTGGAGACTGATAACTGGTGTGAGGAGGCGGTTCCAGTGCTTATATACCAGTGACATCACAAGTGTGAAGTTTCTCAGTCTCCAAAGCTGCTGGAGGTTGACAACCCACAGATTCTGGGACTAGACTGGAGGGACGATCAGGAAGTTACTATTTTTCTATTGCCTCCTTGTCTAACCTCCCTCGTCCAAGGGCAGATGAGGGCTTCTCCCTTGACATTTATCTGTTTGCTGATATGGAGAGAGCCTGGAAACACACAGTCCTTAAGAGAAAAGGTTTTATCCTTGACTTTCTTCTCACCATCTACCTGCTACTTGTTAGTGACTGGCGATATCCGCTGCAAAAGTAATGAAGGGAAAATTGGGACAGAGGATAAATAATCCAGAGCTGGCCTGCAGCAGGGTGGGAAGATAGCAGAGGGCTTCAGCCATCTCATGCTCACAGGACATTATTAAATTCTATGAGTCATTAAGTAGGTGTTGCATAGAAAAGCTGAGGTATTATCCAGGTCTGGCATAAGGCTTGTTAGTGTGGCATGCAGGACAGAAACCATGGGATGGAAGATTACAGTCGCTCTTTTGCACTGCTACTCACATACAGATTAACATTAAGTCCTGCTATCAGGGCAGATGCTGGATATAATGGCATCCTGGGCTTCAGTTGCTTTTGTGCCCCCTTTACCTTTCAGACTCCCGTGCTCACAGAGTGGCTCACCCTCCAGCCTGGTGCCCCCTGCAATCACCCTTCTTGCCCGCCCCTTATGTCAGTCCTGCTCACAAGATTAGGGGAGGGGAGGCTGGTTTTTAATGCTCACCTTCCTTCTGAGAAAGTGCAGAGGTAGGAAGCGGACCTTCTTACCAGCTTAAAGGACATAATGTATAGATCACCTGGGATCAGCTTGATTTAGCTCTTTTCTTTCAGCAAATGTTAGAAAAATTCACATTTTTGTTGCTGTAAACTCCCCCTTCTTCTCTCAGTAACCTCACAGAAATCATCCTGTCCTTTGACACTGTTCCAGAGGTCTACCCATGCCCTTCTGCCTCCTCCACAGCAACTAGAGTTTATAAAATATATTAGATTAATAGCATTTGCTTTCTTCTGTCATTGCTATTTCCTCTCTCTCTCTCCCCTCATCTTCCCGTCCTTTCACCTTCTTTCTTACAATGTGCAGCTCTGCCAGGGTTTCTGCTACCCTCCTTAGCCAATGACCCATGTCTACACCCAAAATGCCATTTTTGATAACACCTTCATTTTTTTAATGTTTCTTTCACTTTTGGGCATTTTGTTTTCTATATTTTTTTATCTTTCATTTCATTTCATTTTTGTTTTTCAGCATGTTGGCACCCCCTTGTCGTACTTTGGTTATTGTTTTGCACTAGCCCTGCTCCCTTTTCATTGTCTCTCACCTATTTCCAACCCCTTCACTTTCACTGCTCCGTTTCATTCTCACCGTCTTCCTCCTCATGCTTTCTTAGTAATGGCTGTTCTCTCACTGTCTGCATTCAGAGGAATGAGTTGCACTTGCTATAGCAACAGCTCCGAATTTCCCCTGACTGGCAGGATGGGACAAAGACCCTCTCTTACAGAGATTTAACCATTACAACGCTGTTTACTACCCAGCGATTCTTCTCACAAGCAGGCTTCTCATTCCCTAGAGCAGGAGGTTTTCTCCACTGAAATACAGTGGCGATTCTCTGGCAGGTCACCAACCGTGTGCCTTTCGCCTCCCTTTCTTCACTGAGGCTGCAGTCGAAGGTGGACGCTGCTGTTAATATGAACCTGGTACCTTTTTAAAATGAATATTATCGCTGGCAGGGGTGGAACCAAGGGTTGGCCTTGGCCCCTCCACTTTGGCATCAGGCCCTTGCAGACAGTATAACAGTCAAATGAGAGAATAGGAGGCAGCGTTAACATTCCCACTAGCTTGTAGCCACCCATATTAACCCCATGCCCCACCAAATACAATCAATGAGTCAGGCAGGCAGTTTTAGAGATGCCACCAACTGCTACTGAAATGCATTCAAAAGAAATATAACTTTAGGAAAAGTGAAATGGGCTACAAGGTTCCACAGAGGAATCAAGAGCTCAGACATCCAGGTACCGAACCCATCATCATCGCTTACCATGTACTCCTCAGTAAGCCACTGACCCTCCCTGGATTCAAGGCAAAGACCCACATCAACCCTTTACTTCAGTCAGTGTTCTCTGTGTAAAAGTTGTACATAGTCCCTATATGAATGCACTAAGAAAACCAAAATTGTCAGTTAGTGGTTCCTACATATAGTCTTTCTAAACCGAGCTGGTTGGCAAACTCTCCACAATAAATCTTCATGATATAGCTACAAACAGGCAGGTTAAGTTAGTTAACCGGACCCGATTTGGAGCTACATGGACCAAAGTTAAGGAATCGTTAACCTACCTTGCTTGTAAGCTCTTACAGTAGGAACTTGTCCTAACATTCTTGCCTGTTGAGCTACCTAGTAGTACAATGGAGGTGTACCAACATGCTATGAGCCTTTAAGAGGAGCAGGTACTGGGGGTTGGGAACCTGAAGGGATAAAATCCAATTTGGTTTCTAAAAATCACACAAAGTATAAACACACTAGTGTCAATCACCTTCCCATGTGATGAAAGCAGGGCTGACCTAACCACTAGGCAGTCATCTAGGGTGGTATTCAAAGCTAAACAATAGATTCTGACAGCCAGGGGAGAGGGACAATACATAAGGCTTAAGATTTGCCAACACCTTGAACCAATACTGGTGCCAGCCTTGGATAAAAGCGTGGCTAGCTATCTTTGGGCAGTCCTAAAAGCAATTTGGCCTTTTATCAAGAAAAGCAAGGGGAGGGGGGAGGAGCAGCAAGCAGGATCCATGGAAAATTGTTCAAATGGTGAATGAACAGTTACAAGGAGATGAATTTCCATGCAGATCTATTCCAGCATCTAATACTTAAAAGAGGTGCTCACTGGTGGGCTTTCTTATGTAAGCTGCACATAGGTTAACATTATTGCTTTCTGGTGCATACTGTTCTAAGAACAATTAAAGAAGTCTCTAATGGCCCTTATGAAATAAGTGTTTAGAATCAAAGCTAGTTTGCTTTAATAGAGCTTATTATTAAATATTGTGGCAGGAAGTCATTCAACCAATGGGGCTAGCTGAAGTCAATTAGCTTTTGTTACTTTATTAAGCTGTTTTTGGAAATCCGCGTATGGTACATTATTGAAACTACTGTATATTGATCACTCGTTCTGACTTCTACCATAGTCAGGACATTTTTCTGAGAAAAATGTGCCTCTGGGTTGCTGTCAGTTTCCACATTTTGTTGGTGAACCATCGGTGTGGCTTGAAATGAAAAAACATTCAACTGTAATGACTCATTTCACGAATGTTCAAGGGAAGAATTACATTTGCTTATTCTGCCCAAAAGCTAAAAAAAATAGCACGTTTGGGAGCAGAGATCAGTAACTGAGGTGACTGGATAGCAGTAAATGAACAAAGACAGGGAAGTAGCACTGATTTTAGGGCTGGAGATCACAAACTGAAGTACAATATGAGAACACAAAAAAAAAAAAAGACAACCAGAGCCTGGAGCCCCAGTTCGTGTATGGCTTCCTCCCCAACACCAATATAGCACAGCCCATCCCCAGAACCTCTCATGTATGCTGCTGTGGGACACAAAAGAGAAAAAAGGAAAGGGTAGTATGGAATGATTAGGACAAGTAGGAGATTGGCTGGGAAAAAGGCGAGAAAAACTGATAGAAACAGGAAGAAGAAAGAGGGTCGGAAGGGATGAAATGAAGCCTCTGAACTTTTTGGAAATAAAGGGGGTCCACGCAACCAAAAAAGTTGGGGAGCTCTGCCCTGGTGGATTGATACTGCTCCCAAGTTGCAAACTTGTTTCTAACTCAGCTCTTTTTTGCTTCTGCGAGCCTGCATTCCACATAACCACATCTTTTCTTGTGATTCTTCATCAAACTCACACTCTACAGCCAGAATCAAGAAATGAAGATGAATAACACATCACAGTGACCACAGCACTGGGCTAGCCGTTTAGACACCTCCAGAACTAATCTCAGCTCTGCTGGTGCCCCCCCAGAGCAGGATCCTAGGACTTCCCTCTCTGTTAGCTACTGTTATACAACTATACACCCACAGTAGGAAAACTTTATTAAACCAAAAAAGAAAATTTGCTTTTGAACTACTGATTGCCATGGTGCCAATTAGCTATGTTCATATAGAAAACGGAATTTCTCTTAAAATATCCAGCTTGATCCTATGGAAAGTTTCCATAATTGGACCATGAGCTACGTTGCTGAAGGCTGGTATTTGTAATTTCTGGACCACTGGGGGAACAGCATGGTGATACAGTGGGACCTAGCCTAAGTTTCTAAAGACACACCCTTGCCAGTTCTTTTTAAGGGGGTTGAACTTGCCAAGGCAATTTTTACCACTTATTTTTAAAGCTACTGGACTTACACCGCACTGGACAGTGAGGCAAATATGTCCATGCCCAGAAGAGCTTACAGCCTACGTGAGTACCTGAGACAAGGGGAGTGGAGGAGTAGCCTAGTGGTTAGAGCTCTGGCTTGGGAACCAAGCGACCAGGGTTCGAATCCCACTAGCACTCCTTGTGGTCTTGGGCAAGTCAATGTCCCTGTTTAATGTACATTTACCAAGTTTAAGTTACTACTACCACTTTGATTGAAATGATAAAGTGGTATTAAAAAAAACTGTTAAAATAAATAAATAAGGACTAGGCCGAAGGGTTCTTAGCCCATTGTTTTAACCACTAAATCACTTTCTCTCCTTAACCTTTTGGGAATAAATTTAAAGAATGATTAGAACAGTTCAGATTGCTCTGAACTGTTTCGAAAAGAAAGCTGTAAAGGAAAAAAAAAAGCACAAGGACACAGGCCACTTATTTTCTGACAGGACAAAGATCCAAGTTATTGAGTTTTAGCAGCTCTGGGATTCTTAAGTATAAGTAGTTAGCAGGAATTCAGAACCGCCATGCCGCATTCTAATTCAAAACAGGTGAGGAGTAGCAGGGACTGAACTCTGCTATGGCTGTGGTAAAAAGAGACATTCAAACAAAATTATCATATATATAGAAGAGCTGAAAACAGTGGTTGGGCTATTCATTGTTCAAAACTGCTATATCAATAGCTTGAAAACTATTATCTTAACACATCATTTACTTTCAGTCAATACTGCAGTAGAATGGTAAATAATCATGTATAAGAAAAAAAAAAAGCCCACACACGTTGATGATTCTTCTGAACCTTATCCAGAAATGTGTGAACTCAAAATAAAAAGGTGACATTTTACTTACCAGTTAATGTCCTTTCCTTGAGTCCTGCTAGACCAGCCCAGACAAGTGGGTTGTGTTCTCCTACCAGCAGATTGGTGGAGACAAAGAACCAATGAAAAGCCCAGGTGTCAATGATATCACTTCCATGTCTCTATTCGCCTCAGCCACCAGAGGTCCCTTCAGTATTCATCCCAAAGCATATATGGGAGAAACATAGCAAGCCTCACACAACCTCAATAGTGGGCAACAAGGAGTAAGCAACAGTAAAGAATTATGTACAGGAAAGCATAAACAGAAAGCTGTCCATAGAAGATGAACTTGCAGAGCCAAGTATAAAAATCATAGTAGACCCAAGGGAACCGCAGCAGAAGAACAAAGCAAATACAGTTTCAGGGGTGGGGCCTCGACTGGTCTAGCAGGACTCAAGGAAAGGACATTAACTCCATCCCATACAAGCTCCTACTTGCAAGGCTATGGGCCATCAGAATTGGTGGAACCCCATTTAACTGGTTTCAATCATATTTAGCAGACTGCCATCAACAAGTACGAATAGGATCTTGCAAATCTGATCCATATAGACAAAATAAAGGTGTCCCACAAAGCTCAGCATTGTCGTCGCTACTTTTCAACATATTCCTGCAGCCCATATGTGTTAAGTTCCACAAATACAAAATCCACTATAGAATCTGTGAAGACGACATCATGATGTTTACATCTTATGACATCTGTACTCCAGACTTAAGCAGAACAGCAGCCTGCTTCAATGAGATCATTCAGTGGCTAGCAGAACATGGACTTCAAAATTAACTAAAAAAAACCAACCAGGCCGCCTGGCCAGAATGAACAAATGGATGATGAAATGCTCAAAGAAATCAAGGAAGCTAGCAAAAGTTACAGTGCAGTAATAATAATGGGGGATTTCAATTACCCCGGCATCGACTGGATCAGTGTCACAGCAGGACATGCTAGGGAGATAAAGTTCCTAGATGAAATAAATGACTGCTTCTTGGAGCAGCTGGTTCATGAACCGACCAGAGGGGAAGCCATATTACACCTAGTCCTTAGTGGAACACCAGATCTAGTGCAAGAGATAAGGGTGTTGGGGCCACTTGGCAATAGTGATCATAGCATGATCGCCTTTGATTTAATTAGTGGAGGAGGGATAGTAAGGAAATCCACAGTACTACCCTTTAACTTTCGAAAGGGAGACTATGATAAAATGAGGAAAACAGTTAAGAAAAAACTAAAAGGAGCAGTTGCAAAGATTAAAGACGTACATCAAGCTTGGATGTTGTTGAAAAATACTATCTTGGAAGCCCAGACCAGCTGTATTCCATGCTTTAAGAAAAGTGGAAGGAAGTCCAAAAAACTGCCAGCATGGTTTAAAGGTGAGGTCAGAGAGGCTGTTGTTGCCAAAAAAGCATCTTTCAGGAAATGGAAAAAAGAGCCAAATGACGAAACCTGGAAACAGCACAAGCACTGGCAAGTCAAATGCAAGGCATTGATAAGGCAGGCAAAGAGAGAATTTGAGAAGAAGCTTGCTGCAGAAGCAAAACACGAAATAAAGACCTTTTCAAGTACATGCGTAGCAAAAAACCTGTGAGAGAGTCAGTTGGTCCATTAGATGATAAAGGGGTTAAAGGAGCACTAAGAGGCGACAAGGCGATAGCGGAGAGACTGAATGAATTCTTTGCTTCAGTCTTTACTGAGGAAGATGTAGGGATGTTACCCATGACTGAAGTGGTATTTAAAGGTGCGGAAGAATTTAAGGAAATATCGATACATCGGGAAGATGTCTTACAACTATTAGATAAACTGAAGAGCAGCAAATCACCTGGGCTGGATGGTATACATCCAAGGGTGTTGAAAGAACTGAAATATGAGATTGCAGACCTGCTATTAGTAATCTGTGAACTATCATTAAAATCATCTCTAATACCTGAAGATTGGAGGATCGCCAATGTAACACCAATTTTTAAAAAGGGTTCCAGGGGTGATCCGGGAAACTACAGACCGGTGAGCCTGACGTCAGTACCGGGAAAAATGGTAGAAACCATCATAAAGAATAAAATTACTCAGCATGTAGATAGTCACGACCTAATGGGAGACAGCCAACATGGCTTTAGACAAGGAAGATCTTGTCTTACTAATCTGTTATCTTTTTTTGAAGGAGTGAATAAACAGGTGGACAAAGGTGAGTCGGTTGATATTGTGTATCTGGACTTTCAGAAAGCCTTTGACAAGGTCCCTCATCAGAGACTTTTGGCAAAGCTAAAGAGTCATGGGATAGGAGGCAGTGTACTATTGTGGATCAGGAACTGGTTAAAAGATAGAAAGCAGAGGGTAGGGCTAAATGGCCAATTTTCCCAATGGAGAAAGGTGAATAGTGGTGTACCCCAGGGATCTGTGCTGGGTCTGCTGCTTTTTGACATATTCATAAATGACCTGGAAAGTGGAATAACGAGTGAGGTTATCAAATTTGCAGATGACACAAAACTATTTAAAGTTGTTAAAACCCATGAGGATTGTGAAAAATTGCGAGGATCTTGATAAATTGGAAGACTGGGCATCAAAATGGCAGATGAAATTTAATGTGGACAAGTGCAAGGTTATGCACCTAGGGAAGAACAACCCAAACTATGGTTACACGATGCAAGGTTCCACATTAGGAACCACCAACCAGGAAAAAGATTTAGGCATCATTGTGGATACCATGTTAAAACCCTCGGCCCAGTGTGCAGCGGCAGCCAAGAGAGCAAATAGAATGCTAGGTATGATAAGGAAAGGAATGGAAAATAAAACAAAAGATATTATAATGCTTCTATATCGTTCCATGGTGAGACCGCACCTTGAATATTGTGTGCAATTCTGGTCGCCGTATCTTAAAAAGGATATAGCGATTTTAGAAAAGGTTCAGAGAAGAGCCACCAAAATGGTAAAAGGGATGGAAGGATACTCCTATGAGGAAAGGCTAAAAAGGTTAGGGCTCTTTAACCTGGAAAAGAGACGGCTGAGGGGAGATATGATAGAAGTCTATAAATTAATGAACAGAGTGGAACGGGTAAACGTAGATCGATTGTTTACGTTATCAGAATATAGAAAGACTAGGGGACATGCAATGAAGCTACAGGGTAAACTATTTAAGACTAATAAAAGAAAATATTTTTTCACTCAACGTGTAATCAAACTCTGGAATTTGTTACCGGAGGATGTAGTAAAGGCTGTTAGTGTAGCTGGGTTTAAAAAAGGTTTGGACAAGTTCCTGGAGGAAAGGTCCATACACCATTATTAAGAAGTGACCGAAGATATCAATGCTTGACCCAGTATAAGCATTGTGGAACTTGTGTCTCTTGGGGAAACTGCTAGGTACATATGACCTAGATTGGCCACTGTTGGAAACAGAATACTGGGCTTGATGGACCTTGGTCTGACCCAGTATGGCATATCTTATGTTCTTAGGTTCTCTATATCTCCAGAAACAAAGCTTTCTCCCTCCCCCCTAAAACAATTAGATTCCACAATGTAGAACTAGAAACCAAGCACGAACTGAGATACCTGGGCATAACAATTGACCAACAACTTGACTTCACCTCTCACATTAGCAAGACCACAAGAGCCGTATACAACAAAATAAAAATTCTCCACAACCTTCAACCTCTACTAACAATACATGACTTCCACTTTATAGTCCAGGACCTCATCTTTCCTCACCTGGACTTCAGTAACAGCATCTACCAAGGACTTCCCAAGCACGCACTGCATCGACTATTGATGGCCCAACACACTGCAGCCTGTACCATAGTAGGAGCGATGAAGAGTGACCACATTACGCCAATACTAAAAAATTTACACTGGCTCCCCTTAGCTAGCAGAATTAAATATAAATCAATAATGAACACTTTGAGGTAATACATGACCAATCATCTTCATACCTAAAGTCCCTTATCCAAATACCAACAACCACCAGAAACAAATGCAAATGCAGGTAAAACTTACTCGCCCTGCCAAAGGAAATAAACAAATCAAGCAATTCAGCCTTTTCCATGTACGCACCTGACCTCTGGAATGCCCTCTCTAACAACATCAGAGAAATACATGACCTAACATCTTTTTAACATCTTTGTTAGTGATATAGCGGAAGGGCTGTTGGGTAAGGTTTGCCTCTTTGCAGATGATACCAAAATCTGCAATAGAGTAGACACCCAGGAAGGTGTAGATAACATGAGGAGGGATCTAGCTAAGCTTGAAGAATGGTCTAGAATTTGGCAGCTGGGATTTAATGTTAAAAAATGTAAGGTCATGCATTTGGGCTGCAGCAATCCAAGGGAGCAATACAGTATAGGAGGTGAAGTACTTTTGTCCACTAAAGAAGAGCGGGACCTAGGCGTGGTTGTGTCTGATGATCTTAAAGTAGCTAAACAGGTAGAAAAGGCGACAGCAAAAGCTAGAAGGATGCTTGGGTGCATACGGAGAGGAATGGCTAGCAGAAAAAATGAGGTGATAATGCCTCTGTATAAGTCTTTGGTGCAACCTCATTTGGAGTATGGTGTGCAATTCTGGAGACCGCACCTTCAAAAGAATGTGAACAGGACGGAGTCAGTGCAGAGGGTGGCTACTAAAATGATTAGTGGTCTTCATTATAAAGCATATGAGGACAGACTTAAGGATCTTAATATGTACACCTTAGAGGAAAGGCGGGATAGAGGTGATATGATTGAGATGTTTAAATACCTCCGTGGCATAAATGTTCAGGGAGAGAGCCTCTTTCAATTGAAAGCAAGTTCTGCTATGAGGGGACATGGGATGAGGGTGAAGGGAGATAGATTCAGGAGTGATATGCGGAAATATTTCTTTACAGAAAGAGTAGTGGATCCATGGAATAGTCTCCCAGTGGAGGTGGTAGAGATGAGGACAGTAACTGAATTCAAAAAAGTATGGGACCAACACAGAGGATCTCTAAAGGTAAAAAGTGGACTGTTGTAGTTGTTGTTATGGAAGGACAGACTAGATAGGCCATGTGGTCTTTTTCTGTCATCATGTTTCTATGTATCTTTCTGGAAGAATTCAAGACTCAAGACATTGTTATTCAAAGAACACTTCAAAGACTAGTCATAGGACACTATGTTACTCTAGAGAGTCCACAAACTAGGACCAACCCCCAGCATTCTCTCCCCTACAAGAAACTCCTATACTTCACTTATCCACCCATCTATCCCCCCCTTCCCCCACAACAGCCTGGATTCTTTACACTTAACACAAGACTCTAAACAGCCAAATTAATAACATTGTTACCTTTTTTTGTCAAACCTAAACCAAACCATATCTGTTCACAATGGTTCTTTTAGGGCAGGGGTCTGCAACCTTTAAGACGTAAAGAGCCACTTGGACCCGTTTCCGAAGGGAAAAAAAAACTGGGAGCCGCAAAACCATTGCGACATTTAAAACAAATCTAACACTGCATATATTGTTTCTTACCTTAATGCTATATACGACCCCCTACTTTTCCTGTTAAAATATAGGTGTTTGGCCTATACTCGCCGTATAAGACTACCCCTCTTCCTTCACACACCAAAAAAAAAAAACGCCAGAAAATATCACAACAACAAGTAACAATATTTGATTTCAAAATTATGATGATTTTGTAGTCAAATCACTAATATGAAATAAAATTATTTTTTCTACCTTTGTTGTCTGACCAATTTATTCTTTGATCATGCTGGTCCCGATCTGAGGCTTCTGCTTTCCTGTCTTCTCTTAGCTCTCTTTCTGTGGTCTATGGTCCATCTGCCATTTCTTATCTCTTCTTTCGTTTTCTTCACTTCTTTCCATCAGCCTATTTCCAGTCCCAGTAACCCTCCCCAATATCAGCCCCTTTCCAGTCCTCACTCCCAGTACCTTCCAGTGCTAATCCCCCCTCAACCCCATTACCAGTGCTAGCCTCCCCTAATCAGCCCAATACCAGTCCTACCCCCCCATCAGCTCATTACCAGTCCTAGCCTCCCCTAATCAGCTCATTTCCAGTGCTCGTCCCCTCAACCCCATTACCAGTGCTCCATCCCTCCATGTCAGCCCCCTCCCTCCCTCCATCCATATCAGCTCCCTCCCTCCATGTCAGCCCCCCTCCCTCCATCCATATCAGCTCCCTCCCTCCATGTCAGCCCCCTCCATCCCTCCATATCAGCTCCCTCCCTCCATCTCAGCCCCCCTCCCTCCATCCATCCATATCAGCTCCCTCCCTCCATGTCAGCCCCCCTCCCTCCATGTCAGCCCCCTCCATCCCTCCATGTCAGCCCCCCTCCCTCCATCCATCCATATCAGCTCCCTCCCTCCATATCTGCTCCCTCCCTCCATGTCAGCCCCCTCCCTCCCTCCATCCATAGCTGCTCCCTCCCTCCATGTCAGCCCCTCCCTCCATGTCAGCTCCCTTCCCTCCATCCATCCATATCTGCTCCCTCCCTCCATGTCAGCCCCCCTCCCTCCATCCCTCCATCCATATCTGCTCCCTCCCTCCATGTCAGCCCCCCTCCCTCCATCCATCCATATCTGCTCCCTCCCTCCATGTCAGCCCCCCTCCCTCCATCCATCCATAACAGCTCCCTCCATCCATATCAGCTCCCTCCCTCCATGTCAGCCCCCCTCCCTCCATCCATCCATATCAGCCCCCTCCATCCCTCCATGTCAGCCCCCCTCCCTCCATCCATCCATATCTGCTACCTCCCTCCATGTCAGCCCCCCTCCCTCCTCCATCCATCCATATCTGCTCCCTCCCTCCATGTCAGCCCCCTCCCTCCATCCATCCATATCTCCCTCCCTCCATGTCAGCCCCCTCCATCCCTCCATGTCCGCCCCCCTCCCTCCCTCCATCCCTCCATATCTGCTCCCTCCCTGTCAGCTCCCTCCCTTCTTCTGCAGCCGCGGCGCTCTGCCTCTTCGGGAACCGCGGCTGTGCTTTTAAAATCATCTCGGAGCCCTTCCTGTCTTGACGGGCTCCGTGCAGCATTGTCCCGCCTCCAAAGGAAGTGGTAAACAACTTCCTTTAGAGGCGGGACAATGCTGCACAGAGCCCGTCAAGACAGGAAGGGCTCCGAGATGATTTTAAAAGCACAGCCGCGGTTCCCTAAGAGGCAGGGAACCGCGGCTGCAGAAGAAGGGAGGGAGCCCATAACGCCATAAATACCGGGCGGGCAGTGTGCTCCGGAGCCGCGGCAAAGGTGAGAAAGAGCCGCATGCGGCTCCGGAGCCGCGGGTTGCCGACCCCTGTTTTAGGGTCAAAGCGGTGTACATTCAGATACAGTATATATTTCTCTAGTCTCTGAAGGGCTCACAATCTATGTTTTGTACCAGAGACAACAGGGGGTTGTGGCTTGCTCAATGTTACTTATTTGGTATTGTTTACATACATAATCTTTATTCTTGGTTCTATGTAACAGTTTAATGTTTTGTTTTATGTAAACCGCTTTGATTCCTAGATAAAGTGGTATAGAAAAGCAGAAAAATAAAATAAATAACTAGACCAGTCCAGACAAGTGGGATGTACCAAAGCTGCAATTCCACTGGGTGGGAAGAAGACACAGCAGCTCACAAAACTCCAGAGCCAAAGGCCATGTCCGCCTGCGCATGGACATCCAAACAGTAATGCTGGACAAAAGTGGAAAGTGATGTCCACGTTGCTGCCTGACAAATATTTGCAGGGGCTACAGAGCTCTGCTCTACCATGAGGATGCTTGTGCTCGGGTAGAATGGGCATGCAAACCCTCCAGAACTGGCCGGTTCTGCAATAGATACGCCGAGGCAATTGCCTCCTTAATCTAGCACCCCTAAAGCAGATACTGCCACCGCGTCACCCTTGTGTGGGCCAGCTAATAGCACAAAAAAGATGGTTGGACTTAAGAAGGGAATTCGTAACCTTCACGCATCAGAAAAGCACCTTCCAGACATCCACAAAGCGAAGATCCTTATCCTTCCTTCAACACTGCTCCTTAGAGGAGGGGAGGTAGACCACCTGATTCACATGAAGGGGAGAAATCACCTAAGGCAAGATGGAAGGTACAAACCTCCTTAGAAAAGACAGATAAGGATCCTGCAGCTTGGAAATCCACCTTCCGGCACAAACCACAACTAAGACAACTGTCTTGAGCGTCAAATCCTTTAAGGTAGCATACTTCAATGGCTCAAAAGTCACTGCCATCAGGACCCTGAGCACCAGTCACAGATCCCAGGATGGGATTACAGACCAGAGGGGAGGATGCAGATGCCAAACCCTCTGGAGAAAGCACGAAACGTCTGGGTGGAAGGCTAGAGACGTATCAGCCACCGGACCTTGGTAACAGGCCAAAGATGCCATCTGAACTTTCTGGGAGCTAAAGGAAAGGCCCTTCTTCAGGCCATCCTGTAAAAAGGCCAACAGAGAGGGCACCTTGGCCACCTCAGGAGCCAATTGCCGAATACCGCACTATCACTCAAAGAAGCACCAGATCCACACATATGCTAGCTCGGTAGACCTCCTCCAAGCTCCAAGCAGAGTAGAGACAACCACTGGAGAGTAGCCCTTTTGCACTAGCCATCTCCTTCCAAGAGCCAAGCTGTAAGCGAGAAGTGAACTGGGTCCTCCAGGATGATCTGTCCCTGCCGCTATAGGCCCAGAGATGGAAGCAACTGAAAAGGAAGTGCCTGCAGGAGCCGCATCAGGTCTCCAAACCACATTCTATTTGGCCAATCCAGCATCACCAGAACAATCCTGCCCCAGTGGTATTTTATATGCTGAAACACACGCCCCCATCAGGGGACATGGAGGAAACACATAAACAGGTACTAACTTGGCCAAGGCTGGGTCAGGGCATCGATGCCATCGGACCTTATCTCTGTGTGGTGACTGAAGAAGCAGCAAACTTTGCCACTGGTGGGTCACCATCAGATCCATTTCGGGGCAATCTCAGCAGTACAGAATCAACTGAAACACCTCCTGACTCAACTCCCACTCTCCAGGATCCACATAGTGGATGGAGTGGAGGAGTGGCCTAGTGATTGGGGCAAGGTACTTCAGGCCGGAAGGTCGTGGGTTCAAATCCCACTAGAGGACAGCAACCTTGGGCCGGAAGGACTGGGGTTTCTAGTCCCACAGGTGCTCCTTGTGGTCTTGGGCAAGCCACTTAACCCTCCATAGCCAATGTTCCCTGTAAAATAGTTATCTCCAAGTTATAATGCCCTGTTCAATGTAATTTCAGTTTGTTCAATGTAAACCGCACTGATGCAGAATAGCACAGTATATAAGAGAATGTAAATAAATAAATACATAAATAGTACCTGCTGAGGAAGTCCGCTTCCACATTGTTCACCCTGGTAATGTGCTGAGCCAACAAGGCTAGGAGGTTCCTCTCTGCCCAGGAAAATAGGAGAGCCATCTCTAGAGCTACCCTGGCACTCCTCATACTGCCTTACTGATTGACATAAGCCACCACCATGGCATTGTCTAAAAACACTCAAACTGCCCGGCACTCAAGCAGGGGCCGGAAACACAGAAGAGCCAACCTGATGGCCTTCACCTTGAGGAGGTTGATGGACCACACCACTTCCCTGTGGTTCCAATGGTCCTGGGCCATACAGTCTTGGCAATGGCTCCGCAGCCTGAGAGACTGGCATCTGTTGTCAGGAGAAATGCCCAGTAGCAGGCCCTTCCTCAGATGATAGGGCTGTTGTCACCACTACAGACTGAACTTCACCATCAATGAGAGCACGAGTCTGCATTTGAACTCAGAAACCACTGAGCCAGCAAGGACCACTGGAGCGGTTACATGTGAGGATACACCCATAGCACCATCTCTATGGTCGCTGCCATTAATCCGAGGAGCTGAAGCTAATCCCAGACTCTGGGAGCCTGCTTCGCACAAAACAGCGACTGGCAATCCAACAGTCTGGCTTTCCCCTCTGACAGGAAAATTCTGCCCACTTGAGTATCAAAATACGTTCCCAGAAACTGCAGGGACTGGGAAGACAACAGCTTACTCTTTCCTTGATTGATCACCAACCAAGGCTTTCCAAAAGGACATCACTTGGGCCACCACCCGAGATGCCTTTAAAAGGGAACTGGCCCGAATGAGCTAGTCAGTCCAGATAGGGATGGGCATAGATCCCTTGGCACCACAGCTGCCACCAACATGACTTTGGAGAACGTCTTCGGGGTGGTGGATAGCCTGAAAGGGAAGGTGTGAACTGACAGTGAGAGCCAAACATGGCAAAACTCAGATACTTTGTCAATCTGCCCGAATCAGAATATGAAAATACATCTCGGCCAGATCCAGAGAAGACAAGAACTCCCCTCAGTGTACTGCTGGAATCGCGGAGCGCAAGGTTTCAATCCGGGCACCACCGCCTTTAGGCGCAGCAACTTGTCCAAGATGGTCTGCACAGTGGCACTTTTGATCACAGACCCACAAGGGAAGATGATGAAGGCATCCCGAATCAGCTCTTTGCGTCTCAGGACATAGTTGAACTGAACAGTGTCTAGTACCCAGTGATCCTTGGTAACCTGGGTCCATTCCTGAAAGAAAAGGCAAAGCCTGCCTCTAACTGGAGGAACTGGGAATGGGCCCCCAAACATTCATTGCACAGCCGAGGAGGGTCCTCCTCTGGGTGGGACCAAGATCTTGGACCCATGTGCGCCACAAAAGGACTGAGAACGAGCCTGAAGCCCAGAAGCACAGGGCAAGAGAGGGTTTTTTTTTACCTCTTTTCAAGATGGTAATGAAACCACCGGGGATCTGGCCAGCATGCCCTTTGTTGATGGGTGAAGACTGACAAGAAAGACACACCAGCCCACCTCGCAGGCCCCTTGGACCCGTCTTTCAGAAGGCAGCAAGATTTTGTCTCTCCCAAGTCCTTCACCAGCTTCTCCAAATTGGCTCCAAAAAGAAATTTCTCCTTAAAAGCCAGGTGGGCCAACCAGGCTCTGGAAGATGTATCCACTGCCCAGTGCCAGAGTCAAATCCAAACGCTGTGACACTGTCGTCAGAGCCACCAAAAGTACGAAGTCATACATGGCATCAAAAAGAAAGGCTGTAGCAGACTCCAAAAAGGGAGTAGAAACATCCATTGGAAGAGACTGAATTCACTGGCGCAGGGCTTGAGGCATCAGGCCTGCACATACCACAGATGAATAATAGTAACCGCCACTGTGAACTGCTCCTTCAACAAATCCACCTTTCAGCCCAGAGTATCCTTTTAAGGCCAATCCACCTTCCACAGGCAACCACTTTGGTAATACAATGCACACCCTCTCCAGTAGAGCATGCTGGGGAGTTGGGATAATCCCAGTACAGTTAGAACAGGCCCTTAAGCACATCCGGGAAGACAGTAGTGGATTTCCAAACCCCTTGCAGGAGCAGATGCCTCTTCAGTCCTGCTCTATGACTGGAGCATCTACCAAAATCAAAGTGGATAGGGCCCTTGGATCAACACCTCCAGTTCCTACTCCTGAGGCAAATAATTTCAGCATCCTCACAATCCTCTGAAGGCAAGAGTACTTCTTCATCCACAGCAGACATCTCAATCCAAGCATCAGCCTGCCCCATGAAACTGCGTGCGGGGAAAACAAAAGGCCGCAGGATCTGCCCGTCCACACTGGAATATCCAGGCTTGCTGCAAAGGGAAAGAATTCTGAGGAGGAGAATCTGGACTTTGGAAGCTCTCTTCATGGAAATGACTCCCCTACACTTTGGGGGCATAGTCACCATTAATCCCCTAGCATGGACACCGAATCCTCTAGCCAGCTGAATATACTTACCCATAGCGTCATCCGCTACTTCCTGTCCTGAGGCAGGCAAGGATGGGCTAACAGCATCCCCCCCCCCAGCTGAGAGAGGGGGAGTAGGCCCTCCAGGTACGACTCAGAAGCAGTCATGCAGGAAGAGCAGAATTCAGAAGCTGGAGATGAGACACCACGCTTGCCACAGGCCAAACAACATAACCTGGAAGAAGACATAAGAGTTAAGGCAAGTGTCACAATAGCGCATGCTAAGGCCACAGTGGTCCAAAAGGAGCACATTAACTAAGCTTTTACTACAGGCACATTGTAAATGCTTAGGCAGAACGTGCACAAGGACCACACAATTGACAGGCACACACTAGAGAAAATGCTATTAACGTGTAGAAAACAGTGGGAAACCCACACACAAGAGGCATTGGTCACCAGAAGTCTATCCCAAATTGTGTCCCCCCACAGATGGAATTGGGAGCCCCCAACAAGGACAATGACGAGGTCAAGCCTTGGTACCCTCCCCCCGAGAGCCCGAGGCAGAGAATCCGTGGTGGGCTCAGTTTTACTCCCCTGGAACTGTTTGGCTGGCATTGCAGTACTGCGTGTAAGGTGGCTGGCAGGCAGATCCCTCAGTGTCTTCTGCAATCTTCATGAGAGAGAGCAGGGAGGGGGGGGGGGGGGCACTGAGGTTGTATGAGGCAGTCATACTCTTCCAGATCCTTCCAGTTTCTGTCTGCTCAACAGGCCCTTATCCAGAGTAACAGCATGGAGGTGAAACAATTTTCCCTCCTCCTATGGTTACCGAAAAGACCGTAGTCAAGTGGAGCCTCCCACGTTGCACTCTAGTGAGAGATCAACCCACGGGCGGTCATTTACAAGAGTTTCAAATCAATCTTTTCATCTCAAATCTTCAGAAAATTCATCCACCATCTGCTGGAGACAAAGAAATACTGAAGGGACCTCTGGTGGCTAAATTGAATAGAGGTTATGGGAGTTATGCCATTGAAACCTGGGCTTTTCATTGGTTCTTTGTCTCCACCAATCTGCTAAGTAGGGGAACACAACCCACTTGTCTGGACTGGTCTAGCAGGATGATATGGAAGCTTCATTTAAGTATATTATTTCCCTTAACCATAGTAATCATGTCTTGTTTTCCAGTAACCTCTACGTTCATATTGAGACTGGCTGATATTGAACATGTCTATATAATGCAAAAATCAATCAATCAACCAACCAACCAACCAACACAACCAGGGTAGCCAGGATGGCTCCAGATTTGGCCAATGTGCTAGTTGGTCATTTTGAATGAACCTGGTTGCTAGCATATCCCTTTTGAATAAAACATGTATTTGCTGACATGCTATACAGACAATATTTATGCTGTGGAAAGGGCTCTGAAGAAAAGCTGGCAGAGTTTGTGACTCATTTAAGATTTATAAAACACGATCATTCTCCGCTATCATCTTATCTAGACATTTTTATTTTGAACTGTGCATCAGGTTTCCCGATACAGTTAGTAGGTGTTTGATAGGAATATAACAGCCCATTGAGATTTGATCACACATAATTTGAAGAGAAGCTTTCAGCTAGATAAATGTCTCCAGTGCAAGAATTATGTTCAGAAGCTGCTGTTTCCATCAGGCAGAGATGCTCAGTAGTAGATTTTGGATGGCAACCATTCCTTAAGACATAGTACGAGAACTTTTAAAAGAGTCAAATAGTTTTTCCAGGCAGTGCAAGAGATCATAGAGGGGATATTCGAAGGCATTTTACATGGTTTACAGCAGGGCATGCTGGGGGTGTTCTAGAGCAGCGGCAATATTGAACCACTGCCCGATTGGTGACACGCAGTGAAAGTCAGGTACAGGAAACAATGGCCTAACGTCCGCCACAGAAGCTAACCGGGAAGCGGCTGAAGGCAGCCATTATCCAGTTAGCTCATGACAATCTGGACAAGTGGATACGGCCCCAGCATTGAATAGCCAGGCGGCTAGCCACTTCAGCGGCATTGGTTGCTGGCGCAGAATATCGGGCCCCATGTGTTCTCCTGCCCTCACTAGCAGTAGGAATAGTAGTAGCAAAATATCCACGTGCGCGGGAAGGGTTTAGAGTTGTATCCATTGCACATAGATGGCAATATATATGCATAAAATGGCTCTTATACAAATTTTAAAGCGGGAATTCCGTATTTGCTTTTCTTTGCGGTTGCTTTAAGGTGTCTCTACATGATGTCATCTTGAGCCTTTAAAGCACATGCACAACCTTTTTGTTCTAAGGGACAATGTTCCCTCTAATTTTCTGTAGGCTGTGTGCGCATAAAATATCAGCTGTGTGCAGCTTTTGAAGGTAGGTTAAATTTTTGTGCGCCACATAACGACACTCAGAGTTATATACTTTAAAATTTGACTACACATCAGAATACAGAATGTACACCACACTGATTTTAATCAAATTAAATGAAAACAGATGATTACTAAATGAAGCGGGAAATTTCTAGTAATTACAATTTATTTATTTTATTTATTTACTTCTCTTATATACCACGCTATTAAAATCAGTGCGGTTTACAATTGAACAAAAAACATACTGCAATGTCACACAACAACTGACAATCATAACTTTTTAAATTTTAAGACGTCTGTGTTGTTTTCTATCAGAATCAGAGCCATAATTTTTATGCGCTCTGTTGTAAAGTATGTGCGCTCGCTCAGCGAGGTGTGCGCACGCGCACAGCTTAGAGGGAACAATGCTAAGGGAGCAGCTTTTGTTAGTGTCATGAAGTTTCTGTCCCATCTAGTTTTTTGTGTATTATGTGAGTATTTTGAATAAGTAGCCACAAGATTTCCTCTATAAATTTTGCTTGTCTATGTTTATTTATTTATTTACATTCTCTTATATACCGCGCTATTCTGCATCAGTGCGGTTTACATTGAACAAACTGAAATTACATTGAACAGGGCATTATTACTTGGAGATAACTATTTTACAGGGAACATGGGCTATGGAGGGTTAAGTGGCTTGCCCAAGACCACAAGGAGCACCTGTGGGACTAGAAACCCCAGTCCTTCCGGCCCAAGGTTGTTGTCCTCTAGTGGGATTTGAACCCCTGACCTTCCGGCATGAAGTACCTTGCCCCAACCACTAGGCCACTCCTCCACTCCGTGTTTTTTGCTTTGTTTTCCGATACTGGTATTTCAGTACAATTTAATTTCTTGGTTTCTTTGCAGCATTGTTTCTTTTTGTTGTTTTGTATTTTCAGTTTTGTTCTTAGTTTTGCTCTGGGATAGTCAGTTATGTCGCATTTGCGGATGGAGTTCTTCTTTGTTTCAGAAATGTGATCATTAGCTCAAGTCTGACTCCCTGAAGAAGCATGCCAGCAAAACACCAGGTGTCGGAGGAAACGTATTTCTGCATTCACATTGAGCTAAGTACTAATATATTGACGCTTAGTAGAAAAATGCATTTCTGAGCAAAGAACCAATGTTATTGCTGTTTATGCAAGTTGAGCTTTGTTTATAGCGCCAGATGAATGCTTCCAAGGTTTTTTGTACATTTGCAAATGATTTCTCTGACCTTTGATGTAATAGTTGACTTTCTATTCTTTGGAGCTGTTGATTTCTACTTACCGTAACGGGGGGTTCTCCATGAACAGCAGGATGAGTTAGCCATGCCTAGGATCGCTGTCAGCCATGCCTGCAAGCGGACCACCACGCCATGTGACTGTAAGCTGCTCCACCATAGGCTGGGCCCACGTTGGAGGATCTTTTCTGTGCCTCTGCTGTTCTCACGTAGGCTGGAGTCACATTGGAGGATGTTCTCTGTGCCTCTGTTCCTCCCAGTGCATGTTTTCCTGCACTTGTGGTGACTATCCCAGGGTGGGGGAGGAGCTGCAGCCCATTCTCCTGCTTGCATGCTGGCCCCAGGAGGCAGAGTCACATTGGCGACAATGGGGGAAGGGGCCATGACACTGGTACCTGTGAGAATCATGGCGCCGGTGTTCAGAGTCCTGCGAGGTGCGGAGGCTGGGAGAAGACCTGCACCGAGCTTCGGAGGTGTGGGGGAGGCTTTGAGTGGGCTCCTGTTCTTGGTCTGCCGTTGTTTCCCTCAATGCTGCCTGTTGAGTGAATTCCAATGATTCGGGAGGGCGTGGGGAGTCAGTGCGCCACTGGAGGCAGGCCGCCCTAACGTGATCTCCGGGGAGAGGTCCACAGGCGCAGCAGCTGCAGAGGCGGACTCAGGGAGAGGAAGCTGTGGTCTCCTGAGCCTGGTGTACAGACTCACCTATCCTGAAGCAGTCTCGTAGTCAGCTGGAATCACTGGGGCTCTGCCTGTCTCCCCATTTCTGCGATAGACATGCTCAGTGCACTGGTTCTTTGCCTGAGCAGTCTTGGCCTGTTTTTTTTTTTTTTTGTACCCGACTGCTGAGGGGGGGGGGGGGCGCCCACCAGGGGAGGCTCCCTTGTGCTGTTTTCTGGTGGTACAAGCCTGCACGTGGTGGTCCGGTTGCAGGCATGACTGCTTGTCCATGGAGAATGTGAATAGTCAGCTTTCCCCTAAGTTGGTATGCTCGACTGAGGGAATTTACCGAGATCTTTCTTCTCTTGATTCAATTATCTCTAGCATATTATGTATTTTCTTATTTAAAACATTGCTTCAAAAAAGGTCTTTGCAAAAGAGCAAGGTATTTAATTTTTGGTCTGTTGCTTTACCTGCTCTAATTGAGGAGATATTGCTGAAAATAGTCTTAGAAAATTGTGCCAGGTATTAAAGTAGAAACTGTGGCCCGCACATGCATATCTTTTTATTGGAGGTAGTGTCTGGACAAAGCCAGGCAGAGTCACAAAATACAAGCATTGTTTATAAAATATAGCCATTTAGTCGTGTACTTTAATAATGTCCACACTTGCAACGTAGGCATAGCTTCTACGGGGTTTACGGTAGACGTTTGTCTTTATAACATCCTATTTCTCTTTAGAAAACAGGCACTAAATAGGCATCTTCCAGCACCCTTAATTTAGGTACCCTGTTTTATAATGACCCCCCCCCCCCCCATGGGGCTGACTTTATAAGGGCCATGCAGAAAGCTCAGTGCTATTTACGTGCACAAGTCTCTATCTTAAAGGACTTAAACATGTGAACGGACACTTATGTGCTCTCTTTGGGCAGCTGCTACTCTGTAAGTGTGTACGACGCACAAGTCCCATCGCACGTACTTTTAGTTGGGGATGTGTATTGGGGCAGAGCCACAATACACACATATAAGCACATATATATTTATTTGTATTTAGCTCATGCCTTTCCAGGACATGATCAAGGTGAGTTCTATTCAGGTACAGTA
This sequence comes from Ichthyophis bannanicus, assembly GCA_033557465.1. NCBI lineage: Eukaryota > Metazoa > Chordata > Amphibia > Gymnophiona > Ichthyophiidae > Ichthyophis > Ichthyophis bannanicus. The sequence continues at coordinate 38,444,940 of CM066039.1, forward strand.
TGTATCTGTGCCAATCTAGAAAGGGCTAGCTACACCTGCTCGCAGGAAGATGCAACTGCTGCAGCTAGATTGAGGTATGTCTATACGCCGGTATTTTATAAAATAAAGCGCACGCATACTTCACTTTATAAAATATGCCCCACACATGCACATGGAAACACATGCAGCAAGCAGGGAGGTTTATAAAAATTACCCCCCTATGAGGGGTCATTCTGTCCTTATATTTGTCCCCCTGCCGGCTCCTGCAATATCCTCCCCGTATGAACAGTGGGTTTGTATGGGGAGGCCTAGACAGGGGCGGGAGGGGACATTCCTGAGGCAGAACGAGGGCGGGGCATGGGCGGGCCATGACCCCAGAGATACGGGGCCAATTCAGAGGTTTGCCCTGTACGTCCACGGCCTCAAATCTAAACAGGGGACTTATTTCACCTTGAAGGACAGAGGGGGAGTTTGGCACAGGACCTGGGGATGCAGGTGAGGGAGCATAGGGGGGTTCCCAGCAGCCCGACCCAGGCCTTGGAAGGTGAGAATGGGGGGGGGGGGGGGGTTGGGCTGCAGGGAAAAAAAGAGCTTGGTTGGTGGCTATGGATCGCGGCTCCTAAATAGAACTGCGATACCATGGTGACAGGACACCATGGCACTGTGGCTCCATTTAGGAGTCTGGCTGAGGTAACCGGGTATGTGGTTGGGCATGCAGGCTGATCAGAATCGGGGCCCAGCCTTCATGACCAGGCTATAGACCCGATTCTGATTCCATGGGCAAATCTAGCCGCCACGGGATCAGAATCGGGTCCACCTCGGTATGCCCCGCTTCTGATCGGCTGCACGGACTGAATTGAATTGGCCTTCACATGTACTATTTGCCTTTGTTAATGGATGTATGCAAAGAATTACTGTATTTTCATTCAAATAACACGCACATTCATAATACGCATGGAAATGATGACATTCTGTTTGAGAACTTTTCAATAAGGCACCCATGCTTATATTAGGCATGCCTATTTGGATGTGGACCATGCCAGGAATGAAATTCAAGTCCTACACCACCGATTTCAAATTGAAAGTCATTGTAAGGGCAGAAGAAATGAGCAACAGAGCGGCAGCAAGAGTTTGAGGTTGGAGACACATCCATTCACCACGAATGGAGAAAGGGAAAAATGGTAGTTTGAGAGAGAGTTACCATGCCCTGTGAAAACCTGCCTACCGGTGTGGTTGTTCATTGCAATAAGAAGGGATGGATGGACAGTGACCTTATGAAAGTATGGGTTGATAAATATTATAGGGCCAGGCAGAGGAGATTCTTCTCGAAGACATCCTTACTAATTTTGGACGCTATGGTTGCCCACAAAGAAAAAAACGTTCAAAATAAACTCCACTGGTGCCAACATAGCTGTAATACCAGGTGGTCTGACCTGCAAGCTACAGCTGATAGATATAGCTGTAAACCATCTATTCAAGATGTTCATGAGAAAAGGGTGGGATGAATGGATGCAGTCTGGGATTCACAAATTTGCACCATCAGGAAGCCCTGAAGCAAGTGAGGTTTTCGGAAGTCTACAAGTGGGTGTCTGCTTGGGGTAAAATAACACCACAAACTTTCTGCAATGGCTTCAGAAAGGCTGGGATTGTTTACTAACAGAATAAGACATATTTGGATACCGATGATGAAAGTGAAGATGGCAATAGCAGTGACGGCAACATCACTTCAGAAATCACAGAAGAGCGTCTGCAGTTGGCTCTTAGATATTTCAATGATGACAGTGAGGAGGGAACAGACTTTGAAGGTTTTGAGGAATCAGATGATGAATGATAACATTGATTATACTAGGCCTAGTCTAATTTAGTCTCATTTACAATAAAGAATGTACTGAAATAATCCCCATTGAAATTCCGCATTTAAGAAATAAAGATATTATAAAAAATTAAAAAGGACTATTATGTTCTTTTGTGTTGTGTTGATAATTACGCATATAACGCGCATGGGTGGCAAGTTTTGCAAAAAGCATATAACGTGTGCTTTATATGTGTAAAAATATGGTACATGCAAGATTAGTACACAGATGATCCTTAAGGAATCAGAGGCTTGAAGCCTCAACTGTTGATCACTGCCTTGTACTAGAGCATTGGTTTTTTTGATAGGCAATCTTTTCTACTTAACCAAATTTCTCCACATTGGTGAATTTGGGATATGTCTCATCATTTGATAAGGAGAAAACATAAATTGATTGTATCAAACACAGTAGCTCCACTAGAACTGAATGCCGACGTGGACGTCATGATGCTTAAATGACATCACTGTGCCATCTTGTCTTCATGATCTGATCAGAAAATGCTATTCCTCATACCAATCCTAATCCTAAAATACAAGGCTAAAAGGAACATTATGGGCGACCAGGAAGCCGTTATTTTTGGCACTGTGATTTTCTAAGTCCATTGCTTTCATTTGTAGCCACCGAAGCAGGCGATATATACAACAAATGAATGAGGAAATATTAACAAGAAAAGCTGGAATCGATTCAAAATGAACCTATACATCACTGCAGGAAGAGCTGGCTCAACAAAGCAGGACATGAACATGCCAAAGGGAAGCACTTTCAGGCAGTGCATTTGCAGAAAAATCTCAGTAGAAGGGATCCACACACATTCACCTTTCTTGTGGCGTACTGACTGAGGGTAAACGTGTTAAGAGAGAAATTTAGAACTATTACTAGCAGACCACACAGATATCCTGCTTCTCCACCATCTTTCACCTCCAGTATGTTTTTGATTCTTATATTTGACTACGATTGTATCGGAGTTCAGCAAGCAGAGAATGCTCAATGAGTGGCACTTTGCAAAATGTCTATATGGCTTTGATCAACAGTGCCATCACTGACGGTGACCTGACCCACAACAATTCAATTTTTTGCAGATTAAGGGCTAGATTAAGCCAACCATGTGCCAATCACAGCTAGAATGCTATTAAGGCTGGAACATCAGAAACTGGTAAAAGAGGCAATATCTGTATCATCTACATAAAAAATGTATTCAGGGTTTAACAACCACAAGAGATGAACTAAAGACAATAAGTAAATGCTGAACAATGATAAAACAGACCCGTGGGATACCCCATACATCTTCAAGTTGATTCACAGATCCTGGTTTACAACCTTAAAAAAATCTTTTTTTTTTTTAAAGTATGAAACCACTGTAATATGGATTCCAGCATAACATAACCAAGGTGAAATTAAGACTTACCTGCTAATTGGCTTTCCTTGAGTCCCTCCAGTCCAATCCAGACCAGTGGGTTTGTCACGCCTCACCAGCAGCTTGGAGGCCAAACATGTCAATTCTTGACATCACGCCACATAGGCAGCTGGCACAGTCAACCAGCCTCACTATTCTATTGACAAAGCAGATTTCCACGAGCAACCATTAAGAAACCTCGAAAGGCCGACCCATGAGCAGGGTAACAGCCTCTTTGGTATGGCGCAAACCGAACTGCTCAGAAGTGACGAACATCTCTCAATGGACTCCTGGCTAGGGCCACAGATATAACTAGTTTTGGCTTTACCTTGGGAAACCTTCTACCTTTGGACTCCCACAGATCTTTCACGAACTTATCAAGCACCTCCCCAAACAAGAGCTTATCCTTGAACGGGAGCTTACTCAACCAGGATTTAGATGAGACATCCATCGACCAATTACACAACCACAAATATTGCTGGGCGGCCTCCATGGAGGCCATGCTGTTGGACAAGCCTCCAATGAGATCACAAAACGCATCCGGCCAGGTATGCCGTCCCAGATTCCAGCTGTGAGTCCCTGTCATCCTCCAGTACTTCTTGTGCCCAGCGCAAGCAGGCCCTGGCCACAAAGGCTCCAGAGATTGACACCTGCAGGGATAGAACATAAATATCAAAGGCTTGCTTGAGCAAGGTCTCCAGCTTTCTATCCTGTACATCCTTAAGAGCCATACTTCCCTCCACTGGGATAGTGGTTTTCTTTTTTACTGTAGAAACCAAAAGGTATCCACCTTGGGCGAGTGAAGCAGATCCTTTTCGTGCTCCGGCAACAGGTATAAACTTGCCATAGCCCGAGTCCCCTTGAGGCCTGCTTCGGGGACGTCCCACTTGTCCTGGATCATCTGATCACTCGAAGTAGAAACACCATCTCCATCTTTCGGATGGCCTGGAACAGAGGATATTCCAGGGGTTCTTCCTCCAGTGGAATGCCCTGAGGGACTTATGGAACCAGTGTCCTCCCATGGTTCACTCTCTAGATACCTCCGGATGACCACTGGTTCTCTATCTGCTCTACAACCCAGTAGAGCAATGGACAACCCTCTTTTTTGCTCTCTCCTGAGATCCCGAGGTGCCCTCCCCCCGCAAGCTGCCTCATGCAGAAGGCTTTGTGCATGAGGAGAACAAATTCTGTTGAAAATGCCCCCAGATCCCCTTCTGAGGACAAGCCTTTAGAAGTGGATGTTCTAGGAGCTCTGCCCTCCTTCAAGGGTCTCAGCTACTTGTGAAGCTGGATTGTCAGCCCGCTCTAAGATGGCCACTGTTCTTGCCAAAATAGCGGGAGATCGGTGATCAGCAGAAGCCTGGACTGAGGTCTCTGACCCTCCAGAGGCTGCCCCCTTCATGGCGTGATCATTTTTGTTCACAATCAGGCCCTCTTCTGCAGATTTTGCCACGGCTGTGAAGCAGAGTCCCAAACTGGCAGCAGAAACAGAGCCCTGACGAGACCCATAGACCAGAGAAGTGGCCTTTGCAGGCATCCCATTTAATGAGCTGTTTCGCAAACAGGCAGAGAAATCCAAAAGAGGCTGCTGAATTAAAACCAAAAATCACAAAGGAAAGTCCCCCCTCCTCAGAGTTTGAAACCCGCCTAGAGAGAACCCCCGTTGTAACAGTTCCCTTCAGCAGTGAAGAAAATGGCACCAGATTCATCTCTCACTGGCAGAGAAGGAACCCCGGCTGCCCGTCCCTGATTTACGCAGTGAAAAAGTGCGACTCACCAGGTAAACAATTCTTTCAGTAATGCTAGGCCGTGTGCTAGCAGACAAGCGACCCTAATCCTGCCGCTGCTGCACTGCTCTCCATGAGTCCCCTTGTACCTCCCCAGGCCAACCTCCGTGGCCCCAGCAGAGGCGGGAGCCCTATCAGGGCCCAAAGACTATTCTTCGACATCTCGGCTAGTGCCTCCTCATCCACTAAAGGGATTGGGAGCTGCTGCAGCTGTATTGGGGAATCATCATCAAGCTAGAGACAGCCACATTGAAAAGGCCGATTTTGTTTTTTTCTTTCTTTGGAGAGATTTAAAGGGCCACAGGCCCTAAATTTCTCCATTCATTTTTTTTTGTATCAACACTTTCCATTAAATCACAGCGAATTAAATAATATTATGATCAATTTTTTTTCTTAGTTGTTGCTCTTCAGTGAAATCCAGACACAGAATCACGCCTCTCCAGCTGCTTGGAGACTGAGATAATGAGGCTGGCTGGTAGGTAGTGCCAGCTGCCTATGTGGCGTGATGTCATCAAGAATTGGCATGTTCAGTCTCCAAGCTGCTGGTGAGACGTGACAAACCCACTGGTCTGGACTGGAGGGGCGATAAGGAAGAGTCTAAGTTTTCAAGTAAAAAAGATTATGGTCTGCTGTGTCAAATGCAGCAGTGAATAAGATTAGATCAAAAGTAGTCAAGATGAACATAACGTCAAAGAATTTAACAAATAAATGAGCAAAGTCTCAGTGCTGTGACACTTTCTGAATCTGCACTGAAAGTTGTTAAGTTATTCTCTTGCATAAACTGCTCAAGCTGCCTTAGTAGACACTTTTCTGATATTTTTGCCAAAGACGACAAATGAGAGATCAGACGATAATGTGATACATGCATGGAATCAGCATTTGATTTTTTTCAAAATAGAATGCATGACTGCATGCTTAAGGTCTGACAGAACTACACCAGACCGTAACACGGTGTTTACGACTGACAGCAGGAACGGTATAAAAAAACAAGCAAACATTGAGCCTTTATATCAGAGTACTGATAACACGTGTGCCATCTTAGCAACTGTGACTAGATGAATAGAATCCCACTTAACACTATCAGACAGCTCCGGCTGTTCAATAGAGGCGGTAACATCACCTACTGTCAGTCCTACTACTTATGCCCAAAGCTCAAAGGTCAGCCAGCTGGGTGAGAGGAGACAAATCATGAAGTGTAAAGGTTAGAATGCAGTATACGGCAAACAATTTATACTTAGCCTGGCATTAAATTCAAGAAAATCTCTCACTCCAATGCTAAGCATTTCGCTTCTGCTGCTTCAGAGAGTAGGCCGCAGGATATTGTTCGCCATCCTTAACTGCAAGGATGACATTCCCAAGTAGCTTAAACGCCAGTGCGCTAGGCCAAGCTAAGTATAAATTGTTTGCCAGATACTGCATTCTGACCTTTATACTTTATGAATTAATGAATATATATCCAAGTAGGTTTTGCTGACCAATGACGGAGTGATTTGAAAGCCTTCCTCGGGCTATATTTGTAATTGAAGCCAGCCTTTGTGATGGTTCTTTTACATCGCTGAGGTCTTTTTCCTCCTTTTATATGCATGCCAGCTTCTACCTTGAGTTTTTTCTCTCCTTTATTACATATATTATTTTCATTTGTGATAAGCGCTGAGGTTTTATGATATTTTGATTTCCACCATCTTAGAGGGGCAGGAAAGAAGGAATAGAATTGTACATATGACACTATAGCATTAATAAATACATTTGCTATATTCAGTGGAGCATACATGGTAGCACTTCCAGCCCCAAACACCTATCCAGCCAAATAACCAGGTGTCTTATATTCAGCTTTGGCAATCCTTGGATCCAGGGATATTTATTTCTACTGAAAACCGATGTAACTCCATTACGGTCACAACTAAAATCACAAAACTCCCATTATAAGCTTGATGGGAGAGGGAGCAAAGAAAGAAGGGGGAAAAATAACTTTGCCCTACTAGCAACACGTCTGTCTCAATGGTCCTGTTTAGTACCTACAAATCCTGCCCAATTCAATGAATAAGCATGCACACAGGACCGTACCTAGCCCTGTGCGAGCGGTGTGGCCGCACAGGGCGCAAAGGCTTAAGGAGCGCATTTCGGCTGTCTGCCGTTGCCTGCCGCCGCCACTTTTTCTTCTCTCAGTGGCAGCAGGCAATGGCAGACAGCCGAAATGCACCCCTTAAGCCTTCTCACGGCACGCTAAGCAGGTCTGGTCCCTCTGGGAGGGACCAGACGTGCTTAGCGTGCCGGCGACTTGCACATCGAGTGCGCGCCTCTTCTCGCCCGCCCCCATAAAGTGAGTAAATGGAGGTGCGGGGAGGGGAGCGCGCGCCCGATGTGCAAGTAGCACAGAGAGCATTTCACGATTGGTACGGCCCTGCGTGCACGCTAGCGATGCTTCCGCCTAACTTAAACCTATTTGCACTTTTGTATGGGGTATTTCCATCCGTCTTTGTATCCCGCACTTTTACTGTAACAGAGGTGGCTGGCACTAGTAAAGAGGCAATAGTGCTCCTTCTCTTTCCCATACTTTAAGTCTTGCTCCATGCACCAATCAGATGGCTCATGCTTTGAGCCTCTTTCGTATTCTGAACATACAGGTCCCATAAAGCACCATCTTCCTTGGGTAAGGGCAAGTGTGGATGGACTATGTAACCATCTCTCATCAATGCCAAACAGCACAAAATTCTCTCTCTTGTTAGCTACAAAATTATGCCGGCTGAAGAGTGCCTGAGGTTTACATAACCTGGCAAAAATACAGATTTGTTTCATATTTTAGAAAAAATTGTTTGAATATTTTATTACAAAAAAAAAAAAAAAAGATTCAAGAGATACTTCAGCTGGAAGAAAAGGTAGCTACTCCATGGACAGCAGGAATAAGTCCTCACATATGGGTGACATCATCCAACGAAGCCAGTGTGGGAACGTTCCCCAGCTACTAGTGGAAACTTTTGGGAGGTTCCACTACACCTGCACGCCATCTTCCTGCCTGCTGCTGCGGCGCCATCTCAAATTAGTCTGATACTATAGCTATAGCAGAATACAACTCCCAGGGGAGGTGGGAGGGTTGTGAGGGCTTATTCCTGCTGTCCATGGAGAACATCTGCTATAGGTGAGTAACTATCTTTTCTCCATGGACAAGCAGGAATAAAGTCCTCATGTATGGGACTCCTTAGCTATAGGCTACCAGAAGCCCATGAAAAAGCAGACAAGCTCAACAGGGGCAACATTCAGTCTGCGTAATGGCAACAGGCCTTAGCAACTCAAGATAGAGAACTATGTACAGAGAAAGTTCTCTCCCTTTTTTGGGTAGCTTGAATAGAATAGAATGGGCCTAGGGGGGATGGATTTGTATTCTAATCCTCACACAGATTCCGTAGTACAGATTGTCAGAAGTTGCTGTTGTGTCAGGAATCCCTTCTAGACAGTAGAGAGATGAGAATGTGTGGACAGAAGACCACGTTGCAGCCCTGCAGATCTCTTCCATGGAGAGCGAATGTAAGCTGGTCACTGACACAGCCATGGCTCCGACATTGTGAGTTGTGACATGACCATCAAGGCTCAGGCCTGCCTGGGCATAAGTGAAAGAGATGCAGTCTGCCAGACAAATTAAAAGATAGCGTTTGGAAATGGCAGCCCCTAGCTTGCTTGGGTCAAAAGAAACAAAAAGATGGATAGACTTTCTATTGGCTTTTGTCTGCTCCAAGTAGAACAATATGGTTTGTTTGCAGTCCAAAATGTGCAACACAGCATCCCTCTTCTGGGCAAGGGATCTTGGGAAAAATGGTGGTAGAACAAATGACTGATTCAGATGGAAATCCAATACCACTTTTGGAAGGCATTGGGATCAATACGGAGGACTATTCTATTATGATGGAATCTGGCGTAAGGTGGATGAACTACGAGAGTCTGAAGAATGCTCAATCTGCGTGCTTGAAGTGACCACCACCAAAAACAATATTTTCCAGGTCAAGAACTTCAGAGGGCAGGAATTGAGTGGCTCAAAAGGAGCTTTCATGAGCTGCGCAAGAACCACTTTGAGATCTCAAGATGCTGCAAAGGTTTGTATGGAAGCTTCAAGAGAAGCAACCCCGCTTGAAGCGGACAACTAAAGGCTGTATGGAGATGGACTTTCCTTTCACACCTTGACGATAAGCTCCAATTGCATTGACGTGGACCCTGACAGAGTTGGACAAGTCCAGACTCGGAGAGGTGTAGAAGCTACTCCAGCAATTTCTGTGTGGGACAGATGAAAGATCTAGGACCTGGCCCTCACACTAGACAGCAAACCTCCTCCATTTACAGGAATAAGAGACTTCCTCATTGAGGCCCTCCTGGAGGCCAAAAGGACAATGGTTACACAGGTGGGCAGGTTGAGCTCAGACAACACTACTACCCTCTCAACATCCATGCTGTAAGGGCCAAGGGCCAGATGTTGGGGTGCACCATCATCCTGTTTTCCTGCAAAATCAGATCCAGCATATGCCCAGCCAGAGTGGTTCCTGACTAGAGAGCTGTATCAGGAGAGGATACCAAGGCTGACAGGGTCAATAGGGAGGGTTGAGAATCATCGTACCTCTCCTTTTGAGCTTCAGGAGGGTCATTGCAATGAGATGGATAGATGATACATATATAGAAGACCTTCCCCCAGTGTGGGAGGAAAACATCCGAGGCTAGTCTGCTGTGTGATCTTACCAGGAACAAAACTGATCCACCTGGACATTCTGCAGATAGGTGAAAAGATCTATCTAGAGGGTGCCCCACTCCTGAAAGATGTGGGCTCTTAACTCAAAGAAGTTGATCTGGTGGAGACTTTCCGGGATGGATCAATCGCTCTGGGTGTGAAACCCATCAAGATGAGCTCTCCAATCCAGCTTGGATGCATCTGTCATCAAAACCTTTTGAGGTGGAGCAATTTGAAAGGGGAGACCCTGAGTAAATTGTGGTGGATTGTCCACCATTGAAGTGACTAAACGAGAGGATTGGTGACATACAGATGATCTCCGAGACGACATATGGGCTGGGTTCACTGAGTCCACCTTATATGGAGGTGTGCCAAAGGTGTGACATGCACAGTAGAGGCCATGTTGCCTAGCACAGCTAGCAACTTGCAAGCTATTACCTGTTGACTCAATTGAGTCTCCTGCACTATTGCTGTCAATCTGTGAAGTCAGTCACATGAGAGGAAGGCTCAAGACAAATCTGAGATACATCCCACTTACAGGAAATATCTATATGGGTATATACATCCTTCAGATCCAGGGTGCATAGTCAGTCAATATCCTATTTGAAGATAAGAAAGGAGGGTGCGCAGAGAAATCATTCTGAACTTCTCTTATTTATTTATTTATTTATTTATGTATATATTTCTATACCGCCCCTTCCAGCGATCAAGGGCGGTTTACAGGGAACATTTTAACAACTGTACACAGATGTATACATTTACATTGAACAATTAGATTTAACTATTTACAATGAACGGTTGAGTTTAACTGTTTACATTGAACAAAACTTCAACTTCAAGTTGTACTAATAATACAAACATCCATTAACTTATTTACATTGGATATTTACAGTATTTTATATTTTATATTTATATTTATATATTTTTATATTTATATTTATATTTTATATTTACAGTATATTAAAGTATTTGTTCAGATCCCTTAGGTCTAGGATAGGATGGTATCCCCTTGTTTTCTTGGGGATCAGGAAATACCTGGAATACAATCCTCACCCTCTTTGCTCCGGTGGCACGAGCTTGATCATGAGATCCATCAAGAGGGTGGTGATTTCTCTCTGAAGCAGTTCCTGGTGCAGAGGGTCGAGGTGATGCACCCTCAGGGGACAATTTGGAGGCAACTTGAATAAATGTAATTTGTAACCATTTTGGACGATTTGCAGAACCTGTGTGTCTGAGATTATAAGGGGCCACTTTTGGGTAAAAAGAGCGCATCTACCCCTGTCCAGAGGATCTTCCACTGAGGTTACTGGTAAAGCGGATATGCCCTGAAGGAACCAGTCAAAACCCCGTTCCTGGCTTTGGCTAAGGAGCAGGCTGGGCTTTCTGAGGCTTTTCTCGTCATGGTTGTGGGCAAGGAGACTGTTTTGGTTGGGAGGTTTATGAACCAGAAAAGTACCTATGCCTATGAGAGTAATAGGTCTTTTCTGGCCCCTCCTTGGTATCTCCTGCAATAGGAGGTTGGCTCAGACATGCACCTTGAGAAGTTACGAAGGGCGACATGCTGTTTTATGATAAAGTCAGCTTTCTCTTCCATCTGTTCTCCGAAAGATTCTCACCATAGCATAGCAAGGCATTTCAGCCAGTTTGTCCTGCACGGATTGTTTGAGGTCTGAGGACCGGAGCCAGGCGAGTCTCCAGGCACCAATACCCAAGCAGAAGCTCTCAATGCCATTTCAAAAGTATCATACGTCGCACAGATCATGAACTTCGAGCAATCATTGCTGTAAGCCACTAGGGAATGATATTGTTCTAATTTCTCTGGAGTGAAATACTGGGACAGATCAGCAAAGTCACACATGATATTCTTCAAAAACATGCCCATGTAGAGCTGGTAAGAGGACAGGTGGGCTATGAGTATGGAACTCTGAAAAAACCTTCTCCCCAGAGGATCCAATGTCCATGCCTCCCTCCCTGGGGGTACCAAGGAATGAGTCTTGAAACTCTTGGATCTCTTAAGGGTGGATTTGACCACCAAGGAATGGTGTGGAAGCTGGGACTTCTCGAATTCAGGAGTCTTCTGAACTCTATACATGGTGTCAAGCCTTCTACTGACCAAAGTTACAATGAGGGTGTTCTCAGGCATTCTTATCTGTACCTTCTGAAGGATGCAGTGCATGGGTACTGTCTCTGCCTCCTTAAGGGCCAAAGAGTGCTGAAGGATCTTAAACTCTTCTACCCTGGACTCATCCTCAGTCTCCAAAGAAAATGGTATGGCCTCGGCCATATCCCTGAAAAAACCTTGGAAGGTCATGTCCTCAGGAGGGGACTTACACCACTCATGAGATGGACAAGGGTTCAATGGAAGCTCAGGAGACATGTCCTTCGACAAGTCCTTGGACTCATCAGTTACCCAGCCTTCTGAATCTGATTCAGAGAGGAAGCCAAAGCACTTCTGAGTCTCTGCCTGATCTCTCGTCTGACCTGGGGGGTGGGGGTGGGAAAACTGGGCACTCCTTTGGTAGCGATGATGCACAGATACTCATCTGAAATTCGAGTGAGCATCGGACCCTGAAAAGCTAGAGAGTGATATCGGCTGAGCAGGTATCTATGTCGGGGCCCTTCAATGCCAAAATGCAAATGCCTCTCCTGCAGGCAAAGCGTGCATCTCAAGGACTAGTTATACGGCTGCAGAGGTCGATGCAGCCGATGTCAAAGCCCCGGCCTGCTGCACGTCCAAGAGCATTGTGATCCATTCCTTGAGAGCCTGCAGAAGGCATTTCTACATGCCTGCAACTTTGAATGATGTACCCGAGATCTCAAAGGGTTATCAGCGACTTCTACAAGAACAGGGTCGTGCTCCACACCCACCCAAAGTTTCTTCTGAAGGTGGTATCGGATTACCACCTCAATCAGGAATTGGTACTCCCTACCTTCTTTCCACGGCCACACACCGACAAAGCGTCGGCAGTTCTCCATACTTTGGACTGCAATAGGGCCCTGACCTTTGATTTACAGTGCACTCAGAGCCACCGCAAAGCCTCACAGCTTTTTGTCTCATACGACTCCAGTCATCTGGGGGAGTTTGTCACCAAGCAGATCCTGTCCATCTGGGTGGTGGACTGCATCACTTTCACTCACAACCGAGCTGTGCTGCCACTGTAGCGCTGGGTCTCTGGTGCATAATGTCAGAGTTTGACAACCTCTGTTGCTAGCCTTTGCTCTGTTCCCATGGCAGACATCTGCCGAGCCCCCACTTGGTCTTCAGTCCACACTTTTGCAGCTCACTACAGCCTGGAGAGGGAGTCCTGATGGGACAGTGTCTTCAGCCAGGCTGTACTCCGTAATCTGTTTGAGGATTAGGCAGCTCCTGCCCTCCGGCCCTTTTTGTTCAGGTTACCGGAGTCATGGTTCTTCCAGGACACTGGAGTCCTCAGTGTCTGTCCTCAGAAGCACTTGTGGCTGCTCACAGCTAGGCCGTGCTTTTTCTACCGGTCCTCGGTAGCCTGGAGCTAGGGAGTCCCATATGTGAGGACTAACTTCCTGCTCATTCCTGGAGAAAGTTTAGTTACTCACCTGTAACAGGAACAGCAGGAATCAGTTCTCACAACCCTCCCTCCTCTCCTTGGAGTTGCTCTTCATTTTGGCCATCTTTCTTTATCGGCTCTAGCTATGTCATCTACTGACCAAGATGGCACTTTTGGGTGGAAAGAGGACCATGCATGAGTGGTGGCATCTCCCAAAGGCTTTCTTTGGAAGCTTGGGAGATGCTTCTGTCAGGACTCAGTCGACATCACCTATATGTGAGGACTGATTCTTGCTGTCCCTGGAGGACACCTGTTACAAGTGAGTAACTACGCTATTTTGCTCATGAGCAGCCACCTTGAGGGTGACTCTCTCACTTGAACGCAATGTGGGAGGTTCCATTAGACTAAGATCTTTTTGGTAGCCAAAGGAGGAGGGAAATTGGTTTAGCTCCATGTTCTTATAATAAAGGCGTGTTAAACAGCCAGAAAACTGGAAGGATTTGGAAGAGATCAGCAGCCTCACACAACCTTGACAACTGCTCCCTCCTCTTGTTTCCACTGCTGTTCCCTGAAGATTGCAAGAAGGCTCTCTGAAGTGTCTGCCTACAAGCCACAGTCTATAAAAAAATAAAACAAAAAACCCAATCCAGTTCCAGAGGAGTAGCACTGAGCCTGACATGAGCTTTCTGCCTGGGGCTCCCAGGAGTACGAAGGCTTGACCTCGTGATTGTTCTTGTTAGGGGCTCCTGATTTGGTCACAATTCAGGGTGGACCACTGGCAACTGTTAGCACGGTGTAGGGGTTTCCCGCCCTTTCTGGTGCGCTCTGTGGTTCTGTGCTCCTAGCACATGCTCTGCCCAAGTGGCTCCAACGCACATTCCTACCCAAGCACACTTTGTGCGCAATACCCAAGAGCGCATGGTTTGGAACAATGTATCCTTGAAGGATACTACCAAAAAAATGAAGTTATGGCACATCAGCAGAGAGGTTCCAATAAAGACAAAGGTAGCCCAAATGCCCTTGAGTATAGAGCAGACAGAGCTTAAAGATTCCAAATTACCCCTGCCTACCGATAACCAGATTAATATGAATAAAATAAGTCTCTAAAATGCTTGTATGCAAATGCTAGAAGTCTAAAAAATAAGATGGGAGAGTTAGAATATATAGCACTAAATGAGTAGATAGATATGATTGGTATCTCAGAGACATGGTGGAAGGAGGACAACCAGTGGGACACTGTGATACCTGGGTACAAACTATATCGTAATGATAGAGCTGATCAAATTGGTGGAGGGGTTGCGCTCCATGTTTGAGAGGGCACTGAGTAACAAAGGATTAAAGTTTTGCAGGAAACAAAATTCGCTGTAGAATATCTATGGATTGAAATTCCACGTAAAAAGAGGAAGGCAATGGCAGTGGGTTTGTATTATCGACCGCCAGGCCAGAATGAACAAATGGATGATGAAATGCACAAAGAAATCAGGGAAACTAACAAAAGTTACAGAATAGTAATAATAATGGGTGATTTCAATTACCCCGGTATTGACTGGGTCAGTGTCATGGCAGGACATGCTAGGGAGATAAAGTTTCTGGATGAAATAAATGACTGCTTCTTGGAGCAGCTGGTTCATGAACAGGCAAGAGGGGAAGCCATTTTGGACTTAGTCCTTAGTGGAACACCAGATCTGGTGCAAGAGATAAGGGTGTTGGAGCCACTTGGCAATAGTGATCATAGCATGATTGTGTTTGATTTAATTAATGGAGGAGGGATGGTAAGGAAATCCACAGTACTACCTTCTAACTTTCAAAAGGGAGACTGATAAAATGAGAAAAATAGTTAAGAAAAAAACTTAAAGGAGCAGTTGCAAAGGTTAAAGACTTACATCAAGCTTGGGTGTTGTTTAAAAATACTATCTTGGAAGCCCAGACCAGCTGTATTCCACATTTTAAGTAAACGTAGATCGATTGTTTACGTCATCAGAATATAAAAAGACTAGGGGACATGCAATGAAGCTACAGGGTAACCTATTTAAGACTAGTAAGAGAAAATATTTTTTCACTCAACGTGTAATCAAACTCTGGAATTTGTTACCGGAGGATGTAGTAGAAGCTGTTAGTGTAGCTGGGTTTAAAAAAGGTTTGGACAAGTTCCTGGAGAAAAGGTTTATAAACCATAATTAACAGGGTCCCAGGATATCACTGCTTGACCCAATACAAGCATTGAGGAACCTGTGTCTTTTGGGGAGACTGCTAGGTATTTATGACCTAGATTGGCCACTGTTGGAAACAGGATTACTGGATTGGCCACTGTTGGAAACAGGATACTGGGCTTGATGGACCTTGGTCTGACCCAGTATGGCATATCTTATGTTCTTATGATCTCGGCTCTCAGTAGGGCATTGCTCTCTCTCCAATGTTTTGGAAGATGAGCTCTCCTCCCTTTGGGGACATCTTAGAGGAGTGCTCTTGCAGACCCTTATCACTCTTGATGCCATGCCTTGAAGGGCTCCAACTCCAATGCACCAAAATCTTCACTCCGTACTCAGCGCGATCTCCCTTCGGCATCAACAAAGATGAAGCCGAACCCTTCCTCATCCTCACGTGGAGATAGATTGATGGCTCATTCTCCGGGGCACTATGGGTGCTGGGTTCCAAGTGGGCTAGACAACGCCTCGATGTCGATGCACCACCAGTGTCCGATGCATTCTTTGAAGCCATTGAGACCAGTGCCGTTGATGCAGATAACAATGGATCGGACCTCTGAGCGTCAAAAAGAGATTTGTGCTGCTTTTCTTGACCCTTGAGTTCTCTTTGTCTTATCTGCAAATACAAATTACAAGAAAAGGGTTGATGATTGGTGCCTTCAGTGCCTAGTACCCAACTATGAGTATCCGTGGCAGATATAGTCCTTGAGCACCGGGAACACTTTCTGAACCCGCTGGCCAGTTTTTGGGACATGTCATATGGAAAGATAGCCGTGACAAAATCAAAGGGCTCGATTTTTAAAAAGGAGTGGGCCCGGCCGGTGCAATGGCGCCTAAAGGAGCAGAGGTGCTGCGAAAAAGAAAAGAACCTAAAATGACCAAAAGGGGATGAATAAAAAGGAAAAGAGAAATAACCGTGATGGTAGGCAATTAGAGTAAAAACAAGGCGGCGGCAGGATCCCAAAGGGGCAAAAGCAATTACCAAGGCAGACACATGCCAGAATGGGTCTGTTGAGCTCTGCGGAAAAACAAAGATTAATTCAAGATGACACTGTGGCAACAGGCGCGAAGATGGCACGCAGGCGCGGTAGAATCTTCCAAATGCTTCCACTAGTAGTTGGGGAGAATTCCCGCACAAGCTCCATCAAGATAATGTCACCCATATGTGAGGACTTCATTCCTGTTTGTCCACGGAGATTAATACAAACCAGTCATAGAAATTAAAAAAAAAGAAATTGTAAAATTTAAAAAACAAACAAAGCTCAAATGCATTAACTCAAGGCTAAACAGCCAGGCAAGCTGCTTTCCACACCAACATTCAGGGGCTCGAATCAGCACTAAAAATAAAAAAACCTCTGACAAACATTCAGGACTTGAGAGGAAAATAAAGACTTTGTTAATGGGGTTGTTCCTTGGAGCAGAGAAAAAGTCCACTCTGTGATCAGAGAAAGTTGAAGTTCTCAGCTGCCAATGGCTTCACAGCTAAGCCACAGCAAGCACTGGCTGCTGCCGCTTCCTTCCTTTATGAGGGCTCCGAATCACTTCTCTCTTTAGCGTAAGGTCTGCAAGCCAAGGTTCCAGGAAGTTGTGAAGGCTGCCTGCTTCTTATTGTATCTCCCCCATGTACAGCCATTTGTCACTAGATGCAGAGAGAACTAGAAGAAAAAAGGTCCATCATTACAGAGCTACTTGCTGGTAAAGGAAATTTACAGGAAATGTTAAAGAAAACCAAAACCCTTAAAAAAAAGATAAAATCTTAATAAAAAGGAATTCACTCCCAGTCTTCAATTAACCTGTTTAAGCAACAGGTCTAACCTAACATAGGATTCCACTGGCATCCTTTTAAACATGAAAACATACATACTGGTTCAGCAATTCCGATTTAAAAAACAAAACAAAAGAAACAACAACCTGACATACTGAAGTCTCTTGGTTCCCAAGCGCAAAAGTTATACGGTGTTTAACCCTAAGTTTGGTTTATTTTTTTATTAATGAATTTCGTGCACAAATGGTGTAAGATCCCAAACCAAGGCTCCTCAATGTATCCACAAAGCAAGTATAGCATGAACAACAGCAAAGCAAGTTTCCTCACACTACTCTGTCAATGTGCCTCAGCCATGCCCTGGAAGGACCCCCTCTGAAGGGAGAGATGGCGATCTAGTCCTCATGTACATCCAAGTCCATCAGCTTGCGAGTGTGAACTGCCGCCCCCAAGGTGTTCAACCTATACCAAATTCATTTGCCATGGCCTGCTGAATGGCTGCACGATGGTCATGGGTCATCCATATGGGATCTGCACTAACCATCGATTGATGAAATGCTCTAACATGATTCGGCTGCACATCGGAGGAGGTGGTCACGGAACGGCAGTTTCCACACTGCACTCTGGATGACAGTATCAGAAAAAGAAAAGGAAGCCTCTGGGAGCTGGCTCGGGGTGGCCAGCTTTAGAACCTGTTGACACTACTACCTGGGAGACAGTCACAAGGTCCAGCTAAGAAGGGGTAAGTGCCTTAGGTGCTTATGGCCATGTACTATCCTCCCCTCCCCCCTTAACCAACTTAGCTACTAGCAGTAGATCCAGCACTTGCTTACCGTTAATGGCAGCTCTAGCCCAATGCTTCCTCACTGAACAGCAGTAACTCCAGCAGTTATCTATCCTCTCCCCCCACCCCACCAACTCTCCCCTGACCATCATCTCCATGTGTCTTTCCTCATCCTCTGCCCAGCACCTTTTGTGCAAATAACTTTGCAAGTGACAGTGCCCCTTCCTTTCTGTTTTCCCCTTACCGCCAACCCCTCCCCTTCCTTCTTCCCCAGCATCCATTCCTCTTAGCTCTCCACCAGCATCTGCCAAGCCTCTTCCACTCCTCCCTACCTCCCCCGCCCCAGTAATCGCTACTGCCTATATCCTTGGTCCCTCAATAACCAAACATGCATCCATCCCCTATGCTTCGCCTCCTCCTCTTTCCCTGTCCACAACATCTGGTTCAGGTAGCCCAACGGCAGACAAGGGCTGGATGCTGGAGGGAGGAAGGGAAAGGAGGCAGGTTGCCTCCCTATCCCATTTTCTGGCCCCTGTCTGCCTTTCTCCCTCAGGTTAACCGAGTGGCAAAAGCATGCATCGTAGATACCCACTGCTCTACTTTCTGCTCAATGCAGGGACAACACACACATTCAAAGCTCATAGTCCCAGGCCGGCACATTCTCATACTGATTTCACAATGGAAGAGACCAGCCATGTGACAATCACAGGTTTTGAACATTGAGTGGTGTGGAATTGTGTCAGGTTCCTGTTGCTCTGCCCATCCAATGTCGCTCTCTTTGGCTGGCAGTGCCCAAGAAACCCTCGGCAGCCACACTTCACCTGGCGAGTTTCACTCTTTGGGGCAAAGGGGAAGAGGAGGGCAAGAACATGCTGCTCGTATGCTCTGCCCAGCAGTTCTCTTCATTGTCAGAGTCCCAGTGCATCAAGCTTTTTGTTGTCCCTCCAAATTCTGTCACTCTAGGAGAAACCTAGTACGCCTAATGGTAAAGCCATTTCTGATTTTCTGTGATGCTGAGGCAGCTTTTCTAGGCTTTCCATCACGACCACCATGCAGGCTTTGGATGCAATGAACATTTAAGTATGGTTCACGCCACACTTAATACATTTAACAGAGAGCAAAAATTAGAACTAGTTAATAAAGAATATCCACTGAGCCCGAGACAGTCTTTGCATAGATTTGTTTTACCCTGCAAATGATCTTACTTGCATTATTTATTCCAGGCAGTAATATTCTATTAGATGGGACTCTAGTTTAGCTTTTCAAATTAAATGCTACTTCCTCTATATGGACCTCAAGGCATTTTCTACAGTGCATGAGGACTTACTGATTAGTTGATCGGGATGGAAAACCGCTTCATTGACAGAGCTGGCATGTCCTGGGGGCTTGGAGAGAATTTTCCGGGAGGTTTTAATCCCCCCCCCCCCCACAAACCTGCAAGACAATGGAAAAGATTCTCAGACCAGGTTGGCAGGGACTCGCTACCAAAAGTGTGTTAATACAAAAGTCAGAATCTTGCACACAACCTGCTGTCACTCTCTGCTTAAGGATGAATTGACACTCTTCATAAACTGCAATTTAAAAACCAAACGAGACACTCAATGCCTCTCAATAAGTCAAGTCCAATAGTGAAAAATACCTAAGTTATTGCTTCTCTTCTTAGCACCATGTGATAGCAAATGACCGTGCAAGTGTCTTGGTCATGAAGAGCACACGGTAACATTCTCTGGCATACACTAATGGTGTTTGCGTATGGTCCGTAAATGACCTCTAATGAGGCTGTAGCATCCACGCCACAGTTTAAGCCCAAGAACAATTATCAGAGCCATTTTCCAGGGTAAAAAGCATTTTACCTGCATGAAATCAGCAACCAGAAAATGTTTCTATTTCAATGCAGCTAGACGTGTGTTATGGAGCACGATGCGTCCTATTAGCCCCGTACTAAGGCAGTGTTCTTAGAGATGTGTTAAGGTTCGGGGAGAAATAACATACACATGTAGATGTGTTTTCACAGAAAGAGAAGCTTCAATGTATTATTCATGGCAAGTTTCAAAGCAAACGTATACACAGACTTTTGCTTTGAAAAGGGGGAGTAAAATACGCATGCAAAAAAGTATCTACGGACTCTGCCCAAATGCAGATAGTTTGAAAACTGACACCTATAAACACACAAAAATCGCAATTCATGGTTGCATTTGTGCAGAATAAAATTGAAGATGGTTAAAAGACAAAGGGAGGGGAGGAGTAGCCTAGTGGTTACAGCACTAGCTTAGTAACCAAGAGACCCTCTAGCACTCCTTGTGGCCCTGGGCAAGTCACTTAACCCTCCATTGCCTCGGAAGGATGGCCTGGCAATCTACTTCCGGTCACACTGCCAAGAAAACCCAGGAGCTGCTGGATCGCCAGGAGTCAACAATGGCTCATAAGAACATAAGATATGCCATACTGGGTCAGACCAAGGTCCATCAAGCCCAATATTCTGTTTCCAACAGTGGCCAATCTAGGTCATATGTACCTAGCAGAATCCCCAAGGGACACAGGTTCCACAATGCTTGTATTGGTTCAAGCATTGATATCCTGGGTCCCTTCTTAATAATGGTTTATGAACCTTTCCTCCAGGAACTTGTCCAAACCTTTTTTAAACCCAGCTACATTAACAGCCTTTACTACATCCTCTGGTAACAAATTCCAGAGTTTGATTACACGTTGAGTGAAAAAATATTTTCTTTTATTAGTCTTAAATAGTTTACCCTGTAGCTTCATTGCATGTCCCCTAGTCTTTTTATATTCTGATAAGGCAAACAATCGATCTACGTTTACCCGTTCCACTCCATTCATTAATTTATAGACTTCTATCATATCTCCCCTCAGCCGTCTCTTTTCCAGGTTAAAGAGCCCTAACCTTTTTAGCCTTTCTTCATAGGAGTATCCTTCCAACCCCTTTACCATTTTGGTGGCTCTTCTCTGAACCTTTTCTAAAATCACTATATACTTTTTAAGATACGGCGACCAGAATTGCACACAATATTCAAGGTGCGGTCTCACCATGGAACGATATAGAGGCATTATAATATCTTTTTTTTTTTTTTTCAATTTTTATTTGTTGAAAGGAAACATACAACAATACAAAAGAAAATACAACAAATGAGATCAACCTCTCATTTGAAATCAACATAAGAGAAAAATAATCATTAAAATAATAGACCACATCCAGGAAGAGTTCTATAATAATACATAACAAAACATACATCTGATCTAAGCCTGGCGAAAACCCCTATACCAACAAGAGTTAAATCAATATTGAAATCAAAAGTAAATTAATTAAATCAAAACTACTCTAACTTTGCTCTTTCTCTTTCAAGAATTCCATCAACTAAGCAACCTCACCAAATACATATCGTTTATCCTGATAGCTAATAAAACATTTACATGGAAATTTCAGGTAAAAAGAAGCCCCCAAGGCCAAAACGCGTGGTCGGACTTCTAAAAAAGCCTTCCGACGACGGTGAGTGGCCCGGGAGACGTCGGGAAAGATCTGAACACAATGACCACAAAATTTTTCAAGTTTCTTCCTAAAATAAGCCCGAAAGATCCTTTGTCTATCTAAATCTGAAGCCAACGTAACTAATAAAGTGGCTCTTGTAGATATCTCATCCTGAGAAGACTCTAGAAATTCAGAAATATTCAATGAAGGCAAAACCTTAGGGTCCTCCTGAGAACCCTTCCCCTGAGAAGCAGTTGCCAAAGTTAAATCTCTAGAGGGAAGATAGTAAATATTTAACAAATCAATTGATTCCACATCAGAAAACGGCAAAACATCTTTCAAATATTTATGAAAAAGAATAACAGGTGTAAGATAGTGGGTTTTAGGAAAATTTAAGAGACGGAGGTTCCTCGCATGCTGGGAGTTCTCTAATAATTCATCTTGACGATGAAGTAAGGTAACATCTTGAACCAAAGCGTTGAGGACTCCCTGCTGCGAGGTAAACCTCCCCTCCTGTAATTCAACACACTTTTCTATTAATAACAATCTAGATTCCTGATTAGACAACTTTTCCTTTCGTAAAAACAGATATTCTTTGTAAAGACGAATCTAAAGTTGACTCCATCTTAGATAACAAGGTCCAAAGATCTTTAAGAGAAACATTATCAGGGGGAACACGAGCCTCCCCAGGCACGGAAAAAACAACAACCGATGGAAGTGGTGGAGATAAAGTCACAGGTGCAGACTCAATCCGCAAAAAAGAAGAGGAAAGTATAGGTTCCCCAATGTCAGAGCAAGCAAGGCTAGCTTTAGGAAAATCTCCAATTTTAGACTTTTGCTTTTGTATAGTTGGGGGTAAGTCCTTTAAATCCGGGGAAATGTCAGAAGACACAGTACTCACGGTTGAATTTCCTTCCATAACCGAATCCAATTCTTGAGTCTCAGGCAACAGTCTCCCGACCTGTACATGAGCGTCCATTGGACCGACTACCTTACCCGCTTTCGGTACTGCAGCCGGCAAAGGATGTTTCTTCCTTTTCCCCATCAATGAGATTCTACTCACCGAATGCGCGCCAAAGGGGCGCCAAAGGGGCGTGACCTGCCCCTTTGGTCACGCCCCTTCGGGCACGCGTCCCGCGTTGTGGGCAGAGTGTTATAGCCCGTCAATCAAGCAGCCCCAATGAGAGCAGCAGCCGCGGGTCACCAGGCCAATCAAATGAGAAAAGTTCACCGCAGGTAGGGAACAAAGTAACTCCTCGGCGTCCCGCGTTGTGGGCAGAGTGTTATAGCCCATCAAATCAAGCAGCCCCAATGAGAGCAGCAGCCGCGGGTATTATAATATCTTTTGTTTTATTTTCCATTCCTTTCCTTATCATACCTAGCATTCTATTTGCTCTCTTGGCCGCCGCTGCACACTGGGCCGAGGGTTTTAACATGGTATCCACAATGACGCCTAAATCTTTTTCCTGGGTGGTGGTTCCTAATGTGGAACCTTGCATCGTGTAACCATAGTTTGGGTTGTTCTTCCCTAGGTGCATAAACTTGCACTTGTCCACATTAAAGTTCATCTGCCATTTTGATGCCCAGTCTTCCAATTTATCAAGATCCTCTTGCAATTTTCCACAATCCTCTTGGGTTTTAACAACTTTAAAATAGTTTTGTGTCATCTGCAAATTTGATAACCTCACTCGTTATTCCACTTTCCAGGTCATTTATGAATATGTCAAAAAGCAGCAGACCCAGCACAGATCCCTGGAGTACACCACTATTCACCTTTCTCCATTGGGAAAATTGGCCATTTAGCCCTACCCTCTGCTTTCTATCTTTTAACCAGTTCCTGATCCACAATAGTACACTTCCTCCGATCCCATGACTCTTTAGTTTTGCCAAATGTCTCTCATGAGGGACCTTGTCAAAGGCTTTCTGAAAGTCCAGATACACAATATCAACCGACTCACCTTTGTCCACCTGATTATTCATTCCTTCAAAAAAACATAACAGATTAGTAAGACAAGATCTTCCTTGTCTAAAGCCATGTTGGCTGTCTCCCATTAGGTCATGACTATCTACATGCTGAGTAATTTTATTCTTTATGATGGTTTCTACCATTTGTCCCAGTACTGATGTCAGGCTCACCGGTCTGTAGTTTCCCGGATCACCCCTGGAACCTTTTTTAAAAATTGGTGTTACATTGGCGATCCTCCAATCTTCAGGTATTAGAGATGATTTTAATGATAGTTCACAGATTACTAATAGCAGGTCTGCAATCTCGTATTTCAGTTCTTTCAACACCCTTGGATGTATACCATCCGGCCCAGGTGATTTGCTACTCTTCAGTTTATCTATGTTTATGTTTATGTTTATTGTATTTGATAAAAACCGCCTTTCACAAAATCAAGGCGGTGTACAATTAAAATTCAATAAAAGGCCAACGAAAAAGAAAAGAAATGTACAATGTTCGATAGGACAGCAGAGCATTGTAATACATCTTCCCGATGTATCGATATTTACTTCAATTCTTCCGCACCTTTAAATACCACTTCAGTCATGGGTAACATCCCTACATCTTCCTCAGTAAAGACTGAAGCAAAGAATTCATTCAGTCTCTCCGCTATCGCCTTGTTGCCTCTTAGTGCTCCTTTAACCTCTTTATCATCTAATGGACCAACAGACTCTCTCACTGGTTTTTTGCTACGAATGTACTTGAAAAGGTCTTTACTTCGCGTTTTTGCTTCCGCAGCAAGCTTCTTCTCAAATTCTCCCTTTGCCTGCCTTATCAATGCCTTGCATTTGACTTGCCAGTGCTTGTGCTGTTTCCAGGTTTCGTCATTTGGCTCTTTTTTCCATTTCCTGAAAGATGCTTTTTTGGCAACAGCAGCCTCTCTGACCTCACCTTTAAACCATGCTGTCAGTTTTTTGGACTTCCTTCCACTTTTCTTAGTGTGGAATACAGCTGGTCTGGGCTTCCAAGATAGTATTATTCAACAACAGCCAAGCCTGATGTACATCTTTAACCTTTGCAACTGCTCCTTTTAGTTTTTTCTTAACTGTTTTCCTCATTTTATCATAGTCTCCCTTTCAAAAGTTAAAAGGTAGTACTGTGGATTTCCTTACTAATTAAAACAAAGGCGATCATGCTATGATCACTATTGCCAAGTGGCCCCAACAACCTTATCTCTTGCACTAGATCTGGTGTTCCACTAAGGATTAGGTCTAATATGGCTTCCCCTCTGGTCGGTTCATGAACCAGCTGCTCCAAGAAGCAGTCATTTCTTTCATCTAGGAACTTTATCTCCCTAGCATGTCCTGCCGTGACACTGACCCAGTTGATACCGGGGTAGTTGAAATCACCCATTATTATTACTGTGCTGTAACTTTTGTTAGCTTCCTTGATTTCTTTGAGCATTTCATCATCCATTTGGTCATTCTGGCCAGGTGCTCGATAGTACACCCCCACTGCCATTGCCTTCCCCCTTTTACATAGAATTTCAATCCATATAGATTCTACAGCAGATTTTGTTTCCTGCAAAACTTTAATCCTTTCTGACTCAATGCCCTCTCTAACATAGAGAGCAACCCCTCCACCAATTTGATCAGCTCTATCATTACAATATAGTTTGTACCCAGGTATCAGTGTCCCACTGGTTGTCCTCCTTCCACCATGTCTCTGATATTCCAATCATATCTAACCTTTCATTTAGTGCTATATATTCTAACTCTCCCATCTTATTTTTTAGACTTCTAGCATTTGCATACAAGCATTTTAGAGAATGTATTTTATTCATATTAATTTGGCTATTGTTAGACATGGGTAAGTTAGGATCTTTAAGCTCTGTCTGCTCCATACTTGAGGGCATTTGGGCTACTTTACTCTTTTGTGGAACCTCTCTGCTTTTGGTAGTATCCTTCAAAGATACATTCTTCCGAACCATCCGCTCTTGGGCGACTGTCGGCTTTCCCCTAATATCTAGTTTAAAAGCTGCTCTCTCTCCTTTTTAAAGGTTAATGCCAGCAGCCTGGTTCCATCCTGGTTAAGGTGAAGCCCATCCCTTCGGAAGAGCCCCTCCTTTCCCCAGAATGTTCCCCAGTTCCTAACAAATCCAAAACCCTCATCTCTGCACCATTGTCTCATCCATGCATTGAGACTCCGGAGCTCTGCCTGCCTTTTTGGTCCTGCGCGTTGAACAGGAAGCATTTCAGAGAATGCTACCCTGGAAGTTCTGGATTTCAACTTCCTACTTAAAAGCCTAAATTTAGCCTCCAGAACCTCCCTACCACATTTTCCTATGTCATTGGTACCGACATGTACCAAGACAGCAGACTCCTCCCCAGCACTATCTAAGACCTTATCTAGGTGGCGTGTGAGGTCCGCTACCTTCGCACCAGGCAGGCATGTTACCAGGCGATCCTCACGTCCACCAACCACCCAGTTATCTACATGCCTAATGATCGAATCACCAACTATAACGGCTGTCCTAACCCTTCCCTCATGGGCACATGGCCCTGGAGAAACTTCCTCAGTGCGAGAGGGTTTTACATCACCTGGAGGACAGGTCCTAGTTACAGGATCACTTCTTGCCACACCAGGGTGATGCTCTCCTGTCACGTGACCTCTCTCCTCCATGGCAACAGGGATGCTGCCAGACTGGAGGTGGGACTTCAGGACTATATCCCTGTAGGTCTCGTCTATGTACTTCTCTGTCTGTCTTATGCTTTCCAAGTCAGCTACTTTAGCCTCTGGAGAACGGACTCGTTCCCTGAGAGCAAAGAGCTCCTTGCACCTAGTGCACACGTAAGACCTCTCACCAACTGGGAGAAAATCATACATGTGACACTCATTGCAAAAGACTGGAAAGCCCCCATCCCGCTGCTGGACTGCTGTCTGCATCTTAGTTTTAAGTTTGTGTTTAGATCTAAGTTTACTTACTAAGGGTTGCTATGGATATTTATACTAATAAAACTGTACCTAATACGTCTAATATACCTTGTTCACATGAAGCTTAACTAATCTCAGGTCCTTAGTGTATGACTGATTTGGGTAATGAGCTTCACCTGAGAGCACCTCCTGTCTTGTAAGATGTGTAAGTACCTATAAAGCTACGATTATCCCAGGGGAGGGAGGGAAATAACACTTATTAAGAGAGGGCTGCTACACAGCTCGAAGGCACACTACTACTAATCATTTGTATAGCGCTACAAGGCATAAACAGCGCTGTACATAAATATGTAAGACACAGTCCCTGCTCATTAGAACTTGCAATCTAATGAAGATGAAAATACATTGCAAAACCGGGGACTAGAGTATGGTAAGCAGCCTTAAAGAGGTGGGCTTTTGGCCTGGAATAGAATAGGGCCAGAGAAGGAGCCCAACGCATCAGGTGGTTTATTCCAGGCATATGGAGCAGCAAAGTGGAACGGAAGAAGTCTGGAGTTGGCAGTGGCAGAGAAGGGCACAGATAAGAGGGATCTGCCAGAGGCGTGCAGTTTCCGAGGAGGAGTTTAGAGCAAGATAAGAGAGAAAAGATAGTAAGGTGCTGCAGAATAAATGCACTTCTAGGTAAGTGGGAGAAATTTGAACTGGATGCGGCAACGGATAGGGAGTCAGTGAAGCGACTTGAGAAGAGGGGTTACATGAGCATAGTGGCAATGGCGAAAGATAAGCCGTGCAGCTGAGTTTTGAACACACTGAAGGGGAGAGAGATGATTCAGAGGGAGACCAGTAAGGAGCAGGTTACAATAGTCAAGACGGGAGGTGACTAGTGAGTGGATGAGGGTCAGTGTAGAAAGGAAGGGACAGGTTTTAGCTATCTGTTGGACGTGTGCAGAGAAAGAGAAAATAGAGTCAAAGATGACCCCAAGGTTACGAGCTGAAGAAACAGGGAGGAGTGTAGTGTTATCCACAGAAACAGAGAAGGGAGGAAAGGGGGAGGTGGGTTTAGGGGGAAAAGACAAGGAGATCAGTTTTGGCCATGTTCATTTTCAGACGGCAGTGAGACATCTAGGCAGTAATGTCGGATAAGCAGGCAGAGATCTGGGTCTGGATTACTGGAGAGATTTCAGGCACAGAAAGGTAGATCTGAGAGTTATCAGTCGTATTGTATTTGTAAAAGACCCAGATAATTTTGTAACTATAGGGGCCCTTTTACAAAAGCACCGACACTTATTGCGCGTTGAGAGCATAATTTAACATGCAGTAAGTGCAACAGTGCTGTCCAGCAAGTCCCTGGCAACTAGCACATAAAACTATACCCTAATGCGCCGCAGTGGCATTCACTATTACACATGGGTGCATCTAATACCAACCATAGAGGTGTCACAAAGTGCGGCCATGCTAAGTGCCACGTTGCAGTGAACACCGATATGCCCTCACACGCTAACTACAATGTGGTCACCATGCTCACGCTCTGCCCCCTAACCTGCCCATTCCCCGTCCCATCATGCAATGGGCAATTAACGCACGTTTTAGCACGTGGTAGCTGGCATGTCTGTGCAGTAATTTTTACCATTTTCCCCGCGCTCATGGTTACAGCATCTTAAAATGCACGTTAACCGCACACTTTAACAAAAAGGGCTCCATAGTGTTTTGGGGAAAATATAATTAAAAAGAACAAATGAAAAAGAAAAAGGATTGTATATATTTCACTAAATGTGATTGATAAAAATAAAAGAGAATGTATATGGCCCTCCCTGATGAAGCACATTGAAGCAAGGTCAGAAAAGAGATGTTAATTTGGTGTGGCTAGGTCAAGCAAATATTGGAAGTGAATACTGCAAGATAAGTTCCTTATTTTACACAGTGTTTTTGTGACTCACTTCTTTTGCAGAATTAGTCAACAATTAATATTTAGGAGGACATATAACAGTAACAAATGGTTATATCTACCAGCAGCTCGATATGTCAAGTGAAGGCTTAAGATTCTTCATAACTATATGTATATAATCATCAACGAGATAAAATCTTAACCAACTGGCAATTATGTTTCAACAACCTAATGAAGACTGGTGATTTTGCATAAGTATTTGAGGACTGGTATTGCATTAAGATTGATAAGGTCCCAGCGGAAGGCTGAGTAATGATGGCAATGGAGGCAGGTTATTACTCTGTAGTTATGTGAACTCATCTCCATTCCTCCTAATATTTACTTTATAGTTCACTTAAAGTCAATTTAAGGAACTTTTCTGTTATAATAAAGTCTTTTTAAAATTTGGAAGAGATTGGTGTTTCTTAAGAGTAATGCATAAGCTTGATTTCAATTAGTCTAAATTAGTAAATAGGCAGATTCCTATAAATCTAATATTTGATGATTTGTACGTTTGAGATTCAGAGGCTAAACAAGTGATAGGGCATAGTTGCATAACCCATGGATAGAAAGCTGACATGTAAATCAGCAGATCTGGCAACACTGCTGTCAGCGTAAATCCTAGCAAGGCAACAAGGTGGAAATGCAAACAAAATATCCAGCAGGAACAGAAAGGAGCCCATTATAGGCCAAGACTGATTTTTACACAACTAACCATGACACCTTAAAAAGTCAAACACAGCAAGATCTACCTTACCAGGGCTAACCAGGTCACTTCCCCCACCCCCATCTGGACTTGTACTGCCCTTCAAGCAGGGCTGGCCCAGAGTTGGTTCAAAGTGTTGATGCCCTAAGCAGACTTTAAACTTTACATCCTCGTGCAGTCTGACTAGTCTGAGCATGTGATTTACATAACGCTTTTGGCTAGATGGCACAATACTAAAAATAATCTTACAAATTAGGACACATGCTATGAGATGTGAATAGTTAGCATGAAGTAAGCTGATGGACTGGTATACAGATCTGATGGATAGCCTAAACACAAGACTTGTTAATTGTCTTTATGATGGCTTCTAGGTTTTCCAGCGAGTGTGGTAAGAGTTCTTTGAAACAGCCAATGGGTGCCTGAATAAGTTGCGGTGAAGCCTGTAATGTTGCTATTACTCCACAGCTTGAGCTTGTGGATATAAGCAGCCTGATTCCTTATTCAGTTAGTAAAATGGTGCTTGGGGAAAGCACTGCCTTCTGGGAGTTAAAGTTTTTTTCACTATTTGAAATAAGGCGAGTTGTGGAGCTCGAGTGTTCAGGCAAATAACAGGATTTTAATTCCCCTTCCCAAACGGTTTTACAAATGGAAAATAAAGAACAAAGCCATACAACTTCTGGCATGAAATAATATAAGAAATATAACTCAAACAGCTTCTTATATCAGCATCACTATAATCCAACATAAAGAGCACTTCTGTTCCAAAACCTTTGGGGCTGTTTCCTTTGGCTGCTACCGGCAGCTCTCTCTCTCTGCACAGCTTAAACTTATTATACAGGTTTTATCTTCTCACACACAGACATTGTACAGTCCATTGACTCAATAGGCAGATATTCTACAGATGGCTCAGTTTCCATCGGTTCATACTGACTCTCAGTTGGAAATGTCTGCAATTGCTTACAAGGTGTTTCCAAGCACACTCCTGTTCCTTCAGCAATAGACTTTTCCCCGTAGCTTTCTGCTACACACGGCTTGTAATTGCCACAGTGTTCACCACATGGAAAGCCCCACCCTTCTGGGTTAATAGCAGAGCACTTCTTAAAAACAGCTTTACTTTTATACCAGTCACTCAGCCTACCTCTTGGCTTCCTTATGGGAGATTCCTTCTGCTTTCCAGGATCAGCTACAGCTGTAAGCCTTGGAGTCTCTACGTGCACACAAGTCTGCCTTCTTGGTACATTCCCCTTATAGCTGCCTTTTACCCACGGCAACAAACCTGGGCTGTTTGTACCTTGCTCCTTTGCATGGACACTCTGCTCGTCTCCTGTGCTGACTTCCCCTTCTGAGTTAAAGGTCAGAGAATCCTCTGTTACCATGAATTCCTCTGTGTCTTCACTCTCAAGCAAATCCTCTGTTTCTCGTGACTGCTTTCCTCGTGGCTGTGCTCTCAGCTGGCTTTCCAGATCTGCCTTCCCATGTGCTTCCAGATCTGCCTGCTCATGTGCTTTCAGATCTGCCTGCTCCCTTCCTAATGAGCTTCTCTTAAATCTCTGGTTTTCTGGGTTTAACCTGACCACTCCTTCCAACAGGTGTCCAGCCTTAGCTCCTGATTGCTGAGCTGAACTGCAGCAGGGGCGTGTTTTCCTCTCCTCTAATCTGCTTTGTTTGTGGTTTCCCTGGAAACCAGGAACCATGTGCACTTGTTTACTTTCCTTAACTGAAGCTGAATCCTGCACTTTATCACTTTCTAAGGGACCTTCTACACCACAAGCTGTATTAGTATGTGTTGTCTGGAATCTGGATTGGAAGACGTTTGCCAGATTTTGTGGATCAGGAGTGTTACTAGTTTTATTATCATTGTCATGTTTTAATAGGGATTTTACAATTTCAAATAACTCCCTCGGTCTATTTAAGGAGCTAGTGATCAGCTCTGAGTGATGCTCTTTGTTATGTTTATTGACTGTGCCGATAAGCATTGAGGTTGAGTAGGTAGATATGTTTGTCATGAGGCTGAGTAGGTAGATATGTTTGTCATGGTTATTTTGTGAATGGTGCCATCTGCATTCTAATCGCCCGAGTTCTCTTAGCTCGGGGTTGTACCATGTAGTGTTAACTGCCACCTTATTTTGTCTAGTATGTAGTATTATGGCATATTCAGTGATAATCTTATTCTAGTAGTTCAAGACGAGGTCATGAGGTTGCTTGAGTCATTAACCAGCGCTGGGGATAATGTATTCGGGAATGATGGTTTGCCAAATTGTTTGAATCGGCATCTGGTATTTGTGTTCACATTGTTGTGTTGGTTCTTGACCTCTGCTGCTTTTGACAATGTTGACCACCATCTTCTCCTTGATACCTTGTCCTCGCTTGGTTTTAAGGGCTCTGTTCTATCCTGGTTCTCCTCATCTCTCCCATCGCTCTTTCAGCGTTTGTTCTGGTGGATCCTCCTCTGCTGCTATCCTGCCGTCAGTTGGTGTAACCCAAGGATCTGTCTTGGGCCCACTCCTTTTCTCTCTCTATTCCCAGTCCCTTGGTGCACTCATCTCTTCCCATGACTTTCAGTAATCTCAATCCTTGATCATCTTTCTTGGTATAATTGTTCTTTAGGTATTTTACTACTACTTTGTATAGCACTACAAGGCATGTAAAAGACAGTCCCTGCCCATGAGAGCTTACAATCTAGTCAAGACAGACAACAGTACAACTTGAGGCTACAATATATCTAGGGGAATGGTAAGGAAACACATGGGAGGTAAACAGGAGATGAGGGCAATCAGGATCAGGATCCAAGAGCAGTCTCAAAGAAGTGAGTTTTTAGCCTGGATTTGACTAGGGCCACAGATGGAGCCTGATGTACTGACTCAGGTAGTTTGTTCCAGGCATAAGGAGCAGCAAGGTAGAAATATTGAAGTCTGGAGTTGGCAGTGGAAGAGAAGGGCACAGATAGAAGGGATCTACCAGAAGAGCAGAATTCCCGAGAAGGGGTGTAGGGAGAGAGAAGAGAGGAAAGGTAATGAGCAGCAGAAGAATGAAGGCACTCATAGGTCAGGTAGTAGAAGTTCGAAATGAATGCAGAAATGGATAGGGAGCCAGTGAAGTGACTTGAGAAGAGGGATGGCATGAGCACAGCGACACCGGTGGAAGATTAGCCATGCAGCTGAGTGTGTTGAACAGACTGAAGGGGAGACCAGCAAAGAGGAAGTTGCAGTAGTCACTCTAGATGGGAGGTGACAAGAGAATGGATAAGGGTCTCAGTAGTGTGTTCTGAAAAGAGGGGACCGGTGTTATAGAGAAAGAAGTGACAGTTTTTAGCTATCTGTTAGATGTGTGTGGAGGAGGAGAGGGAGGAGTCAAAAATGCCCCCAAAGTTGTGAGCCAAGGAAACAGGTCGGAGTAGAGTGTTAGCCACAGAAATAGAGAAAGAAGGAAGGGGGAAAGATAAAGGAGCTCAGTTTTGGAAATGTTCAGTTTCAGATGGTGGTGAGACATCCAGGCACTAATGTCAGATATGCAGGCAGAGATCTGGGCCTGGATTCCCAGAGAGATTTTAGGTGCAGAGAAGTAGGTCTGGGAGTCATCAGCGTAGAGATGCTATCCTTTAGCTTTTTATCCCTACCTTTATTCTAAAAGGTGAAATTGGACCTTACCTGTTCATTTTCTTTCCTGGGGTCCTTCCAGTCCAGTCATGTGTGTTATGCTCACCCACCAGCACATGGAGACCGAGAACACCAAGCTGAAAGCAGCCCTATAAGAAACCTGTGCACCCTTTACTCAGCCAGTATTCTCAGTCTCCAGCAGATGGTGTGAGCTTAGCCTGTGCTCTGTGACTGAATTGTGGGTGGTGTTGGGCTTGGTTGGAAGGACAAATAGGAAATGTCGCATTCTTTCCCAAATCATCATGCACTCAAATATCCTTATTTTTGAACAACTGACTGAATTTCCACCATCTGTTTAAATCTTTTTCAGAAAACTAAACTGTATTGCCTTACCCCGTCTCACTTTTCCTTCCCCTTCTGCCTCCATTGTTTTTTCTGAAATCTGTT
The DNA here is from genome assembly GCA_033557465.1 of Ichthyophis bannanicus. Classification (NCBI taxonomy): domain Eukaryota; kingdom Metazoa; phylum Chordata; class Amphibia; order Gymnophiona; family Ichthyophiidae; genus Ichthyophis; species Ichthyophis bannanicus. The sequence continues at coordinate 38,477,967 of CM066039.1, forward strand.
CTTCCCCATGTCCATCATCTTCAATTACCTGCATCCCTTATACAATGGCTACAAAGCAGTAGGACTATCAGCTTCCATCAACCTGTTTAGATATGAGCTAGTAAACTATAAGCCCATGTGTCAATCCCAAGCAAGTTAATGGTCCAAGGGTACAGGGCCCTTCTCCTGAATCAACCTCCACCCCAAAATATATTAGTCTCTTACCTATCTGCTGATCCTGCTACTATTTTGCTCCCATCTGGTGACCGCGAGCATCTTATAAGATTCTATAAGCAGGTAAGATTAAAATGTCATCATTTTCTTTTGTTTTCACTTGACTCAAAATGAAATTATACCAGAACTTAAACAGTATAATGTTTTAATGGTTCACTCCCAGAAACATAAAAGCAGTGATTATATCTTGTGCTTTATCGCATAAAACGTCAATGCCTCGTTATTTTCTACACCGTAGATACTAAATGTAGACAACAAGTATAATTTACAGCCAATTATAGCTGCACCTAACAAAGAAAACCTTGTTATTTCAGCTATAATTGGAATTCTCCTTTGCACATTCATCTCTGTCCTTATTAAAACCCTTTGAAGAAAACAATTTACAGACTTAAATTAAGTGAAACCAACACTGTTACATACTGTATAAAAAAGAGAGGAGTAGCCATTAGCAATATCTAAATCACCTTCTCAAAATTATGCAGGTTTCCTACAAATATCTTCACACATCTCTCTTTGGGAGCAAACGGCCAAACATCCCACACACGAACTGCAAAGGAAACAGGTTTCTCAATAATTAAATAAACAACATCCAATGAGGTGGGGTACTAGGATCAATTCTCTTAAGGTCAGCCAGAAAAAAGCACTGGACATAACTTTGAAGGGGCTGCCCGCAGAACATCTCTACTGTTCGGTCTGTATGGGGGAGAACCAGGGAAAAATATAGGGCGAAAAAGTTCCTGATGGGAGCCAGACACAGAAGACTCAGCAGAGATGCTGTGAAGGGCAGCTCCTTGATTAGCATGAAATAAAGGGGGTGGGTTGGGGTAACATACAGCACCACCAAGCTCCCATCCTTACAGCCAGGTTCCACTGTGCAATCTGCTTAAAATCTAAATCTCGCCAGCTATGAAACAGATGAGGGCATATAGACGCATTTAAAAAGAACCACTGCCCCTCCCTCTCCCGAAGCAGCTCTGCTGGCAAACGTTACAGAGCTGATTTTTTTTCCTTTTGCTGAGGAACTGAAGACAGTGGATTAGGGGCAGCCGCAAAGGGCCAAGGTTATTCAGGAGTTCTGATGCTGTGGTTGGAGTTATGTTTAACGGGCATTTTGAATGTTTTAGGCAGAGGGGATATAGAGTTAGCATGAGTGAACGGGAGGGGGTGCAGCATGCATTGAGATAAATGTGGGTTATGTTTGGAGAGGAGGGAATGAATGGGATGCGCATTGCATGGTTTATTTGACTAGTATTGCAAACATCACCTTAGTAGGTGGCATCGCTAATCCCCTCCCCAGGAAATCGGCAGTGCCGTGGGTTTTTATTTTTTAAAAGTTTGCGTGTGCGCACACAGTTCGGGCCTGCCGCTCCTGCCCCCCTCTGATGCAAATTTCTTGGAGGGGGCAGGAGCGGCAGATTGTGAGCATGCATGTGCGCGGGCACTTGAAGGCCCGATGCAGTGCCGAAGCAGCAGTTCATCAGCCACCGCTACGGTCCAAAGTGCGGTGGCATTGCGGGACGGATGGCAGCACAGTTTGGGGGAGGGGGGGCAGCGGCACAGAGGGCGGCAGAAACCCTCGGACCGCCACTGTCTCAATATAGAACAAAACCCTTGTCAACAGTATGAGCTAAATGGAAAGTCACTTTACCCACTCCCCTAGCAACGAACGAGATAAGTTTTGTTGATGCAAACTGGAAAAGTGCCACTAAATGTTAGGCTGAAAGGAAGACATATAAAATCATTTATGGTAGCTTTATTGATTAAGCTAAGGAGTATAAGATGGGATGGCTGCAGTCCAATAGACATATTAAATGTGCGAGTCCTTAAATTCAGACGCTCACTGAAGGTGAGAAAATTAAGAGTTCTTGGCAGAAAGAGGTTTCCATACTGAAGAGTTTCCAGATATAACTGTCTGCCACTGCAAGTCAGAATAAAAGAGGTCACTAGAACGGGCAGGAAACGTAGGAAATTTATATTTGTGGTTTATTTTTAAAATGTGTGGATGAAATCTCATCGGTTGCAGCGGCGGCCTGTCCACTAGGCAGACTAGCCATCTGCCTAAGGCAGCACAAATCTGGGGCTGCTCCACCTCGACAGTACTCAGCAGCTTCATATAAAACCGCCACCACTGCCCTCAATTAGAACAAACTACCACAAAGTGAAAGCGGCCAGCGAGGGAGCCTTAAGCAGACGCGTGCACTGAAGGCTAGTGTGCCCCCTTCCCCCCCCCAAACAGGCAGTTTGGAGAGGGCAGGATGCAACGTGTCGAGTGCTCAAGGTTTTGTGCCAGCTGCTTTCGCTGTGTGTTAGATTTGGTCTAATTCAGGGTAGCAGCAGCAGCGGCAGCAAGAGGGCACCAGGTAAAAACCAAAGAGAGGATATGTTGGATACCTATGAGGGGGACAGGACCAGGGGTGGGGGGGGGGGGGGGGGAAAGAGGAAGGGATTTGGCTCAAAGTTCTCCTATGGACTCAGATACCCTGGGGCCAGCTCTGTCTGTTTAGTCTGGAACACAGATATAACTGGACTACTGTAATGTAAACTACCATGGCTTATCTAATAAGACAATACTCCCCATGCAACTGGTACAAAATACGGCTGCAAGAATCATTACTCGAACAGCAAAGTACAGCCATATAAAACCTACCCTTCACCAACTTCATTGGCTCCCTGTCAAAACATGCATTAAATATAAGAATATAAGTATAACATTCAAAATACTAAATAACCTATCTCCACCCATGCTTCAACCACAACAAGAGGAGCAGACAACACTACTCTAGAAATTCCATCTAGCTTCAGACCCTCAAAGCATTCCACCAGCAACAGAGCCTTCTCCCTCTACGCTCCCCATCTATGGAATGAACTGCCCAGATCTATACGTGCAACCAAAGACCTACTGGATTTTAGGAAAGCTGTAAAGACCCACCTCTTCCTAGAATATTATGGAAGAAAGTGAACTATAAGAACTCACTGGAATAACCTAATAACCTGCTAATCACTCTACATCCCTTTCTACATCTCTACCCCACTCGTGATTTACTATAATGACTTTAAATCTCGCTGACCTCTCCTGGAACAAAACTCCAAGCACTGAATCCATACTGCAACAATGTTGCCTCTAGATAACAACCATAAAATGTAACCACAACATCCACTTTCATGCAAGAATGCAGATGTACATAGTTTGAGAAGTTAAATGTTTTATACTCCATGTAATCCAATAAATTAATCCTCTCTGTTCTATGTAAAGCTTGTTCCTAAATTTGTTATATATAAACTGCTTTGAATCTATGAAAAGGCGGTATATAAAACATGTTAAAAATAAATAAAATAAATAACACAGTAAAGAAATATGGGAAGCAGGCTGTCATTCTCCTAGGATTCGGGAGAATGGGAATTTGCTTTTTGTATGTGGGGGAGGGAGGGTTCTATTTTGTTTTTCTTTTCTATGTCCTGGACTGAAAATTAGCTAGCTACATATTAAATGCGCAAATCCTCTTTGGCCTGGTGGTTCTTGCATTATGGAATGGCAGAAAGGAGAAGAAAGCTACTGTATATACAGAAGCGACTCGTAGGGATGGATGAAGAGTAATTTTAACAAGATGTTAGTACAGAAAACCTGCAATTAAACCCCCTCACAACTGTAAGAGGCAGTCATCTGGTTACCTACAGAAAACAAACCAACCCGGTACTGATCCTATTTAATAGCAGCCACCTCCATGAAATTCAGGTTTTACATATATATGATAAAGTATCCATTGCTGGATCAGTTCTGTTTCTCAGGATGGGACATTCCACCTTACACGAGTTATCCATTGAGTTAGAGAGCAAATAGGATCCCTCCGAGCTCAGGCTCAGGCTGGTCACAGAGTTGGCGTGGCCACGCATGTTGTACATAAGCTTGTTCTGCCGGACATCCCATACCTTGAATCAAAAACAGCTCCTGACTTGATTTTATTCATGCCCAATAAAAAATCCTCATATTTAAACAGAGCTCTTGCAACATTCTACTGTAAACTATAGTTTACAGGGTCACCTGGCAAAATTTGACCTATGCACATTTTTCACCAAGGAGGCCATTTTAGAAATGCTAGTTAGGCACCATTTACACTTGTAAGAAGTTGCTATATATGAGTAAACGGTCTTATGTATAAGGTGAAATTTTAATTTATGGAATAATTTCCTTTCCTGGAGTCCTGCTAGACCAGCCCAGACAAGTGAGTTGTGCCCCTCTGCCAAAAGATGATGGAGACAGAGAAAGAATAGAAACTTCCAATGATATCATCACTGGTACTAAGGTTGGTGCAACTAAGAGCAGCCCTCAGTATTGACTTCACAAAGCATATAGAATGAACCTACACCTAGGATAACTAAACACAACCTCTGAAGAAAGGTCAAAGAACGAAAAACCAGGAAGAAAGGACAGGGTGGCTTCACAACTATAATAAAAAGAACATAAGATATGTCCAAACTGGGTCATACCAAAGATTTATCAAGCACAGTATCCTGTTTCCAACAGTGGCCAATCCAGATCACTAACAGCTTTTACTACATCCTCTGGTAATGTATTTCAATGCGTAATCAAACTCTGGAATTCATTCCTGGAGAATGTGGTAAAAACTGTTAGCGTAGCTGGATTCAAAAGAGGTTTGGACAAGTTCCTGGAGGAAAAGTCCATAAACCACTATTAAGGACAACCAGGGACATTTCACTGCTTACTGAAGGAAAAGCAACATGGAATCTGTGTACCTTTTTGGGAACCTGACAAGTACTTGTGACCTGGATTGGCTGCTGTTGGAAACAGGATACTGGGCTTGATGGACCTTGGTCTGACCCAGTATGGCATATCTTATGCTCTTACAAATACCTGTCAGGTTCCCAAAAAGTAAACAGATTCCATAATACTTATCCTGGGGTAAGCAATGGATTTCCCCAGTATACTTTAATTGTTTATGGCCTTTTCCTCCAGGAACGTTTCCAAATCTCTTTTAAACCCACTACACTAATGGCTTTTACTACATACTGCGCCAATGGATTCCAGAGTTTGATTATGTGCGGAATGAAAAAATATTTTCTCTTAGTCTTCACACTAGAAGCCCCAAAAGGAATTTTACCTAGAAACCCCAAAGCGCATCAATTGACGCATTATCATGACGACTGCGTTTAGCATGAAATGCAGATGTGAATGTGAAGTTACTTATTTGTTAAATACGTGCAGTATGTGATGTCATTACATGACGTCATCGTTTATTGTTTGTAATGTCGGAATAAAACTGTAAACAGCGATTGAGATGCGCTACCTAGCGGGAACATGAATTTATACCTAGAAGCCCCAAAGTACGTCAATCGACGCATCCAAGACAATTGAGTACGTCAATTGACGTACTTTGGGGCTTCAAGGTATAAATTCATTTTCCCGCTAGGTGGTGCATCTGTCATTCATTTTCGATGCACATATTTGAACATCTTGACCTTGCTAACAAAGTCATGGAACATGACTGACATGGTTCTAGCAGTGACGCTGGTATACAACTTCGAAGATGCATTTGCTTCAATTGACACACTTTGGGGCTTCTAGTGCTGCATATGCCTTGTAGCACTATATAAATGATTAATAGTAGTTGTAGTAAAAGTAGATTCCTTTCCTTTCCCAGATCCTGGTTCAGGCAGGAAACATGGGAGGGCTCGACTAGGACTAGCCATGGGGCTTGCCAAAATGGCAGCATTTCCCACCCTACCAAGGCCTTCAGGTAGTTAAGGAGAAGAGTGGAGAGATCAAGCCGAGCGCGAGGAAACACCAGAAGCCACAGTCAGATGACACCCTGATGGTCCACAGCACAAGGTTCGCACATCCCCTCATTTGTCAATGTAAATTTCTTCCTACACACGATGCAGTGCTTAGTGCAGCCTGGAAAATGTTCAGGCTGCACTGCAGCTTAGCTATGAAGAGAAATGAAGCAAAGGAGCAAGTACCAGAGCTCCCTTAAGTATCTGTGGCTCACCCTCTTTCCTTCCCCAGAGTGTCTGGCTGAAAGCCCGGCCCCCTGCCTGCAGCCTAAGCAGGTTGGTTGGCTGGAAGTCTGGTCTCACAGCTGCTGCATAGAACCAATATGGGGCACTCTTCCAAGACAGCATGCTCTAGGCCCCCCCCCCCCAACGTGGTAAAGCCCCAATTAACCAGATGCAACAACAAAAGAGTTCCACTTACCCAGGGAGCCTTCCAATGTCCCCCCTTCATCACCATCTTCTTTTACTCCTCCTTGTCTTTGTAAGGCCCAGAGAAAGGTGGGAGGAGGTAGAAAAAATAATGGCAGTGGAAAAGTAAGAAACTGAGAAGGAACAGTAAGGCAAAGGCTTAACCAGTCAGTGCAGGCACTGATGGGGAACTGACTTCCCCTAACATCCAAATGGGAAACTCCAGAGAGTATCTGCAGATATGCCCTGGAGACGTCTGCTACCTGGGCTCTACTGAAAAGACAACTCGCGAGACGGCTGCAGAGGCACACCAGGCCCTCATTACACCAATCAAGCATTCACCATCTGCTGGAGAAAGAGAAATACTGAGAAGTGCCTGTAGCTGCACCAGCCCTAGTACCAGTAAAGACATCTCCATCATCTGCTGGCAGGGGGAATGACCCACTTATCCAGACGGTCTATAGCAGGATGATCAGGAATTACTGTAGAAATTTTAGAAAAGCCACTATTTAAACCCACAGCATGCACAAAATTTGAAGGGGGCATGTTCTGCACACGGTTTGAGTGGACCTTAAAATTATCCTCCTAAAGATCAAACTATTTCTCCATCAGCATTTACACCTGCTCCAAGGCATGCTTACCACTGTCAGTTTAATGCTTTGTTTGGTAAAATGTCTATTCCCATTGTATGGGCAGCCAAATACACAGGGAGGCATATTCAAGGCATTTATGCTGGTTAGTTCCGCTGAATAGCCCCACCTAACCGGGTTAGTATCGGGGTGTTCTGGGGGCAGTGCAGGCTGGCAACTTTAGTGGATCAGCAGAGATATTGAGTCGCTAATCAGCTAACTCAAACACCTAAAGTTAGGATGGTTGAAAGGCTGTCCTAACTTTAGGTGTTTTAGCTATCTGGCCAATGGCTCAATAGCCTAGCACTGAATATCCAGTTTTAAGTTAAAGAGTTGAGAGCACACCTCTAACTGTATTGGCTGGCACCACTGAATATTCCCCCTCCCCCAGATGTTTTTCCTGTGGCCTTCTATGTATTTTACAAAAAGCACTGTGTTCAGCAAGTCTTTTGTAAAATACAATGCAAGCGGTAACATTGATGTTCTTTGGCCGCCTTCCATGATCTATACAAATTGGGCCTCACATATGTTTTCATGACAGAAGTCATGTTAAAAAAACCCAAATATATCTTTTCTGAACCATAACTAGTAGATACAAACAAGCAAAATAACCAGAAGAAAACTGACTATATAATTTAATAATCTGTGCAGTACTCCAGGTATTGCCACCCCTGCACTAAACGGCCATGTCTACAGAGCCATGATAGGCTTTGCAGCGCAATGTGGTGCTGTTGGGGGTGTGCACAGCATTTTCCCCATCGGATAAATGCAACGCGTCAGCGCAGTGAATGCAGCTAACGCCATCCATTGAGGTTGTGTTAGTTGCATCCATGATGTCTGCAAAACGTGTGGTTACCACACGCTACCGACGCTTGCGGTAACGGCACATTACAAGCACGCCCACTCTCCGCCCACCCTGTGCTATCTGCATTTGGCCCACGTTAGCTATTACTGTGTTGCGCTTTTCCCACCTTATTACCGTGTTAATAGCTAATGCACTTTACTAAACGTTTTAAACATATTTGGGTGGTTAAAATTTACCTGATTTTAATAAGTAAAACATGTTTTAGCTGCTACTAGATCAGAGGTGGGCACTACAGCCTGTGAGACAAAACTGGCTCACCGATGCATTTTTTCTGGCTCGCTTCACATTGGGAATAAACATCACCTCCAGCCTGCCAACACTACAGCTGTGGTCAACATAATTGGCACCCTTGCATTTTAGGCATGTTGTGTACAATATCTTTGAGAAAGAATTGGAAATATTCCAACTGTATGTCATCATAATATTTTAATAGTATGTACAAAGGTATACAACAACAACAAAAAAGATATATGTGCAATTCAGATGTAGTCATTTCTGAGAAAAACACAAAATATGGCCTGGACAGGATTAATAGCACCCTTCACTAAAATTTGGTTGCACAACCCTTAGCAGTAATGGCAGCCTCCAAACATTTCTGTAGCCATCTATAAGTTTCATATATCTATCTGCTGGTAGTTTCTCCCACTCTTCAACTGCGATTTGCTCCAGCTCATGAATGTTTCCAGGATTCCTTTTTACCAATGGCAGATTTCAGCTCTTACCAAAGGTTCTTGATTACACTGAGATCAGGACTTACTGCTGGCCAGTTTAAAACAGTTTATCTTTTCATTGTACTTTTGGTTGTATGTTTTGGGTCATTGTCCTGCTGGATGACCCATGACCTTCGACACAGATCTAGCTTTCTGACATTAGGCAGCACATTTCGCTCCAGAATTCCTTAGAGTACTCCAACTTCATGATTCCTTTAATATGTTCCAGGCCTTCAATTCCTGAGGTAGCAAAACAGACCCACAACATTATGGAACCTCCACCATATTTAACTGTAGGAAGGGTGTTTTTTTTCCTCCTAAGCTTAATTTCTTTGCCTGTAAATGTATCACTGTTGTGTATTACCAAAGAACTCAAGTTTGATTTCATCTATCCATCAAACATTTTCCCAGAAGGATTGTGGTTTCTCAAGGTGGGTTTGGGCAAAGATCAGGCGTGCCTTTTTATGTCTTTGAGCAGTGGGGTCCTCCTTAGCCTTCCCCCATGAAGTCCTCCTTTGTTTAGTGCACAGTGTATGGTTCGGGTGGAAAACACCACTCCAGATGAGCCTTAAGCAATTTGAATGTTGTACATGGTGTTTTTCCAGCAGTTTACACTAATGTTCACAGACTTCTTGAATTAATTTTCCTCTTCCCACCACATCCTGGGAGGTTCTTGACAGTTCCATGAGCAGACAACTTCTTAATAACATTGTGAACTGTAGACAAATCTCAAGGTCTTTGGAGATGGCCTTGTATCAAGTTTAATAATGACGTTTCTGACACTCTCAGGCAGCTCTCTTGTCTTCACCATTGTGAAAATGGACCAGGGAGTGAATGTGGGCATTTTAAACATTAGAGCCATCATTCATTAGTTGATTCAAGTCATGTGAGTGCTGACAATTGATCACAGGTGCGTCTAATTTTACTGCAATAGGAATGTGGTTCTTCTGTTCAAATTGATTTGATTTGTTTATAAAGGTGCTAATAATCATGTCCTAATACAAAAGGTCAAACCCTAATCGGAGCAGTTCAACTAACATTTTTGTTGGACTGTGTCTGTGTGAGGACTTAGCCTCTACATCAGACTGTCCATTTTAATCAGCAATTTGTAGTAAAAAAAAAACCAGAACAATTTAGCTTAAATTTGGAAAACCAAAAGTCACTATCTGAACTACTAACCAGCTCCACAGCTCCAGCAAAATGCATATAGACAAGGTCACTGGCGACACAGTACTGATGTAGGGTCTTTGCAAATTTACTTTGAGCTGAAACGCAGCGCTGTGTCACCAATGACCTTGTCCATATGTTTTTTGCGGGAATTGTGGAACTCGTTGGTTGTTCAGATAAGTGACCTTTGGTTTTCCAAATTTAAGCTAAATTGTGTTTTTTTACTGCAAATTGTTGATTAAAATGGACACAGTCTGATGGAGAGGCTAACCCCTCACACAGACCGACAAAAAAGTTAGTTGAACTACTTTTATTCGGAATGCCACTCTGATTAGGGTTTGGCCTTTTGTATTTGGAATTGTTTAGTTAGCCTTTCCTTTTTGCCTTTGGGGGTCATTTTTGTGTTTTTTGGTGTTTAATAATCATATCCTGGCAATGTCCGTGTTTTTAATACTATTTCCTTTTTTAATTGGTCTTGTTTTATTTGATTCTTTGTGTGTCAAGTATGTGTGCATATATAGTCCAAAGTCATTTTAATGGCCACTTTTTTTTTTTTTAAAGGAGATATTGGACATTAAAGGGGTTGAACTGCAAGGGTGCCAATAATGTTGACCACCCTTGTAATATTACTCAAAGCCCAACATGTTCCCCTTCAATATTCACACAAAGATAAATATTTGAGCATTCGGTGGTAACTTTGGAAGAGTGTTGACAGGTTGGGGTAATGGTAAGAGTTTTTCATAAAATGTTGTCCATTCACCTAGCCAGAAGGAAAGCTCGCCTCTGGTGACCCAACAAGCAGGGATCACTGGAAAGTTCTGGTACATGGTATGCGAGTTAAGAGGAAACAGAAGCAAACATTCAGCATTACACATTGCAGGTCGGATCTTTGAGAGCACTCCTTCAAAAGCCTGAGTGGATCCCTTCAAACTGAATAGTCAGATAAAAAATTGTGAATTATTCCCTGGATTAGGATCCAAGTAATCCATAATCTAGAGGGATTTCTCTGCCCTCCCAGTCCTTGTATCCCAGCTCTGCCCCCCCAACCCAGCTTTAGAAATAGTAGTAAAAGCAGCAGATATGTTTCCCAATGTGGCTCGAGCCCAAAAGGCTTACCCGCCCCTGCACTGGGCTGACTTTGTATTTTAACAAAATGGCAAACAACCTCCCCACCATCCAGGTCAGCTAGAATGGAAGATTAGCTTAATATTTATACCCTACCTTTCGAAAGTAAACGCTTAATTGCATGCATTGTATAGAACTGCCCCAGAGCAATAGAACATTGCATGTATTTTCTAGAGTAAAAAGTAATTAAGACAAGGCTATAAAAGCTTGTACCCACCTTGATATCATTGTCAATGCCTCCAGAAATGATCTGGTCACTAGTGTCATTGAAGGTCACAGCCAATACCAGATAAGTTCTGAAACATCTGTATAGCGGCTTTCTTTTGGATGTCTCGCAGCTGAAAGACCCCAGAACAAAAAGCATGACTGTCTCTCCACCACTAGTACTACAACTATTAAACACTGATAAAGTGCTACAAGACGTAGGCACAGGTATGTACAGATACATACAAAAGACAGGCCCTGCTCATCAGAGCTTACAATCTAATCATGACAGTACAATAAATGAGAACAAGAGTACAAACAGGGAAGGATAAGGAGAACAAAGGATTAAGATCCAAAAGCAGCCTGAAAGAGATGAGCCTTTAGCATGGATTTGAAAAGGGAGCGAGATGAAACCTGACGTACAGAGTCAAGTAGTTTGCTCCAGGCATAAGGAGCAGCAAGGTGAAAGGATTGAAGTCTGGAGTTGGCTGTGGAAGAAAAAGGAATAGAGAGAAGCAAGCCGGAGAAAGAGCAGAGTTCACGAGGAGGGGTATAAGAGAGAGAGAGAGAGAGAGAGAGAGGTAGGTAGTGAGGAGCCGTAGAATGAATGCATTTATAGGTCAGAAGGAGAAGTTTGAATTGGATATGGAAACGGAAGGGGAGCCAATGAAGTGGTTTCAGAAGAGGGGTTATATGAATATATTGGGGCTGGCAGAAGATTTGCCGTGCAGCAGAGTTCTGTACAGATTGATGGGGAAAGAGATGACTCAAGACTAGCAAGGAGGTGGTTACAATAGTCAAGATGAAAGGTAACTAAAGAGTGAATAAGAGTTTTAGTAGTGTGTTCAGAGAGGAAGGGTTTTTCAACCTGGAAAAGAGACGGCTGGAGGGGAGATATGATAGAAGTCTATAAATTAATGAATGGAGTGGAACGGGTAAACATAGATCGATTCTTTATGGCATCAAAAAGTAGAAACACTAGGGGACATGCAATGAACCCATTCAAGACTTAGAAGAGAAAATCTTTTTTCACTCAACGCAGAATTCGTTACCAGAAGATGTAGTAAAAACTGTTAGTGTAGCTGGGTTTAAAAAAAGGGTTTGGGCAAGTTCTTGGCAAGTTAATTGTCCATAAACTATTATTAAAGAGGACCCAGTTAATCCACTGCTTGCCCCAATACAAGCATTATGGAACCTGTGTGTCTTTTTGGGAAACTGCTAGGTACTTGTGACCTGGATTGGCCACTGCTGGAAACAGGATACTGGGCTTGATGAACCTTGGTCTGACCCAATATGGCATCTCTTATGTTCTTAGGTAAGGGAAGAAACAAGCGACAGATTGTAGCTATCTATTGGACATGTGTAGAGAAGGAGAGGGAGGAGTCAAAGATGACCACAAGGTTGCAGGCTGAGGAAACAGGAAGTAGAAGAGTGTTATCAAAAGAGACAGAGAAAGGAGAAAGAGGGGAGGAGGATTTAGGGGAAAAAATAAGAAGTTCGGTTTGACCATGTTCCATTTTAAATGGCAGTGAGACAGCCATACAGCGATGTCAGATAGGAAGGGAGAGATACGGGTTTCTAGCGTCAGAGAAATGTCAGGTGTAGATAGATTTGAGAGTCAGCAGCATAAAAATGATACTGAAAGCCATGGGAGGAGATGAGAGCACCAAGGGACAGGGTATAGAAAGAGAGAAAAGGAGAGGGCCTAGAAGAGACCCCTTGGGATACAACTACTGGGAGTGGGATGGCCATAGAGGAAGCACTGCCTGAACAAACACTGAAAGAGTGATGGGAGAGATAAGAAGAGAACCAGGACAGGACAGAGCCCTTAAAACCAATGTGTCGAGGAGAAGGTGATAGTCAACAATGTCAAAAGCAACAGAAAGGTCGAAAAGAATGAGGACAGAGTAAAGGCCCTTGGATTAAGCCAGGAAAAAGTCACTGGAGACTTTGGCAAGAGCAGTTTCAGTAGAATGTAAGGGATGAAAGTCAGATTGAAGTGGATCTAAGAGGTCTTGAGAGGAGAGAAAATCATGGTAATGGTGGAGAATCACATGTTCAAGTAGTTTGGAAATGATGAGAAGAAAGGAGGTGGGTCAATAATTAGAAGGACAAGTAGGGTCACGTGAAAGTTTCTTGAGGAGAGGGTGTGACCACAGCATGCTTGAGGGCTGCAGAGTAAGTTGTAGTGGAGTTACCCTCTGCCAACCCCAGCTGTGAATGGGCATAAACAATACTAGCCAACAACATCAGCTCCATGCACTAATCTCACCCGTGTTCAAACCATAAACACATCCCAGCTATCAGTGCTGGTCCCATTTTGCATGTTATTTATTTACAAAATATATATTACTTTCCCACAAAAATGTTTGATCAAAGCAGTGAACAATAAAATTCAAAAACACAAACAAATATTAAAAGCCTCCCATCCACATGGAGGAGTAGCCTAATGGTTAGAGCACTGGTTTGGGAACCAAGAGACCATGGTTCAATTCCCACCAGTGCTCCTTGTGGCCTTGGGCAAGTCACTTAACTTGGATTTTTCCGAGGCAATGGAGGTTATCAATGTCCCTGTTTAATGTACATTACGAAGTTTAAGTTGCAGTGTAAACCGCTTTGACTGAAATAAAGTGATATAAAATAAACCCCTATTAAATAATGCATATGCAGACTACTGTATATGAATTATGCGGTCTCACATGTTCACCTGGAACTAGTAAATGTTTAGCATAGCACTACACACTGGCAAGGAAAAGCTCTAATAGCCAGATTCCCTCTAGCAACTTGCCACACAGACAAATACTAAGACTCAAGTGGACATTATTAGACATTAGCCACCCCATTACTCAATGGTTTTGGTACAGCTAAGCACATGTTCAGTTTCTTTTCCTCTGGCCAATAACAGCATAAAGAGCAATTCTTAGTCATAATCTTAAAACACAGAACCACCACCTCCAGAGAAGCCAAGAAAATCTCTAAATGGCCCATCACATTTTCTCAGCAGGGGTGTATTCTGAGAGGATTATTTAAAGTCGTCATACATCCCTTTTTTTGGGAACAGGCATTCAAAATCTCTCAAGAGGCAGCATTTCCGCAAAGAACGAAAGGCGTAGAACAAAAATGTTTGAGAGTTGGTTCAAACAGGGTAGATGAAGGAAGATAGTTGTAAAGAATTTATTGCACTACAGACCCACTATTACATGGACATAGGGGTCCAAGACATCTGACCACATTATGAGCTAATCTGCATTATACTGCCATAGGAATCCTCTGGCCTATTCTCTACAAAATTACTTCTTGTTAAAAATATAATTACTGATGGATTACAATCTCTTGGCAGCAGTGCCACTACCTACGGAGGTGAGGGAGAAATGGTGGCACACGTCATGCTCCCTCTCTCCAAGCCAGTTCCTTGTTGATGTTCAGCACAGCTTCCCCCTCCGCAATGTCCACCAGCACCAACTGCAGGCGCCAGATGGCCAGCATAAATGCTGACAGCAGCTATACCAGCACCTCTCCTCTGCTGGGAACACACCAGCATCGCTCACCGTCTCTTCCACCTCTGCTTGTGCTTCTCTGTCCACTGGTTTTTAGGACATTTTTTTCCTTCATTTGTCTTTGCTCTACTACTTCCCAACACTCTCTCTTCTTCCATTTCTCTTTCCCTTCTGGAATTCAACCCCCCCCCCCCTTTGCTAAAATCTCATCACTATCTCTTCCCCTCAAGAACCTCGTCCTTTCCTGTGGTCCTTGCCTCCTTAAGGAAATGATCTCTCAGCCTGTGCTACAGGAAGGGGAATCCCAGGCATCTGTTGGCTTTGCCTTTTTTCTTTTTTCTTTTTTTTTGGGGGGGGGGGGGAGAGAATTTATTTATTTGAGAGATGTATATACCGCTAAGGGAATAGGTACTGTAGCGGTTTACAAAAGATAAATCAGTAATGCTTATAAATGAGACAGAAACATACTGTGACATCCATATAACAACAGATTACAAAGAAACATTGAGGAGAGGAATCAAGTAACACAACAATAAAATTCAGGGACAATTGAGAAAAAACAAATTATTTATACAAAAGGGGAGGAGAAGGAAGCAGTAGAGGGAAAAATAAACTAGGCTTTAGAGAAAACGTAGGTTTTCAGTCCTGCTATAAAAACTTTAAATAGAAAGAGTCAAGTCGGAATTTGGAGGGGAGGGAGTTCCACAAATGTGGCGCTTGGAACATGGAAGCAATTCATCTGTACATAATTAGATGCAAAACATTTTTCGCTGGGATGACCAAAAGGTTTTCGGTTGAGGAGCGACGTGAACGCGAAGGGTAATAAGGAATATGGTGAGAGTGGAGATTAGCAGGTACAACACGGCGAGTTAACAGGAGGATCTTAAACTGAAACTGAAAAGAGTCGGGGAGCCAATGTTGTTCTCATAATAAAGGTGCGACATAGTCAAAACGTTTAGCGTTATGTAAGTTTGACGGCAGTGTTTTGTATTGTTTGCAGCCGTGTCAGCTGAAACTGGGGGATTCCCGACAGTAGAGAGTTACAATAATCAAGTTTAATTATGACAAAGAAGTGAAGACGTATTCTGAGAGCTTGACGGTCAAGGAACAGCTTTACTGTCCTTATTCTTTAATAAGAAGAAGCAGTTCATCACAATGCTCAAGATATGGGAGGCACAGGGGAGCTGATCTGGCAAGGAGGGGATTTTTGATTGTGAAATCCAAAGGGTCTCAGTTTTGCTGAGTTTAAGGATCATCTTATTCATCTCTGACACAAGCACTCTTTTCCAGGGTAGATTATGTTGCCCTAAAGCTGCATAGGGACTACCGTTTTGCCATTAGAATACTGCATTGTGGAAACACAAGGTTTATTTTGCCAGTAAAATATCTAAAAATGTGTTCTTTAGCACCGGAACAAAAGAAAAAAAAAAACCCTATTATAAACGATCCAGCGTAATAGCGAGTCTACAGTGTATTTGGGAAATGTACGTGATGCAGGGTTAGGTATGAGATCACATATTGTTAATGTGCTACACTAGACATTTTATAAGCTGCGACTCTGAGGTGTTATGTGAACCCATTTGATTTCAAATGGCAGCACCATCTTTAGTTCTCCCTTATCTTGACTACTGCAGTGTATCATATCAAGGTTTTCTGGAGGTAGTGATGAAACCTTTACAGATTTTACAGCATTTCACTACACGCCTACTCTACAAGTTTGAGGCATGGTACAATACATCAAACTACCACATTCAATAAGTTATGTCATCCTGGATCCTACCCATCCACCCCCCCCCCAAAAAATAATGCAGATATAATCAAACCCATGTCCCCCCCTCCCCCCCCCATACAACCCTTCCTTACTAATTCTAAACTAGAGAAGAGGCCAAAATGCCTATATAAACAGCCAGGCTTTAACCTGTTTCCGGGAAAGGAGAAGGTCTCTTTCCTGCTGGAGATCCAGTGGCAGGCTATTCTATAAACTAGGCGCTACATAAGAAAAGGCACTATGGCGCATCACTTGCAACCGCAGTACCTTTCAATACTTGCAGCAGGGCCTGCTGGGAAGCCAGCATATATATGGTTACGATACTCAGGGCTGGCGTATACAAATAATCTTAAACTGGGTCTGAAAAGCCAACAGGTAGTCCGTAAACAGAGGTCAAAAGTGGAGTCACATGAGCATACCTTCTTTTTACCCCATATAAGATGTGCTGCCGTGTTGCGAATCAAATGCAGCCTATGTAACTCTTAGGAAGTGCAAAATGCTGCAGCAAGGATTCTTATAACTATCACTGCTAGAAACACTATTGCTTTAAATGGAAACAAATGTTGCTTCCTACCTGCCAAAAAGTATAAAAAGAAACCTCTGGGGGGGGGGGGGGGAGTGGGGTGGGGGGGGAACCGTTTTGATGGAAACTTGCGGCATATTCCCACCACTGTGGTCCCCCCCCACCCCACTCCCCCCCCAAGAGGTTTATTTTTATACTTATATATATATATGACTCAAGTAAACAAGCTTGTTATCCCTCTTAACTTCGTCCTAGGTTCTCACTCACACCCAAATTTTTTGTTTCAATTTTCAAATTCATATAAAAATTCAAATCTTACCCTTCCCTCCTCATTCGACCTCCAGCTTTGTTCTACTGCTGCCACTCACTGCCTCAACCTTGAGTCTTCTCTAATTGCTTACCCTCAAACTTCTGTACCTCACCTTATTGGACCATCACCTGCTAAGCTTCACTCTTCATCACCTGCCGCCAGGGCCGGATTTACCTTGAGTGAGGCTCTACGCCAACAAAAATTGTGGGCCCCCAGCGGGGGCGGCCCAAGGGGGGTACGGGGCCTCATTTGCATAAATATTTGCATAATGTTACCATATACTAACTTTTAGTAAACGTGCCTCTTAATGAGTGTATGGATAAAGAAAGACTAAAAGATTTCTACATTACTATAATCCAGTGCCAACTGCCAGACACATTAGGAACTACTACAAACACTGCCCATTTAGAACCCATAGCAAACCCGCCGTATCCTAACAGCACTACCAGGACTCACAAAGCACCATACCCTACCTATCAAAAGGCAACACTGCAAATATTAAACCAATACATTTCAGAGAACAATACATGACCTACTGGGGAAAGAGAACAAGTGGCAATGTCAAATAGGAATTATATAAACAGAACACCTCAGCTCAGTTACACATGCAGAACATAGACCATCACCAAACAAGTAATCACAATTTAGAAACAGGAAGACAATAATTAAACTGGGAATCCCAAAAGCCAAACTTGGAATGTACAACACTGTAGAAATAAAACTATACATTAATTTGCTCTTGTACTAAACAAAGCGCAGACGTTAATGATGCACATTTACCAGAGCTGACATATTCCAATTAATAAATTCAAAATAAAGAGATATTTTTCTACCTTTTGTGCATTTTTTTCAGCTGCAATTGCTCCAGCCACTTTCTTCTGGTTTCTTTGTGTCTTCTGCTAACTCTCCATCGTCTGCTGTCCATTTGTCCTTTCTTCTCTCCTAGTTTTTTTCCATCTCTCTCTACATCTGCTTTAACATACTAATCTTTCTCCTTTTGCTCTTTCCTCATTCCTATTTCATCAACTCAAATTTTACCCCTCCATCCTCAATCCCCACTTACTCTCCCAATACCCGGCCAATTGTAGATTTTTTATCCCTCCCACACAAAATATTTTTCCCTTCTCCATTTTACTCTTCCAGCCCCATCCCATTCTAATCCTCCCCCAATATCAGCTCCCTTCTAGTTCCAGCCTCACCCAGCATCCATTCCCTTCTAGTCCCTGCATCAGCCCATTTCCAGTCCTAGCAACCCCCCAACCCAATACCAGTCCTAGCCCCCCATCAACCCACTTACAGTCCTAACCCCCCATCACCCCATTTTCAGTTTAAGCCCCCCCTATAACCCATTACCAGTCCTAACCCCCATCAGCCCACTTCCAGTCCTAACCCCATCAACCCATTTCCAGTCAGCCCCCCATAGCCCATTGCCAGTCCTAACCCCCCCCCCCATCAGCCCACAGCCCATTACCAGTCCTAACCCCATCAGCCCACCTCGTCTTAAGCCCCCAGCCCATTTCCAGTCCTAGCCCCCCCATAGCCCATTACCAGACAGCCATCAGCCCAAAGCTCATTACCAGTCTTAACCCCCCCATAGCCCATTACGAGTTCTAAACCCCCCACCAGCCCATTAACAGTCCTAACCCCATCAGCCCACCTCCAGTCTTAACCCCCCCAGCCCCTTTCCAGTCCTAGCCCCCCCATAGCCCATTACCAGACGGCCCCCATCAGCCCACAGCCCATTACCAGTCTTAACCCCCCCCAAAGCCCATTACCAGTTCTAAACCCCCCCCCAACAGTCCACAGCCCATTACATCCTAACCCCATCAGCCCACCTCCAGCCTTAACCCCCCCAGCCCATTTCCAGTCCCAGCCCCAGCCCCCCCAATAGCCCATTACCAGTCCTACCCCCCCCCATTGGCCTAAAGTAAAATTTAATTTAAAAAAAAAACCTGCTGGCTGCCGCCGCGGGGCCCCCTCTGCTGCCGCGGCAGCATGGACTGACCCGCGGGGGCCCCCTCTGCAAGCTGAATCCGTCGGTCCGTTGGTCCCTCCCTCCCTCCGTGCAGGCTGTGAGAGGCGCGAAGGGAGAGTGTCTCCCTCGCGTCTCTGTTAAGCCCACAGGGGCTGATGGGAAATCCCCTGCGGGCTTAACAGAGACGCGAGGGAGACACTCTCCCTTCGCGCCTCTCACAGCCTGCACGGAGGGAGGGAGGGACCGACGGATTCAGCTTGCAGAGGGGGCCCCCGCGGGTCAGTCCATGCTGCCGCGGCAGCAGAGGGGGCCCCGCGGCGGCAGCAAGCAGTTTTTTTATTTTATTTTATTTTTTAAAAAAAGCTAATTTGTTCTATTTTTGTGGGCCCTTGCCAGCTGTGGGCCCTACGCCATGGCGTACATGGCGTATAGGTAAATCCGGCCCTGCCTGCCACCTCAACCTCGCCCTGTCTCCTCCAACCTCTTCAGAAATCTTCAAGCTATTGACCTATTGGCTCTCTCCTCCACTGTCTCATCACCTCTTTCCTCCACTATTTATTTATTTAGACAGTTCTGTATACCACCTTACCCTTCAATCAAAGTGGTCAACAAGACATCATCCGAGTCTGTTGATGAGGCAGTAGCTTCCTATAACGCTGCACTCTCCTCTGCTCTGGATGCTCTCACTCCTCTTATGTCATGTCCTGTGAGGCACACTATACTGCAGCTCTGGCTGTCTTCCACTACCCACTATCTACATTACTGTGCCCATTCAGCTGAGAGCGCTTGGCTCAAATCCTACACTCTTGCGGACTTTCTACACTTCAAATCAATGCCTGTCTCTTTCCAGTCGGTCATAGCACTGGCCAAACAAGACTATAATGTCCATCTGACTAACTCTCTTGCCTCTGACCCTTGCCGCCTCTTTAAAACTCTCAACTTTCTCCTCAAGGTACCTCCGCCTCCGACCCCAGCTTCCCCTTCTGCCCAAACCTTGGCTATTTCCATGATAAAATCCACAAGATCACACTCCAATCCAACATGAGGTCAGCTATTTCCTCTCCTCACCCTCTTCACTCCCAACTCCCTCCCTCCCCACCTCTGCTACCCTTCTTTCCTCCTCCCAGGGCCGGCCCGTCCATTGAGCAAGAATGTTTTTTGCACAGGGCCCCGCGTTTCAGGGGGCCCCACGCAAAAAACATTCTTCATCATCCCAAGTTATAAAAAAAAAAAAACAAACAAACACAGCTGCTTCTGCCGCGGCAGCATCAAGAGTGCTGCCGCGGGGCCCCCCCTGCCCGACAGCCTCCCTGCATCGTAGGCTAGCGTTGAATCCCCGAACGCGGGCTTCTTTCAGAGCCACGAGAGTTTTCTTTCTCGCGGCTCTGTTAATCCCGCCGGGGCTGATGGGAAATCCCCGGCGGGATTAACAGTGCCGCGCGAAAGGAAACTCTTGCGGCTCTGAAAGAAGCCCGCGTTCGGGGATTCAACGCTAGCCTACGATGCAGGGAGGCTCTGCCGGGCAGGGGGGGCCCCGCGGCGGCACTCTTGATGCTGCCGCGGCAGAAGCAGCTGGTTTTTTTTATTTTTTATTTTGGGATGATAGGGGGAAGGGGGTTTAGGACTGGTAATGGGCTATGGGGGGGGGGAGGCTAAGACTGGAAGTGGGCTGATGGGGGGGTTAGGACTGGTAATGGGCTATGGGGGGGCTAAGACTGGAAATGGACTGATGGGGAGGTTTAGGACTGGTAATGGGTTAGGGGGGGGCTAAGACTGGAAATAGGCTGATGGGGGGCTAGGCCTGGAAATAGGGTGATGGGGGGGTTAGGACGTAATGGGCTGATGGGGGGGTTAGAAATAGTAATGGGCTATGGGGGGGCTAGGACTGGAAATGGGCTGATGGGGGGTTAGGACTGGTAATGGGCTGGGGGGGCTAAGACTGTTAATGGGCTGGGGGGGGGTTGCTAGGACTGGAAATGGGCTGAGTGGAAGGAGGGCTTGAACTGCAAATAGCTGATGGGGACGGGGGCTTGGAATGGAAATGGGTTGTGAGGGGGAGAGAGCTAGGACTGGAAATGGGTGAGTGGGGGGGGGCTAGGACAGGAAATGGGCTGATGGAGGGGCTAGAATAGGACTGGAAATTGGCTGTTGGGGGGGTGCTAAGATTGGAAATGGGCTGTGGTGGGGGTTTGGAATGAAATGGACTCATGAAGGGGCTAGAACTGGAAGTAGGCTCATGGGGGGCTTGGATTGGAAATGGGCTGAGTGGAGGGGAGCTAGGATTTGACATGGGCTGATGGGCTCATGGGGGGCTGGGATTGGAAATGAGCTGATGGAGGGACTCGGATGGGACTGGAAATAGATGGGGGAGCTAGGACTGGAAATAGGCTGATGGTGGGTCTAGGATAGGACTGGAAATGGGCTTATGGGGGGCTAGGACTGGAAATGGGCTGATGCGGGGACTAGAAGGGAGCGGATGCTGGGTGGGACTGGAACTAGAATGGAGCTGATGTTGGGGGAGGATTAAAATGGGATGGAGCTGGGAGAGTGAAATGGAGAGGGAAAAAATATTTTGTGTGGGAGGGAAGACAAATCTACAATTGGCCGGATATTGGGAGAGTAAGTGGGGATTTAGAATGGAGGGGTAAAATTTGAGTAGATGAAATAGGAATGAGGAAAGAGCAAAAGGAGAAAGATTAGTATGTTAAAGCAGATGTAGAGAGAGAATGGAAAAAAACTAGAAGAGAGAAGAAAAGACAAATGGACAGCAGACGATGGAGAGTTAGCAGAAGACACAAAGGGGCTTGTTTACAAAGCCGCGGTAGTGGTTCGCGATCGCAATCGCAGCCGCGGCCCCATTGAAATCAATGGGGCCGCGGCTCCGATTACGATCGCAAACCGCTACCGCGGCTTTGTAAACAAGCCCCAAAGAAACCAGAAGAAAGTGACTGGAGCAATTGCAGCTGAAAAAAAATGCACAAAAGGTAGAAAAATATCTCTTTATTTTGAATTTATTAATTGGAATATGTCAGCTCTGGGAAATGTGCATCATTAACGTCTGCGCTTTGTTTAGTACAAGAGCAAATTAATGTATAGTTTTATTTCTACAGTGTTGTACATTCCAAGTTTGGCTTTTGGGATTCCCAGTTTAATTATTGTCTTCCTGTTTCTAAATTGTGATTCCTTGTTTGGTGATGGTCTATGTTCTGCATGTGTAACTGAGCTGAGGTATTCTGTTTATGTAATTCCTATTTGACATTGCCACTTGTTCTCTTTCCCCAGTAGGTCATGTATTGTTGTTCTCTGAAATGTATTGGTTTAATATTTGCAGCGTTTCCTTTTGATAGTTAGGGTATGGTGCTTTATGAATCCTGGTAGTGCTGTTAGGATACGGCGGGTTTGCTATGGGTTCTAAATGGGCAGTGTTTGTAGTAGTTCCTAATGTGTCTGGCGGTTGGCACTGGATTATAGTAATGTAGAAGTCTTTTAGTCTTTCTTTATTCATACACTCATTAAGAGGCATATTTACTAAACGTTATGGGCTATGGGGGGGGCTAGGACAAGGAAATGGGCGGGTTAGGACTGGAATGGGCTGTGGGGAGGCTACGACTGGAAATGGGCTGATGGGGGTTAGGACTGGTAATGGACTATGGGGGGGGGGCTAAGACAAAATGGGGTGATGGGGGGCTTAGGACTGGTAATGGGTTAGGGGGGCTTAGGATCGGAGATGGGCTGTTGGGGGGGCTTGGATTGAAATGGACTCATGGAGGGGTTAGAACTGGAAGTAGGCTCATGGGGGGCTTGGATTGGAAATGGGCTGAATGGAGGGGAGCTAGGATTTGATATGGGCTGATGGTGGGGCTAGGAAAGGAGTAGAAATGGGCTGATGGGGGCTGGGATTGGAAATGAGCTGATGGAGGGACTCGGTTGGGGGAGCTTGGACTGGAAATGGGCTGATGGTGGGGCTAGGATAGGACTAGAAATGGGCTTATGGGGGGCTAGGACTGGAAATGGGCTGATGCGTGGACTAGAAGGGAGTGGATGCTGGGTGGGGCTGAAGGGAAGGGAACTAGAAGGGAGCTGATGTTGGGAGAGGATTAGAATGGGATAGAGCTGGGAGAGTGAAAAAATATTTTGTGCGGGAGGGAAGACAAATCTACAATTGGCCGGATATTGGGAGTGTAAGTGGGGATTGAGGATGGAGGGGTAAAATTTGAGTGGATGAAATAGGAATGAGGAAAGAGCAAAAGGAGAAAGATTAGTATGTTAAAGCAGATGTAGAGAGAGAATGGAAAAAAACTACAAGAAAGGACAAATGGACAACAGACGATGGAGAGTTAGCAGAAGACACGAAGAAACCAGAAGAAAGTGGCTGGAGCAATTGCAACTGAAAAAAAATGCACAAAAGGTAGAAAAATATGTTCCTGTTTCTAAATTGTGATTCCTTGTTTGGTGATGGTCTATGTTCTGCATGTGTAACTGAGCTGAGGTATTCTATTTATGTAATTCCTATTTGACATTGCCACTTGTTCTCTTTCCCCAGTAGGTCATGTATTGTTATTTTCTGAAATGTATTGGTTTAATATTTGCAGTGTTGCCTTTTGATAGGTAGAGTCTTGTGCTTTGTGAGTCCTGGTAGTGCTGTTAGGATACGGCGGGTTTGCTATGGGCTCTAAATGGGCAGTGTTTGTAGTAGTTCCTAATGTGTCTGGGGGTTGGCACTGGATTGTAGTAATATAGAAATCTTTTAGTCTTTCTTTATCCATACACTCATTAAGAGGCATGTTTACTAAAAGTTAGTGTAAGGTAACATTATGCAAATATTTATGCAAATGAGGCCCCGCACCGAGTCTCCGCACATGGCCCCGCACCCCCCTTGGGCCGCCCCTGCCTCCTCCAAACTCACTACCTGCTCCTCTGATCCCATTCCCACATGTATCCTAAGCTCCATCTCCTCCACTGTTGTCCCCTCCATCTCTCATATTCTCAATCTATCACTCTCCATGGCAACTGTCCTTGCAGCCTTCAAGCATGCTGTAGTTACATCTCTCCTCAAGAAACCCTCACTAGACTAACTAGCCTTCTAACTAATCGAACCACTTCACTCCCCTTCATTTCTAAACTACTTGAACATGTGTTTCATCGCCATTACCTCGACTTTCTCTCCTGGATCCTTTCCAATCTGGCTTTCGTCCTTTACATTCTACTGAAACAGCTCTTGCCAAAGACTCCAGTGACTTGTTTCTGGCAAAATTCCAATCCTCAATCTTTTACTCAATCCTCAATCCTTTACTCAATCCTCATCTTTCATGACCTTACTGCTGCTTTTCATACTGTTGACCACAACCTCCTCCTCAATACTTTGTCCTCGCTTGGTTTTAAGGGTTCAGTGTTATCCTGGTTCTCCTCTTATCTCTTCCATTGCTCCTTTAGTGTTTGTTTTGGTGGATCCTCCTCTGCTGCTAACCCAGTCTCAGTTGGTGTACCCCAAGGATCTGTCTTGGGTCCACTCCTTTTCTCTCTTTATACCCAGTCCCTTGGCACACCCATCTCTTCCCATGGCGTTCAGTACCATCTTTATGCTGATGACTCCCAGTTCTACCACACTACACCTGAAATCTCTCCAGCAATCCAGGCCTGGATCTATACCTGCCTTTCTGACAGTGCTGCTTGGATATCTCACTGCTGCTTGAAACTGAACATGGCCAAAACCGAGTTTCTTATTTTCCCCCTAAACCCTCCTCTCCCCTTCCTCCCACCTGTGGCATCCTAGAATGGGCCCCGATTGTTAGTGGGAGGTATGGGAAGAAGACTGCTTTTTTGGATGGAGTGACAGTGGAGCCCTGGGAGCAACAGACTCCCTGAAAGGGCTGACCCTTAGTACCCAAACTAGAATAAGAGACAGTCTGCTTTCCCAACCAAAAATGACTAGGGTCGCAGCAACCAGAGCGGGAGGAACTGGTGCTGGAAGCGGATGAGTGCTTGGAGGAAGCTTTGGGCTTATCCTCTGGCAAGCACTGTGGTTTGATCTCACCAAGGTCCTTAAAGAACATCTCTAGATCCTCACCAAAAAGAAGACCACTTTTAAATGGAAGGCTGGCCAAGTGCGCCTTAGAAGCTGCATCCACCGATTAGTTAAGCAGAAAACAACAATGAGCCTCAGTGGCTGCCACAACCCCCCACATGGCCAATCGCAAGAGATCATAGAAGGCGTCGACCAAAAAGGCTGTAATGGACTCCAAGCAAGCCGAGTTGGTATCATCTGGCAATAACTGGACCCACCGCAGCAGTTCACAGGCCACAAAGCCCCCATACTCAGCTACCTGCGCCACCAAAGACGAAGCAGAGAAAGCCATCTTTAACAGCCCCTCTACCTTGTGGTCCTATTGATCTTGGAGGGCTATGCCACCCTCAACCAGAATGATGGTGTGCTTAGTCACTGCTGTGACCAGGGCATCTGCTTTAGGGTACCACAACCACTTATTCAAATCCTCTTGAGACTAAGAATATATTTTGCCCAACATTCGGGCACTACAGAGAGCCACATCCAGGGCGCCCCATACTTCTGAAACCATCTGTTGAAGTTCTGGTGGAAATGGAAAGGCTCTAGGTGGTGTCCTAAAGGCTCCATAGGATTTGGTCAGATGATGAAGCCAGAGAGACTGAAGAATCGGGAATGCACAGCTCTGATGCATTCTGAACAATCAGAGGCAGAACCTCCTCCCTACGGAAAAGCAAGACCATGTGAAACTCATCATCATTTTCCAGAGATTAAAATTCTCCTTCCTCCATACTGGAATTACTTCCCATACAGTCATCCATCCCTGGGTCAGCTTCCTCCTCATCCAAGAAATCTAGGTCATCAAGGGCCCACGCTAAGGACTTGAGCAGCCGGTCTTGGCTTGAGTCCATGGCCCGCTGATACTATATGCTCCCCTCAGCCCTTGAAATCCCTGCTGATGGGCTGGGATTGAGATAAGGGAGGCAACTGACCCCCTTTCCATAAGGCCCAGGCCTAATGAAACAGTGCAGCAAATTCGGCTGCTGCAGGATCCTTCAATGGAGCCACAGCATGCTGCTGCCTTGATCCTCTGCTCACCTAGGAAACCAATAAGGGGGTGGGGGAAGGATCTGCAATGTGAAGAAGCCGAAGGAGGGTCTGCCAGAGGAATCGTGGGAGGGATCTTGGAGTCCACCGGCAAAGTTGTCTGTACTCCGGGAGACAAAAACAGACCCGGAGGACTCCGAGGTCGACTGCACAAATGGTCCAAAAGAAAATGCTGCCATTTGTCGCAATCGAGACAGCAAGGAAGAAAGGAAGGTATGGTATTGTTGCATGTCGGGCACACAGGCATTGCCCGATTTCGGTGGGAAAAAAACAGCTGCAAGCAGATATTAGCAGGTCACACTCAGTGCTGCGAAAATAGTAATAATCATGGTTGTTGACTGCCACACCCCCCCCCCCCCCCTCAGTCAGATTCTGCCCGATTTCTGATCTCTGTCCACTACAAGAAGTTCTGTTGCTGGGGAGAGAGGAACGCTGCCTGCTGAGCTTTAAAGGGCCTGCACCTGATTTCTGGAAAGTGGATCCTAGGGTTTTTTTTTGAAAATAAAATAAAGGGCAGAAACAAAACAAGAAATAAAATACCGGTCACCCCGCAGAGGATCTCTCACATCAACTCAACTGATCCTCATGGTCAGGAGTTGCCCCAGAGGAAGACCAGTCAGAGCAGAGGAATCTCTCAAATATGCTCTGGTGGCTTTCACACTAAGCTAAACTGCCTGGCACCTTCAAGGCGGCTGGCAGTAGCTGAAGGCCTTAGCTGCACTGAAGATCAACCACCATCTGCTGGAGACAAAGAAAATATTGGAGAGTGCCCCTAGCTGCATTGGGTTTTATACTAGTGCTGATGTCCTTACTACACTGTTTTATTTATTTATTTATTTATCTATTTCTTCTATACCGCCCCTTCCAGAGATCAGGGGCAGTTTACATGGAACAAGTAAACAAATCTGTATACTAGTGTATACATTACATGGAACAGAGATTTTTTAACTTTATACAGATAATAGTTATTAACAGAGATTTTTAACATTGTAACTTTATACAAATAACTGTGCATTAATTGTCAAAACTATTTACATTTTATATACATTAATAAGTTTCTGTAGCGTAGTGTTGTTTTTTTCTGTGCTTCCATCATCTGCTGGTTGAGGAAGATAACCCACTTGTCTGGACTGGTCTAGCAGGAAGATCTGGAAACGAGGACTATGTGCTTCATTTATTGAAGCATGGATCCAAGAGGTTTCTTTCTTGATGTACAGATGCATTAAATCAGAGACCGTCAACTACAGAGCTTGAAAGCAAAAAACTGGTCTTGTCAGAAGAATAACAAAACCTATCAATTAAACTACATTAACATATTTATTTTCTCCAACAACCAGGTGCCTCTCTGCTTTCAAAAAGGGATACCCAATAACAAAAACTAAACCCATAAAGTGAAACCCCTATTTAAACTTAATTTTTGTCAGAAGAGACTGGAGGAGACTGGAATGGACATCCAATCACACCAGACAGCCTTTTCTATTTTTCTTTTTTTGTAAACGCTAAAACATTTTTTACTTAGCTCATCATTATATTCCAGTGAAGTTTCCATGTGTCAGACTTTTCTCTCAAATAGCGGTCGGATAGTTCATACACGACGTACGTTTCGGGCCATTAAGCCCTGTTTCAAGTGGTTACTTTCTTCCAAAATATATATTGATTCAAAAAGGGATAGGCAGAATGGACTTGGGAGGCACATGCTTGGGACTTTCCAAACCTATCCTCGTGATTCCAGGACAAGTCACATTTTCAGCACATTCACAATCAATATGCACAAAATAAATGTTCAGTTCATTAGGAAATCTAATATATGTAAACTAAGCCATGCATGTTTTAAAACCTTGATAGCAAAAGTCAACAGGACAGGTTTGAAAAGCCCCATATTAAATTTTATTTCAATTGTTACTTTTTAGAAAACAAAGTTAATAAAAATGAAACAAACAAAAAAAACCCATAAGAGCAGAGACATGCAGAATGAAGCTCATGACAATGTGGAACCATTTCCACTGAACACCGTAATCAGAGGCCATTTCTGCTGAAAGAGACAACTAAATCAAAACGTTAAGTAGAAAAACGAGAGCATGGAAAAGGCTTAGTTTTCGAGTGGGCTCCAAACTGACATTTTGGTGCACTCTCACCTGCCATCTGTGTTATAATGGAGCTCCATAACAGTACCGCTGTGTCCTTTAAGAATACCATAATTCTCACAGTCCTCATCTACAGCACTAGAACAGAGCAGAAAGGAATACATCATCAAACTATTAAGAGTATAGCAAACTCAAGTGAGCCGCTTCCGCTTACCACTAATAAACTAAATTCACGCAATGAAGGGGAAGTGGAGTAGTACATAAAATGAGTGCCCCCAAACAAGTTACCAAAACAGGCATTTAATGAGAAGAGTGTATATACTAATTGACTTACCAATCCTAACGTGAGACCAGCTAGTCATAAACTGCTTGTTATCAGAATCGGCCCACTCATTAGACAAACTAGGCAACTGCCTAGGGTAGCAAAGAGCAGAGCATTCAAAGCTCAACAACAGATTCTAACAGCTGGGGAGGGGAGAGGGAATAAGGTTTAAGGTTTGCCCAGGGTGCCAAGACCTTGAACCAACCCTGGGGCCAGTTTTGGTGGTTATGTAAGCATTCCTATACGTATTTAGAAGCACTCTTTTTATAAAAGTAGGTCTCTGCTCATGTAGCCCGACCTCTCGTTACCTCAAAGTGCATGCCTTTAAAAAGAGCGCCTGAAATACACTTTGTAACTTCATTCATTTTTAGTGTTTCCTCTATGCCATGTTGGCCCTCCCTCCACCTTACCCTGACAATTTGTCTATAGTTTGACAGGGTGAGAATACAGTGAATTAGCTCAGACATGGAGTTTTCTTACATATTAGTCTATCAAATGGGTCTGCAACTTAACGTTAAAGAGACAAAGATCCTGACAACTGGCAAAATCAATAAGTTCATTTTTGATAGAGAAGAAATTGAATTAGTTCACAACTTTAACTTACTTGGAACAACAATTAATAAAGAAAGAGCTAGCAGTCAAGAAATCCGACGATGTATTGTTCTTGGCAGAATGGCTATGAAGGACCTACAGAAGATTCTCAAGAGCAGAGATGTCTCTCTCAATACAAAAAGATTTGATTTGTCCAGGCCATGGTATTTTCAATAAAGTCATATGGATGTGAAAGTTGGACAGTGAAAAAGATAGACTAGAAGAAAACTGATGCCTTTGAATTATGGTGCTGGCGACGAATACTGTATATATCATGGACTGCCCGAAGAACAAACCAGTCAGTATTAGAGGAGATCAAGCCTAAGCTTTCCTCAGAAGCTCAGATGACAAGACTTTGACTTTCATACTTTGGACACATCATGCGAAGAGAAAGAACACTGGAGAAAAATATAATGCTGGCAAGGTAGAAGGTCACCATAAAAGAGGAAGGTCGGCAATGAGATGGATCGATACAATAACAGCAGCTATAGATTCCATTCTATCAACAATGCTTGGCTGAAGCCGAACAAAGTTTAGGTCAACTATCCAGAGGGTCACCAGGAGTTGGCACAGACTCAATGGCACTTAATCATCCTGCAGATGCTGAGGTTGCTCCATTTGGGTGAAACTTGCAACAGTAAACCTCTCCTTCGTGCCCAGAGGAGCAGCATCATGGATGCTTGCAGACTGGATGTTCTATGAGGGACCTTAAGCATAAAACAGGGAAAGATTACAGCATATTCAAAAAATTAATAAAACTATTTCTTAATAGTCAAATTTAAGAATTCATGTAATTTTTAGAAATCTAACTCAGTTTATGGCATAACGGAAAATTAGATCTTACCTGCTATTTTTCTTTCCTTTAGTCCCTCCAGTCCAGTCTCCTGGGTTCTGTCCTCTTTCCAGCAGATGGAGAATGAGCATGCCAGCTTTTGATGACATGTATGTCTTGTATATAGTTACCCCGGTTATCCAAGTTATTTATGCCCCGTTACCTGTAAACTCATATGTGTTGAATGTACTGAGCATTTTGTTCCATGTGAACCGCGCTGATGATGAATAGTGCGGTATATAAGAGACTGTAAATAAATAAATAAATCACAGGATAAGGAAACTGTACTCCACCCACCACCTCCAGCACATGGGACAGAACTGGTTGTAGTGTGAGCTGCACAGAGGGAAGCTTGGTAGTTTAAAATAAATAAATAAAAAATAGAAGGTGCTTGGGAGACTTTCTTCCTTGTATTCATTGACAAAAGGCAGTAGGTTTCTCTGTGGAAATAGTTAGGTTGCTGTGGTGCAATGGCCTGCCCCGAGGGTGCCAATGCCATTAAGTCAGCTACAAGACCCCGGGGGGGGGGGGGGGGGGAGTGGAGAGCCAGTGCCCAGTCCTTATTCAGCTCGCTGCTTGCCTAGCTCCTTTAGTGGTATTGGAGTAACTTGGTGCACTGTCGCTTTAAATTTTCCTGCCCTGTCGACTCTGCAGCGGCGGCTTTCGCTTTGCAGTAAAGCGCAACGGCGAGTGGGATTACCTTTTGCCATGGAGGCTGGAGCAAGAAGAGTAGCATCTCTTTTGTACTTTGTAATGCTTGCTCTAGCCTCAACCCCTGCTCTCCTCTTCTATGACAGGAGGGCTGTATTAGGAAAGGAAGATATAGGTTATATTTACTTTACTCTGCTCTGCTTGCTTAAGGCTCAACCCTCCCTCCTCCCTAGTACCCAGCAGCTGCTATGAATGGAGGGGCTGGCACGAAGAAGCGGTACACAGCCCATGCCTCCCCGATACAAGGAGCTTTCAATTTATGAAAGTAATGAAAGCTGGGAGGAGAGTTTCACTTCTAGGTGACTGGGAAATTCTTCAGGCTGTGGTGCCTGGAGCTCACTTGCACGCCTAGGACATAGTAACATAGTATATGACAGCAGATGAAGACAAAACAGTGTTCCCTTTATGTTCTGGATGCATTCCTCTCAGCCCCATTTCTTTTTCTCCCACAGGTCTGCCAATTCCGGGAGGGACTTTAGATCCAGTCCTGGTTTTGAACTTACATCCCCATTGAAATCAGTTCTGCCAATCCCATAGTAGTGCAACAGGGTAAGATAGTCAGAAATCCAGGACTGGCCTACAATATACCTCCTGGAACTATAGCTCAAGTCGGCCTTTCTTAACTGGCAGCAACACTTGCTCTTGCCCCTTCCTCTTGTTCTGCTCGTTCATAGCGGAGCACAAGATTCCCTCGGCTGCACTGGCGCAGGCGCACGCACACGTTGCTCAGACAGCACGCAGAATCACGTTATGCATGCCAGGCCTCTCTCTGACTCACGCAGACGTACGAGCCAAGCCCCCACGATTGGTTGATGATAAATTAAAACGCATCAGATTGGCTTTTAGGAATACGTGCAGGGACAGACACTATGCTGATTTGCTATTGGTACATACGTTGCACAACCGATAAGCCTATTGGCAATTTTTGTTGATACTCTTATAATTGGCTAGTGTAGACGCCGCACGCATTGGCTAGCGCTTACGGAAGCTCATCTGATTGGCTGCTGTAGTTGTAGTCCGATAGTACCTGGGTGCCTTTTTTAAGGGGTGAGTGTGTATTTGAGGGTGGAAGGTACGGTAGATATTTTTTCTGTTCATTGCTAATCAGAGTTAATGTCTGTTGTATTGTGCGATAAAAAAATTGAATATCTCGAAATATTTCTCTTTTTTTCCTTTTAGGTGGCTGTTGGTGAAATTATTTAAGCTGCGGGTATCTTCTTCTTCTCTCTTTGGTATGGTTTTATATGTTTTGATGTACTTTGTTTGTTTTTTATGTTAAGTTGGAGCTATTTGTTGCTTTATAGTGTAACCCGCTTTAGGTATTAGATTACATTAATTTCCAGACACTTTTAAGAGTAGGAGTATCAGGAATTCATGTCGTGCTGGGTTAATTTAGGATGGTTGACTTCACAAATGTTATAAACTGACCGAACCAATCTGCTCCAGATCTAGTTCCAGGTAACCTGCGACGCCCCTGCACGCAACCGAGTTCGGGAGTCGCAGGGAAACTATTCAAAGAATTTCATAGTTACTTAAAAGCAAAATGTTGAGCCAGTAGACAGTGAGTATGATGGTGTCTCTCTTGTCAATTTATTCCAGAGAAATGCTTTGCACAACAGAGGATGCTTTTGGCTGTTTATTAAGCAGATAAGTTGCTTGAGGATTGAATG
Organism: Ichthyophis bannanicus; assembly: GCA_033557465.1. Lineage (NCBI taxonomy): Eukaryota > Metazoa > Chordata > Amphibia > Gymnophiona > Ichthyophiidae > Ichthyophis > Ichthyophis bannanicus. Next base: position 38,510,469 of record CM066039.1, read on the forward strand.
AATTGACCATCACTTCCATGTCTTCAGTTATGAGTAAGGGCAGCTCCGATGGTATGGAGTCCTTGCCAGAACTTTATGATGTCTTCAAAGGAGAGGTAAAAAAAAAAAAAGTAAAATTCATATTCTGGGAGTCCTGTAGAGATGTAGGTCATAGTTGTTTGTGTGAATAAGGGAGATTCAAGTACTGTTGTTAAAATAACAGCAGCAGCAGACCAACCTAAGACAGATCTTGAGATGGCTCTGAAGGGTCACTACCTGAAGTAGTAGAAAATATACATTGACCGGGAGGCAGGAAGATCCAGACTGACTTTTCAAGGTTTCATTATTCCTGAGACTTGTGTTTTTGTCAAAAAATTTAAAAAAACAAACAAACATACTGAGAGCAAAGGTTCTCAACCCAGTCCCCAGGACACACCTAACAAATTAGGTTTTCAGGATAGCCACAATGAATATGCATGAGAGAAATTTGCATGTAGTGCCTCCATTGAATGCAGATATTTTGCATGCATATTCATTGTGGTTATCCTGAAAACTTGAATGGTTAGGTGTGTCCCAAGGACTGGTTTCAGAATCCCTAATTTAGTGGAATAACATTGGCCCAAGTATTACAGTTTTTTGAGTTTGACATATGCTCCCGATTCCAGTCTCACAGTTTTTCCGTAAACTGCAGGCTTTGGCTCTGTTGTAGGACTTCTGTGCAGTAGAGGGATGTTGGGCGGAAGAATTAGTCATCAAGGTAGAGCCGGGAGTGGTGAGACGGGCTCTAGTGCATATCCCGACTTTGATGAAGAGGGCATGAATGCAAGAGCTTCAATTTCAAGTGCTCCGTCGAGCACAATTTTCTCCCAGACGAGCCCTCCGCAGTGGAGTGGCCCAGAGCAATAGCTGTCTGCGGTATGGCATACTTATTTATTTATAGAAAAGTTTCCAAATAACGCTCCTTCCAGAGATCAGGGGCGGTTTACAGAGAACAGCACATCAAAAACCATTACATTGAACATGTTGTAACACAGGAACTATATACAATAAACAATTAAAAGTAGAAACTATTTACAATCTTATAGCTTATCTAATCAGTATTCAGGTTTTATTGCAGCACTTCCATTGAAAGTACGATGTTGTGACTGCGTTTTGTGTGAGCAGAATCCTAGGTAGGTCGGATTGTGTTTGAGGGGTTTGGTTAGGCATATGATCTTGAGTGTAAAAATGCTGGATGAACAAGTACATTTTTAGTTCCTTTCGGAATGCTTGGAGGTCCTTGATCTCTCTTAAACTTACTGGGAGCTTATTCCATTGACCAGGTGTAATGTAAGAAAAAGCACTATTGCTTGTTATCTGTTTTGTTTTTCGTATTGAGTCAGGGACTAAAATAGAGTTGAGATTCGTCCTCTTTCTCATTCTATTCTCAGGTGGGGCTTGAATCAATGTTGAAAGGTGAGATGGGGCAATTTTATTGATTCGTTTGAAGGTAGTCACTAAGGATTTATACTGAATCCTATTGACAACTGGGAGCCAGTGATGGGAGTATAATATAGGTGAGATGTGGTCAGATAGCCATACTTATGGCCGTTTTAGGTCCTATGTGGTGGAAATGTAGGAGAATACAGTGAAGCTAGCACCAGATCTGGAGTTATAATATATGGAGACACTGATAGGACAACCCATGAAATGGTCAGGTGCATTACTCCTTCCCAACCCAAGGGATCTAGGACTCGATTATTGGTGTGGAAAGTGTGCATGGTGGGGAAACAACCCCTGCTGCAGCACTGGAGAGATGCTACAGCTTCATTATATTGGGACTGGTGGAATGGCTTTCACCAACTGATGTTGATGGAACGCATGGCATCCAAAGGAAATGCCAACAAATGGGAGGAACTTCCTGGCACTGTGGGACAGGTACAGTGACGACGTAGCCTGGAACGAATTATTGACACTATAGCGGCGGAGTTAATAAGACAGAGGAAGGCTGGGAGGTGGATAGATGAACCATCTGGGCGATCGATTGACCCCAAGGGTTAGGGCCCAGAGTGACTTGGATGAATCCACATGTCTGTCTGCAGAATATGCAGGGAAGGATGGGAGCGGGAATAAATAGGGAGGTTGCCTTTGGAAAGATGGGCCATATCAATCGATGTTTTTATATGCTTGGTCTCAGAGCGCGGTGTAAGAACACCCACAGCGCTTGGAGAGAGCCTATTTCATGACCACCTTGCCACACAAAGTGTTTAACTGCTTTGGTTGGGAAGGGGGGGGATTAGGGTTAAAAACAAAATAAATGGAAAAGTTTCAACATGATTTATTGGTTTGGACCCTATGCAAATGTTGCAAAAACAGAAGTTTGTTTTAGTTTATTTGTGAAATTCATTAAAAAGATTTATACAATAAAGGGAAGGAGGTGCCCATTTCACTTTCAGGTGTGACTAGTTATCCTCATCAGGATAGATTACTTAAGGACCTGAGATTAATTAATCTTGAAGTGAACAAAGTCCATTAAACATTAGGTATGATTGTATTAGTATAAGCATCCCAGCAAACTAAGATGCAGACAGCAGTCCAGCAACGAGATGGGGGCTTTCCAGTCTTTTTCATCGAGTGTCACATGTATGATTTTCTCCCAGTTGCTGAGGGATCTTACATGTGCACTAGGTGCAAGGAGCTCTTTGCTCTCAGGGAATGAGTCTGATCTCTGGGGCTAGAGTAGCAGACTTGGAGGACATAAGGAAGACAGAGGGGTATGCAGACGAAACCTACAGCTTCGCTGTTGCCATGGAGGAGAGAGGTCACGTGACAGGAGTGCATCACCCTGGTATGGTAGGAAGTGATCCTGTAGCTATGTCCTGTCCCCAGGTGATGTAAAATCCTCTCGCACCGAAGAGGTTCTCCAAGGCCATGTGTCCATGAGGGAAGGGTTAAGACAGCTGTTACAGTTGGTGATTCGATCATTAGGCATGTAGATAGCCGGGTGGCTGCTGGACATGAGGATCGCCTGGTAACATGCCTGCTTGGTGCGAAGGTAGCAGACATCATACACCATCTACATAACGTTTTAGATAGTGCTGGGGATGAGTCTGCTGTTTTGGTACATGTTGGTATCAGTGACATAGGAAAGTGTGGTAGGGAGGTTCTGGAGGCCAAATTTAGGCGGGAAGTTGAAATTCAGAACTTCCAGGGTAGCATTCTCAAATGCTTCCTATTACATGCACAGGACCCAAAAGGAGTCTCAATGCGTGGATGAGACGATAGTGCAAGGAAGAGGGTTCTGACTTTGTAAGGAGCTGGGCAACATTCTGGGGAAAGGAGGGGCTTTTCCCAAGGAATGGGTTCCATCTTAACCGGGATGAAATCAGGAGAGAGAACAGCTTTTAAACTAGATAATAGAGGAAAGCCGACAGTTGCCCAAGAGCGCATGGTTCGGAACAATGTATCCGTGAAGGATACTAGCAAAAGACTGAAGTTAAGGCATATCGACAGAGCGGTTCCAATAAAGACAGAAGTAACTCAAATGCTCTTAAGTACAGAGAAAACAGAGCTTAAAGATTCCAAATTACCCCTGCTTACGGATAACCAGATTAATATGAATAAAATACAACCTCTAAAATGCTTGTATGCAAATGTTAGAAGTCTAAAAAATGATAGGTTAGATATGCTTGATATCTCAGAGACCTGGTGGAACGAGGACAACCAATGGGACCCTAATACTCGAGTATAAATTATATTGTAATGATATAGTAGATCAAATTGGTGGAGGTGTTGCACTCAGAGGGCATTGAGTCACACAGGATTAAAGTTTTGCAGGAAACAAAATACACTGTAGAATCTCTATGGATTGAAATTCTATGTAAAAAGGGGAAGGCAATGGCAGTGAGGTTGTATTATCAACTACCGGGCCAAATGAGCAAATGAATGATGAAAAGCTCAAAGAAATCGGTAAGCTAACAAAAGTTACAACACAGTAATAATAATGGGTGTTTTCAATTACCCCGGTATCTACTGGGTCAGTGTCCCTGCAGGACATGCTAGGGAGATAAAAATTCTAGAATAAATAAATGACCGCTTCTTGGAGCAGCTGATTTATGAACCTACAAGAGGGTAAGCCATTTTGGACTTAGTCCTTAGTGGAACACAAGATCTGATGCAAGAGATAAGGGTGCTGGGGCCACTTGGCAATAGTGATCATAGCATGATTGCATTTGATTTAATAAATGGAGGAAGGACAGCAAGGAAATCCACAGTACTACATTTTAACTTTCAAAAGGAAGACTATGAAAAATGAGGAAAATTAGTTAAGAAAAAAACTAAAAGGAGCAGTGGCAAAGGTTAAAGGCGTTGGCATTGTTTAAAAACACTATCTTGGAAGCCCAGACCAGCTGTATTCTACGCTTTATGAAAAGTGGAAGGAAGTCCAAAAAAACCACCAGCATGTTTTAAAGGCGAGGTCGGAGAGGCTGTTTGTAGCCAATAAAGCATCCTTCAGGAAATGGAAAAAGGAGCCAAATGACAAAAACTGGAAACAACACAAGCACTGGCAAGTTAGATGCAGGGCAATCAATAAGGCAGGCAAAGAGAGAATTTGAAAAAGAAGCTTGCCGTTATTTTATGTATTTTATTTATCATTACTTTTATACTGCTCCTTCCTGAGATCAGGGGTGGTGTACAATGAACAACATTATTACATAGAACATATATTAACATTCTAAAATTCTAACAGTCAGAACTATGTTTTTGCCATTGAAAGGCATAATAAAAAACTTTTTCAAGTACATTAGTAGCAAAAAACCTCAGAGAGAGTCAGTTGGACTATTAGATAAAAGGGAGACAAGGCCATAGAGAAGAGACTGAAGGAATTCTTTACTGAAAAAGATGTAGGGAAGTTACCCATAACTCAAATGTTATTTTAAATTGATGCATTGGAAGAACTGATTGGAAGAACATTGATCACTTCCTGATAAGATTCCAGATTCCAATTTGCACCAACTCCTCCAAATCCATATCTGAAGATAAACTCTTATCAGAACATTTAAAGCGCTTCCACCCTTTTAACAGAGAAGATATTCTAAAGAGGACACACAATCTATTTGACCCTCCTCTTCAAAGCCTCGATGACATGGTCGCCACTTGGAACTCAAGCCTAGATGCCGTGATCCACTCACCTACCACGAACAAAGCACCACATAAGAAAAAGAATGCCCCATGGTACTCCCAAGAACTATGTAATTCGCTCCTTCAACTCAGACGACTTGAGAGACGCTGGCGACGATCAAGAACAGCTGAGAGCCATGAGGCATTCACAGCACAATTAGGAAAACATCGGTTATCTGTAGCATCAAGTATGAAACAATATCATGCAAAAAGACTACAACGCTCCTTGAACAAACCCCACAAGCTTTTCCAAATTGTGAAATCTCTAGCAAAGGAGCCATCTCAAGAGAACTTACCCTACCCAGACTCACAAGAATATGCTTATTACTTGCGTAAGAAAAGTAATCAGCTTGCCCACACTGCTAAGCCCCCCATAACAGCCAGTCTACCTTTCTCCATCCCACAACCTCCTCTTGGTCATTTCTTGAGTGGGTCCCAACACACTATCACATCATTTTCTACTCCATCTGACAGAGTCATTCAAGACACTATCCTAAACATAAACACTACAACAGCACCCTCCGATCCGTGTCCAGCTCCCTGGATAAAGGCCCTGTGTGCCGAGCTCAGCCCATTCCTATCCAAATTGATTGATGTATCGTTCTCTACTGGAACATTTCCTCGAAGCCTGAAACAGACGGCTATCAGACCACTCCTAAAAAACAGTAAGTTGGACCCTTCGATGATGGAATCCTACAGGCCTATCTCCAGCATACCTCTCCTATCGAAAATCATTGAAAGGATTACCCAACGCCAATTACAAGATCACATAGATACTAATGCACCCCTGCATCCCTGCCAGCATGGATTTCGCGAAGCACATAGTGTTGAAACATTACTCACAACCTTATTCAACACCATAACCTTAGGTCTCGATAACATCAGACAAGGCTTTGCACTGATCTTCATGGACATTGCTGCCGCATTCGACACCGTAGACCACGAAGTTCTCCTGCTACGCCTCAGAGAGAAGGGAGTTCAAGCTTCAGCTTTGTCATGGTGCGCTTCATACCTCACTGATCGCTGGCAACATGTCCGTTCTGGCCCCTCCAACTCCGATTCCTTCCCCAAAATAAAGGTGTTCCACAGGGCTCATCTCTATCTGCCTTGCTATTCAATGTCTATATGCAACCCATTTGTGATCTCATCCAATCATTTAATATCAACTGCCTGGTCTATGCTGACGACGTCTTGATGTACATGCCAATTTCGACAGAACATCTTGAACTATCCCCACTTATCAGGTGCTTTGACGCTGTCACAGACTGGCTAAATGCACAAATGCTTAAGTTAAATTTCAAAAAGACAGAAGCCCTCTTCATAACCAGGAATCCGGTTTTTACTCCACCCCTGTCTATCAAGGTTCGCGACGCAGAGATCATATGCAAGACTACAGTAAGATACCTAGGTGTAACGCTTGATCAGCAACTTAATATGAAGGCTCATATCAAAAACATAACAAAGTCGGTGTACCATAAAATCCGGACCCTCCGCAATTTGCGTCAACTGTTAGAACCTGATGACTTCCGAACTGTCTTTCAGGCCCTAATAATGCCTCACTTTGACTATGCCAATGCGATCTTGTATGGTCTACCTAAGTGCACGACTAACCCCTTACAACTTGCAATGAATTCAGCTGCAAGAATCCTTCATGGAGCCTCAAGAAGTTCTCATATTACCCCAATACTAAAACAATTGCACTGGCTACCCATACAAGCCAGGATCTCATTCAAGATCCTAATTATGACCCATAAAGCCATCAATAAATACCCTGCTACTGCCATTACTGATCTAATTTCAATCACACCTCCCAATCGAGCAAGGAGATCGAATGCCGCAAATACTCTCATATTACCTAAGGCAAGCACGAAGTGTTCTCAATTCACTAGATCCAGAGCCTTCTCCTTCTTTGCTCCATCCTGCTGGAACGCACTACCAGCAACTATCAGAACCATCAGTGAACTCTCCCAATTTAGGAAGGCACTGAAACGGCACCTCTTTCTTCATCACTACGATGATGCAGTCTTCTCCCCACACTCACCCACTCTCACATCTCAATGCAGCACCTCAAACTCATGCACGTCACATTCCCAGACTGATCACTCGCAATCACACCTTCCCCTCCAACCACCTTGAGAAACTTATGCAGTGCCGCATAACTCATTATATTGTTGCATAAAGTAGACTGTATTTATTCATCGTGTCTCCTTGTTAAGGGACTGGTTATTTATACCCTATTTTACCTGTTATACCTGCTTAATGCATACCCAAGTTTAATTTTCCTGTTTAATGTATACCCAAGTTATTATACCTGTTTCACTGTAAGCACAAATCACGAAATTGAGATGTGCAACTCTTATGTTCATTGTAAACCGCACTGATGTCGAATAGCGCGGTATAAAAGAGACTGCAAATAAATAAATAAATAAAATAACTGAAAGAAATTTTGATAAATCAGGAAGATGTATTACAACTATTTGATAAACTGAAGAATAGCAAATCACCTGGATGGGATGGTATACATCCAAGGGTGTTGAAAGAACTGAAATATGAGATTGCAGACCTACTATTAGTAATCTGTAAACTATCATTAAAATCATCTGTAGTACCTGAAGTTTGGAGAATGGCCAATATAACAACACTAGTTTTTAAAAAGAGTTCCAGGGGTGATCCGGGAAACTACAGACTAGTGAGCCTGACATCTGTACCGGCAAAATGGTAGAAACCATTATAAAGAAAAAAATTACTGAACATGTAGATAGTCATGGTTTAATGGGAGAAAGCCAACATGGTTTTAGTCAAGGAAGGTCTTGTCTTACTAATCTGTTATTTTTTTGAAGGTATGAACAAACAGGTAGACAAAAGTGAGCCAGTCGATATAGTGTATCTGGATTTTCAGAAAGCCTTTGACAAGATCCCTTGTGAGAGACTCTTGGCAAAATTAAAAAGTAATGGGATAGGAGGCAGTGTAATATTGTGGATCAGGAACTGGTTCAAAAATAGAAAGCAGAGGGTAGGGCTAAATGGCCAATTTTCCCAGTGAAGAAAGGTGAATAGTGGAGTACCCAGGGATCTGTGCTGGGTCCGCTGCTTTTTAGCATATTCGTAAATGACCTGGAAATGGGAATAACAAGTGAGGTAATCAAATTTGCAAATGACACAAAATTATTCAAAGTTGTTAAAACCCAAGATGATTGTGAAAAATTGCAAGAGGACCTTGATAAATTGGAAGACTGAACATTCAAATGGCAGATGACATTTAATGTAGACAACAGCAAAGTTATGCACCTAGGAAAGAACAACCCAAACTATGGTTACACGATGCAAGGTTCCACATTAGGAACCATCACCCAGGAAAACGATTTAGAAATCATCATGGATAACATGTTAAAACCCTCCGCCCAGTGCACATCGGCGGCCAAGAAGGCAAATAGAATGCTAGGTATCATAAGGAAAGGAATGGAGGATAAAACAGGATATTATAATTCTTCTGTATCGTTCCATGGTGCGAGCACACCTTGAATATTGTATGCAGTTCTGGTCGCCGTATCTTAAAAAGGATATAGCATTATTAGAAAAGGTACAGAGAAAAGCAACCAAAGTGGTAGAGGGGATGGAAGGATAGCCTTGTGAGGAGAGGCTTAAGAGATGGCTGAGTGGAGATTTGATAGAGGTCTATAGATTAATGAATGGAGTGGAACAGGTAAACATAGATTGATTGTTTATACCATCAAAAAGTAGAAAGGCTATGGGATATGCAACGAAGCTACAATGTAACCTGTTTAAAACTCATAAGAGAATATTTTTTTCACTCATAATCAAACTCTGGAATTCCTTAGCGTCCCTCCAGGCTAGTCCTGAACCTTTGGGTCCTTGCTCCTCCTCCAGCAGCTTGGAGACTGAGAAATGTCACTTTTGTGATGTCACCCGGTATAAGTACCCCGGATCCGCTTCCTGCCATCAGTATTCTCAGTCTCCAAGCAGCTGGAGGACTAGTGAGCCTGGGGATGGGGCTCACATGGAGGAGCAATTAAGCAATTCATGGAAGTGGTAGTTAGGGTGCTTGTTCTTTGAGTTCACGGGGGGCATAGAATTAAGGTGCTGTGCTGAGCTGCTTATTTCTGTCTTTTTCTTCTGCCTTCTCTCTTTTCCCCCTCTCGCCCCCCCCCTTGCACCCTATCTTACCAGTTCTTCGGGGGGATTTGCCTGCTCAGCTTCAAGGACTGAGTGTTCTGCCCTCCGGTTCCCGATCCCTCTATTCTGAGTGAGGAGCCGTCAGGTGAAAGTCGGGCGGAAAGTGTGTCACGGCCTGCGGGTCAAAGCGCCGAAGTAGTTACCGGCGAGACTCTGAAGGCTGTCTGTCTGCGGATAGCTGTGACTGCCCCGGGCACTGAAGCCGCGATCTCGGCTGAGCGCCGTGCGGCTGGGTTGCTTGCCTCAAGGTGCTCCGAAAGGTAAGGGGCCGGGGGTGTCGAGGCTCCTCTGCCTGTAGCAGTCGGGGCTCTCCGACCGCGTGTGCAGGCGGCGGTAGGCTGCGCCGCGTTGCAAACGCGCACGCGGGAAAACTGTGGTGCCGGTGCAGAGGAGATTTCTTTCAGGCCTCCTGTTTGCTGCGGAAGCCTCGTTTTTTGCCTTAACTTTCAGAGGCAGGTATAGACAGTGAGAGAAGGTCCCGGTTGGGGTTTTTTGTTTCTCACGAACCAAAAAAAAACAAAAACGGGCTTTTGAGAAGAGGTCTAGTTTTTGCCTGGCTTTGTTGCTGGGACAGAGGGGGAAGGTTGCCCTATTTTCCTGGCCTGGCGGCATACCGTCCAAATCTCTCTGCTTGATCTGCGGATCCAAGAAGGGGGCTTTGTCAGAGGCTGGGATCTGCAGAGCCTGCTTTAAAGAAGCCAGTTCTATGGAGCACGGGCTGGGAGATGGTATGCAGAGCCCGCAGGAGGGCACTTCAGACCTCTCTGAGCCAAAGCCTTCCGGGGATCCCCTTCTGGAGCCTGTAGCGGGGCCGTCGTCCCTGCAGGGGGATCAAGTCTCACAGGGACAGCTCCCAGGGGGCTTGGAGGCAATTTTTTCGCCACAATTTGTCTCTCTGCTTCAGCAGGCCTTAGGGGGGGCTCAGTCTATCCTCGGCGCCAGCACGGCAGAAGGGGGTTTAGGAGACAAGTGGCCCGGTACCCCTCTGAGTTTGGGGGGGTCGGGGATTCCCGCAAAGAGGCTCCGGTCTGGTAAGGCTCTCTCAGTTCCGTCCGTATCTTCCGAGGCCGGGGATTTAGAAGACCTGGGGCAGGATGTGGACTTCGAGGGCGAATTAGAAGAAGGGGAGATTGCCGAGCAGGAAGATCAGGCGCGAGTGGTTAGGATTTTTAGGAGAGATGAGTTGCCGGCGCTCATCTCTGAAATGCTTAAGGCACTTAATATGCCTGCCGTGGGGCAGCCGGAGGAAGCGGAGCTGGAGGACCCTTTGTTGCAGGCTTTTTGTAAGTCACAGAGGGTTTTCCCGGTTCACAGGGTGTTTAAGGAAATGATTCAAGGTGAGTGGGATACACCGGAGGCTGGGCTTAAGGGCTCCAGGGTGATGTCTCGACTCTATCCTTTAGCGGAGCAGGATTGGGAGTGGTTCAAGTCTCCTAAGGTTGATGCCGCGGTGTCGGCGGTTACGAAGAAAACCACTATTCCGGTAGAAGGCAGTGCTGCACTGAAGGATGCGCAGGACAGGAGGTTAGACACCTTGTTGAAGCAGGTCTTTGATGTTAATGCGCTGTCCCTTCAAGCATCCGTCTGTGGAGTTTGGGTAGCTCGGGCTTGTCTGCGTTGGGCTCAGGCTCTGCAGTCTGGGCAGGCGGTGGATTTGGCTGCCGAGGCGGCGCGGTTGGAAACGGGGGCGGCATATCTAGCCGACATTCATTATGATCTCGTTCGCGGGTTGTCCAATAGCATGGGGTCCGCGATAGCGGCCAGGAGGTATCTCTGGTTATGTAATTGGGCGGCGGATACTTCGTCCAAGGCCCGGCTTAGTAAACTTCCGTTTAGAGGGAAGCTTTTGTTCGGAGAGGACCTGGAAAAGCTCGTAAAGGATTTGGGGGAGTCCAAGGGGGGTAGACTCCCTGAGGATAAGCAGAAGCAGGGTCGCGCGGGGCCGTCGGCTAGGGGACAGCCGCGCGACTTTCGGCGTTTTCGTTCCCCTCGGTTTGGACAGGTGCAAAGGGGGCGCTTTCCCTTTCGTAGTCAAGGCTTTCGAGGCTTCAGAGGGGCGAGTAGAGGTTTTGGGGCCTCTTCGTCCTCTTCTTCCAATCTCTGGAAATCACAATGAAGCCAGAGCGGTCCAGGTGGGGCAGGTGCCGATAGGGGGTCGCCTGCGACAGTTTTATCCTGCCTGGACCCAAGTCACGTCCGATCAGTGGGTGCTGGAAGTTATCCGAGAAGACTATGCCTTGGAGCTGCAGTGTCCAGTGACCGACTCCTTCGTACAGTCCCCCTGCAAAGCACCGGCCAAGTACGCGGCAGTAAAAGAGACCCTAGACCGGCTGCTCTCCCTCGAAGCGGTGGTTCCGGTTCCCCCAGACCAGTGCGGCTGCGGTCGGTACTCCATTTATTTCGTGGTGCCCAAGAAGGAGGGCTCCTTTCGGCCCATTTTAGATCTCAAACGCGTAAATCGCAGTCTAAGAGTGTTTCATTTTCGGATGGAAACGTTGCGATCGGTCATAGTAGCGGTGCGCAAGGGCGAGTTTCTTACGTCCCTCGATTTGTCGGAAGCTTATCTGCATATTCCCATCCGGCAGGACCATCAAAAGTTTCTGAGGTTCGCGGTTCCTATGGGACATTTTCAGTTTCAGGCGTTACCGTTCGGTCTGGCGACGGCACTGCGGGTTTTCACCAAAGTGATGGTGGTGGTGGTCGTGGCGTTGAGAAAGGAGGGCATCCTGGTGCATCCTTATCTGGACGATTGGTTGATTCGGGCGAAGTCCAGAGAGGAGAGCGAGGCGGCCACAGCCAGGGTTGTGGCGTTCTTGGAGGGCCTCGGTTGGGTAGTCAGTCGGGGAAAGAGCCGGTTGAGCCCCTCTCAGAACCTGGAATATCTGGGTGCTCGGTTCGATACGAGGTTGGGCCAGGTGTTTCTGCCACGGAGCCGGGCGCAGGGGTTGCGGCGTCTGCTTCGCCAGTTTCTACAAAGACGTTGCCCTACGGCCTGGCACTATCTGCAGGTGTTAGGAATGATGGCGGCGACTCTAGAAGTGGTGCCCTGGGCGAGGGCACACATGAGACCGCTGCAAAGAGCTTTGCTCAGGCGCTGGTCCCACCAGGACGACAGTCTTTCTCACCGGTTGCCCTGTCGGCCGGAGACACGTCTCTCCCTGCAATGGTGGCTGCGGCCAGAGACCTTAGAAAAAAGGATGCCGTTGGAAGTGCAGGTTTGGATTCCCCTCACCACCGATGCCAGTCTTTCCGGTTGAGGAGCGCATGTCCTGGGGCGGTACGCGCAGGGGGTGTGGTCCGCTCAGGAGAGGACTTGGTCGATCAACAGGTTGGAATTGAGGGCGGTATTTCTAGCGCTCGAAGCCTTTCGGGGATGCCTACTCGGTGCGGCGGTGCGGGTATTCTCCGACAATGCGACAGCGGTGGCCTACATCAACAGGCAGGGGGTACCAGCAGTGTGGTGCTGGAGGCCGAAGCCGATCTCTTGTTCGAGTGGGCCGAAAGGCACCTGGCGGCGGTGTCAGCGGCGCATGTCGCAGGAGTGGAAAATGTGGAAGCCAATTTTCTGAGTCGAGTGAGGGTGGATCCGGGGGAGTGGGCCTTCCACCCTCAGGTGTTCCAGATGCTGGTGCGGCGGTGGGGTCCCCCGGTCATGGACCTCATGGCGACTTTTCAAACCGCGAAGGCCAGTCGCTTCTTCAGCAGGCGGCGGGAAAGAATGTCGGAGGGTCTCGACGCCCTGATTCAACCGTGGCCGGAGGACTGTCTGCTTTACGTGTTTCCGCCGTGGGTTTTAATCGGTCGGGTTCTGCAGCGCATAGAGCTTCACAGGGGCCCGGTGATTGTCATCGCCCCAGACTGGCCAAGGCGACCGTGGTATGCGGATCTCATCCGGCTTCTGGAGACAAGCCTTGGAGGCTGCCGGTTCGGCGGGACTTATTGGTTCAGGGACCGCTCCTGATGCCTCAGGTGGATCGATTCTCTCTTGCGGCTTGGCTTTTGAACGGGCAAGGTTGACGGCGAGGGGTTATTCACCGGCGGTGGTGAATACGCTGTTGAGGGCTCGTAAGCGATCCACTTCTTTAGCGTATGTCTGTGTTTGGCGGGTGTTCGAAGCTTGGTGTGCGGTCCACAAGGTTACGGCTTTGAGGGCTTCGGTTCCTCAGGTGCTGGCGTTTTTGCAGGACGGGTATGATAAGGGGTTGGCTGCAGCCTCCCTGAAGGTGCAGTTGGCGGCTCTATCCTGTTAGAGGTAAGGTGGCGAGCGGGCGCTAGGAGGACATCCAGATGTTAGGCGGTTTTTGAGAGCGGTACTGCTGTTGCGTCCCCCGTATTGGTGGATTGTTCCGCAGTGGGACTTGCCGTTGGTGCTGGAGGCATTGGTGCGAGAGCCTTTTGAGCCCTTGGCGAGGGCGTCCTTGAAGGATCTTACCTTGAAAGTGGTGTTTCTGGTGGCTATTTCGTCCGCCAGGAGAATTTTGGAGTTACAGGCTTTATCCTGTAGGGAGCCCTTTCTCGTTTTTTAGTGAGTCCAAAGTGATTTTGAGACCAGTACCGTCCTTTTTGCCTAAGGTGGTTTCGCCGTTTCATGTGAATCAGGTGGTGTCTCTGCCGGTGTTTGTAGATGGCGGGGGTTCTACGGTTGATAGTCGGTTGCATAGATTGGACATTCGGAGAGCTTTGCGGAGGTATTTGAAGGCTACTGCTTCGTTCCGCCGTTCAGATCGACTGTTTGTGTTGTTTGGGGGCCCGAACAAAGGGCAAGCTGCGTCGAAAGCTTCGATTGCTCGTTGGATTAAAGAGGCTATTGCATCCGCATATATTTTGAAAGGAAGGCCTGTTCCTGAGGTTTTACGGGCTCATTCGACTAGAGCGCAGGCTACATCATGGACGGAATATGGTTTGGTTCCCGCAGTGGAAATTTGTAAGGCGGCTACTTGGTCTTCCTTGCATTCTTTTGTTCGACATTACCGCCTGGATGTGCAGGCGGAGAGGGATGCCTTCTTTGGCTCCACAGTGCTTCAGGCGGGGCTGGCGGGTCCCTCCCGTTAATTCTTTACATCCCCAGAGGTTCAGGACTAGCCTGGAGGGACGCTAAGGAAGGTGAAATTAGACTTACCTGCTAATTGTTGTTCCTTTAGGAACTCCAGGCTAGTCCTGTATCCCTCCCAAAGGTTTAAGTGGCCTTGTGCCTGAAGCAGCGGATGTGTGACAGGTAAGAGTTTCGGGTTCAGTTACCGCGCTGCGTCCATGGAGGGTAGAATTCTTTTTTTCTGTCAGGAAATGGGGATCTCAGCATATTACCCAATAAGGGATGGTGGACACGGCGTTTTCCTTCGTGTTCGCCCAATTTAGTTATTTTACAAGTTGCATGACAGTTTAATTGCTAATGCTTATACTACTTAATTGTTGCTCTGGTGAGTTTGCTTTGTCAATAGGTTACTGTTGGCAGGAGGCGGATCCGGGGTACTTATACCGGGTGACATCACAAAAGTGACGTTTCTCAGTCTCCAAGCTGCTGGAGGAGGAGCAAGGACCCAAAGGTTCAGGACTAGCCTGGAGTTCCTAAAGGAACAACAATTAGCAGCTAAGTCTAATTTCACCTTTGTTAATAGAGGATGTAGTAAAAGCTGTTAGTGTAGCTGGGTTTAAAAAAGGTTTGGATAAGTTCCTGGAGGAAAGGTCCATAAACCATTATTAAAGAGGACCCGGGAAATCCATTACTTGTCCTGGGTCATGTGAGCATTGTGGAACTTGTGTGTCTTTTTGAGAACCTGCCAGGTACCTGTGACCTGGATTGGCCACTGTTGGAAACAGGATACTGGACTTGATGGACCTTGGTCTGACCCAGTTCTGTTAATACCTTTCAGGGCATCAGCAGCAGGTTAGAGTAGTCACTGGTGCCTCCGAGTGGTATAGTGATGATAGAAGATAGAGGGGTAAAAGAGGCAGTAAGAGGGGACAAGACTATAGCGAAGAGACTGAATGAATTCCTTGCTTCGGTCTTTACTGAGGAAGATGTAGGGATGTTACCCATGACTGAAGTGGTATTTAAAGGTAATATTGCGGAAGAATTGAAAGAAATATCGATACACCAGGAAGATGTATTACAACTATTTGATAAACTTAAGAGTAGCAAATCACCTGGACGGGATGGTATACATCCAAGGGTGTTGAAAGAACTGAAATATGAGATTGCAGACCTGCTATTACTTCCGGTCACACTGCCAAGAAAACCCAGGAGCTTCTGGGTCGCCAGGAGTCAGGACTGACTCGAAGGCACACATTGCATTGCATTAGTGATCTGTGAACTATCATTAAAATCATCTGTAATACCTGAAGACTGGAGGATCGCCAATGTAATGCCAATTTTTAAAAAGGATTCCAGGGGTGATCCGGGAAACTACAGACCGGTGAGCCTGACGTCAGTACCGGGAAAAATGGTAGAAACTATCATAAAGAACAAAATTACTCAGCATGTTGATAGTCATGGCCTAATGGGAGACAGCCAACATGGCTTTAAACAAGGAAGATCTTGTCTTACTAGTCTGTTATATTTTTTGAAGGAGGTGTGAATAAACAGGTAGACAAAGGTTAGTCGGTTGATACAGTGTATCTGGCATTTCAGAAACCTTTGACAAGGTCCCCTCATCAGAGACTTTTGCAAAACTATAAAAAGTCATGGGATAGGAAGCAGTGTACTATTGTGGATTAGGAACTGATTAAAAGATAAAAAACTGGGAGGCGGAGCCTGGAGCGGAGCTGCATGGACGGCTAGAGCGTGTGCTCCAGAGGGAGTTGCAGTGATTCCTGTGTCTGCGCCAGATTATTGGGCCATTGAGAGTTTCCTGGGCTGTGTAAGAGTGTGGCGATGTCGAATTCTAAGCCGGTTCGCTTGGATTTTGCCTCAGGGCAGAGTGGGAGTGTCAAGCGTTCCAAAACAGAGCCTCCGTCTCCTCAGAAAATGGCGGCGGTAAAAGAGCAGCCGGAAGTCCTGCAAGAGTTGTTAGAGGAGATACGGGCGGTCAAGGATATTGTGTTGGCCAACAGTGATTCTCTGGCACACATGAAGGAGGACATCGGGCAGCTGAAAAGTGGAGTGGAAAGCCTAACTATTCGGCAGGATACGACTGACCAAAGGCTTGCGGTGCACGAGGAAAGACTGAAGGAAATGGACAAGCACACCAGACAGCTTGACCGGTTGCAAATGGAGCTGGAAGATATGAACAACAGGGCCCGAAGGAATAATGTTCGGGTAGTGGGTGTACCAGAAGGTGCTGAGGGGAAGGACATGTTTGCCTTTCTGCACAAGTTTGTTTCTTCTATTCTAAAACTCTCCTTTGAGGCTCCGTTTGAGCTAGAAAGAGTGCATCGGCTCCCTGCACATGTATCACTTCACAATAAAAGGCCGCGGCCGATCATTTTCAAGGTCCTGCGTCATCAGCATGCTGTCAAGATTTTGGAGACAGCGCGTGCCAAATCGCCTATAGAATTGGAAGGCCACACTATTCTGCTTTTCCCGGATTTTTCAAAAAGCACGGTGGATAAAAGAAGAAGATTTCTGGCGTTGCGGCCACGGTTGCAACGGCTGCAAGCAAGGTTTGGACTGCTTCAACCCACTCGAATGAGAATCACATTGCATAATTCCACTAAAACTTTTGATAAGCCGGAAGATCTGCTTGCCTTTTTGGAGGATAAAGAGGCAGAGCTTATGAGTTGAACTTGGATGGCCTACTCTTTGGCATGCTTGTTAATGTGTAGGAAGTGCTGTGGGGCCGGGGGTGACAGTGATGCTCCCTCAGTTTAGAGGGGCATGCTCCCTCATGGCCCACTACTTTATCTTATTGGCTTTGATGTTAATTTTTTATGTTCTAAGTGCAGACTATGAGAAAATGCTTCATTTATCTCCCTCTGTGTACGTTCTGTTGCTCCATGATGGGCTCACCCGCTCTTTTTTTTGTTGTTACTCCCCTCCCCCCTGGGTGGCCCATGGGTATCTGTGGTAGTTATATGATCGTTGGCTATCAATCATGTTATTTATGTATAAGGCGGTTCGTCCTGATCACCGAGGTCTTGTTTGGGCAAAAAGGAATCATGCTTATTGGGAATACGGCTCCAATATCCCGGGGAGATTAGTAAGTATTTCAGTGTTGGTAAGATGGCTACATTAAGAATTCATTCGCTAAATGTGAATGGTGTCAATAATCCCATTAAAAGGAAAAAAATTGTTTTATACGGGAAGCAGGTCAGTAGCGACATTTTCATGTTGCAGGAAACGCATTTAAATGAGCGTGAGTCGTTGAAACGGAACATAAGACCCTTTACTTTGGTGGCCTTTTCCCCGGCGAGAAAGAAGCATAATGAGGTGGCTATTTTAGCTCGTAGGTCTCTCCCTTTGACGGTGATACAAACAAGAGCAGATCAAGAGGGGAGGTGGGTTAGAGCCCGAGTCACGCTGGGAGCCATGGAGGTAACTCTGGTGAATGTCTATGCCCCTAATGGCGATTCTCCCGATTTTTCAAATTTTGTAGAGGAATTATATTCTGATGTTGCAGCTCCTATGGTCATAGGGGGAGATTTTAATTTAGTCCTGGATGCTTTAATTGATAGGAAACCCCCTAGGTCCGCAGGTACTGGCAAAGCTCAGAAGATCTTTAAGGCTTTTATAAACGAAGCTGGGTTGATTGATGTTTGGAGGTGGCTGCACCCTGTAGATCAAACATTTACTTTTTATTCTCCTCCACATGGGACCCTATCTCGCATAGACTTTTTTTTTGGTCTCTAAATCACTGATGCCTAACTTGATTGCAGCAGAGATCCTACCGTCCCATGTTTCTGATCACTCAGCTCTGTGTTTGGAATTGAAGGACCTGAAGCTGGCTCCAGCTCCAGGACGGTGGTTTTTTGATAGGTCATTGCTGGTGGATGTGGACTTTCAACTGAAGCTGAAAGCTGCTATTACAGAGTATTTTGATTTTAATCCCCCGCAGGTGGCTAAGGGTTGGGCTAGATGGGAAGGTTTCAAAGCATATGTAAGAGCTGAAATAACTAGTTTTTGTATAGGACAAGCACGGCTGCGTAAGGAGAAGCTCTGGGTTTTAGAGTCGCAAATAATGGCGGGGGAACGTCTTTTGGCGAGTCGTTCTGACCCCTGTATATTGCTGCGTCTGCAGCGGTTGAGATTCCAGTACAATCAGATCTTCTCCTTGGAGGCTGTCTGGCTTGTCCGTTCGCAGGCCGGAACTTATTATAGGGAAAGCAACAGGGCGGGCCGGTTGTTAGCTAACACACTGAAAGCTCGTAAAGAGGCGGCACGGATAGCTGCTCTCAGGGACGGCCGTAACTCTGAGGTGGTCATGAAGGATGGTGAGATTGTTGAGGTTTTTAGATCCTTTTATAAGCAACTTTATACCTCTGAAACAAAGTGCCCGTGTGAGGCGTTTGGGAATTTAATGGATGGGGTTCAAAGGCCAATAGTGGATCCTGATATGCAGGCAGCGCTCGACAGCCCAATTTCTTTGGAAGAAATTGGTAGGGCGATTGAATCGCTGGCTATAGGGAAGGCAGTGGGCCCTGACGGTTTTCCTGCAGAATTCTTTAAGACTTTCTCCAAAGAACTGGGCCCTTTCTTGCAACAGTACTATCAGGCGCTATTGGAGGAATGCCCACAGGTGGGCTCCTTCGCTTCAGCTAACACTATTGTGTTGGAGAAAGCAGGGCGTGATCCTTTAGAGGCAGGTAATTATCATACCATCTCTCTGCTAAATGCAGATTATAAAATTTATGCCACTATCCTGGCAAAGCGCCTGACTGATGTGATCCCCTCTTTGATTCATCCGGATCAATGTGGTTTTGTTGGGGGCCGCTCGACGGCTGACAATGACAGACTATTTTGTCATGTTCTAGCGGCGGCGGATGCCATTGATAGGCCCTTAGTGGGGCTTCCTCTGGACGCTGAAAAAGCGTTTGATCGCTTGGAATGGACATTTCTTTTTCCCACGTTGCGATGGTTTGGTTTTGGGGAGCACTTTGTCAATTTGGTGAAGGTACTGTATGCCCGGCCGGCTGCTTGTCTATCCGTTAATAGTGTGCAATCTCAGGAGTTCATATTGGAGCGGGGGACTCGACAAGGTTGCCTGCTCTCACCACTGCTCTTTAATTTAGCGTTGGAACCCCTTGCTTTGATGATTAGGCAAAACCGCCTTATTCAGGGGATTAATATCATGGGAAGTGAGGTTAAATTATCAGCGTATGCTAATGACCTGCTGTTGTTTACGGACCCAGAATCGGTGCCCCACATACTCTCGCAAATAGACAGTTATGCGGCTCTTTCGGGTTATAAGATAAACTGGTCAAAGTCTGTTGCGTTTCCTTTGAATAACCGGGTATTTAAGGCAGACATGTCACAATTCCCTTTTATTTGGGAGGCGAAAATGGTTAAGTATTGTGATAAGGAAGCTTATCATAGCTCAGGTAGGAGCTATAGAAAAGATGATGTGACTCTGAACAAGCAGCCTGTCAGTTCTGGTAGAAGCAAGAAAACAGAGTTTTCACATAAAAGACTACCAGTCCCAGAATGCACCAGGTTTCCAGCAGCCATGAGAGGGGCTGAAGTGAGAAAATGTGTGTGCAATCAAGAGAGCTATGAGGTAATCCCTAAGCACTCATCTCAAAGGGCAGGGCCTGATTCAACACAGCTGCGCTGTGTTAGGGAGGAGCACACATTAGGACAGAATAAGAATAGAGCTTATTCTTCAGATAACAGCTTCAGGAAAAGATACAGCAATGGCTACAAGCACCAACATCACTTGGAGAAACAGAAGCCAAGCCAAGCCAAGCGGATAGAGAGAGAAGGAAACTCTCTGGAAGGAAAAGAAGGAAGGCTATTGGAAGGTCTGGGAGATTCCAAGGCAGTACCTATACTGGGAGGTATTCCAAGTGCCAGCAGAGTCCATTGGACTGGAGTCAGCCAGAGGAATGGATTGGCAGAGATAGGAATCACCAGGGGCTACCTGGAAGAGAGAAGACTGCACGTGGAAAGGACTTTCAGACCAAGGCCAGAAGGTATGTGAGAGGAGATCCAGTGTCCAGGGATCAAGATTGGAAGGCTGGCCATCAGAATTGGATTACATACTGGCCAGGCTATACAGAGAGGAATTATGATAGCAGGAGAGGCTCAGGTATGAACACTGATCCACACCCTATCTATAATAGTGAATGGCAGCAAGGGAATAAGCATTCTCATGATAGTGCCTTATTGAAAGACTCATCTGTGCCAATGTATGATAGTGACCCTATGCTGATTGATGAAGAGGGAGATACAGCAGATGAAACTATTCATTACATGGACTGTTCTTTATCCAAGTGCTATTGCTAGCTTTCTGTGAGCAAACACCTCAGCCATCACAAAGAAACCTAACTTTGTTCTTTATTTCCACTGCAAACAGCTCTTAAAGCAGGATTTGGGTTCACACAGTAGCAGCCAGCCAGCTAAAGGGTTTCAGCTGGTCAATTGATAGTAATTAAAGCTGCACCTGATTGTGTGTGTGAGCAAGGGAGAATCACTGCTAGGATCTGCGTGGAAAATAAGCAGAAGTTAACCTAACAAGCAAAGTTCATTTATTTCTTTGTGCCTTTTTCCTTTGGTAATTATTTGCTAAGAAAACATTAGCTAATTGCCTGACAAGTTGAAGGTTGTTTTCTGATTTGCTTTGTGACTTTGTTATCCATTTAAACACTGCAAGCAAGTAACCTCATTTATATTGCTACCAAGCATATTTGTGCTGGGTGAATTAAACCCCATCAATAAAAGAAGTATTTTATTGGCCTTACCACTGGTATCACAACTCAATTATTGTCTTCAGCTGTGTTTGGGAGTGAAAGAACTACATTACCCACAATACCTTGCAAGAATCATATGAATATATGCATCGTCAAGATTGTGTAAGTTCTCACCCTAGGCAGCCGTCTGACAGTATTTAGGGGTGTTTTATTGTAGTCCCTTAGAGGAGATGGCTCGTTTTAATGTGGAGCATTTTAGTTTCTATTGTGGAATCTATGTTATCTAAGTGGTTGCCTTTGCTGTTATCATGGTGGGGTCGTCTGGAGACCATTTAAAATGACCATTGCCCCTAAAATTAATTATATGCTGGAGATGTTACTGTTTTATCTTCCGGACTGGGTGTATAAGCGGGTGGAGAGGGTGCTTGTGCGTTTTTTGTGGAACAACAAGCCTTCTCGTATTGCATTGGTAAAATTGAAAGCTGCCAAAGCAGATGGAGGTATGAATTTTCCAGATTTTCACTTATATCACAGTGCCTTCTTGATGAAGCAAGGATGTATGTGGCTTGGGAAAGTGTCTGAGCTTAGTCCTAGGTGATTGGATCTTGAGGCTAAAGTAGCTGCCCCCTTTCCACTATATTTAGCTCCTGAGATGCTCTTTAGCCCATCTAGTGGTAGACCTCAAATGATGAGGGATACTCAAAGGGCGTTTCAGGATCTTATTCACTTAGGGCAGCTGGAGGAGAAGTATTCTTTGGGCCTCCTGTTGTGGTTCAATCCTCTTTTTAAGATTCATGGGAAAGTAGTCGCCTGGAAACAGTGGTATAGCAGAGGAGTTTGGACTTTAAATCACCTAGTTGATGAGGGCCAGTGGAAGGCTTTTGATAGGCTTCAGTTGGAGTTTAACATCCCTGGGTCGCTATTTTTTCAATGGACCCAACTACGCCACTGTATAGTGCGTTCTTTGGGGGAGGTGAAGCTTTTACGCATTGAAGGGGGCCTGGAGGCTTTGATCAAACAAGTACAGGGGGTACAGGGCAAAGCCTCCCTTTTGTATAAAATACTGGGCCGGAAGCGATGTTCGAAAATGGAGTGGGTACAGCGTGCGTGGGAGCAAGATACTGGTATTGTTTCCTCACAGAGCTGAGTGAAGCTTTGGGGCTCTCAGATTAGAATATCTCAATCGGCATCGATTACTCAAACCTTGTTCTTTTTTGCCCAGAGGGCCCATCTTACCCCTGTGCGGGTAGCCAAGTGGGATAGTTCTGGGAGTGACAAGTGTTGGCTATGCCAGCGTACTGCAGGGACTCTTAAACATATGGTTTATGACTGCCTGATGCTTCAATCCTTTTGGATGCAGGTGTGGGAGAGGATTCAGGGGGTCTTGCGATTTAGAGCCCCTCTTTCTTGGGAGATTCTTGTTTTTCGTTCTGAAATGTCAATCCCCTCGTTGAATAAGCATGATTCCTTTCTTTTGGATTTTATGTTGGGGATTGCCCTTTGTTGTAGACTACGATATTGGAAGGTGACTACTGATCTTCATTGGAAAATGTGGTGGAATCAGGTGTGTTTATATTGTAAATATGAGATGGTTCCTCGCAAAGGGTCACGACCAAAGTCTCCCTCTTCGAGGAAATGGCAATCCCTTCTAGATTTTGGTAATGAGGCTCGGTGCTCAGGAGCTGATGTTGCCTTTTGATACACCCTTCCTTGTTATTCGGGGAGGGTGTTCATGTAATTTGCTTTATATAGGACTATGGAAGATGATGTGGGTCTGGGCTGGGGGGGTGGACGGGGTGGGTGGGAGATCTGTTGTGTTGTGCTGGGGGTTGTACTGGCTTGTATTGATGGTTTTTTCTTTGTTTATTGAAAAGTTAAATAAAGCATTAAAAAAAAAAAAAAAGATAAAAAACTGAGGGTAAGGCTAAATGGCCAATTTTGCCAATGGAAAAAGGTGAATAGTGGAGTACCACAGGGATTTGTGCTGGGTCTGCTGCTTTTTGACATATTCATAAATGACCCAGGAAAAGGGAATAACGAGTGAGGTTTTCAAATTTGCAGGTGACACAAAACTATTTAAAGTTGTTAAAACCCAAGAGGATTGTGGAAAATTGCAAGAGGATCTTGATAAATTTTAAGACTGGGCATCCAAATGGCAGATTAAATTTAATATGGATAAGTGCAAAGTTATGCGCCTAGGAAAGAACAACCCAAACTATGGTTACATGATGCAAGGTTCCACATTGGGAACCACCACCCAGGAAAAAGATTTAGGTGTCATCGTGGATAACATGTTAAAACCCTCCGCCCAGTGTGCAGCAGCGGCCAAGAGAGCAAATAGAATGCTAGATATCATAAGGAAAAGAATGGAAAATAAAACGAAGGATATTATAATGCCTCTCTATCGTTCTATGGTGCGACCGCACCTTGAATATTGTGTGTAATTCTGGTCGCCGTATCTTAAAAAGGATATAGCGTTATTAGAAAAGGTACAGAGAAGAGCCACCAAAATGGTAAAGGGGATGGAAGGATACTGCTGTGAAGAGAGGCTAAAAGGATTAGGGCTCTTCAACCTGGAGAAGAGATGGCTGAGGGGAGATATGATAGAGGTCTATAAATTAATGAATGGAGTGGAACGGGTAAATGTAGATCGATTGTTTAAGTCATCAGAATATAAAAAGACTAGGGGACATACAATGAAGCTACAGAGTAACCTATTTAAGACTAATAAGAGAAAATATTTTTTTACTCAACGTGTAATCAAACTCTGGAATTCGTTAACGGAGGATGTAGTAAAATCTGTTAGTGTTAACTGGGTTTAAAAAAGGTTTGGACAAGTTCCTGGAGGAAAGGTCCATAAACCATTATTAAAAGGGCCCCAGGATATCACTGCTTGACACAATACAAGCATTGAGGAACCTGTGTCTTTTGGGGAGACTGCTAGGTACTGTGATAAGGAAGCTTATCATAGCTCAGGAAGGAGCTATAGTAAAGGTGAAGTGACTCTGAACAAGCAACCTGTCAGTTCTGGTAGAAATAAGAAAACAGAATTTTTCTATAAAAGACTACCAGCCCCAGAATGCACCAGGTTTCCTACAGCCATTAGAGGAGCTGAAGTGGGGAAACGTGTGTTCAATCAAGAGGGCTATGAGGTAATCCCCAAGCACTCATCTCAAAGGGCAGGGCCTGATTCAGCACAGCTGTGCTGTGCTAGGGTGGAGCACTCATCTAGGCAGAATAAAGGTAGAGTTTATCTACAGAGAATTATCCTCATCCTCAGAATCAGCTTGGATATCCTCAGTTTCATCTGGGAGATCCTCAGAATCAGCTTGGATATCCTCATCTTGATCCTCATCCTCAGTTTCATCTGGAGGATCATCAGAAGCAGAAGCCAAACCGGACGGACAGAGAGGGCAAGAAACCCTTTGGAAGAAAGAAGAGAAAAGCCTTTGGGAGGCCTAGAGGAGTCTGGAGCAGTATGTATACTGGGAGGCATTCCAAGGGCCAGCATACACCATTGGACTGGGGAAAGCCAGAGGAATGGTGCTGCAGAGCTATGAATCTCCAGACGGTACCTGTGAGGGAGACGGCTGCACGTGGAAGGGACCCTAAGACCCGTGCCAGAAGGTATGTGAAGAGAGATCCAGTGTCCAGGGATCTGGATTGGAAGGCTGGACATAAGAACTGGACTACATACTGGCCAGGCTATATAGAGAGGAACTCTAACAGCAATGGAAGCTCAGGTATGAACACTGATCTATGCCCTAGCTATCACCTTGAAAGACAGCAGGGAAACAAGTATTCTCCTGAAAGTGCTCCATTGAGAAATTCATCTGTGCCAATCCATGATATTGAGCCCATGATTGTTGAAGAAGGGGGAGACGTTGCAGATGAAGAATGTGTTTACATGGACTGCTCTCTGTCTAAACTCCTTTGGTAATTTTCTGTTACTTTTCTGTTACAAAGTACAGCAACCATCACAAAGAAATACAAACTTGTTCTTTAATCTACTCAGAAAAGCTCCTGAGTAGGATTTTTAGCCACGCAGTAGAAAGCAAGCCAGCTAAGGGGTTTCAGCTGGGTAACTGCTAGCAATTGAGCCTTACCTAATTGCTTGTGAGCTCTGAGGGAATCACTTCTGAATCTATGTGGGAAGATATAAGAAGTTAACCTGAAAAGAACAGTTTTTCTCTTCTTTGTGGCTTTTGTTTGTTGTTTGATACACTGCTAAGAAAATATTAGCTAAAGCCTACAGAAAAGACCAGTTTGTTACCAACCAGGTCTTTATTTCTTTTGCTTTGATTGCCTGACAAGTTCAAATGTTTTCCTGATTTTGTTTTTCCAAGTTTAACACTGAAAGCAAGTAACCTGATTTATGTGCTACCAAGCATATCTGTGTTGGGAAAAATAACCCCATAAATAAATATCTTATTGGCTTACCCTCAAGCACAGCTATTTATTGTGAGCAGCTGTGTCTGGTGTGAATGGACTGCATTGACCACAATCCCTTGCAAATCATATTGACATATGCACTTGCCAAGACTGTGAACATTCTCACTCAGGCAGCCGTCTGACAGTACTTATGACCTAGATTGGCTACTGTTGGAAACAGGATACTGGGCTTGATGGACCTTGGTCTGACACAGTCTGACATATCTTATGTTCTTAATGTTAACTGTGGAGTCCCGCAGAGATCAGCCTTATTGTTTAATGTCCACATACAAACATTATGTATATTAACTCGGTCACATAACATATTACCATTTCTATGCTGATGATATATGATAGAATACAGACACAGGCAATAGTTAATTGTTCTAGCAGTATAGCTCAGTAGTTAATAGATCACAGTTTATCAGCAAATTATGCAAAGGCAGACGTCCTATTTGTGTTGAGGGACCCCCAGTTCGATCTTCCAATGCTGAACTGGCCACCAAATCAGAAGTCCGCTGCCTTGCGTTATCCTTGATTGGAGGCTATTTATGCACTCCCAGATCACAAAATGCAGGTGATACTTGGCCTATGACCATATCTAACAGTCTTCCAGTCTTAAGTGCAGCCTTTCTTGGATTGCTGTAGTATCTATCAGGGCTTGTCAGCTTGTACTTTAAAAGCCCTCTAGATGGCACAAAATACTACAGCCCGAGTAATACTGAAGCAGTCTAAATTTGGCCATACAACCCCTATGCTACAACAATTACACTGGCTCCCAGTAGAAGCCAGGATTAGATGTAAGGTGGTACTTATGATATTCAAACTAACACATCTACTGTCAGCTACTTGTTTGTCATAAGTGCTATTCGCTCTTTCCTCAAACCGACCATTATGGTCATGTACCTACAATATCTCCATTGACTCAGGTGCAAACTTAGATTTTAAGGCCTCTGGGGACGGGGAAATAGCTAGGTTCCATGAATGTAACTTGGCTTGATCTGCCATTGGACAGCCGTGAGCAAAATACTAATAAATAAATAAAGGCAGGCAAAAATAATTTGAAAAGAAGCTTGCCATGGAAGCAAACTCGCATAATAAAAACTTATAGTAAATATGCCATCTCTTCATAAACTGAGGATAAAAACAAGCTAGGACATTTTCGCTCTATGCCCCATGTCTATGGAATAGATTACTGAATAACTTGCATATAGTATGTGGTCTTGTAGAATCCTTCACTGGAGAAGGGTGAACGCATTTTCACTTGGTGTTTGCCAAACACCTTTAAATGACAGTAGGGTCCCCTGCAGCAAATATGTGGACCAGATCTATGGAGAAGAAAAGACGGTAATTGATAAAGAGTTTGATAAGGGAATGGGCAGACCATAATGATTAGCTTCTATCAAAATTAGTTTTTTCCATTTCTAACTGCGTTGATTCTCTTTTCCAGGTTGCTAATGTCACGGAATACGGGGCCTTTATTAAAATTCCAGGCTGCAGAAAACAAGGTCTGTTCCTATGTGTTGCTTTTTTTGTGTGCGTGTGTGCTTGATGAAAAGATGCTATTTTGGTGGTCGGTGCCCTGGATCCATGTCTCGGTTCATATTCTCTTCCTGGGGCTGATTGAGTTTTCTAGTGGCGCCCATCAGTTTTTCCCAGCTGTGAGCAGGACAGTGGAAGGGTGAACCAATTGCTGCACCTGAAGGCTGAGGCCCAGGGAAGAAATTTGGGAGGGATCCCACAGCAACTGGCAGGCTGTTTCAGCCCTGATTCCAAATGAGCAGCCAAAGGAGGTCCCAAAAGTTAAGGAGGTTGCATATGGCAATGCCAAGGTGAGATCGGGGCATGAAGGAGCTGAAAAGTGCCTTTTTTTTTTTCAGAAAGAGGATTTTTGTTTCAGTCATTTTCTCCCCTTCCACTGTCTGCTTTACAAGGAACAAAGTTGCTAAAACTCCTTTCCTTAGGTCCATTCAGAATGAGTAAGTCGGAGCAAAAGCTGACCTTTTCCCAGAAAATACATTACATCGGTGGTGCTCCCAGAGGGGACATGTTTGAGTGATAATTTCGACATCTTTATGCCATATTCTTGAAATAGTCAATCATTTTAACGTCAAGGGTGGGGTGGAGGAGTAGCCCAGTGGTTGGCACAGTGGGCTGGAACCAGGGAAGCCAGCGTGCAAATCCCACCGATGCTCCTTGTGTCCTTGAACAAGTCGCTTAACTCTCCATTGCCTCTGGTACAAACTCAGCTTGGGCTCTCTGCTGCAAGGCTCATTTTATTCCTGTGGGCTCTGGGGCTCGAGCTAAGTGTTCGCAAAAGGGGCCCTTAGACTGTAAGTCCTTTGGGGACAGGAAAATACATACTATATCTGAATGTAACTCAACTTGAACTATTAACCGGAAAGGCGTGAACTACATACAAAAAAGACAGTTTTCAGAATAATTTTTTTATATTAGCTACCTGGGTAAAATTGTGTATGCTATTTCTCAACATGGGTATATTTACTCACACTGCAAAGGGATGGGATGGAATTGGGGTGAAGGCAGCAGACAATGCAGAGGGATTTGGTGTAGATGTCGCTCCTCCTGCAAAGTAGATGTTAAGGTCAGATTAGCCAGACAATTGACCGCACATTTTCAAGAAGAAACTCTGTGGAGAGTTTCTCTTTTGAAAATGTTCTTGCAGGCCCTTTAGGCAGAAAGTCCCCATAGACCCCAAAGTCCATGTGGCGTTTAAATACCCCCAAATTGTTATGAATTCTCTTTTTAGCATTCTGATAAGTCATTGATTATAACCTCAGCGTGCCAGGGGATCTGTTATATTTTTTTCTTCATTTTTTTTCTGTCATAAAATAGTAAAAGCTGTCAGGCTATACCAAACAATTCCGTTTGGTGTGTTTCTTTATTCAGGCCTTGTCCATAAAACTCATATGTCGTCTTGTCGGGTGGAAAATCCTTCAGAAATAGTAGATGTTGGAGAAAAGGTTTGGGTGAAAGTTATTGGAATAGAGGTAAGGTTTGAAAGCTCTTGTGAAACTGAAAAACTATAAATACACCAACAGTTTGACTCTTATTTCACAGCTAAAAAGAAAAGAAGGCTTATGAGGTCAGTGTGTTTCTTCCTAATAACATCTGTTTGTCATGTTCACAGCAGACTGTCAGAGGAAGCACTCTGACTGGGGTGTTATTTTGCATATCCGCACGTGTGCGGACTGTGGGCGGCATATATGTGGTCCAAGACATTACCTTTAGTTTAGGCCTGCACAAAAAACAGGGGGACTAAGGTAGCAATACGTTTTTAAGAGGCACCAGAAGAAGTACCGGAAGCTGCAATTGTAATCAAGATGTGAGCTGCCCGTCGGTGGGGACCCATCCTTTGCGATTTAGAAGGCACCCCATCCTCCACCAGCAAAAGAAGGGGGACAGAGACCTCCACAGTAAAGGTTAGAAGAGGGAGGGAGTGGATGAATGTGTAAAGGCGGGAGCAGTGATGGGGAAGGGGGTGAAAGAAGGCCAGACGGTGAGCATGAAAGAGGGGAATGAAGGTCAGGGCGTGAGAATGCGAGAGGGAAGGGATAAGAGGAGAGGATCTAGAGAGGGAAAAGGAATGGGGGAGGGCAGGGAAACGTGCAGGGAGGCATGGGACCAGAATGTCTGGATACCAGGGACTACACACAGACACACACCGCACACACACCCCACCTTACACTGCATACATATGAACGCACACATACTTCCTCCCCATTCACCACACCACATCATGCAGCATACATGTGTATGTACACACACGCTCCACTCCCACCCCAAACCCTTGCCAAATAACACAAATAGCCCCCATTCATGCACCACATACAGATGCATACCCCATCACCCTCTCGCACACAAGCAGAGTCCAACCCCGCCATGTAGACATGGGCATTTGCCATTCTTACAGCACGGCACACACCTTACTCTCCTCCCCACGCTCATAAGCACATGGACACGCCACTCCTACCACAGATGCCCACTATGCATACACACGTGTGCATATGCCACCCTCTTGCATGACACAGACGCACGCCCTTACACACGCACTTCTTCAAGATAGAGATACTCATATAGGTCCAGCTCCACTGCTGCCTAACGAGACCCACTTTACCATGTGTATTTGCACTCGGACTTCTCGCAGACACACGTGAGTTTGGAAATGGAGGAAGGGAAAACGCACCATTTCGTTACACTGTAAGTGTGCACTTTTCAACTTGTTTCCCTTTTCCAAAGCTCACAATACACTGAACTTTAAAAGTTATCATTTAGGCAAGTTGGGTTTGCATGGGCCATTTTATTTTGAGGATGTTTCCCTTTTTATTCCATTTCAGAATTAACCTCTGCTATGGCTATAGAGACATGAGTCATTATTCACAACTAGCCAGGGGTTTTCCCTGTTGTTCAGCCTGTCCCCTTCCTCCTGTCTAGCCCGGCCACTACAGCAGTCCTTAGCCACGGAGCACACAGTGCTGCTGCCTTGGGAATCTGCTACCTGGTATACTAAATCTGACCATTGGGTGTCACTGTTGTATGATGGCAAAGATTCCCTCTCCACTGTATCACTAGATGGCCAAACAGTAGAAACCAGGCTCTGGAATCAAACCTAGATTTTCTGCTTATCGGTATACAGCAATGTCACGAAGCCATCAGATCGACCTCTAAGTTCACCTTTTAACCTTCACTTGGGTGCCCATCTTTTTATCCCTCTTTAATAAAGAAATAGGGACAGGGAAAGAATACCTATTTAATACACTACTTCCCTTGAAAACTCTAGTGATACTTGGTTGAGTTGAGGCTGTTTTTAGTGACTTATTTTTTGCATAAACTTTGTAGCAATTTCTCAGTTTTTACTCTTTGTATTGTGGAGAGGCTACCTATTTGCTGAGAAATGTCTTTCTAAAAAAGTGGAAACCAACGTAGTGTGTCGATAAATCAACAGTGCCTGTTTTAGTCATAGAAATGAAGGCCTTGAAGTTTGTCCTACAAAAGGAGTTGCAATGCATGACCTAAATGTAATAGACATATATTCTCTGTGGACAAGCAGGAAGTAAGTCCTCGTGTATGGGTGATATCTTCAATGGAGCCCCATGCAGGAACGCTCCACAACTTCTATTGGAAGCTTTTGGGAGGCTCCACCGTGCCTGCGTGCCTCCCTTCCTGCCTGTGCCGTGGCACCATCTTCTCCAGTCCATTTTTCCAAGGAGCCCCATGTATGTGGTTTTGGTCCTTCGCCGGTAAATGTTATCCTTCCCCTTGAGGGGCCTTCCTAGCTAAAGTATCGTTGTTAGTGCCTGCCGTCAAGATTCCTTCATTGGTTCCAGTGCTTTTGGTAATATTTTATTGTTTCTTGTTCTTTCCCTGTGGCCGAGCCAGACCCGTGCTCATCATCGAGCAGTTTCATCTAGCTATGGCCATCTTCCCAGACATCCCAAAAACTGGTCAGCGGGTTTAAGAAGTGCATCAAGTGTGCCATTACCAATCACAAAAAGGCACAACTAATGCCTCTAGTGCCTGGGACCCAATCACCAGCCCTCGTCTTGTAAAGAGAGGCCTGAAGGGTTGGGAGAAACTCTTTTTGGCCAGAGGTCTGATTCAGCATCTTTGGCACTGGCTTTGGTCTCAATGGTTTCCCAGGGATCCACCAACAGTGCATCGACATCAAGCAGTTCTAGGGCTCAATCAGAGCCGAGCACCCTCAGTGCCCCAGAGCATTGACCATCAGTCTGTCTCTGCCTGGAGTCTAGGATGGATTTGGTCTTGTCTTTGTCAGCATCAAAGGGGGACCCATCTGAGCATTGGGTGAAGGCCCAGGTGCATCAGCATCGGGGCCCTTCCAAGCATGATTTTGAGAGCCCAATGGGCTTGAGCGCCCAGTCAAGGTGCTTCAGAGAGAGGACTGCTGAACCTCCAGAGTATCAGAGGGGCACAGATTGTCTTTCAACAATCAAGGTCATGCCACCAGTATCTCAAAATGGATGCTGGAAACATTGGTTGAAGCTGCTCAGGTCCCAAGGCCTTCAGAATCTATAGTCATGGAGGAGCATCTCCTTCAGGTGCTTGAGGTCCAGTTTGCATCATTGCTAGAGAAGCAGCTGGCTGGTGCCTTGGTGCCCATGGCACCATCATCGAGCATTGTGTAGCTGATCCTCAAGAGGCAAGCTCTGCCTGCAGAGGAGGCATTGTCGTCGGGGCATTGAAAATATCTGTCACCGGTTCCCGGCAGGGCCATCACCCTCTTGAGTGTCTCAGGTTACAATGCTCTGGCAAAACCTTGGAAGCCCTCGATACATCATCGATCCCGTAGAAGCTCCCCTTAAAGGAGGAAGAGCTCCAGGCAGAGGTACTTGAACTTCCTCTTTGAGAATGACTCTAATGGCTGGGTGACTGATGTGGAATCGGGGAACTTGTTGGTGTGCAGGTCTTTCGAGCTCCTGTAAGATCCCTCCTCTCCACACGAACAGCAGAAGTCTACTCTGGAGGACATGTCCTTCCATAATTTCATGAGAGATGTGTCCAAGGCCATTCCATTTTCACTGTAGATAGAGGATGAGCTCAGGATAGAGGAGATGAAGAGTCTCCAATATTCCTCGGCCCCTAAGGAAGTGGTGATGGTGCCAGTGCATTGCCTCCTACAACAGCTTCAGATGAGAAGGTGGGAGAATCCCCTCACTCTGCCACCAGTCAGTAGGAGGCTGGACTCTATGTATAGGGTTTAAAAATTTGAGAAACCTCAACTTTTGCATCACTCCTTAGAGGTAGAATCCACCCTTTAGATCACCAAGACTCATTCCTCAATGCCCCTGGGTAGGGAGACACAGACGTTGGACTCCTTCGGGAGGAGGTGCTTTCAAAGCTCCATTCCTGTAACTCGAGTGCACTCTTACCAGCTCTACATGAGCATGTTCCTGATGGACATCTTGTGAGATCTCACTGACATGTCCCATTTCCTTCCCTCTGGAGAAACTAGAGCACTATCCTGTCCTGGTGCGCCATGGCAAGGACTGCTCAAAGTTCATGGCCCGGATGATCTACGACGCCTCTGAGATAGTGTCTAGAATGGCGACAGTGGGCATTGGAGCCCCGCAGGCTTGCCTGGCCTTGGTCTTCAGACCTGGAACAGATGTGCCGTTCCATGCCATGCTGTGCTGTGGAAAGAATCTCTTTGGGGAGCAGGTGGCTGGCATCATAGAGAAGCAGCATCCCACCCTTACCAGGCTCTCAAGATGCACATCCAAACCAGCTGCCTATGGCAGGAAGTATCAAGGTGGAGGCCAGAAAAAGACCTACTACCTGCATCCCTGGTCCTCAAACCTCCCAACAGAAAAAACAGACTCCTTGCCCACAGCATCGAGAGAAGCCTCAAAAGGCCCAGCCTGCCCCGCAGCCAAAGTAGGGAGCAGAGTTTTGACTGGTTCCTCTGGAGCATAGCCAGCCTGTTGACCTCAGAGGGAACCCCTTCAGTGGTGGGAAGGCTTACTTTTTGCCCACAGGTGGCCCCTTATAACTTCGGACTTGTGGGTGCTACATATAGACCAAAGCAGTTACATGTTGCACTTTGCCGAGCTGCTGCCACATTGCCCCTCAAGGGTGTATCCTCTCAACCCACTGCATCTTGACCTGCTTCAGAGAGAAATCTCTGCCCTACTGGCTGATCTCACCATGGAGCCATGCCACAGGAACAGATCAAAACGTAAGGAATGTGTAACTAATTTTTGTCAGAACCATTGCCATGAAGGTACATACCCACTCAAAGCAATAATGTTCCTTTTTATATTTTTTTAAAAGGGGAGTACGACCCCTATACCAACCCTAAAGAGATATTAAAATCATCAGGGTTTACTCAAATTGGCCTCCAAATCTAATCTATCCAAAATGGCGATAAGGTCAAGCCAAAGCAAGGGAACACTTAACTTTTCACCTGACGCCAACCGACATCGGTCGACATCAACTGTGTATCCCATCTGTTATTGCTGTTAACCAACTCGTGCAAAGGCTGAAAATCGCCGTATGTTCTTCAGCAATCCGCAACTTATTCAGAAGTGTATATAATAATAACCCAACGTTGCGTTTCGGGCTCCCGATCCTCACAGCCCTTCTTCAAATTCTATTGCAGTATGTGAAGATGTCCGCCCA
This sequence comes from Ichthyophis bannanicus, assembly GCA_033557465.1. Lineage (NCBI taxonomy): Eukaryota > Metazoa > Chordata > Amphibia > Gymnophiona > Ichthyophiidae > Ichthyophis > Ichthyophis bannanicus. The sequence goes on from CM066039.1 coordinate 38,544,174, forward strand.
ACCCAGTTGATCTTATTGGGGCTCATGAAAATGACATCACCAGCCGTGAGGCCAATCGCGATCACGATCCATTCATATTAAGGCCAACCCAAAGTTTAAAGAATAGACCACCAGTCCACAGAAGAATTTAACCCCTGTGGCACCACTGAATTCAGATGATAAATCCAAAATTGTTCTCTATATAGGAGACGTGCCCCCCGATCCCCACCTCGAAGCTTCACTGGAACATGATCTAAAATTCTCCAATGTAAATCCTGAAAAATATGATGTAAGTCCTGACAATGTTGAACTACAGGTGCCGTTAAAACATCCGTGTTAATCCTAGAACGATGTTCCTGTAAACGCTGTTTCATACTGTGTATGGTTTTCCCAATGTAGAACTTGTTACTAGGACAAATCAAGATGTAAACCACAAAGGTGGTCTGGCAAGTGGTGTTGAAACTGCTATAGATTTTTTTATGTGTTAAGGGATTCTCCCAATAAACCCCTTCCAGTGTTGTGGAGCAAAACTCACAATGTTGACACTGAAGTTGACCAGTAGTCAAAACTGATGAGGGGTCGGAAGTGGTATGAACTACCCAATCAGCTATATTTCTACCCCTTTTGAACGCCATCATAAGAGGTTTATTGAAATTTTGATGCAGGGATAAAATATGCCAATGTTTCTTCAAAATGGATACAGCCTCTGTAGCATGGGGCATAAATGGTAACACCCCAACAAAATGATCCTTCTCCTTGGGTCTCTCCCCTCCTTGTTCAACGCTTTCAGATGGATTCCACCATTCTGTGTGTATATGGCAAGCTCTTAAGTAAGCCCTGTCAATGATGGTAACAGGGTAACCTCGGTCCAATAATCGCCTTTTTAAATCAACCGCCTGCCGGCGAAATTCAGTAATGGTGGAACAAAGACGTCGCAAACAAATAAATTGACCCACAGGCAATCCACGGCGCAACGGCGCCGGATGATGACTACAAAAATGTAGCAATGTATTACGTTGAACCGTCTTTCTGTATAGTGTTGTGCTAATCTTGTCCCCATTTTTGGTAAGTTTTAAATCTAAAAATTCAATAGAATCACAATCATATTTTGGGGTAAACTTTAAATCCTCAGAGAGAGTATTGATCCAGATGAAAAATTGTTTTAGACGATCTTCAGACGCCGTCCACAAGAAAAAGACATCATCTAGAAATCGCGTCCACATTCGTATACAGGAAAACCATTCAGATGGGTAAATAAATTGAGATTCAAATTCATGCATGTAAAATGTTGCAATAGATGGGGCTACAGTTGCTCCCATCGCAATCCCAAATTTGTAAGTAAAATGTATCTCCAAGTAGAAAATAATTTTCCTTTAGAACGAATGACAGCAATTCTAAGACAAACTCCTTAGGCAATCGATCAGGCAAAACTAAAGGCACAGATGCTGCCATCCGTAAGGCTGCATTCTGATTGATGTTAGTATATAGTGCCTGTACATCCATCGTAACTAAATACCATTGAGGCAAATCCCTGTGTTTTTGCTGATGTAACAAGGATAAAAAATGGAACGAATCCCTCACATATGAAGTAATTGTGGGCAATAGAGGTCGAAAGAACGAGTCCACAAACTGTGATAGTGGCTCCAAAACTGAATCTCGACATGAAACAATAGGGCGGCCTGGTGGATTCACCAAACATTTATGAACTTTAGGTACCATATATAGAATTGGTACTACAGGATGGGTTTTATTCAAAAACTTATACTCCTGTCGTGTAATCCAGCCCTGTTGAAACGCTAATGTCGTGCACTCAGTTATCCTTCTTTGAAGGTCAAGCGTAGGATCCCCTAAAAGGGCTCGATTAAAATTTCTTATCTAAGACATGTGCTTCCACCGTGGTCTGGTAACAGGAGAAGTCTTGAATAACTGTAGCTCCCCCCTTATCGGCTCTCCGAATGGAGAGATCCCCATGTTCCTGTAGGGATTTTAAAGCCGCTAGTTGTTGCCTAGTGATATTAGAGAAATAACGGGCGGAGTTTTTTTCCATCAAAGTCAAATCCCGTAGTACCAACTGTTGGTATGTTGCTATAGAGGGCTCCACTTGCCCTGGAGGCATCCATTTAGAGGGATTCCTACAGACTGTATTAGACGAAGACTCGATGGGAGCTGCTCCACGAAAATAATGAGAAACCTGCAGTTTGCGAAAAAATCGATGTAGTGCCACTCTCATTCGAAAAGGATCATACTGAGGAGTGGGAACAAAGGATAACCCCAACTCCAAAACCCGCAATTGCTCAGGCGTCAGTTCAACCGAAGATAAATTAATTACTGTAGTTTCGAGTGTGATCTGGAGGTTGGTCCCCTCCGACCTTCCTCCACATAATATGGCCGGTGCGTTGTAGGGCGGCCCCTGGAAAAAGGAGGTTGATGAGAACTTCGCTTTTGTGGTAAACCACTTGTGGTAGAGTCTGAAGATTCACTGCTGCCCTCTGTAGTGTCCTCAAACGTCACCTGTTTCTTCTGTTTGCTTGCCAAACGCTGATGCTCTTTCCAGGTGTATACCTGGTCCCTCTCATAATCACCAGTATCTCGTTGAAATTTTCTAACTTTCACCTGTCTTACAGAATCCTTAAACTGAAGTAATTGACTTTCAAAACTCTTCCAATCTGATTGAAATTTTTCCACCGACATGGAACCCTTTAATTGTTTCTCCATTTCCTCCACTTGACCCTTAATGGTCTCCTCTTCTGACGTCAGTCGTTCAATCAAGAGAGCTATTAAATCAAGTCCACGCTTATTCAAAATGCTATTCCAAGTACTATGAAACTGTTTATCAGTAGCAAACATATGTGGTGGCTTTAAAGTCCTCAATCCCCTCGGGATCATCCGATGTTTTAAATATTGCGCCATAGTGGCCGCATGAAGTTGTACTCGTACTTGCTTTTTGTGTAGATTCTTAAAATCGACCCAGGAAGCTGAAGTATTATCCTCCAATCGTTCTATCTCTGATTCAAACAGCAGAGGTCTCTTTGTCAAATTGTTAATCTGTTCCTCCGTGTATGCGAAGGTGGAAGTATTCAAAATGGGTTCAGACTCACCCGTGGCCATTATCGTGTGGGTAATATCTAACTACCTAAACCCTTAAACCCCAAACACACATATCCAGCCTAGCTAAGCCCAAAACATAAGGAATGTGTAACTAATTTTTGTCGGAACCATGGCCATGAAGGTACATACCCACTCGAAGCAATAATGTTCCTTTTTATCTTTTTTTTAAAGGGGAGTACGACCCCTATACCAACCCTAAAGAGATATTAAAATCATCACAGGGTATACTCAAATTGGCCTCAAATCAAATCTATCCAAAATGGCGATAAGGTCAAGCCAAAGCAAGGGAACACTTAATTTTCACCTGACGCCAACAGACATCGGTCGACATCAACTGTGTATCCCATCTGTTATTGCTGTTAACCAACTCGTGCAAAGGCTGAAAATCGCCGTATGTTCTTCAGCAATCCGCAACTTATTCAGAAGTGTATATAATAATAACCCAACATTGCGTTTCGGGCTCCCGATCCTTGTAACACGTTCTACATTGGGAAAACCATACGCAGTATGAAACAGCGTTTACAGGAACATTGTTCTAGGATTAACACGAATGTTCTAACGGCACCTGTAGTTCAACATTGTCGGGACTTACATCATACTTTTCAGGATTTACATTGGAGAATTTTAGATCATGTTCCAGCGAAGCTTCGAGGTGGGGATCGGGGGGCACGTCTCCTATATAGAGAACAATTTTGGATTTATCATCTGAATTCAGTGGTGCCGCAGGGGTTAAATTCTTCTGTGGACTGGTGGTCTATTCTTTAAACGTTGGGTTGGCCTTCATATAAATGGATCGTGATCGCGATTGGCTTCACGGCTGGTGATGTCATTTTCATGAGCCCCAATAAGATCAACTGGGTTGGGCGGACATCTTCACAAACTGCAATAGAATTTGAAGAAGGGCTGTGAGGATCGGGAGCCCGAAACGCAACGTTGGGTTATTATTACATACACTTCTGAATAAGTTGCGGATTGCTGAAGAACATACGGTGATTTTCAGCCTTTGCACGAGTTGGTTAACAGCAATAACAGATGGGATACACAGTTGATGTCGACCGATGTCTGTTGGCGTCAGGTGAAAATTAAGTGTTCCCTTGCTTTGGCTTGACCTTATCGCCATTTTGGATAGATTTGATTTGAGGCCAATTTGAGTAAACCCTGTGATGATTTTAATATCTCTTTAGGGTTGGTATAGGGGTCGTACTCCCCTTTTAAAAAAAGATAAAAAGGAACATTATTGCTTCAAGTGGGTATGTACCTTCATGGCAATGGTTCCGACAAAAATTAGTTACACATTCCTTACGTTTTGGGCTTAGCTAGGTTGGATATGTGTGTTTGGGGTTTAAGGGTTTAGACAGGAACAGATCAGGCAGGGATTTTACTCCAGGTACTTTCTGGTCCCCAAAAAGATGTTGGGAGGGGGGGGGAGGTTCTGGCCCATCTTGGACCTCAGAAACCTCAATACATTTCTGGTGCGAGAAAATTACAAGATGGTATCTCTAGGTACCCTGCACACTTATCTTCAGAAAGACGATTGGCTATGCTCCCTGGATCTAAAGGATGTGTATATCCACATACTGATCCATCCCACTCACAGGAGGTATCTCGGATTCATTCTGGGAGAACAGCACTTTCAGTACCAGGTACTGCCTTTTGGGCTGGCCTCGGCACCCCAAGTCTTCACAAAATGCCTAGCAGTAGACGGACAGCCTCCACACTAACTGTCTTTGTCTTCCCTTATCTGGACGTCTGACTCATAAAAAGCACCACTCCAGATAGAGTCCAACACGGTTGACTATTCAGGTGCTAGAGCTGTTGGGATTTGTAATCAATTACTCAAAATCCCACCTTCAATCCGCTCAACAGCTGGAGTTCATAAGGGCTCTCACTCGACACAACACAAGCGAAGGCCTTCCTTCTGTTAGACAGACTTCAGAGATTGATGGCCTTGGTGTGAGATGCTCAGCAGAGTCGTTGGATAATGGCTTGCAGGATGCTGACTGTGCTCGGCCACATGGCCTCTATGGTGCACATCACATTCATAGCTCATCTTTCAATGAGACGGGCTCAATGGAGAAGGAGGACTCAGTGGAACCAGGCCACAGGCTGCCTTCGGGACCATGTGTTTCTCCCCAGTCATAAGAACATAAGATATGCCATACTGGGTCAGAGCAAGGTCCATCAAGCCCAGTATCCTGTTTCCAAAAGTGGTCAATCTAGGTCATAAGCACCTAGCAGTTTCCCCAAAATACACAGGTTCCTCAATGCTTCTATCAGGTCAAGCAGTGATATCCTGGTTCCCTTGTAATAGTGGTTTATGGACCTTTCCTCCAGGAACGTTTCCAAACCTTTTTTAAATCCGGCTACACTAACAGCTTTTACTACATCCTCCGGTAATAAAAATTCCAGAGTTTGATTACACGTTGAGTGAAAAAATATTTTCTCTTATTAGTCTTAAATAGGTTACCCTGTAGCTTCATTGCATGTCCCCTAGTCTTTTTATATTCTGATGACATAAACAATTGATCTGCGTTTACCCGTTCCATTCCATTCATTTAATTTATAGACCTCTATCATATCTCCCCTCAGCCGTCTCTTTTCCAGGTTGAAGAGCCCTAACCTTTTTAGTCTCTCTTCATAGGAGTATCCTTTCATCCCCTTTACCGTTTTGGTGGCTCTTCTCTGTGCCTTTTCTAATAATGCTATATCCTATTTAAGATACGGCGACCAGAATTGCACACAATATTCAAGGTGTGGTCGTTCAGTCCCTACACTGGTGGATGGATCATCAGAACCTGCTCAAGGGGTCTCCCCTTTCATATGGCTTCACCTCAGACAACAGACTCATCCAAACTGGGTTGGGGAACACATTGTTTATTGTTACAAAATGTTCGATGTAAAACCAAGCTCTTGCTTTGTGGATTTTGTTTTATTGTGAACCGCAACTGAACTCTGGAAGATGCGGGATATAAATGATTGTTAAATAAAATAAATAAAATAAATCTAGATGGCCTCCGCACTCAAGGTGTCTGAGGAGAGCCTGCACCAGATAAATTTCTTGTAATTGACAGCCATAGCGAATGTCCTCTGAGCTTTCCGAGAATGGCTAGGCAACCAGATTGTTCTGATTCAGACCAATAATCCAGGTCGTGATGTATTACATAAATAGGGAGGCACAGGTTCGTACTGTAGCTCCTGTGTTGGGAAACAGTCTGGTTATGGAGGTTTGCCATTAGTTACGAGATGGAGCTAGGGCCACATATCTGCCAGAGGAGCAGAACACCTTGGCAGACCAGCTGAGTCGCATCCTCCAGTCGCATGAGTAGCACTGGACAGGAGCATAGCAGCCCACATCTTTCAGAAGTGGGTTACCCCCTTGATAGACCTGTTCGCCACCCAACAAAATGCCCAAGTGAATCGGTTCTGCTCCAGAGTTGCCTCGTGCTGGATGCTTTCCTCCTGCAATGGGGGAAGGGCCTGCTATATGCGTATCCTCCCATAGCTCTCATAGCAAAGACCCTGCTTAAATTCCAGACAGGCAGGGGTATGATGATATTGGCCCAGACAAATGTGGTTTCCCCTTCTGCTTCAACTCTCACAGTGGAACCTCCACAGCTGGGCTCTGCCCCAGACTTCCTATCACAGAAAGATGGGAGGATGCTACATCCCACATCTGATCCTTAACCCTAACTGCGTGGATGTTGAGAGGCTAGTCCTGTTGGAGCTTAACCTGTCCGACAAAATAACAGATGTTCTGTTGGCCTCTAGGAGGGCCTCAACGAGAAGGTTTTATGCATTTAAATTGAAGAGATTTGCCTTCTGGTACACAGAACATATGCAAGATCTTTCAGTTGCACCACCGACAGACCACTTAAGTAACATAGTAACATAGTATATGATAGCAGATAAAGACCAGTATGGTCCTTCTAGTCTGCCCAGCAAGGCAGCAAGAGTAGGTGCACTTGCCGCTCCATGCAGATCACCCCTCCCCATGCCTTTGTTTAGGGGTGTACCCACCGCTCTGTATAGGTCACCCCTATTTGTTCAGATATAAGAGATAGATAGTTATGCTTATTTTGATTTTATCCTGTTGCTATAAAGGGATCCACTGTGTCTGTCCCATGCCATTTTGATTTCTGTCACTGTGTTTGCTCCCATCACTTCCATCTTGAGGGCATTCCAAGCATCCAACGCCCTACACCTCTCAGAGTCTGGTCTTAAGTCCAACTCTGTCTGTGTGATTGGGGCATATCATCATGGAATAGAAGGAAGGTCCATTTTGGTTCAGCCTTTAGTGGTTCGCTTCATGTGGGGATTGCTTCTCTTGAAACCTCCTTTCAAGCCCCTGGTGGTGGCTTGAGACATCAATGTGGTTCTGGCGCAGCTCATGTTAACTCCCTTTTGAGCCGCTCGATTCCTGCTCTATGAAGTTCTTGACCTGGAAAGTCTTCTTTCTGGTGGCAGTTACGTCAGCATGCCGAGTAAGTGAGCTCCAGGCTCTATAGCTCATCTGCCGTACACCAGGTTCCAACATACGAGAGTGGTCTTGTGCCCTAATCCCCGATTCCTTCCAAAGGTGGTAACGTCTTCCATCTTCATCAGTCATCCATTCTGCTGACATTCTTCCCGAGACCTCCTGCCCATAGAAGGGAAGCAGTGCTGCACATGTTGGACTGCAAAGAGGCCTTATCCTTCTACTTGGAGCAGACAAAGGTCCACCAAAATCCATTCAGTTGTTTGTTTCTTTTGAGCCCAGTAAGCTAGGAACTGCTGTTCCAAATGCACTTTCCCAATTTGGCTGGCAGACTGTGTCTCTTTTGCTTATGCCCAGGCTGGTTTGAGCCTTGATGATCATGTCACAGCTCACAATGTTGGAGCCAAGGCTGCTTTGGTGGCCATCTTGCACTCTGTCTTCATGGGTGAGATCGGCAGAGCTGCAACATGATCTTCTGTCCACACATTCACATCTCACTACTGCTTGGATGGGGTTTCCCGACAGGACAGCAACTTCAGCCAGTATGTACTCTGGCATCTGTTTGGGGATTAAATCCAACTCCATCCCTCTAAGGCCTTCCTTTCCATACAGGCTATAAAAAAAAAATATATATATATATATAAATATATATATAAATGGTGAAGAAGCTGAATCTGATGAGTTCATTATTGTGCACTACCACTACTGTACATAGTTAATTTTCCAGTTCTTGGTTCAATATTACCTCGTTGGGCTTCTTGGCGGCCTCCTCTGTTTTCAGTAGCCTGTAGCTAGGGAGTCCCATATGTGAAAACTTCCTTTCTGCTTGTCCATGGAGAAAAGGTAGTTTCTCACCTGTAGCAGGTGTTCTCTGTGGACAGCAGGAATAAGTCCTCACAACCCTCCTATCTCCCCGAGGAGTTGTATTCTGCTACAGCTTTGTTATCAGACTGGAGTAGATGGTGGCAGGCGGGAAGGGAGGTGTGCAGGTGTGGTGGAACCTCTCAAAAGCTTCCAATTGAAGCGTCCATCTCAGACATCACCGATACGTGAGGACGTATTCCTGCTGTCCATAGAGAACACCTGCTACAGGTGAGTCACTACCTTTTACATGAGATACATAACAATATTAGTCACAGTGAGGTTTTTTCTGGAGTCTGAAAATGATTACTGCTGAATTATAACAGGTAACGTGCAGACTCCGTGACAGAGCAGGGATTAGAGACTTCTGATTCCCCTCTATTTCCTTTCAGAGCTTTAAATTGCTCCTCTACCATGTACCGCTGCATTTTTATTCTTAGGTTCTGTTTTTTTTTCTCTTTAGACCAAGGATGGGAAAGTGAAAGTCTCACTTTCAATGAAGACTGTGAACCAAGGGACTGGACAGGACTTGGACCCCAACAATGTAATTATTGAGTAGGTAAATCCGCTTTGCGCACTCATGTAACACAAATCACAGTCGCTTTTTGTGCAGGAGGTGATAAAACTGGCAGAAGGCTATACCTGGGTCCCAGGGGGAATCTTTCTGTCTGGCCTGCTGTCTCTATTTGGGGGCATATAGTGGTAATTAAGCCCCAGTCCAGATTTACTCTGAGTTGCTGCAGTTCACTTATTTGGAGTAGCCCAGTAGGGACTTCTAGCTGCAGTCGGGCCTTTGATGACAAGAGCATGTTGGGGGTTGAGTAAGGGCAGACTGCAACTGGTGAAGCAGGCCAGGTATGAAGTTCCTTCAAGGGGGGGGGGGGGAGACAAAGCTTTCCCCCCCACACTCCCGGCTCATTTTCTTTCTGGCGCCTTCTCTCTTCTGCAGTGGGTCTGCTCTTCGATTAAGTTTCTAAGAGTGTGTGTGTATGGGGTGAAGGGTCTCCATTTATTTATTAATTATACCCCACCATTTTGTCTAAGCGAGGCCCTAAGCACTTATCTTTGTGAAGCCAGCTGGATAATATTTTTCTCATAAGCAACTATTGAGAACACAGAACTGTGAATCCTGGAGATCTAGATTCCAGTCTCTCCTTTGCTCATGTGTGACCTGGTTCCGAGCTCTCCAGAGAAGAAAATATGCACTTTACCATGTTCCTAACTGAGAAGTGCTTCTTGTCCTTGTCTTTGTCTCAGTCAAGACCAGCGCAAGAAGCGCCATTTCCAGGATTACAGCAAGCAGAAGATCACTCTGGAAGCCGTTCTGAATACTATCTGCAAGAAATGTGGTTGCAAAGGTACATGGTGCTGTTCCTCTGGTCCCATCCCCTTCTCTCACCTGTGTATTCAGCAGAGATAGGACAAGGCGATAACACAAGTTGCCACAACGTGGACACTGCTGGGAAAATTACCTGAACAGAGGAACGGGCATATTTTTAAGAAAACAAGTCAGAATTGTTATTATGTATGATTATCCATGATCTTACTATGAGCCCTTATCAGGCTTGCCCCAGTGAAGGGTACCTTCCTGGTAAGTGTCCATGAACTTCAGTGCTTAAATTTCTTTATTTCCCTTTTATGCTCTCTATCTTCTGCTCTGTGGTCCTTTCCTAATACTGTCTTGCCAATTGAAAGCAAACAGCTTTTCTGGGTTCTATTACACCCCTGAAGTTGAAGTACATTCTGGGTGTATTTGAAAGCACATCATGCAGATGCCCTGTCAGTTATGAATTGATGTGAATTATGCTGGTGCTATGCTGTTTGTCAGCAGAAACATGTGCTGGTATCAACCTGCTGGATTGGTAGCATTTCTGAGGAGAACAATTTGAAACACAGAAAGAATTACCATGTTTTTGTAAAAGGTTTCGTATGCTCAAGAAAAATGTGGTTAGGTTTCATTTCTCTTTCACAAATATTTCCAGATATTTGGGTGGTTTATCAGTTAGTTTCTTACATTTTGTTTTCATAGGAAATTTTTAGTGCATGCTAAATTTTATTAAGTGCCATCAAGTCATTGCTGATTCCTGGTGACCCAGCAGCCCCTGGAGTTTCTTGGCAAGGTATGACTGGAAGTAGATTGCTAGGCCTTTTCTTCCAAGGCAGTAGAGGGTAAAGTGACTTACCCATGGTCACAAGGAGTACTAGTGGGAATTGAATGCAGATCTCCTGGGTACTAGGCTATTGCTGTAACCACTAGGCTACTCCTGCACTCACATTTGGTGCACACTAAATTTAATTTTTTGAGACATGCTAATGACCCAAATCTGCACTAACAAATGCACACCCCTATCTGATACCAGTTCGTTGATTTCCCTCAGAATGTTAGAAATGAAAACCTAGAGAAAGTTCTCTAACATTCTTAATATTGGGCTAGGCAGTAAAACCTGCTGTCTGGGATGAGAAAGTACCCTGTGTCGTAGGGAAGTATTTCTCTGCTATAGCAAATAATCCCTGGCAGCATAGCTTTATCATATAGAAAATCATTTACATTACACTTTTATTCCTTGTCCTGTGCACTTTTAAATTTTTTTTTTAAATAATCCTTTGTATTGGCAGTTTTGGCATACAGCAATCCCTTGTATTTTTCAGGCACAACCAAAGGCTAACCAGAACAGAGTGCAAACCAAGTCAGCCAATTATCATATGTGCTAAACAAAGAAGCGTGCCCTTCCCTGTAAGCTTTTATGGGACTACATGAGGCACAACTCGCATGCATTGAAGGGAGAGTAACCCAATGTTTGCTTTTCCTTTTGGCTGGTCTCTTTCACATATTAAGCAGATCCCATAGGAGAAATAAGGCATGCGCTAAATAAATGAAAGGTCACTGTATGAGGGATATACTCCTTAATGTGACAAATGTTTCTAAAAGGGCAATGAACGTTTTGGGGATTAAAACGGAAGAAGGCCTAGGTATCGTACCAAGAACGAGGAACTTGTGGACCTTGTCCAAAGGTGTTTTTCAGGTATTGTTTTCAGTGCATTAAAGCCAGAAGGCTAAAGAGTTCTTTCATGGATGTATAGTGACTGAATATAATGCTATTCGCTTTGGTGGGTGCTCAGAAATCTTGCTATGCCCTGTCGAAGACTACGGCCCTTGAGTTGTTCCCTTTTAGGCCATGAGAAAAAGGGTTAGAGGGTCCTAGAAAGTGGAACATCTGAGAAAAAAAATCCATTAAATTCTAGAGGAAAGTAACTTTGTGTTTAATCTTTATTTCTTGCAAAAAAGGTGCATAGCACATCATACCCATAGGGGAGCCAGGTGTCAAGCTTTCATAAGAGGTTGATCATTCATGTTCTTAATGCACAGTTCTTTAAGGCCAGGTTACAAAGGTAGCTGTTCTTCAGATCTAATGTTCATGATAGCCACAGTGTCCATACATTGGGTTTAATGACTTGGTTGAACCGTATATTTAGGTTATTCTGGAAAACCGAATCTGATAAAGCTTAGGAACCACTGGTCCAGAGAGTCTTTACATAGCTCTGTGCAGCCCTACAGTTCCCAGATTTAAATCTCTGCAAGGTCAGCTGGGGGTCACCTCCTCCTGAACTCAATAAAAAGAGGGACCAGTTATACCCAGAGTATGACAATAGTTCAGTCCAATCCTACAACTACATGTGACCCAACCCCAGACTGCGCAAAAGGTGTTGCAATGTGAATTTGCTGCTGCTTCTAAAAAAAACTTCCTCTGACCGGGGGGGTCTTTGGGTTCTCTGATCTCGTAGGCCATTTTGCCACGGAATGCTTCTTGCAACCAGGAGGAACAAAGTACAGTCTGGTACCGGAGGAAGAGGATGAACCTCAGCCAGAAGATCAGACAAAGAAAAAGAAGAAGGTAACAGCTGGTTTTCTTGTGATAAGCAGCTCCCAGTTTAGGAAAATATGTAGCAAAGGACTGGCAGAAAGGTGGGATAGTCTAGTGCTGTAGCCTAGCTGAGTGCCATTTGTGACTCATGTGGAAAGAACGACTTCAGGTGCTTTGTAGATCCTTTAGAGAGGGAACCCTATATAATCTAATAGGCTAATGTACAGTGATGCCCTGCAACATGTCATACACAAAGACTAACAGTTGGGGAAAAATATTACCATATTGAGTTTGAGACACAAATTCTGTGTTTCACATTAATCCTGGATTGGTTCCATAGTTTGAAACTGGGCTAACTAACCCAGAACTGCATCGCTGCAGGAAATAAAGCAAAGTGAACATTGCGTGAAGAACCTGTTTGTCGGGAGGGCTGCTGCTAAATTTTGAAGCGTGGTCCTAGATCTTCTAACTGCCTGTGGCCCCTCTTTGAAGAAAGCAACGCCGTTTACTTCCTGGCAGTCTTGACTCACTCCACTGCCTCATCTTGAAATGAGACTCAGGAAGTGGTGTCCAACTTGCTCATGCCTTGGATGTGACGCCAGCATGATTTTAGAACATAATAGCTGCCATTTTAGTTGCCCTCCTCTTTATTGAAATAGGGTGAGCAGAACTGCAGATTGTACTCGAGTTGCAGTCGCACCATGGCTTTATCCAGAGGTATTGTTATGTCTGTTCTTATTATCTACTCCTTTCTAAATGATTCTTAATATTGCTGCACACTGAGTTGCATTCAGCATTAATACGAGGAAATATTTCTTTATGGAAAGAGTGGTAGATGCATGGAATAGTCTCCCAGTGGAGGTAGTAGAGACTAAAATGGTATCTGAATTCAAGAAAGCATGGGAGAAACACAGAGGACCTCTAAAGGAAAAAAGGGACTACAGGTGTTGATATGGAAGGACAGACTGGATAGGCCATCGTGTTTCTATAAAAAAAAAAAAATTCTCTCAAGTTGTTCCATGTTTCTCCTAGGACAAGCAGGATGTGTCAGCCACACCTGGTGACGTCATCCGACGGCGCCGTGACGGAAGTGCTCTCTAGCTCAGAAGCTTCTGAGCATGTGTGAGGAGACCCCTCCTCCCCGGTCTGCCCCCAGCCCAACCAGTTTTTCAATTCTTCCGCCTTGCCTCAAGACGGATCTACAGCTCTCTCTACCAAAATTTTTTATTTTCACCCTTTACTATGCCGAAACCCGGATTCAAACTATGCCCTAAATGCAAAAGGAAAATGAACTCTTCCGATGCTCACCTGAGCTGCCTCCGATGCCTCGGGGCCTCTCACATCGTGGAGGACTGTGCCGCTTGCGCCCAGATGTCCCCCAGGGCGAAGAAGATGAGGGATTACTTCCTGAAGGAATTCCTGGCTGCTCCGGTTCCAGCTGCGGCATCGGGTCCTGCTGACCGCGGTAAGTCCGCTAAAGGGAAGGCGCCCGCAAAGAAGAAACCCTGGGCGGGCCTGGCCCCTGTGCTTCCCCTCCAGCCGGATAGATCGGCCTCCCTGGCCTCCGCGGTGCCTGGCTCAAGCTCCCCCACCGCCGGATGCTCCTACTCCTTTACTCCGGATCAGGGCTCCAGCGCTGCTGTCGTCTCTCTGCCCTCAGGAGGCCTCCCAGATGCCTGCCGCTCCTCCGGACTGTCTCCATCGCCATGCGGCTCTGGCGGGGAGATTCAAGATGGCGCCGCCCACGTGGCCGCGCCAGTCTCCGCCTCCAAAGACGCGCCCTCCAATCCGGTGGCTCCGCCCACCGCGATTACGTCAGGGCTTCCCCGCGGCACGGGCAATCCTCTCCCCGAACCTGCCTTCAGAGGATTCCCCTCCAGGAGCTCTCTCGCGCCGAAGACTTGTCCCGCGCCGAAGACTCCCTCCGTGCAAGCCACTGCCACAGCAGCCGCAAACGCCGCGCTGACTCCCAGGAGTCCTCCCGTCGGCGCGGAGATAGCGCTGACAAGTGCAGAAGACATAGGAGCAAGCGGCACCGGCGAGAACGCTCCCAATCGCGCGGCGACAGTGGTGACAGAGAATCATCCCGCGCTCGTCGGAGAAGCAGGAAGTCTGAATCCCGTGGGCGCAGGAGCAACACGTCTTGTGGGTCCAGCACCTCTGAGGCCATACTGCAGCTTCTGCAACGACTGGTGCAACAAACCGCCCCTGCAGGCCGGGAGAACTCCGTGGCAGCCCCTCTGGAGGTACAGACCCCTGAGGGAAGGGAGGCATCACTAGAGCACACTCCTTCAAGGGATAGGAGCCCCTCCCCGGTCCTGGGACAGGACTCCGAAGGCAGCGCTCCAGAAGAAGAAGAGGGCCCGGAATCTCCTTCAACCAAGTCTACACCAGACGAGCAAGGGGAGACACAGGCACCGGTCCAGGAGGACCTCACCTACCCTAAATTTCTGAAAAAGGTGGTGGCTAGGCTAGGCCTTGCAAAGGAGGAGCCCTCTGACGAAAAGGATCCGGAGGTGATGAAGTACCTCGGCGGCCCCAAGCCGGCCTTGTCTCTTCCCCTGCATCGGAAGCTTAAAGACAAACAATCCACCCTCTGGCAGTCCCCGGCCTCCGGTCATGCCTGCGCCAGACGCCTGGACAACAAGTACCTACTCCAAACCGCTCCTGGATTTGACAAAGCACAGCTCCCGCACCAATCTATTGTGGTAGCGTCAGCCCTCAAGAGGTCTAAGTCTTCACGCACGCAAACGACCCATCCCCCCGGCCGGGACCCCAAGCTCCTCGACGACCTAGGACGGAAAGTCTTCCAGGGAGCGATGCTGAGTGCCAAGATATCAGCTCATCAATTTCAACACCTGCTGTTCCAGGATGCCCTTCTAGCGGAGCTTAAAGACCACCTTCCCAAGCAAAACCAGCATACAGCCACACTCCAAGAATTAGCGGAATGCTCCAAACATCTGATGAGTACCGCTTTCGACACAGCCATCCGGATGGCAGGCACGGCCATCGCAGCTCGCCGCTGGGCCTGGCTGCGAGCCTCTGGCCTGTCAGATAACACTCATGACAGGATCGCTGACGCTCCTTGCCTGGGTGACTCTCTATTTGGGGACAAAGTAGCAGATACCGTGAACGGCCTAAAAGAGGATTGCACCACTCTGAAAACATTAGCGGCGGACGGACTCGAACGCCCCTCCTGGTCACAGAAAGGGAGCTACTACCGCAAGCCCTTTGCCTCGTCAAAGAAGTATTACGGTTCCAACCGGCAGTGGCAACCGCCGAAATACAAACAACACTACAACAAATCGTCCTTTCAGAGACAAACACAAAGAGAACGCAAACACAAACCAGCAAACGCCCAGCAGGCGGGTAAGAACTCTTCCTCCTTCTGACTATCCATGACTGCCCCTGCTACCCCGGTGGGAGGCCGTCTCTCCAACTTCCTACCTGCTTGGCAGGAAATTACCATGGACCAGTGGGTCATCCGGATTATCCAAGTGGGCTACCGCTTACGATTCTCCTCCCCTCCATGGCAGCGCACTCAACCCAACAGCAGACCTCCACCGCACCAGAAAGCTGCCCTTGCGGACCTCCTACAGCATCTCATCAAAACACGGACGATCGAACGGGTTCCCTCCGACGAAATCAACACTGGCTTCTACTCCCGGTACTTCCTCATCCTCAAGAAGTCCGGGGGCCTTCGCCCAATCCTGGACCTCCGCAAGCTGAACACACCCTCTTGAAAGAGAGGTTTCGGATGTACTCCCTGAACTCCATCCTTCCCCTCATCAGACCGGGGGACTGGATGGCCACATTGGATCTACAAGATGCCTACTCTCACATCCCTATCCACACATCTCACAGGAAATTCTTGAGATTCGTAGCGATGGGGTGCCATTACCAGTACTGGGTACTGCCCTTCGGACTCTCTCCAGCACCCAGGGTCTTCACGAAGTGCGTAGCTGTGGCAGCAGCACATCTCCGCAAACAAGGGCTCGCCATCTTTCCCTACCTGGACGACTGGCTGATATCAGCACCTTCCGCAGAGGAACTCAAGGCGGCAGTACGAAAGACTACCACTCTGCTGTCCAAACTGGGGTTCCTGCTCAATATGAAGAAGTCCCGGCTAGAACCCACCCAACGCACGGAGTTCATTGGGGCCATAATCGACACAACCTCAGCCAAAGCCTTCCTTCCCGAACATCGGCAGGAGAGTATCATCCGCCTTGTGAAGAAGGTATCGTCCGAGAAACGTACCAAGGCCCAGGACATCCTGCGCCTGCTAGGTCACATGGCAGCGACTACTTCTGTCCTAGCCCTGGCCAGGCTGCACATGCGCACTCTCCAGTGGCACCTGCGCTCACACTGGAAGCAACGGTCTCAACCTCTCAACACCCTCATCCCTATCATACCGAGGGTAGCTATGAGTCTCCTGTGGTGGATGAACCCTGCCAATCTCAACGAAGACAAGAGCCTACAACCCTGCGGCTACCAGGTCATCCTGACCACCGACGCCTCCCCCACAGGCTGGGGAGCCCATCTCTTGCATCTCAACACGCAGGGAGCGTGGAAGAAAACAGAGCGTTCCCTCCATATCAACGCCCTCGAACTCCGGGCCGTCAGGTATGCGCTCCAGACCTTCATGCCACACCTCGCGGGGAAGACAGTTCTGGTCCAGACCGACAACCAAGTGACGATGTTCTACCTCAACAAACAAGGGGGTACGGGCTCCCGCACTCTCTGCAGGGAGGCTATCCAGACGTGGTCTTTGGCCCTAGCGCACAACTGCATTCTACAGGCGACCTATCTCCCGGGAGAACAGAACACCTTGGCGGACAGACTAAGCAGGCAGCTCCAGCCCCACAAGTGGACACTCCACGAGGAAGTAGCAGAGTCAATCTTCCGGCGCTGGGGGAAGCCGCAGATGGACCTCTTCGCCACCGGGGACAATTCCAGATGCCCCCTGTTCTGTTCAAAACGCCCCTCTCCCAGGAGAGTGGCCTCGGATGCATTCGAGGTACATTGGGGGCAGTGGGAACTGACCTATGCCTTCCCCCCTACCCCCCTCATGACAGCCACCGTACAGCGCATCATGAACGACAAGGCGCGCACCATCCTGATTGCGCCCCACTGGCCAAGACAGATGTGGTTCTCCCTGTTATGGCAGCTTTCGCAGGAGCCCCCCATCTGGCTCCCGACGAGACCAGACCTGCTCACGCAGAACGACGGCACGACCTGGCACCCCAATCTCCAGACCCTTGCCTTGACGGCCTGGAAACTGAAGGGGTGAACTTCCTAGATCAGCATCTAACGGCAGAGGTACAGCGCATCGTACTGGCTTCCAGGAGACCATCCACGAGAAAGTCATACAGTCTCAAGTGGAAACGTTTCAGTATCTGGTGCGCAGGCCAGGGGATCACGCCAGACTCTTGCCCTGTTCCAGTGGTGCTACAGTATCTCTCCTCGCTCTTCAGTCTGGGCCTGAAGCCACAGTCAATTAAGGTGCACCTCGCGGCCATCGCGTCTCTGCACCACCTGCGAAACAGCTCGCACAAGGGTTCCATAGCCACTCTTCCCATCGTGACCCGCTTCATGAGAGGTCTCAGGAACCTTCAGCCCCCGGTCCAGAGACCCGTTCCCGCGTGGGACCTCAACACCGTCCTCCAACAGTTAACTCGGGAGCCTTTCGAGCCTCTGTCCTCAGCGGAATCAAAATTTCTGACCTGGAAGACACTCTTCCTCATCGCCATCACTTCCGCAAGGAGGGTGAGTGAGCTACAGGCTCTAGTAGCACACCCCCCGTACACCAAGATCCACCACAACAGGGCTTCACTCAGGACTCACCCGAAGTTTATTCCGAAGGTCTCCTCCGTCTTCCACGTCAACCAATCAGTGGAACTACCATCTTTCTTCCCTGCCCCTCATGGGTCACCTGAAGAACAACGTCTACACTTACTGGACTGCGTCCGAGCACTGCGCATCTACATTGACAGGACGGCCTCAGTCCGGCAAGGGACCCAGCTCTTTGTGTCCTTTGATCCCAACAAACCGGGACGGCCGGTCACCAAGCGCACACTCTCCCACTGGATATCTGATTGCGTCTCATACTGCCTCCAGAGGGCGGGCGCTCTTCCAGCAAACAAGGCAAAAGCGCACCAACTCCGCGCATTGGCCACCTCTCTCGCAAGCGCACACGAGGTTTCAGTAAGCGAGATCTGCAAAGCCGCCACCTGGTCCTCGCACCTCACCTTCCAAAAACACTATTGCCTTGACCTCCAGGCAGAAGCCGACAGCTCCTTTGGCAGAGCGATCTTATCTACAGCGACAGGTCCCCCCCTGTCTCGACGCGACAGGTCCCCCCCTGTCTCGACGCGACAGGTCCCCCCCTGTCTCGACGCGACAGGTCCCCCCCTGTCTCGACGCGACAGGTCCCCCCCTGTCTCGACGCGACAGCAGCAACGACTGAGTCGCAGCCTGAGGGAGTGACTCCCGCACCTCCTGTACCCAAGGATGGATGTTGTCTGCGATATGTGGTTGTGATTGCACAATGCTCCCTGCACCTTCTTATTGCACTGGTTGTTGATTGTTGCACCTTGCACTTTGATTGCTCCTTGCTCTGTTGATTGTCTGCACCATTGCACATTGCACAACTGTTCCTCACTCTGTTACTGTTTGCACTATGTTCCACCTCGTGGCACTCACTGTTTGCACATTACGTTTGTCTGGCACAATAAACGTGGTTCTTCCCACATGAGACTTCTTTGGTGTTCTCCATGTGTACTAGCCTGTCTCACCTATCTCAGGCCTCCCTCAGCCTCACCGCGAAACAAGTAGCTGGGGAGACACCAGGTGTGGCTGACACATCCTGCTTGTCCTAGGAGAAAACAGAGTTACTTACCTGTAACGGGGTTCTCCGTGGACAGCAGGATAGGTCAGCCACACGATCCCACCCTCCTCCCCTCTGAGGGTGGCCTGCGGTCAGCGCCCCTGCCTCTGGCCGAAGCTAATGACTCACTGGTTGGGCTGGGGGCGGACCGGGGAGGAGGGGTCTCCTCACACATGCTCAGAAGCTTCTGAGCTAGAGAGCACTTCCGTCACGGCGCCGTCGGATGACGTCACCAGGTGTGGCTGACCTATCCTGCTGTCCACGGAGAACCCCGTTACAGGTAAGTAACTCTGTTTTCTGTTCTCTTTCCCCTGATGTTCAGGGTCCTTCTTAATGCAGTCTAATAAACTCCACTTGGATTACTATGAAAGAATTTTGGCCTTTCTCTACCAATGAGTTCGTCCCAGACAGGGATTGATTAGAGGTCAACAAATCATTTGCGCCTCTTAAGATTTATCATTTTGTTCCATTTCAGTAAGTATTGAATTGTGCGAATGTTTTATTCTCAAAGAGAAGAGAGCGAGAGGGGCCCATTTCTACTCATGGAAACTTAAAACAGTTTTCATCTCAAGGGTTATTTCCATTTACAATAAATATTACCCTAGTCTTAGAGAAATTCATAGATTTATTTTTTTCTATTCTTTTCTGTCAACAAACAGGAGAAGAAGAAAAAAAAGAAGAAGTCCAAAGAGAAGGTGATGTCCTTAGAGTCAGGAGAGCGGGAGAGTTTGGACTCTGAAAGCGACGTAGCCAAGCGAAGGAAACACTCGGAGAAATCCAAGAAAAAGAAGCACAAGAAACACGGATGCAAGGAGTGAAGAGTAGGGGAGCAACGTAACATGGTTTCTGGGTGATTCCCTACTGTCCTTCCTTCAGATGTGTATGTGCACGCCTGCGGGCAACTCCCTCCCCCCAACTGAGGTGAAAGGATAGGCAACATGCTGATTCCAAACTGAATCAATCTTTGTACCAGTACCGATATGACCCACTCTCAAAGTAGTTCTACTTTCTGCTTATGTTTGTCTAGGATATCCCGCATTTTAAAGTCAAAATGGATTCTACCTCATTTTAATGAGGCCCAAAGCTGCAGGAGGAAAATGATTGTTTGCATCTCCCTCTGGTCACAAAGAATGGCTCTTGTTTCTTTTTATTTTTGTAGAAGCTTGCTTGTACTGTGACTATTTTTTTTAGATCTGTCACCCAGCTCTGCCTAGTAAATGTAGTGATTAGCCTTTTGGGCAGGAGCCACCAGTCACAGCTCCTTGTAGTATAAAACTAAGGTAGAGCTTAAGTATAGCCACTAAGTGTCGTCATTGACTCCTTCCATAGTTTTCCAGCTCTTCCTGTGGGAGAGAGTAAAGTTTTTAGGTCTGCAACTAGAACTCGGGTCCCTCCCAAGGCAGTGTACAGTCCTGGGCACCAGGCTGGCCTAGGCAATGCTTCTAAATAACCATATGCCAAGCACTTTCATGTGTTTGAAATATCATTTCCCTGATAGTCCAAAATGCTCATGTGGACTTATCTATGCATGACTACTGTTTGTTGTTATTCATTTGAGTAATTTTTTATGAAATTTCCTTTCTCCTAGATAGGAAATATTTCTGTAAAAAAATAGTTTGATTTTATCATATTAGATGACCTTTGTTAGATAATAACTATTGTATATTCCAGTACCAGTGCTCATGATGTGCTTTTCATAATGATTTGGTTTCACCTTAGTGCAGAGTAAGGGAAAGGAACTTTTTGAATCCTAAATAAAGCAATCCCTCTCCCTCCTCCTCAAAGAGCCTTACTTTTAAATTATGACTAATGAAAAGAATAGCGGGATATCATTTTGCCTTCTGTATATGCAATTTTTCTTATTTTACAACCACTTACTCCATCAGTCTGTCTTCCTTGTAGGTAGACTCTAAACATACAAATAAAAATGGACCAGGAAGGGGGCTATTTGGGCCTATAATTAGTAAAATAGAGAAAGGCATTAACCTGCATTTCATTAGTGAGATCTATGGTAAGGAAAACTTTATTGTATGACAAAAAGCAGATTGTTACTTTAGATAAGAGGATAACACACTGCTCTTTAGTTCCCTACAGTTTGGCATTATTTACAAAAATAATAGCATTCCCAGTGTTAAAGTACCTACAAAATTAGCTTGGGGCTGTATGAATACAATTTTTCTTATATCATATCTAGTCCAAAGTTGGGAGAAGGGGGTGGTTCGTAGGGGAGGAGAAAGGCAAGTGTTGAACTTCCTACCCTTTCCATTTCAGTGTTCAACAGCGGTCACTGCTAGAATGGGCCAGACTCAAGCCACTAATGTGCTCCTGGGGTGTCTAGCAGTAGACCAACCTTTAAATGTTCCCGACTAAGGTGCTCAAGGAGGGTAGAGCTCACCCATGTACTTAAATCGGTGCAAGCATTAGACTATTGTTTGTGCGTTTTTCCCAGGAGGAAGCAGGAAGTCAGTCCTCACATATAGGTGACATCTGCACCAACAGAGCCCACACAGTAACCTTGCCCCAGCTTTCACAGAAGACTTTAGGAGATCCTCCACACACGTGATCACCTTTCCATTCAAAGGTGCCATCTTGCCTTACTCTTTATTTTTTCCTTCACGGAGCCCATCGGATGTTCATCTGCAACGCAGAAAGGCTGATATTTTCTTTTTTTTTTTTTCCTTCCTTCCTTCTCTGGTACATGTAGCAGTGCCTTCTTGCTTTGGTGCTGCATTTTTCTCCGGTCCTTTTTCTCCCTTCGGGTTTCTCTCGATGCGCAGGAATCCTCACACTCTCCTTAGTCAGGACTCTCAAGTTTGAGCTCACAAGTGCCATCTTACATGCTATGTCCTCAGCCAGTGGGTTTAAGCAGGGTGACTGCTGTGGGCACACAGTGACCCACGTAGATCTGCATGACTGCTGCCTTCGGTACTGACAGTGATGACCTCCTGCAGGCTCTGTCAGCAAATGACGAGCAAGGAATGGAGGAACCGTGGAAAGTAGTGAGAGACCATGTTTGTTAAGACCTCAGCCTCTGCTGCATTGTCACTCATGGAACTGGTGACCTCAGCCTCGTGTGACTGCTGTGCCCTATCTGAACCCTGAGGCTGTGGGGCATCAGACCAGGGATCGTCCTCTGGAGGACCATCCCCTGAAGAGCCAGATGATGGCAATGATGCTGTAACCACAGTCACCAGCATCTGAGTCCCCCAACACAATGCCATGGGTGATGGGTGGGAGAAGACCTCTGTTCCCTGAGCCCATCATCCTTCTCGATGGTACCCACACTAGTGGCTACAGAGCCTTCTGGCCTTGAAGTCAGGATGGCAGCCCTCAAGCAGAGCCTTGCTCCCTTCTTGGCCCAGCAGCAGGGCCCAATGCCTGGTTCCTCCATGGCATCGGTCCCAACAATGGCCCCTCCACTGCGAGGGCATCGCCAGAGTTCATGGAGCTAGCACTCAAGTACCATCGGCCTTTGGATGATTCCTGGCATTGGTCTCTGTCCAATTCGGGATGGAGGACTTCCCCTGTCAGTGTCTCTGGGACTCTCATGGCACTAGTGATCTGGCACAGTCCTTCAATGTCTCATCCAACTCCAGTTTGGCATGGGAGACAGATGTCGAGTTCCTCACTACCGGCCTCCAGCAGGATGTCCTTTTGGACCCCTCTCCACCAGAGGACCACCACAGGCCCCCACCCAAGGGCCTCTCCTTCTTTGAATTAGTCAGGGCCATGGCGAAGGCCCTGGCCTTCACCACGGAGTCTGATGAGGAACCTCAGGCAGGAGGATCTAGAGAACCTCCACTACGAGGCCCCCTCCGAAGGAGGTACTTGTAATGCCTATTCTCCCCCTTATCATCCTGGAACAGCTTCTCTTCTACATGGGGCAGTCCCTGACCTCAGTGCCAATTGTGAGCAGGCAGCTTTATTCCATGGATCGAGTCCGCAAGAACCCTGGGTTCCAGAAAGTGCAGCTGCTACATGCCGTACTTCTCTGTGCCTGTGGGCAGAGAGGCCTGCACTGTGGACACCTTGGGCAGAAACTGCTACCAGGGCTCGATGCTGATGGGCCAGATCCAGGCTTACCAGCTGTACATGGAACCCAAAAAGAGGAAGGTTACAGGAACTACCCCCAGTACCCAGCATTCCCAGCTCCCCATCAGGCCAAGGGACAGGGGCATAGCTTATATAAGACTAAAGCCCCCAAGCGGTACCTTGGCCACAGCCTGGGGGGAAGGGAGCTTTTGATTCCTTGGGCATAGCCTCTCCTCCCCTGCAGTCCAGCCCTGCAGCACTCAGAAGGGGGGGGGGGGGGGAAGGCGGCAGCAGCAGCAGCATCTGGTGTTCTATGCCAACTGGTGGTCCAGCATCACCACAGACACCTGGGCCCTGCAGGTGGTGGGGGGAGGGTTATCTCCTCCACTTTGATCAGCTGCCTCCCCTGTTCTTTCCAGGGGAACTCCTGACGACTGCCTTTCACTAAGAGCTCGCTGGGCTCCTGGCCAACAAGTGGTGGAATTGGTCCCACCCCAGCTCAGGGATGAGGGGTTTTACTCCTGGTACCCAGGGATTGTAACCATTTCCTGGTGAAGGAGAAGTTCAGAATACTTTCCCTTGGAACATTGAGTTCTAAGGAGCATAGCCATCCTCCCTAGCAGAAGGACAGCAAAGATGTATATATGCACATCCTCATCACTAGTAGTACCTCTGCTTCATAAGAACATAAGATATGCCATACTGGGTCAGACCAAGGTCCATCAAGCCCAGTATCCTGTTTCCAACAGTGGCCAATCTAGGTCATATGTACCTAGCAGTTTCCCCAAGGGACACAGGTTCCACAGTGCTTGTATTGGTTCAAGCATTGATATCCTGGGTCCCTTCTTAATAATGGTTTATGGACCTTTCCTCCAGGAACTTGTCCAAACCTTTTTTAAACCCAGCTACACTAACAGCCTTTACTACATCCTCCGGTAACAAATTCCAGAGTTTGATTACATATTGAGTGAAAAAATATTTTCTTTTATTAGTCTTAAATAGTTTACGCTGTAGCTTCATTGCATGTCCCCTAGTCTTTCTATATTCTGATAAGGTAAACAATCGATCTACGTTTACCCGTTCCACTCTTTTCATTAATTTATAGACTTCTATCATATCTCCCCTCAGCCGTCTCTTTTCCAGGTTAAAGAGCCCTAACCTTTATAGCCTCTCTTCATAGGAGTATCCTTCCATCCCCTTTACCATTCTGGTGGCTCTTCTCTGAACCTTTTCTAAAATCGCTATATCCTTTTTAAGATACGACGACCAGAATTGCACACAATATTCAAGGTGCGGTCTTACCCTGGAACGATATAGAGGCATTATAATATCTTTTGTTTTACTTTCCATTCCTTATCATACCTAGCATTCTATTTGCTCTCTTGGCCACCGCTGCACATTGGGCCGAGGGTTTTAACATGGTATCCACAATGACGCCTAAATCTTTTTCCTGGGTGGTGGTTCTTAATATGGAACCTTGCATCGTGTAACCATAGTTTGGGTTGTTCTTCCCTAGGTGCATAACCTTGCACTTGTCCACATTAAATTTCATCTGCCATTTTGATGCCCAGTCTTCCAATTTATTAAGATCCTCTTGCAATTTTCCACAATCCTCTTGGGTTTTAACAACTTTAAATAGTTTTGTGTCATCTGCAAATTTGATAACCTCACTCGTTATTCCACTTTCCAGGTCATTTATGAATATGTCAAAAAGCAGAGGACCCAGCACAGATCCCTGGGGTACACCACTATTCACCTTTCTCCATTGGGAAAATTGGCCATTTAGCCCTACCCTCTGCTTTCTATCTTTTAACCAGTTCCTGATCCACAATAGTACACTGCCTCCTATCCCATGACTCTTTAGTTTTGCCAAAAGTCTCTCATGAGGGACCTTGGCAAAGGCTTTCTGAAAGTCCAGATACACAATATCAACCGACTCACCTTTGTCCACCTGATTATTCACTCCTTCAAAAAACATAACAGATTAGTAAGACAAGATCTTCCTTGTCTAAAGCCATGTTGGCTGTCTCCCATTAGGTCATGACTATCTACATGCTGAGTAATTTTATTCTTTATGATGGTTTCTACCATTTTTCCCGGTACTGATATCAGGTTCACCGGTCTGTAGTTTCCCGGATCACCCCTGGAACCCTTTTTAAAAATTGGTGTTACATTGGCAATCCTCCAATCTTCAGGTATTAGAGATGATTTTAATGATAGTTCACAGATTACTAATAGCAGGTCTGCAATCTCATATTTCAGTTCTTTCAACACCCTTGGATGTATACCATCCGGCCCAGGTGATTTGCTACTCTTCAGCTTATCTAATAGTTGTAATACATCTTCCCGATGTATCGATATTTCCTTCAATTCTTCCGCACCTTTAAATACCACTTCAGTCATGGGTAGCATCCCTACATCTTCCTCAGTAAAGACTGAAGTAAAGAATTCATTCAGTCTCTCCGCTATTGCCTTGTCGCCTCTTAGTGCTCTTTTAACCCCTTTATCATCTAATGGACCAACTGACTCTCACAGGTTTTTTGCTACGAATGTACTTGAAAAGGTCTTTACTTCGCGTTTTTGCTTCTGCAGCAAGCTTCTCGAATTCTCCCTTTGCCTGCCTTATCAATGCCTTGCATTTGACTTGCCAGTGCTTGTGCTGTTTCCAGGTTTCATCGTTTGGCTCTTTTTTTCCATTTCCTGAAAGATGCTTTATTGGCAACAACAGCCTCTCTGACCTCACCTTTAAACCATGCTGGCAGTTTTTTGGACTTCCTTCCACTTTTCTTAAAGCGTGGAATACAGCTGGTCTGGGTTTCCAAGATAGTATTTTTCAACAACAGCCAAGCCTGATGTACGTGTCTAACCTTTGCAACTGCTCCTTTTAGTTTTTTCTTAACTGTTTTCCTCATTTTATCATAGTCTCCCTTTCGAAAGTTAAAAGGTAGTACTGTGGATTTCTCTACTATCCCTCCTCCACTAATTAAATCAAAGGCGATCATGCTATGATCACTATTGCCAAGTGGCCCCAACAACCTTATCTCTTGCACTAGATCTGGTGTTCCACTAAGGACTAGGTCTAATATGGCTTCCCCTCTGGTCGGTTCATGAACCAGCTGCTCCAAGAAGCAGTCATTTATTTCATCTAGGAACTTTATCTCCCTAGCATGTCCTGACGTGACACTGACCCAGTCGATACCGGGGTAGTTGAAATCACCCATTATTATTACTGCACTGTAACTTTTGTTAGCTTCCTTGATTTCTTTGAGCATTTCATCATCCATTTGGTCATTCTGGCCAGGTGCTTGATAGTACACCCCCACTGCCATTGCCTTCCCCCTTTTACATGGAATTTCAATCCATATAGATTCTACAGCAGCTTTTGTTTCCTGCAAAACTTTAATCCTTTCTGACTCAATGCCCTCTCTAACATAGAGAGCAACCCCTCCACCAATTTGATCAGCTCTATCATTATGATATATTTTGTACCCAGGTATCACAGCGTCCCACTGGTTGTCATCCTTCCACCATGTCTCTGATATTCCAATCATATCTAACCTTTCATTTAGTGCTATATATTCTAACTCTCCCATCTTATTTGTTAGATTTCTAGCATTTGCATACAAGCATTTTAGAGAATGTATTTTATTCATATTAATTTGGCTTTTGTTAGACATGGGTAATTTGGGATCTTTAAGCTCTGTCTGCTCCATACTTGAGGGCATTTGGGCTACTTTACTCTTTTGTGAAACCTCTCTGCTTTTGGTAGTATCCTTCAAGGATACATTCTTCCGAACCATCTGCTCTTGGGCGACTGTCGGCTTTCCCCTAATATCTAGTCTAAAAGCTGCTCTATCTCCTTTTTAAAGGTTAATGCCAGCAGCCTGGTTCCATCCCGGTTAAGGTAAAGCCCATCCCTTCGGAAGAGCCCCTCCTTTCCCCAGAATGTTCCCCAGTTCCTAACAAATCCAAAACCGTCATCTCTGCACCATTGTCTCATCCACACATTGAGACGCTGGAGCTCTGCCTGCCTTTTGGGTCCTGCGCGTGGAACAGGAAGCATTTCGGAGAATGCTACCCTGGACGTTCTGGATTTCAACTTCCTACTTAAAAGCCTAAATTTAGCCTCCAGAACCTCCCTACCATGTTTTCCTATGTCATTGGTACCAACATGTACCAAGACAGCAGACTCCTCCACAGCACTTTCTAAGACCTTATCTAGGTCATCATCGATAGATGCTATTTCCAGTACAGGGTCCTGACTTTGGCCCCAAGGATGTTCACCAAATGTCTGGTGGCAGTCACAGCCTACCTCCAGCTGCAGGGAGTGTTAGTCTTCCCCTGCTTAGATAACTGGCTTGTCAAAGGCAGCATCACCATTGATGTCCAGCAGGTGGCACACTGTACCATTCTCACTCTGGAGCACCTCAACTTTATCATCAACTAGCCCCAGTCCCACTTGCAGCTGACCCAATGCCTAGATTTCATAGGGGCACTGCTAGACACTGTCCAGGCCAGAGCCTTCCTCCCTCTCAATTTGCAAAGGAAGTTCAGGGCTGGAAATGGGCCTCTGCCCAGCTCATGGGGCATATGGCCCAACCCTTGTCTCCTCCTGTGCCTGGCCCAGTGGGCTCTCTGCTCCCAGTAGTCTCAGGCAATGGGGCACCTGCAGGACAGGGTGACAGTCACCCATCCCCTCAGCCAATGGCAACAGCCCCAGAACCTGCTAGTGGGAATGCCCTTCCAGGCCCTGACCCCTCAGGAGGGTCCTCATCATGGATGCTTCCAAGTTGGGCGGGGGGGCCTACAACAACCTCTGCCCTCAGGGCCTGTGGTTGACATCTGAGAGCCTCCAGCAGATCAATTTTCTAGAGCTCTGAGCCATTGCCTTCGCTCTCCATGCTTTACAGTACCATCTGCAGAACCAGTCAGTTCTGATTCAGACAATCAGGTAGTGATGTTCTCAAGTAAGGGGGCATGGAGTCATCCAGTGCTGGAAGCACTGTTCCCTCTAAGCTGTGCGCATGTGCGCGCGCACACACCTTGCCGAGCGAGCGCACATACTTTACAACAGAGCGCACAAAAATTAGAGCTCTGATTCTGATAGAACACAACACAGATGTCTTAAAATTTAAAGGTTATGATTGTAATTACTAGAAATTTCCCGCTTCATTTAGTAATTATCTATTTTCATTTAATTTGATTAAAATCAATGTGGTGTACATACTGTATTCTGACGTGTAGTCAAATTTTAAAGTATATAACGCCGAGTGTCGTTATGTGGCGCACAAAAATGTAACCTTCCTTCAAAAGCTGCACACAGCTGATATTTTATGCGCACACAGTCTACAGAAAATTAGAGGGAACATTGGGTGGAAGCAGTCCTCCTCTGCACCTTCACCACCAAGGGTGGGATGCTCATCAGTGTCATGTACCTCCCCAGCCAGGACAATGCCCTAGTGTACTAACCCTGCTGGCAGCTGACTTCCATGCAATGGCTCTCTGCACCAGCCTTGGCCATGCCCAGTTGCCCCACTTCTGCTCCAAGGCACTACAGCCCTCCGGGGGGGGGGGGGGGGGAAAGAGGGGTGTGTGTTCCTAATGTGTTTCTCTAGTCTTACCCTCCCACACCACTCATTGCCAAAACTCTTTTCAAGGTCCAGCTCGACCTGGCCACACTGATCCTCACAGCAGCCCCAGTAGCTGTAGTTTCCTCTGCTCCTCATCCTGTCTCTTGCAAGAAGACAGCTCTCGCCTTCACCCCACTCTGAGGGCCTGGTTGCTGAAAGGGTAGCCTTGGTCCTGTTCATCTTGCCTGGGGAGGCAGAGGAGGTCCCACTGGCATCATACAAGGATTTCACCTGACAGGCATATGGCTTAAAGTGGCATAGGCTCTTGGGGGGCAGAGAGGGGTGCCAACCCCTTCTGCTGTTCTGTCCAGCTGGTACTGCAGTACCTACTGCACCTGTCCTATGCTGGTCTGGAATCTAACTCTATCAAGTTAATACTATTATTAGTCATTTATAGAGGGCTACAAGGTAACACAGCACTGTGCAAACATATAAAGATGACTGGAGATAGTCCCTACATATCAAGCTTAATCAAAACAGGCAGAACAATACAAGAGAAACAAGGGATTAGGATCCAAATGCCACCTCAAAGAGGTAAGCCTTTAGTCTCTTTCTCCCCCCCCCCCCTTCAAATCCATGCTGGATGTAAAGATAAGAGGATGCTTGTTCCATACAAAAGGTGCAGCAAGATGAAAAGATCAAAGTGGCATTTACAAGAGAAGCAAAGGGCATAGAGTGAAGAAAGCCAGAGGAGGAGGAGCAGAGTTTATAAGGGAGTGTAGGGAGAGAGAACTGAGGAAAAGTAATGAGGGGCAGTAGAATGAATACATTTATATGTTAGAAGAGGTTTGAATTGGAAACTGAAGGGGAACCAGTGAAGTGATTTTAGAAGAGGGGTTATATGAGTGTTATCGGAGCTGGCTAAAGATTAGCCACATAGCAGAGTTCTGGGCAGATTGAAGAGAAGGAGGTTGCAGTAGTCAAGACGGGAGGCGACCAAAGAGTGGACAAGAGCCTGAGTAGTGTGTACAAAGAGGAAGGGACCAATTTTGTTATATTCATCGTATAGCTAAAACCTGTCTTTTATGTAGAGAAGGAAAGGGAGGAGTCAAAAGATAGCCCTAAGGTTGCAGGCTAAGGAAACAGGAAGAAGAGTGTTGTCAACAGTAATAGAGGACGTGGGGGAGGTTTTAGCCATATTCAGTGTTAGGTGGCAGGGAAATATCCAGGCAGCAATGCGAGATACAAGTTTGGAACAAAGGATAGATGTCAGTTGTAGATAGAGTCTCATCAACATAAAAACAATACTGAAAGCCATGGAAAGAGAAGAGGACAGTAAAGGACTGGGTATAGAGAGAAGGGGGAATAAAAAAAAAAAAAAAGGGGGGGGGGGCGGGGGCGGGCCAGGAACAGACTCTGGAGGTACACTAAGAGGGATGGCAGTAGAAGAGGAATCTCCAGAACAACCACTGAAAGAGCGATTGGAGAGCTAAGAAGAGAATCAACATAGTGCAGGGCCTCTAAAACCAAGAGAGAATAAAGTGTCAAGGAGGGAGGTAGTCAACAGTATCAAAAGCAGCAGAAAGATAGGAGAATTGAGCAAAGGCCTTTGGCCTTAGCGAGGAACAGATCATGGGAGACTTTGGCAAGAGCAGTTTCAGTAGAATGAAGTGCACAAAAAAAAACAATGAAATTGAAAAAACCAGAGAAATTTGAGACAGTGGCAGAGAACACATACACAGACAGTGTGCTATCACCTCAAAGGGAAGCCCCTCTCTGCCCAGCCTCTCATGGCTTCTTGCTTTCTCAATCACCCACCTGCCAGCAGCATGGGATCTCATTGTGGTCCTCTCAGCTTCTTGCTGGCTTCCCAAAAGGTGCACTTCCTCATAGTGCTCATATCTGCACTCTGTGTCAGTGAGCTGCTGCTGCTGCTGCCGCCCCCCCCCCCCCCCCAGGTTCCACAGGGATAGGGTTGTGTCCCAGATGCACCCTAAAAGGTGGTTCTTTTGTTCCACCTCCACTAGGTGGTGCTTCCCACCTTTTCTCACCTGCATCATGTTAACAGGGCAGAGGCCACTCTCCACCTTGTGGCTTGTATGCAGACCTTAGCCTACTGTCTGAACCAAGCCTTATGGCAGCTTTTTGTTTCCTATGACCCTAATTGCCTAGGCATAGCAGTCTCCAAGCATACTCTGTCTACCTGGGTGGCAGACTGTATCACCTTCACCAATGGGCAGGCCAGTCTTTTGCTGGAGCAGCACAGCATCCAGGTCATGGTAGCATCTGTGGCAAACAGCTGCCCAGTTCCCTTGATGGATATCTGCCAGGTTGGCTCCTGGTCCCTCCTTCCACACCTTTGCAGCACTTTATTGCCTGTAGGAGTTCTCTCAGTAGGACAGTGCCTTCAGTCAGGCAGTACTCTGTCATCTGTTTGGGGTTTAAGGCAGCTCCTGCCTTCTGGCCCTTGTGTCCAGGCTACTGGAGAGCTAGTTTCCCTGGTCGCTGCTGAAGTCTTGCGACAACTGTAGTCACTGCTGTTCCTCACAGTTCACTTTTTGGATCACTCATGGCTGACCGTTTTTTTCAGTAGCCTAGAGCTAGGGAGTCACATATGTGATGACAGACTTCCTGCTTGTTCCTGGTGAAAGCATAGTTACTCACCTTTAACAGGTATTCTCCAGGAACAGCAGGAATCATTCCTCACAGCCACCTCACCATGGAATTGCTTTTCCTTTTTCCATCCTGTGCCATTACCCTACCCAGGCAAAATGGCACCCTTAGGTAGGAAGGTGACCATGCATTGTGGATTTCCTAAAGCTCTCTTTAAAAGCTGGGAAGAGGTTATTACATGGGCTCCTTCCATGCTGATGTCTTCCAAAAAAAAATGGAGGGAGGTGGGGGATTCAAGTGTTGCACTAAGTCCATTATCACTAAGCTTGCTCCATGGTTTTGTATATACTAGGTATTTGGCATCCCTCCACTTTTTAAAAAAAAAAAAAATAGAAGCAAGTCAACTGGGCAGGCTGACCCTTTGAAAGGTGTATTTGACATGCTGGTATTGGCCCTATTGTATTATACTCAGCTGAAATGCCAAGGGTAATTTAAGCCATTCAATTTCTAGGTTTAAAAGTTGATAGGCAAGGTGCACTTACAAAATAGTGCCAAATGCTGTCTGCCTTACACAAAAGGGGTGTTAATTTTTTTAGTGGCTTCAAGGACTGCCCTTTCCTCACTGAGTAAGTACATGGTGGAAGACAATAGCACCCTAGAGGGAGTGATTACCTCTAATTTGTCAAAATAGCACTTGAGGGAGAAGGGTGCACTTTGCCTTGTTTTATACTACTGGTTCCCAAAAACAAAACCATGTCCCCTTTTCTCTGGGCTTTCACCATGACCTGTACAAAGTAGTGGTACTCAGCAGCTGAATGACTACCAAAAAGGGATCATTTCTACTGAAAAGAAATCTACACTTGTATTTACTTCTGAGAAATTCTCAAAATATTAGGGAAAGGGACTTTAGGGTAAAATTGATAGATCTGCCTATTTTAGAATCCAGTATTGTTAACTCAGTCAGAGCCTAGTATCAACAGAAAACTAAGTCTGAATATAGCTTAGCAGACAAGGAAGGTAAACTATTCTTTTAAAGTTGAAAAAAACCCAAAAATATATTTCTAAAATTCCTTTACAAGGCAGCCTTCTACTAAGGAAGCAAGAGATCTGGGAATCCCTTTGAAGTGTGAAAGTGGAAATGAGAGAAGAAAAAAAAAAAAAGACCTGTCAAACCAAGGCCTGTGTGAATCACCCAAGACCTTATGAACAGATTACCTTAGAATTACAGCTCTGAGACCCATGCAGCAAGCTAACTTTTACTAGATGTTCCTGTCCTTTCTCCCACCCCAGGCATAACCTTAGCTATATAGGCTTTTAAAAGAAAAAATAAAAGTAGAAAGGAAGGTTAAAGTTACTTTCAAGTTATCCTCAGGATGAGATTAAGGCCCTGAAGTTAATCTTGTAAACAAAGTCCTTTAAAAAGGTAATTGGTAGAGTTGATTCAGTACAAGTATCCCTAGAACTTAAATAGCTGAAAGCAAACCTTAACACTAAGGTGCAGGCAGCAGTCTAGCAGCAAGATGGGTGCTATGACACTCGATGTAAGACTGTATATGTATGAATTTCTCC
The DNA here is from genome assembly GCA_033557465.1 of Ichthyophis bannanicus. Lineage (NCBI taxonomy): Eukaryota > Metazoa > Chordata > Amphibia > Gymnophiona > Ichthyophiidae > Ichthyophis > Ichthyophis bannanicus. Next base: position 38,577,129 of record CM066039.1, read on the forward strand.
CAGTTGGAGGTGTCTTACATGTGTATTAAGTAGAAGGAGCTCTCTGTGCTCAGGGAACTAGTCTGATCTCTGGAAGCTAGAGTAAAGGATTTGGAGGACATAAGGAAACCAAGTATACATAGTACTACATCCCTGTAGGTCTTGTCTGACATCCCACCTCCAATAATGGCAGCCTCAGTTGCCATGGAGAAGAGAAGTCATGTGAAAGGAGACCATCTTCGAGGGGCAGGAAGTGATCCTGTAACTGGGACCTGTCAGGTAGGCGATGTAAACCCGTCTTGCACCAGCGGTTCTCCCTAGGGCCATATACCTATGAAGGAAGGGGTAGGACAGCTGTTATACTTGGCAAGTCAATTGTTAGGCATGTAGATGGTTGTGGACACAAGATCCACTTGGTAACATACCTAGCTGGTGGTAAAAGGAAGCAGACCTCATGGCCACCTAGATGCCATAGTGCTGGGGAGGAGTCTGCTGTTTGGGTGGATGTTAGCAGCAGTGATAGGAAAGTGTAGAAGGAAGGTTCTTGAGACTAAAATGTAGGCTTTTAGTTAGAAAGTTGAAACCCTAAATTTCCAGGGTGGTATTCTGAAATGTTGCCTGCACCATACATAGCACCCAAAAGGCAGGCAGAGCTCCAGCACCTCAATGTGTAGATGAGAATGGTGCAAAGAGTGTTTTGCATTTGTTAATAACTGGGCAACCTGCTGGGGGAAGGAAGGGGACACACCTTAACCTGGATGGAACCAGGCTGCTGGAATTAACCTTTGAAAGGGAGATAGGAGAACAGTTGCCCAGGAGCATATGGTTTGAAGGATGTATCCTTAAGGATACTAGCAGAAACGGAAATTAAGGCATCTGACAGGGGCTCCAACAAAGAGTAACCCAGATGTCCTTCAGTACCAAAGGCAAAGGATTCCAACTGATAACCAGATTAAATGAATAAAATACCTCTGAAATTCCTGTATTCACATACTAGAAGTCTAAACAATAGGATGGGAAAGCTATAAAAAACCACCACTCTAAATGAAAGGTTAGATATGATTGGCATCTCAGACTTCATGGCATGACAACCACCTTTGGCCATTGATACCTGTGCAGTGAGAGTAGATCACATTGATGGAGTTGTGCTGAGATCAAGAGAGCATCAAGAGATCAAGAGAGATCTTAAATAGCGTGGTATAAAAGAAAATGTAATGTAATAAAATAAATAAATCAAGTTACATAGGATTAACATTGTACAAGGGAGAAAGACACCACACCTTGTGTCTCTATGCATGAGGCTATGTAAAAAGCAGAAGGCAACAGCAGCAGGGATGTACTACCGAGTGTCTAGCCAGCATGAAGCACATGGACGACATGCTAAAAGAAAAGTCAGGGAAGTTAGAACATTACACAGTAATATGGGTGATTTCAATTACCCCAGTATTGACTGTCAATGGTACAGCAGGACATACTAATGAGAAAGTTTCTAGATGAAAATAAATGACTGCTTCTTAGAGCAGCTGGTTCATGAACTAACAAGAGGGGAACTATTCTGGACCTAGTCTTTAGTAGAAGCCAGTAGCTGGTGCAAGAGATGAGGGTGTTGGAGCTACTTGGCAATAGTGATCATAGCATGGATTTGTCTTCCATGTATGAAAGATGAATGCAGAGGGTAGTACTATATTTCCTTGCTAGACTTTCAAAAAAAAAAGTTATAGCAGAAAGTAATTTGCAGTGAAAGGTTTGTATTCAGCATGGGCATTTGTTCAAAAATATACTCTGAAGGCAAAACCAGATATACTCCATGCTTTAAAGTTTTTGGCCTGCTGTCTACTGCAAGCATAGTTTAAAGGCTAGGTCAGAGAGGCTGTTGCCAAAATTTATCCTTCAGGAAATGGGGCAGGGAGAAGGATCTACCTAATGACAAAATACTGGAAAAAAAACCCAAACATTAGCAAGTTAGATGCAAGGTATAAGGTAGGCAAAGAGAATTTGTAAAGCAGCTGTGGAAGTATAATAAAAACTTAAGTACATTTGTAGCAAAAACCCTGCGAGTCAGTTGGACCACTGGATAATAGAAGTAAGAGGGATGTTAAGGGAGGGTGAGGCTATAGTGGAAAGACTGCTTCCCTCTTTACTGAAGAAAAATGTAGGAAAGAATTTAGTTATCCCATCCCTGAAATGATATATTAAAACCAAAAAAAGGTGATGTAGCAAAAGTTGAATGCATCAATAAACCAGGAAAAATGTATTACAACTGCTTGATAAAAATTGAATAGCAAATCACTTGGACCAAGTTACATTCAGGAGTTTTGCAAGAACTGAAACTACTAGTAGTCTATTAAAAATGATCTTAGTACCAAGATTACAGCGGTCACTCCAAAGTCTAATTTCTAAAAAAATGATTCCAGGGGTGATCGGGGCAGTTACAGACTAGTGAGCCTGATATTGGTAACAGGCAAAATGGTAGAGAAAAAACCCCAACCTTCCTGACAGTCAGTTTAATGAGACAAAGGCAACATGGATTTAGCCAAGTCTTGTCTTAATCTGGTTTTGTTTTTTTGTAGGTGTGAACAAAATGAGTAGACCAAGGTGAGCCAGTTGATAGTGTACCTAGATTTTCAGGTGCTCTTGGCAAGGTCCTTCAGACGTTTTGAAAATTTACCAAGAGCCAATGGATTGGAGGCAGGTAGCAGTACAGGTGAGGAACTGGTTAGATAGAAGTCAGAGTAGGACTAAATGGCCAATTTTCTCAGTGGAGAAAGGTGACTAGTGGAGTAGCCCAGGGAGGTGTGGTGGGCCTGCTGCTTTTAACATTCATAAATGATCTGTAAAATGGGAACAGGTGAAGTTATCAAATTTGCAGATAACACAAGTCAAAGTTGTTTAACACAAAAGAGGAACTTGATAAATTGAAGACTAGATGTCCAAATGGTAGATGACGTTTAATGCACAAAAGTGCAAAGTTATGCACCTAGGAAACAACCCAAAACTATGATTCTAAGATGGTACTGTGCATTGTGTAAACTATCACCCAGGGACGAGATTTAGGCATCATTGTTGCTACATTGAAGCCCTCTGTTCAGGGTGCAGTAGCCACTAAGCAGCAAATAGAATGTGAGTTATCATAAGGAAAGGAGAATAAAAAATGGATGTTATGCCTCATTCCATGCTGCAACCACCCCTTTAATATTGTGTGCAATTCTGGTCACCCTCTTAAGGCACTGAATTAGGAGGGGGGGGGAGGGGGAGTCCTAACCTTTTGCATCCTTCATAGGGGTATCACTCTTGTTACTCATACCTCCTAATTCAGTCTGTCTTAAGATAGTGTGCTCAGGCATGCCTTCTTAGTACTGGCATGTACTTAGTGGGTCCTCATTTGCCTTCATACATTAAGGCTCTTGTTTAGTACATGGCATAGTGTAGGTTGAACCCACTACTCCAGATCGTCTCAGGTCAGCCTTAAGCTCTTTGGATGTTGTAGTGTTTTCACCAGGTCACACTAGCCTTCAAAGACCCGATTAAATTTTCCTCTTCCCATCCCATCCTTGGAGGTTGATAGCTCTGAGCAGAAGAAAAAAAAAAACTTTGTAACATTGTTTAACTGTAGACCTAGAAATCCCAAGGTCTTTTGAGGTGACCTTGTACCCCTTTGAAGTTGGATAATGGTTTTTCCTTTCAGCCTCCAACAGCTGTCTCCACCATTGTGAAAATGAAATGGGAAGTATGTGGCCATTAACACATTAGACTTTGATTTATTCAAGTCATGTGAGTGCTGACAGATGATCACAGATGTCTAGTTTAACTGCAGTGGGAATATGGTTTCTGTTCAACCTGATTTGAATAGTTTAAGGGTGCCAATGTTCAGTGCCAACACTAAATCCTGTATAAAAGCTGTTCAAAAGTTAACTCAGACTTTCACAGTCACTGTAGATCAGCTGCTTTTAACAAGTCTTAAGTGATCAAAATACTGATTTAAGAGTCCAGCATGACTACAAGTTACACATAAATCTAGTCACTGATTGGATGTTTTGAATATGTGACTAGATTCTGCTTAAGTGCTATATCAGCTCCTGATAATCAAGGCACTTACCTGATCAAGGTGATGTGTTGTAACAATTCAAAAAAAAAAAAAAAAAAACTGCCATTTTCTTCAGCCATGTAATCCACAGCATACAAGATGTGCTGGCTTGGAAATTAAAAAAAAAAAAAAAAAGCCAAGTGCTCCACTCACTGAAAATCCTATTGGTCAGAGTGATGCCAACTCCCTTACCAGAGTGATGTGTTTAACAAATGCTTAATATTGCACAAATTTGTTGTTTTGTTCAGAACTGGTGCTTAAGTTATTGATCAAGCTGCTGTAATTGTTCAGCCAAGAGTTAGGGCCTTGTTCTTGCCTATGGTAGCATGGTATCAAGAACTAGACCTGCTAATGATTGAACATTAGTGTAGCATCTCCATAGCTAACTCTTGTTTCAGAGGTGAATAACCAAAGTATACACATTTTTCCAAACAAAGAAAAGTGATGATTTTCTGCAATACCTTTATTAGTCAAATTGTTTTTACAAAAAAGCAGCCACATCTGCCCCTTCAATTTGGATCATCTTTGCTATTCTTTGGTGCAGTTTGAGAACCATTAACACATTGGCAAACTGTCTTAGTAAGGAAGGTTATTTGGTCAGCTCTAGTGCAAAAAGATCAGGCAGAAACCAAGCCAGTCTTGGCCTCACTGTATTGCACACAGATAATGTCTAGCTACATTTTGCCATATTACAGTCCAAAGCAAGGAAGTTTTGCCTGCAACAGAAGGATCAGAGGCAGAAGACTAGAGAATAGACATTGAGGAAGGCAGTTACGAGTGCCTTTAGGTGCCAGTTCAGTGCATCTGAAGTCCATTAGATAAGACTAGATGGCACTGGTTGAGAATGAGCGGAGTCCTTTTGTAGCCTTTTCATATGTTCGTGTGCAGACGACATCATCCATGGTCAGAGTCTGAAATGAGAAGAGTACTATGAGATTCATGTCCTACTAAACATGCAGTGTGCCTAAAAGGCTTTGATAGCATTTGGAGATTGAGAGTTTATCTAGAAGGTAGGTTGGGGAAGGGGGGGTGCAGCAATCCTTTTCTGGATAGTTTCTATAGGGTCTTGGGTAGAAAAAGAAATCCAAGCATGCAAGTCAATGTTTAATAAAAATATAAAAATATATAAAGTCTTTGGTCTATTCTACATGTGACCAGGTTAAAGGATTTTTGGTAATTCTCTTTTATTAATGCAGCATTCAACTTTGTTGAAAATGGGTTGGCAATATGGTCTGCCAAGCCCTGAAACTAGGTCAGTTACCCATGGCAGAACTTAGGAATCTGTGGCACAACCATTACTGGCCCTAAAGTGATCACCCTCCAATGTAAGCCATCATAGGAACTTAATACTACAGTTTGTCATTTCCACTGATCTAAGTACATAGGGTAGCCAATGTGTACATTAACACTTTGTAGTAAGTCAGGTATGTTATAGGTGATTTGAAACTAAACCACAAGTTTCATATGTGTCAGTTTGTTCCAGGTTTTGGTGGACAAGTTAAATCCTGTCTTGCTTTTAGACAATGACCTTCCAACTATATACAGGCCCAGTTTGCATAGCCAGCAGAAAGTTGTTTCTAAAGTGGTTAACCAGTTACTACAACTGATTATGAAGTTTAATATACCCTGAAGTGCAGGAAAACCACACTCCCTATGGTAAAGTGCATTTTTTGTGCCTTATGGAGCTGAAACAAATAGAAGCTATGCTTTCACATAGCTCCAATTATGTGCACAGCAGAACCCTTTTAGGACAGTTGGTAACTAAGCCTGTGGGTTCAAGTGTACCCTTATGAAAGCTTAGAGAAAACTGGAAAGTTAATGTAGCAAGTGTAACAAGATGTAAACAAAAGACCCAATCATAAGACAGATTAAAAAAAACAAAAAAAAAAAAACCGGCAATTATAGGATGGATGTGGAACAGCCTTGAAGTTAGCACTAATTACAATGCCAATTCTACAGATAAACCCACACGGGGGAGTGGTTAAGATACCAGAGGGAGTATAGCAAGTTGAAACACTTCACTACACTATCAATTTTGATTGAGAATACAGCAGCATGGGGTTAGACCTGCACAAGCCAAAGACAGCCAGTTTCCCTTTTGTTGATCCTATTTGAATGGGCACATTACCAGTCATCCCTGTGGCTGGCTGCAAACAGTTCTGCTAGAGGGGACTGCACCAGGATCCTAGTATGGAAGACAGCTGTATCTCTTCCTTAAGGAGGGCAATATGGAGAGTTTGTCTACCTTGATTGTCTGGATGTTCCATTTATTGGTTTAGTGAGCTCACTGAAGCACTGAGACCACCAAGACCATCTATTCTCACTTAGACCTGCCTGATCCCTGACCTGCCATTAGTCCTTGGAGAGGAGTGTGAATCCTATTTTATGGGTGCCCATATGATGGATCCCTTCAAACTACTTTCTAAGCTGTACTGATACAAACTTCTATTGGCTGTAAAAATAAAAGCCACTTAGTCTTTGGGAGAATACTATTTGTAGCATTTTGATATCTGTTTTAGACCTCAGATTAGCTAGTGCTCGATTCTTCTCCAGGGGGAGAACCATTATACTCCTCATGCTCAAGAGATGAGGGTCAGGTATAGAGACAGCAAAAGCCAGAATGCATGGGAGAGGAATGGCATTAGTGCCTTGTCTGATGTCTCCTTTGGAGATTTGTATGTAGTTCTGGAGACCATATCCTTTTGAAGGTGTAGTGTAAACAGGACAAGTTAATGGTTGTCAAAGCATATAGGGACCACCAGAGCGCTTTTTTGTCATTTAAATGAAGCATATAGCTTAGCATACAAGTAGAATAAATAGCCAAGTACAAAAGAACTAAGCTAAGCTAGTTTCTAGTGACCTTTGCAAAGGGGCCTTCCAGTTACGAAACATAAGATCTGAATTTGTCTTAATATAAGTGTTGAAAACAGATTAAAGGGGCAATTTGAAAGGCCCCGGCCCCCCCGGCCCCGGCCCTGGCCCCCCCCCCCCCCAGGCCGGCCACCATCTCTTAAAGGATATAGTGGAAGTAGAAAAGGTCAGAAGAGCTACCAAAAATGAGAAAGGAGATGGAATGATACCACTATGAAGAAAGTATTAAAAGGTTAGTGTTTTTCAGCCTGAAAGATGACTGGAGGGGAGGTATGATAGAGGCCTAAATTAATGACTTGAGTGGAATGGTAAGTGTAGATAGACTAGGGGGACATGCAATGAAGCCACAATGTAACCCATTTAGGACAAAACAAATTCTCACTCAAGGCATAATCAAACTCTGGAATTAGTGGATGCAGTAAAAGCTGTTACGTGTAGCTGTGTCTGAAAGGTTTGAACAAGTTCCCAGATGAGAGGTCCTTAAACCATCATTAGGACCCAGGTAATCCACTGCTTGCCCCAATACAAGCATTGTGTTACTTAAGAGGCTTCCTGTTGGAAATTGTACAGTCTATTACATGAACTTCAGACTAAGTGTCACAGACGACAATACCTACATGGGCTCTGATTAAGCACAGCACTTTGGATCCTCAGTGTTTAAGCTCCTCTTCTATACTTTTCTAAGAGTGAAGCTTTTGGCGAGCAGACAAATGCCAAAAAGCAATGTAGTGTTCCTCCCTCTGGTGGGACACCTTTGGTCAAGATGCAAGGGGAGGGTAACATTTCCATCTAGTCACCTTCACAGTATTCCACCTCATCTTTAAATTGGCTAAGAGTACTAGTTAAAGTCCTCTAAACTAGAGCTACTCCTGGCCATTTGGCAGTTTAAATTTAAAAAATCTCATGTCAGTTATTTCCTCCACATTAGAGAGTTCTGAGGTCTATGCAGATCTGGCAGCGATACAATCCCTACACCTCCAGTTCTCAGTCTGCTCAACATTCAAAAGTATTCTACCAAGGCGTATAAAGCCAATGTATCCCTTATGGGCCATACAAATATGTATTTGATTCTAGTGCAATCAGAACAGCACATCTCCATTGCTAGAGGCTTTGCTTGCCACCACCTCAAGGGGGCAGCAAATGCACTAATAATGGCAAGGGATAGACATACACGCCCCCAAATTGTTAACATGTGTTGAAACCTGTACTAACAGTGTGCCCTTTAAAGAAAGGTGTCCCTATAGCTGAGAAGAGGAAGGGAGACTGCTATAAATGCCTATGCAGAAGGCCACATCAGTAGGATCTGGTCACATGATAAAGACCGACCCTTACCTAATACATAAGGTGCAAACTGGAAACAGATCACTGCATAGACTGAAGAGCGAAAATAAATTTACACCAGGAAATGTCATGAGTGCACGTTCAAAGCCAACACCCACCTTGTTCTTCTGATCAGGGTGGCTTCAGTCGTTTTTCCAGTCTTATATCCTACATCTGTGTGTTATTCTCAGGAGTAGCTAGAGAGTCATTTCTCACTTACAGTACATGCCACTTGTTTTCGTCTTGCCCTATTCCCTCCCCAGCCCTTTTCTGTCACTTAGCTCCTCTAACCCCTACCTAGCTTATTCCTTTTCCCATTTGCAGTGCTGCTGCGCTGCACTACCCCTCCCTTCCCCATTCTTTAGGGCTTGTGACCCACCTCCCTACTCTTCTACAGCGACACCCTCAGTTCATTTAATGCATCCCTAATACTTAGAACTCCTCTGCATTATCCCTTCACCCTACATGTAGGCTTTTCTCCAACTCCCATAGAGTTGCCTCATCTCCACTGAGGGGGCCCCCTACCCTGGTGGACAAGCACCATCTGCAGGATGGTCTGTGGGGCTTAAGAAAAAACAAAAATTAGTGTTCCATGGAGCCCCCTTATATCCTCATTGTCCCATTTCTAGCGTCAAATGGGAAGCCGATGGAGTTGTGTTTTAGGACCTGCAGTTCATGCTATGCATGCTCCAGTCCTACACCCTCATGTGTGACTTAGTACTGGCTAAAGCTGCCCTTACCCACCCTACATCCTTCTTAGGGAAAGGCAGCCCCTTGTCTTTACTGGGCTTTGATATGGACTTATGCCACTAGGTTGCATGTTTCTTCAAGAAAAGAGTGCTCAGATAGCAATAGTTTCAGAATGTAAGGACTTTGCAGTAGAATTATTTACCATCACTGCTGACATTCCCTTACCAAAATGAGTTTGCCATCTTGGATTTCTCTCACCAGTGATGTCTCGTTGCCTTCCCATTTCTGAATGTGTTTGAGCTGCTTCCCATCCAGAGTCACAGTGGACTGCAGAGAAACCAGAATTCAGTCAGGACCAGAGATGGACTGCGAGGCATTTCTACATATATATGTCTTCACCATACCCAGGAGAGCAGCTGTATTTAAAGACTTGCAGCAATTTAATTATGAGGGGTTGCTACAAGGACTAATGTCAACTCTTGCCATAAGATTAGTTAGTTGTACAAACAAGGGAAACACAAATTTGTTGGAACTTACACCATAAAGGAAAACTAATCCTTGTAGTGTGATGTTTATTTTTTTTTTTTTTTTTTTTAAAGAGATGCAACCCTAACATAAGTTAAGGGGACATTAACCCCTCAACACCAACTGGTAAAACCAAATTCCTTCATCATAGGTAAAAAACCAAAAAGGTCACTTAGCTGATCATCCCAAAATGTAGGTGTCTTAATGACTTCATTCTTCTGAAGGTCAGGAAACCAAATCACAAAACTCCCCCTCTAATCTTGGGGAAGACCTTCATGCTGTCCCGAACCATACAACTGGAAATGCAATGAAGTCATAGCTAACAACTTTCCAAAACCACCTTTATAGCAACCCTTTCAGAATCAAAATCCTGAATGCAGTAACCCAATGTTGTGTTTCAAGCCTAAGATTCTCTTGGCCCTTCTTCAAACTGTGTTGCTCCAACTCATACCCGGAAGGTACCCACATTTAAACTTCCTGGTATGATCACATGTCCGGTTGATAAGCAATAGCTGCTGAGAGTTAAGAGCCCTCACCGTCCTATCATAGGATACTCCACCAATCCAAGGTTAAATTCAAACCCTGTGGTATTGAGGATTCCAGGGTGTAGATCCAAAATTGTTCCCGATCAAGATTTTTGTTTGCCAAGAACATAAATCACAAATTCTCAGATCTCCATTGGAGAGTGTTAGAGGTGGAGAGAGTGCAATGTGCAACTACCGGAGCTGTTAATACGATGTTTATACGGGAATGTTCCTGAAGACATTTCTTCATCATTCTTGATGTTTTTCCCCCAACATAAATCTGTTTACACGGACAAAATCAATATATAAACAAGCGTTTGTCAGGTAGTTGAAAGATTTACTAGATAACATTGGAAGGTGCAGTATGGGAGCATCCCTTACAGCATCAGAAGGTAAGTCACAAAAATCACAGGTGGTGCATTTAAAGTGCCCTGGGGTCCCCATTTCCAGAGGTAGACTAATTATGCACTACCCAATCTGCAACATTTTTCCCTCTTTGAAAGGCTACCATCAGCCGTTTCTCAAAACATGGATGGAATACTGGCCAATACTTGCAAAACTCCCCCTCTAACAGTTGTTAGCTATGACTTCATTGCATTTCCAGTTGTATGGTTCAGGACGGTGTGAAGGTCTTCCAAGATTAGAGGGGGCGTTTTACGATTTGGTTTCCTGACCTTCAGAAGAAGGAAGAATGAAGTCATTAAGACTCCTACATTTGGGATGAAAGTGATCAGCTAAGTGACTGTTTTTTCACCTATGATGGAATTTGGTTTTACCAGTTGGTGTTGAGGGGTTAATGTCCCTTTAAAACTTATGTTGGGTTGCGTCCCTAAAAAAGAATATAAAAAAAAAATATAGATCACACAAGGAGGATTTGTTTTCCTTCATGGTGTAAGTTCCAACAAACGTTTGTGTGTATGTTTCCCTTGTTTGTAGAAGTATATTTGTGGGATATATAGTGGGGTTAAAGTTTATGGGTATAAGATTAGTTAGGGCCATGCAGGATGTGGAGGGATACTTATTCCATGACAGATGTCCTTCACATTTATAGTGAGCAATAGGGGTCTGCAAGCACCATTTTAATTTGTGGCATTTTTATTTCTCATTTCAGGGCAGTTTTGTTCAGCAATATGCCTGCTGCTGCCCCCCCCTCCCCCAAACAATAAGCTTGTGGTAAGCCACCATCCCTTACCCCCCCCCCCCAAATATTTGACAACCTATGATTCTCATCCCCCCACAAGGAGGCTGATGTTTCCCTGGTAGTTACTGGGGGTGTCAGTGCTTTTAGCCTATAGCACCACTCCCTTTACACCCCAAGGTAGTATTTAGTTTGGTTCTACTCATTTAAATCAGTGCTTCAGGTTCCATAATGTATCAGTGTTAGAAAGCAGTGTCTGCCCTAAAATTCCTTAGGGTGAAGGTATATCAAGCCTAAATAAGAATTTGATAAAGGGTTGATTTGTAGACAAGTTACTTGAAACAAGTGGTCTTGTCCAACTTTGGTCCAATTTACTCTTAACATGTAGGAGGAGTTTTAGTACTCCCCACAGCCAGCCTATACTGGAGTGGAGTAGTGCAACAGCCTAGTGTTTAGAGCACTGGCTTGGTGACCAAGAGACCAGGGTTCAATTCAAACTAGCAATCCTTGTGGCCTTTGGCAAGTCACTTAACCCTCCATTGCCTCAGAAGAACCCAAGTTAGTGTCCTTGTTTAAAGCATAGTTACTCACTTGTAACTGGGAACAGCAGGAATTTAGTCTTCACAAATGGGTATTGTCAGTACCAACGGAGCCTGTGTGGGAACGCTTCCCAGTGTCCAATAGGAATGCTTTTGGGAGCATCCCTCAGCACATGCGTGCTGCCTTCTTGCCTTTCCAACTGTCCCTCTTCAGTTAGGTTTGTAGCTGAGTGAAAGGAGAGAGGGTGAGAGGAAAGAGACAAAAACTCCTAGGTGAGGTGGGTGGGTTGTGAAGACTAAATTCCTGCTGTTCCTGGAGATCACCTGTTACAGGTGATCTCCAGGAACAAGCAGGAATGTAGTCTTTACATATGGGGACTCCCTAGCTGAAGATGCCAGGGAGATAGCCCCAGGAAGGTGCCACCCTAGAAAGGGGGGAATCCTTCCTCCCATGGATCTCTGGCATTCCACCAGGGTTGGTGGGTAGGAGTTGATTTAGGTCTGAAAGATTTTGAAGAATCGCTTGGCCAAAGAAGGCATCCTGATGGGAGGTTTTATCCAGGCAGTAGTGGGCTGTGAAGGTGTGTACTGAAGCCCAGATGGCTGCTTGAGAAATATCAATAGACATGGAGTGGAGATTAGCCATGGCTCATGTTATGAGCTGTGAGATGGCCTTGGAGAAAGGCCCTTACTCTCATAAGCAAAGGATATGCATTGGGCAAACCATTTAGATAAAGTTCTTTTGGAGACTGGAAGTCCCAAATGACTAGGGTCAAAAGCTATAAAGAGTTGCGAGGACTTTCTATGTTGCTGTGTTCTCTGTAGGTAAAAGGCTAAGGCTCTTTTACAATCCAAAGTATGAAGGTTTCTTTCTGCATTAGAGGCATGAGGCCTCGGAAAAAAATACAGGAAGATAAATTGATATAAATGAAAAGGCAAAACCACCTTTGGCATAAAGTGTGGATGAGTTCTGAGAACAACCTTATGATGAAACCTAGTATAAGGAGGATCAGCCACTAAAGCTTGCAGTTCACTAATGCTATGTGCAAAGGTGATTGCAATCAGGAAGATGACCTTCCAGGTCAAAAGGTAAGGGTTGTAGTGGCGAAAGGTGGCTTCATGAGCTGCCTGAGAACTAGATTTAGATCCCATGCCACTGGTGGTGGCTTAATGGGAGGTTTGGTTAATAGAAGCCCTCAAATCTTGATATGAGTGGATGAGAGGAAATTGGTTGACCATTCAGAGGCTTATAAGAAGCTGCAATTGCACTAAGATGGACTCTTACTGAATTGGTCTTTAGACTAGAATTCGATAAGTGAAGGAGATACCTTTAGAATTGATACTAGAGTATGACAAGGGGGTTTAATCCCTTCTTGGAGCACCATATAGTAAAACATTTCCACTTGAAGGCATAAGATCTTGTGGAAAGTTTCCTAGAAGCCTGAAGGATATCCTTTACCTGTTGGGACAGGTTGAAATCCTGGAGGTCTAAGTCTTCAGCAACCAGGCCGTGAGGTGCAGGGACTGGGGATTCGGGTGCCATAGCATCCTGTCCTCTTGGGAAAGGAGATCTGGAGCATGCCCTAACTCCAGAGGTGCCGCTTGAGAGAGATGCAGAAGCAGGGGATATCACGCTTGGCGTGGCCATCGTGGTGCTATGAGAATCATGCGACCCCTCTCTCTGAAGCTTGAGGAGTGTCTTGGGGATGAGGGGAATGGGTGGGAAGGCATAAAGGAAGTCCTGACCCCAGTGAAGGGGGAAGGCATCCCTTGCCTGACAATTGTGAGCTGGAATCCTGGAACAGAACTGGGGAAGTTTGGCATTCATTCAATGGACTTGCAAAGAGATCTGTCTGGAGTGCCCCAGAGATGAAATGTCTGCCACCTGGTCTAGGTGGAGGGACCACTCGTGAGGCAGCAGTACTTGACTGCGTTTGTCTGCCCAAACGTTTTGAATGCCTGGAAGATATACCACTAGAAGGTGAATTTGATATACTCTGGCAAGGGCCCAGAGTTGTAAAGCTTTGTTGCATAACAGAGCACCTGTCCTGCTCTGCTTGTTCACATAGAACATGGCTACTTGATTGTCTGTCTGGACTAGGACTGTCTTGTAGCTGAGCTGGGTGTGGAATACTCGAAGAGCTAAATAGATTGCTCTTAATTCCAGGAGGTTTGTGTGTAAACCTGCCTCCTGTGGAGTCCAGGCTCCCTGGGTAGAGAGATGATTCAGGTGTGCTCCCCAACCCACCTCTGATGCATCTGATAGTGTGGCCTGAAAAAGGCATTGATGAAAACGAGACCCCACTGTCAGATTTTCTAGTGATTGCCACCATTGGAGGGACAAAATTAGTTGTTGAGAGTTTAATATTGTCTGATAAATGACCTGTGGCCTGTGTCCACTGTGTGGAAAGGGTCCACTGAGCTGCTCGCATGTGGGACTACATGAACTGGATGCCATATGTCCCAGCAACTGCAGTAGTTCAAGCAGTTATGGAGGATTTCCCTGCTGCTTGATAAGCTAGTTGCATTATGTGAAGACACCAGGCCTGTGAAAGGAAAGCCCTTGCCTGTCTGGTATCTAGACAGGCTCCTATGAATTCCAGGCATTGGGAAGGAAGAAGTTGGGATTTTGGGAAGTTTATTACCAACCCCAAGTATTAGAGGAGTGGTCTAGTGGTTAGGACAAGGTACTTCAGGCCGGAGGGCCGGGGGTTCGTTCCACCTGGGAACAGCAATCTCAGGCCAGAGGGACTGGGATTTCTAGTCCTATAGGCACTCCTTGTGTCTTGGGCAAGCCACTTAACCCTCCACTGCCCATGTTCCCTGTAAGTATTAGTGTATGTCTCATATCCCCTCGTGTTAAATGTATCCACCAATTGACCGCTTTGACCTGGTGAAAAGCGGGATATAAATACAGCTAAATAAATAATAGAGGATTTGCATTGTGTGAGTGCAGTGCTGGCCTCTGCAACTGTAGGGGCTCGAATGAGCCAGTCGTCTAAGGGAAGACAAATATCCCCAGGGTTTACAGAAATGCAGCTACTGCCAAGCATTTTGTGAATACCCTTGGTGCTGAAGCAAGACCAAAAGGGAAGAACCCTGTACTGGAAAGTTTTTCCCCTGAAAAGAAATTGTAAGGATTTCCTGTGATCTGGATGGATCAGAATGTGAGTGTATGCATCCTTTAAGTCTAGAGAGCAAAGCCAGTCCTGGCTTTGAAGGTATGGCAGAAGAGTTCCTAGAGAATCATTTTGAACTTCTCTTGAAACAGGTATTTGTTCAATTCTGAGGTCTAAAAATGGATCTGTCCCCTCCTGTTTTCTTTGGCATAAGAAAATAGGGGGAGTAGAACCCTGCACCCCGTTGAAGAATGGGTACCTTCTCTATGCCCCTTGGGCAAGAAGTGTTGAGACCTTGTGATCTAGCAGATTGTCTGCAGAGGTTTGAGAATTGAATTGCTTTAGAATTGTAGGAGGGGCATGCTGTGAAAATGAAGCTTGTACCCTTCTCCTACAATGGACAAAGTCCAATCTTCTGCTGTTATCTGATGCCATCTGTTGGCAAAGTGGCATAACCTACCTGGGATATTGGGGGGGTTGGGGACCCCTCAGAAGCAGGAAGGCTAAGCTCTCTAGGAAGGAGTCAGAGCCCTTGAGGGGGCTGAACCTGCGGAGCTGGTTGGGCTCTCTGGCTTCTTGGCTTCTTTTGCTGTCTAGTTTGTCCCTTTTGGGCAACCTGACCAAGTCTGACTCTGCTGGGTATAGGAAGGATAAAGTTTCCTCTTTGCTGAAAGTGTTTTTTTTGTAAGGCTTCTTTTTGGCTGGAGTGGCTGTAGATTGACAATCTAGAGTAGTATTGTCAGCATCTAACTTGTTAGCCTTTTCCTGCCAGTTCTTGCCAAACATTCTCTCCCATGCAAGGAATGTTACCTAACTTGTCCTATACCCAAATCTCCAAGTCTGATGCCTGAAGCCAGGCAATCCGTCGTGTGCCAATGGCAATATCAGAGGTTCTGCTGATGCATTCAAAGCAGTCAAAGGCTGCACGATTCAAACTTTGAGACATCTTGAGCATGCTTAGAGCAAGAAAGTTCTGTCATCTGGGAGAAATGGGCTCATAAGCTCCAAGTCTCCTGTAACTTCCTTGAGGAACATTCCCATATATAGTATATAAGAACTGATCCTAGCTGAAAGCATGGAAGCCTGAAAGGTTTGGTGCCCAAAAGCATCTAGAGTCCTGCATTCATGACCTGGAGGATTGGATGCATGCCTCTGCACTTTTCATCCTATGCATGGTTGACTCCACCACCATTGAATGGTGTGGCAGCTGAGTCTTTCGAAATCAAGGACATGGCAGAACTCAATACATTTATTTATATTCTTATGTACTGTGCTATTCTGCATCAGTGCAGTTTACATTGAACAAACTGAAATTACATTGAACAGGGCATTATAACTTGGAGATAACTATTTTACAGGGAACATGGGCTATGGAGGATTAAGTGGCTTGCCCAAGACCACAAGGAGCACCTGTGGGACTAGAAACCCCAGTCCTTCCGGCCCAAGGTTGCTGTCTTCTAGTGGGATTTGAGCCCCTGACCTTCTGGCCTGAAGTACCTTGCCCCAACCACTAGGCCACTCCTCGTCTCATATTATCATAAGATACATATTATCAAGTCTCCTAAAATGAGATGCTCAGAATGTGGGAGACACCTCTGACTACAAGTTATGCAGTATTTCATGGATGGGCAGAGTGGCTGCCTCCTTTGGAACTTTTGGATATTGGAGAATTTCCAATTCCTTTGCTCTGGGTTCCTCTTCAGGAGCCACTGATTGAAAGGCCCTTGGCCATGTCATGAATAAAATCCTGAAAAAACATGTCCTTTGGAAGTGACATTCTGCATTGGGGAAAAGAGGGATCTTCTGGGAGAAACCCTCTAGTACTAGCAGAATTGTCAGGGTCTTTGGAATTGGAGGATTTGAAGTATTCCTGACCATGATGCTCATGCAAAGCAGTCCCGTATCGATTGAAGTTGCTACTGAGTTGATCCAGTACCGATTTGTCTCTTCTAGCCAAATATGACATGGGAAGAATTCCCACTGGGGCTGGTACTGGTACCAGTGTAGGTATTGGCACTGGTGCCTGTTGGACCAACAGTACCACAGCTGAGAGAAGAGCTGCAATGCTGCATTCAATAGCAAAGAACCTCTGGTCTATCGATACTGCTGATGCCTGTGTGTCTGTACTGGTGAAAACAGCCGGAACCCCTGAGCATGGCACAGGTAGCTCTTGTGAGGTTGAGGCTTCGAACATCCTGGAGCCCCATTGATGCTTTGGAAGCTGAAGCCTCCCGCTGGGGCTGTTTTGCCGGTGTGGTTCCCTCAAGGGTAATGCCAATGGCCTCTCGATGCTTAGCAGGAGAGCTACCCTTTAAGGACTGGCTTTTATGTTTAGTTACCTGAGATCCATGGGAGGAAGGAGGCCCTTGAAGATGTCAATGCAATGAATCTGGCACCTGAAGAGAAAAAAAAAAAAAGGTACCAAGCTTTGCAGCCTGGTTCTGTCTTCCTTTTAGTCATCCCCATACAGGAGAGACATTCAGATGGAGAATGTTCAGGCCCTAAACATTTAAGGTCCCAATCATGGGTGTCGGTGACAGAAATGGTACTGCCACACTTAGTACATTTTTTTTTTTTTTTAAACCACTAGTTAGTTTCCATGTTTTAGGAATATGGGGCCTAGTGCCCAAAATGGCACCTAGCACCAAAAAAGAAAAGTTTGAGAAACAGTTCAAAGTATAGTTTTTTTGGTAAAGAAAAGAACTGGTGGTACCATAATAGTCGTGCAGAGGCAGATGCGACCACTAGAAAACAAGTTTAAAAATGGAATTTTCTATGGTGACAGGGTATGGATCCTGTCGGCTCTGCGGAAACCAAAGAGCTGAAGAGGGACAGTTGGAAAGGCGGGAAGGCAGCACACATGTGCTGAGGGATGCTCCCAAAAACATTCCTATTGGATGCTGGGGAGTGTTCCTGCACAGGCTGTCAGTACCGACAATACCCATATGCGAAGACATTCCTGCTTGTTCCTGGAGATTGTACATTACCAAGTTTAAGTGTTAAATAAGTCTCACTATTTTCACTTAAGCCTGTTCAATTTTCTCATGAAACTCATACCCAGGATCTGCAGTAGGTATAGCAATGTTCCTCAAGGAACATGACATACTGAAGTCTAAGTCTGAGTCGTCAATAAGAAACATGAGGGAGGGGGGGGGGGGGGACTATAGTCTTAGTTATGCATTCTCTATGGTACTGTACTGTAGAAGTTCTTATGCAGACTGACTATTTAAACCTAATGGCCAAGATCTAAAATGTATATGCATGAAAGAGCTGGAGACCACTACCTACAGTGACAAGCACAAGGTCTCCTTTCTCCAGGCTTCCCCCTCCCCCACACTAAGCTGCCATCAGATTGGTGCTATTAGGGGGGAGGGGGGAGTGAAGAACCACCCCCTGCTTAAAATAAAGAGTTAGGAAACTGCTCACTTGGTCAAACTTTAGTATGTAAGTATGCCACTGGGTATAAGTTCTTTTCATATACTGCCTGCTGTTGGCAGAGTTCGTTATAAGCCAAGATTGTTGGGGCCAGCTTCAAGAGCAATTTGTGCTGTTAAACAGAAGCTGTTTTCTGTGTTAGGTCCCTCATGGGGAGGGTCTGCCCATTGCTGGCACTAGCTTGACCTCTTTGTGGGATGTGGACAATGTTAATTCTTCCAGGCCTGCAAGAAAGTTCAAGCGTATGCAAAGTTGTGAATATTCATTGTATATGTACTGCAAATCCAATCTGGTAACATTAAAGAGTCAGAATGCACATCCCTGTCTGATTGCAAAACCACTCTTATATTCTACCATGAAAGCTAAGCTAGCAAGGGAAGTTTCTACCTGGTGGCAACCTGTGGCGAAGAAAACACTATGGGAGAAACAGTTAAGGAGGTTAACTAGACGTGTCAAGGGGAAAGATGTAAATCAGATGAAGCAGATTGAAATGACGGCAATGAGTACTAGAGCCAAAACTTAACACTACAAAACTTTGCTAATCATTGCAATGCAAATGCACAAAGGATTTAAACATTTAAATTGTCTTGCTTTAATGCTAACCTTCATACACAGTAAGGAACCAATACTAGTGGTGGCCTAGAATGAAACCAAAAACTAAACTAAAAATAAAAGAGCCTTACTTTGACTTTTCTATCATCAGCAGTGGTCTCATCGAATTCCTCTCCCAAGTCAAAGCTGATCTCAGTGTTCTTAAATGTACTCTGGGTTTTCAGAGTGATTCTACACCCCTCCATACTGATTATGGTGGTGGGCTTGGTCATGTTGGCTACCTGCCTGGTTGCAAAACCAACACCTATAGGAGAAAAACATCAGCACAAGTCAAAAATAGGGCCCCAAGTAATACTAGCATTGATATCTAGCTCAGTCTTGAAAGTGACTCTCATTTAATAAGTATCAACTGTTAGTCATTACTTCTGTCCTCTATGGTTACTGGGGGGGGGGGGGGGGGGGGCTATACTGGATTCCAACAAAGCCTATGGGGCCCATGGGACCCTGAAAGGGATATGAGCAGGCAATAAACAGAACACTACACAGATAACAGCCTCAAAAATGTGCAGAGAACAATACTACTGAATGCTTAGCAGGACGACATGGCTATTAACGTGCCAACACAAAGCTTTGCCTAGTGGGTAATCCAGCAGATTTAGAAAGCTATTTCATAGCCTCAGCACTGTTACCCTTCCCCCCACAGACATTGTTTCAGAGACGTTGTGCATGCTTTGTCAAAGAACGAACGAACGAAACCCCCCCCCCCCCCCAAATGTACAAGCACAGGCTTTCTAGAGATTTCACATTACTAGCTACCATGGGGCTCATCAGGATAAGCATGAAGCCCAGTTGACAAGCCAGTTATGGATGTATGATATCCAGAATGCTAGTTTCTAGAGTGCCATGCAAAGCACTGTACCCTTGTAGACTGCTAAGGGTCCTACAGGAGCAGGAAGCTACTAAATACCTTGCAACAAGCGCTGAAGTCTTGCAGACCCATTCTTGGGATGCGAGGCAGGAGCTGTGCTATGCCTACCTACAGTCTGTGGCCCAGTTTGTTACACTTGTGGCGAGGCATTTCAGACTCTGAAATTTGTACAAGGAGGGGTGACATTGTACTAACATGAAGACACCCTCTGCAATTTGCCCCAAGCCGCCCCTTGTGTGTCTAGGAAGAGGAATGAAGGCATTGCTATTGTAAGTCAGCGTAATTTAGAGGGTGGTATTTCAGTTATCTGACTGCAACCGTTTGCACCTGGAGGCTTCTGTACCCTCCCCTAGGAGTCTCTCTGCAGACTTCATGCATATTTATCGTGAGAGCCACTAACAGGAATAGCTAGAAGATGCACTCTAGGGAGCTTCTCTGCCCGCTCCTAGGGGGTACAATGATTTAGCGCATAGCCCACCCCCGCCAAGGTCAAGACCTGCACCCTTCCCAGGCGGCGGATCTTTCTCCTGAAGTCCTGGGAAGTACAAAGCACCTATTCTCCCATAGCGAGTCTTTTGCGATATCCTATCTAATCTCTGCCAGAAGCCAGACCTCTCGCTACTGTTTGCTTCTGGCAAAAATAACTTGTATACCAGGGCAATACCTGACTCTACGTGAGGCTATGTAAAAAATCCCTCCAAAAACATCCAGACGCCCCATCATGTATTGTAGGCGATCAAGAAAAGGAGTTAACCCCCCCCCCCCCAAAAAAAAAGTGAAATTGGCTATATTGTACTCTAAAAGTATTTTAAAAAAGGTAGTTTGTCTTCATAGGGTTTCCGTGAACTTAGCGCTTTAGAACATAAGAAATGTTATACCGGGTCACACCAAGCCCAGTGGACAGTCCGGGTCACAAGTACCTGGCAGCTTCCCAGGCATTGCTGTCAGGGTAGCTAGTACACGATAATTTAAGTCCCTCCTAGCCTCAGCTCTAGTCCTCCCCTCGGTCACCGTTCCCTGGGGCGAACTACTCAAGTCAAACGGATTTTACTAGTGCTACAGACACTGGAGCGATACTATCGCACGCTGGTTTTCGTACTATGCGAGCTCTCGTCACGAAGCTTATACTTATTGCATTAATACAACTAACTTGCTAGATCTGCGCCCCCCCGGAGAGACTTATAGGGTCTTC
The DNA here is from genome assembly GCA_033557465.1 of Ichthyophis bannanicus. Lineage (NCBI taxonomy): Eukaryota > Metazoa > Chordata > Amphibia > Gymnophiona > Ichthyophiidae > Ichthyophis > Ichthyophis bannanicus. The sequence continues at coordinate 38,598,025 of CM066039.1, forward strand.
GGGTAGCTTTGGGAAGTTGTAACCCTCAGAGCCAGTCACATGCCCGTGTAATAAAGTCACTGAACCAGGGCACAACAGCAACAAGGCTGTGTGAGGCGTTTGTCTTGTTTTAAGAGTCTCTAAAAACTCACTTTGCCGAGAATCTCAGCGCACTACCTAGACAGCGCTTCACCAGGACTTAGTTTTTCCAATTACACAGTAGTATTATAGATCGTGCTACAAGCAAAACTATATATTATATAGTCTACCTACCCCATAGCGGCAGCCCTTCATAACTAGAAACACAGTATAGATATTCTAACACAATCTCCCCTCCTCCTCCTCCTCCTCCTCCTCATTTAAGCTATTTACACGCTACTCTATCTGAAACCCTTTCAACATAGCAAATGTTTCACTCACCAACTTTCTTCATATAGTCATCAAAATTCTTGCTATCGACCAGGTTCCAGGTGCCCACGAAAGCTTCCATTCCTGCCATGACCGTCCGTGCAACTCACTAGACAACGAGGGGAAAGGCTGACTATCCTAGCTCCGTGGGTCCTTTTAATAGCCCTTCAGATCACGTGACGGGAACAAAAGCCCCTCTGGCTCCTAGGACTGCCTCCGGACCAGCTGTAGGAAATGGTCGATTTTTTTTTTCACGGTATAACCTCGGGGATGTTTCGATCCTACAGAAAACCGGATTCTTAGCAGGCAGTCTGACCTTTCCTTGGACCAAGGTCATCATGGTCCAGTAACATACATAGTAACATAGTACATGATGGCAGATAAAGACCAGTATGGTCTACCTAGTCTGCCCAGTAAACTGGCCAGAGTGGTTGTAACTGCCGCACCCTGCAGGTCACAGAGCTGCCAAGTTACCCAGTTCCATGAGTGAGCTTTGAAGCCAGTTCTGGATTTCTGACAGCCTCAGCCTGATGCATTATGGGACCCACAGCACTGATTCCAATGGATAAATCAGGGACTACAAATACCACACTGCATTAGAAATCAAATTTCAAACCAGAACGGGCAAAAAATCTCACTCCTGGAATCGGTAACTTGGCAATTCTGAGGCCACCCCCCCCCCCCTCCTCTATGCCTGTGTTTAGGATTGTACCTGCTGCTTGCTGCAGGTCTGCCCTCTCTATTTATATGAAATATAAAAGATATTTAAGTTGGTTTGATTTCATCCTCTTGCTGTAAAGGGATCCATGTGGTCTGTCCCATGCCATTTTGAATTCCGTCACTGTATTTGCCCCCACCACCTCATCGGGAGGGCATTCCAAGCATCCACCACCCTTCCGGTGAAAAATAATTTCCAGATGTTGTCTTTAAGTTTACCACCTTGCAGCTTAATCATAAACTCTGTAGTTTTACAGTTTCCCCTTCTTTGAAAAAGGTCTGTTTGGTCATTAATACCCTTTAAGAATTTAAAGGCCTGTATTATATCTCCCCTATCCCTTCTAGGGTATACATATTTAGATCTTTGTCTCTTTTTATACGTCTTATGGCACAGGCTCCACGTTATCTTGGTCATCTTCCTCTGAACCAGTTCAAGTCTTTTTATATCCTTTCAAACATGCTATTGAACCAGTTCTCATCCCAAAATGACTGCAAGCAAGTGCTGCGAAAGACCATTCAGATGAGGACCCATGTTCAGATGTGACCCAGCTGTGCACCATGGTGATTACTTTGGTCCAAGGAAAGGTCAGACAGCCTGCTAAGAATTTGGTTTTCTTTATGATCAACTTTGCATCTATCTATACATATACGTATGTGCAAGCAATGGAATACGGAATCCTGTCGTCTTCCGCCATATTGTCTCATAGATCCTTAGCTGCAGAGAGGAAATCTGGTCTTCTCCTTGGAGAAGTGAACTAGCAATCAAGAGGGATTCTGGCTCCCGGGTGTGCTTCCCCTCTGCTATAGGCTCCCAACTATAGCTCAGTTCTAAATAGGGTTGCCAACTGGCTCCAGATGTGCCCAACAGGCTTGATCCAGTCCTGGGTTTACCCCATTGCATGCAGGGGCTTGTAGTTTTCCATTTCCTATGGAGTGCAATGGAGAAAGTAGAACTAAATATCCCTGCATTCAATGAGGTAAACCCAGGACTGGATCAAGCCTGTTGGGCACATCTGGAGCCAGTTGACAACCCTAGTTCTAAACCTGACTGTCTTGCTGCTTTCTGGTATCAAGTGAATTGGGGCTTTTGAAAAGCCATTTTTATCTTTTTGCTCACTGGTGGGTTTATTAAAAAATGACAATAACAGGACTGCCAAGTTCCCTTATCCAGAAGGGAGCTTTTTGGCTAGTTCTGGTTTTGAACTTGCATCCCAAAGCAGGGTAGTAGTTGTAGTCCCTGATTCTACCCATGGAAATCAGCCCTGCAGGTCCCATAATGCACTAGGAGGAGGCTTGTCCAAGATCCAGGATGGGCTGAAATCTTCTTCCTGGACCTGGGTAACATGGCCGTTCTGCTATAGCTGCTGGGCTGGGGCCATAGGAGTCAGCATTTCAAAATAATTGTGGGTGCTGAACTTGACACAAATTATCCCGTCATGGACTCCCTGCCGTGCTTGTTCAATAGTGGGGTTGTTCAAGCAACTATTTATTTATTTAGATTTGCTGCAGCCCGCCTCGTCACTCACTCCTCCCTCCGTGACCACGCAACTCCTCTACTCTTACACCTTCAATGGCTTCCCATCTCTGCCCGCACTCACTTCAAACTACTCATTCTGGTTCATAAAGTTCTCTACACCAGCACCCCTCAGTATCTTGCCGACCTTATCAGCCTCCACTCTCCCAGGTACACACCCTGCTCGTTCCACCTCAACCGCCTTACTCTTCCCTCCCCCTCATCTGCTCACCTGCAATCCACCCGTTCTTCCGCCTTTTTCTTTGCCGGTCCCGCTCTTTGGAATGCTCTCCCTTCCTCCCTACGCCTAGAGACCCATCACCCCACCTTTAAACGCAATCTCAAGACTCACTTATTTGCACTAGCTTTTGACCTCCCCTCTCCTTTTGTCTGACCTCTCTCCCTACCCAGCTGTTTCCCCTACAACATACAGTCTCCCTCGTCTCGTGCTGTCTTGTCCTCTCTTCTTTCCTGTCAATTGAAACTGTAACTTCCTTTCCTACCTTCACTGGCCTCGGCCGCGAACCTCTCTCTGTTTGTATATTGTACACCGCCTTGACTTATGTAGAAAGGCGGTATATCAAATTTAATAAAACATAACATAATAAACATAATAAAACATAATATACCACCTTATCCTTCAATCAAAGTGGTCACAACACAATTGGGGGATACATTTAACACGAGGGGATATGAGACACATACGCTAATACTTACAGGGAACATGGGCTATGGAGAGTTAAGTGGCTTGCCCAAGACCTACTATTGCATCCGCAGAGCTGGCAAATATTTATTTATTTATTTATTTAACTGTATTTATATATCGCCTTATCATACAATCAAGGCGGTGAACGAAACAAAACATACAAAACATCTGGTGAGTAGTCCCCTGCCAGCCTCTTCTTCCACTCCTGTTACAGTTAGGGTTACCAAATGGCTCCAGATATGCCCGACAGGCTTGATCCGGTCCTGGGTTTACCCACCTGCATGCAGGGACATGTAGTCTTGTGGAGTGCGATGGAGAAATCAGAGCTACATGTCCCTGCATGCAATGGGCTAAACCCAGGACTGGATCAAGCCTGTTGGACGCATCTGGAGCCAGTTGGCAACCCTAGTTACAGTGGAAAAGGGAAAGAATTTGCTGCAGTTCAAGAAGGTTCCAGCATAGCGACTTATCCAGCTGGCTACAAAAGAACAACCTATCCATCAACATAAAGAAAACTGAAGCCCTCATAGTAACAAAAGACCCAGACTTCACACCACCTTCACACCTTGACATTGGGACCACAAAAATACAAATACAACCACAAATAAGATACCTAGAAATCATCAGACCAAGCACTCACACTCAATCAACAGATCAAAAAACCACCGCAACAATCTTCCACAAGGCTAAAACAGTACAACACCTCAGACCTCTCCTCGAACCACAGGACTTCAGAACAGTGATGCAAGCCTTGACACTCCCCCACCTGGACTACTGCAATATAATATACCATGGACTTCCAGCCACTCATACCAACCCACTTCGAACTGCCTTAAATACAACAGCAAGAATTATCAAGAATGCAAAAAAACAGGACCACATCACCCCAGTCTTGAGGGAGCTACACATACTCCCTCTAGAAGCAAGAATCAAATACAAATCCACCCTACTCACCCACAAAGCTCTCTACCAAACTCAAACTTCCCAGCTCCACACACTACTGCCTCAACCAGCCCACAACAGAACAACCAGACAACCACCAACAACTCCCTCACCATCCCACATAAAAGAACGAAATACAATCAACGGACCTGCAACAGAGCCTTCGAACTATATGCACCAACCCTCTGGAACTCTCTACCAAACCACATCAGAAGCAACAAAGACCCCTTATCTTTCAGGAAACAACTAAAAGCCGCCCTATTCCAGGGATACCTCGGACCAGAAACAAGCACCCACCACTGACTCCCTCCCAACCACCCTATTTCATCCCCCCGAACATATGTCCTATGTAACTATAACACAATGTCTATGTCTATGCCCCAATTATTTGCTAAAATCATTATTGCTGGCCACCTGGTGACGGCCCCAAACCCTTGTAATTGATCATTGTACCCCCCCCCCTTTAATGTTCCACTGCTTTGACCCGGTGAAAAACGGGATATAAATACAGCTAAATAAATAAATCTGTGTTTAGCTCACACCTCTACAGTACTAGTTCAATGTAACATTTAGCTATAATACTGTAGGTATTCCCCTGGTCCCAGAGGGCTCGCACCTGAGGCAACAGAAGATCACAGGGAACAGCAGTGGGGTTTGAAGCTTGACTCCCCTGGTGCCCAGTTTGCTGCTTTAAGTACTATCAGCATTGCTTCTCTCAGGGAGCGATATGGGGAATTTGAAGTTGGAGAGGGAAAAAAAGGATAAGAGAAATGAGGTCAAAGAAAAGAGAAAGGGGGGTGCAGACAGTGGCAGATATTCACATTATGGTCCCCCGGAGCAGGGGATGTCCAGTTCAGCTGATGTGGGAGCAGTTGCAAGGAGGTCCCCCTACACCACTTGGGCGGAATTTCTGCCACTGGGTACAGCAAGAAAGAGATAGAGGAATAAGACAAGGGAGGAGACAGTACATTATAAGCCCAGGTGCTCACAAAGAAATGCTGCCCATTGGTTCTTTTAATATTTTCTGTTGTACAGCGTCCCTCTGAGAAATATATTCTGTGGGTAGCAGAGCCACAGGAGGTATTGGGAGAGTTGCTGATAGCCTCAAGGTCTGCACTGCTCCCTGCCAAATGGAGGACTTTGGTTTCATGCTGGCCTCTGGGAGAAATGTTGAACCAGAAGTGCACAACTGCATGTTCATCTTGTACTTCTTACAAGGAAATTACAAGAGTTACACCTTGTTCTCCTGAATTTATAACCTGCTCCTTGCAGCTGAAGCAGAAGTTGAGCCGGCGGGTTTGGCAAGTCTCATGCTTTGAGTTCTGTTAGTTGTGGCTAACGCTTCCCTGCTCTCACAGACATCTAAATGATATATTATCAAATCAAGTAATGCTGCAATAGCATCCAGTCACTTTCCATCGTACAATGTAGCCTCCAGCATGTGAGGCCCCAGGACCCATTGATAGCACAAAGGCATGAAGAGTGTCTGCCCTGAGCAAATCTGGTAAGACTACTGGATAACCCAGGTGCATTCAAGCACATTCTTTTTGAAGGGAATTGACCCAGGCTATTTCAGATCATTTCTGCCCCTGTAGGTCCCAATGAGGAGCACTCTAGGCAACTGCCTAGTTTGACTTATGGTAGCACCGACCCTGTCTTTGTGGAGTCATAGAACACACAGAGTCTGGGCAGCAGATGCAGAAGTTTTCCCAACACAGTAAGTCCCAGACTGTGGTCTGTGGAGCTCACTTTTCCTGTCCACAGCTCTATGTGGCAGAGTTGAGGGTGATAGGATTCCCAATTTCCCCATGGGCAGACAAGCATCATGGCAACTGGGGGGGGGGGGGGGGTCCAATGCCTTCCCCTCGCAGGTAGACATAGCAAAGAGGGAGATTGAGAGCCGAGTGGGAAGACAGAGAATGAAATCAGAGCGCCTCTAGCACGGAATCTCCAGTTTCAGCACTGACTGGCACAGCGATCCCGATAATCAAATTACAAAATTAGGGACAGCGATTGAGATGATCTTTACTTCAGACAGGCACTTGGCTGGTTAGCAGACTGAAATTCACTGCTAACCTGCAAAGTGCTGGGACGATCCTTAGCCGCCTATCTGCAGCTATCCAGACAATGCCATGACAACAATAGCTAGTTTGTGCCACTGAATAGCCCAGTTAGCAAGTCCTAGGAACTGGATGAACCCTTTGCATAGTAGGCTCCATGTACGTGTTTTATCTTTATATGCTGCACCATACAAGGGCATCGACAGCTCTCTTTCTCTGGTGTTGTATTGCATTCAGGGGATGGTGTATCAATTAATTCTGTCTACAAAGATTTTATGTAGAGTTTAGTAATTATTTTCTATATTAGGTGACTGATGTCTTTATTCTGCATCTATGACCAAGGCCAGGCATTCAGGTAGCATTGAGTTTCTATGAAAGGATCTGTAATCTTCAGGCTTGTGCAGTTTTCCAAGTATATTACATTATGGATGTTCTAGGACCCATTACGATAGTTACAGTACCTTTCTTTTCTGGATAAGCTCCTTGTGCAAGTCAATGCTGTTACAATGCATTTGCTATAGGCTCTTTGTAAGCTTGAATTACTTTATAATACACCCATAACACCAGAATCAGACATCATTTTTTATACATTAGCAATATTCACACTAGGAGCTTTTCATAGGGTGCACCCCCCCCCCCCCCCGATTTATTTTACCAACAACCCTGCTAACTTAATCTGAACTTCCTTATAAAGCATAACAGGACAGACTTAAGGATCTTAATATGTACACCTGAGAGGAAAGGCAGGATAGAGGTGATATGATTGAGATGTTTAAATACCTCCATGGCATAAATGTTCAGGGAGAGAGCCTCTTTCAATTGAAAGCAAGTTCTGCTACGAGGGGACATGGGATGAGGGTGAAGGGAGATAGATTCAGGAGTGATATGCGGAAATATTTCTTTACGGAAAGAGTTGTGGATCCGTGGAATAGTCTCCCAGTGGAGGTGGTAGAGATGAGGACAGTAACTGAATTCAAAAAAGCATGGGACAAATGCAGAAGATCTCTAAAGGAAAAAAGGGGACTGTTGTAGTTGTTAAGGAAGGACAGACTAGATAGGCCCTGTGGGCTTTTTCTGTCATCATGTTTCTATGTTTCTATGATATGGCAAAACAACAAAAGAGACTAGAAGAAAGAAAACCACCACCTTATAGTGCAGACCACCCAGCTGGCAAAAACATTACTTGAGTTCTGTAGGCGATGCCCTCTACACTCATTGTTGGGTGAAGGGGGGGGGGGGGAGGTAGTTGCATGTAGAATATGTGTTCAAAATATAAGGCAGGAAGCAGAGTTTATAAAACATCAAAATAAAACGCAGAATGATTTTTGTAGAATATATATATTTTAATAGCAAGCTGGCATAGTGTGCAATAGCAGAGCATGGTGTTTTACATTATTTCACCAGGCTACCAGTTATGCCACTACAATTTTTACTGCATTAACAATATTGCAAAGATATATTAAAAAAAAAAAATCTAGCATGGGAATATATTGCCTTCTTTATTCCTAGGGCAATCACCCAAGGAAGTGGTTCCCGATGAGAGCTCAGGGAAGGAGCTTCCATTGTGAGTGTCACCAGCCTTGAACCAGACAGCAGCCACGTGGTTCAAGGCCTATGAGCCACCCTGTATCAGCATGTCCTATTGGTTATCTTCATTGTAGCACATCTCCAATGCCATTTATATTAAACCTCTTTCATCACAGTATGGAGTTTTAGCATTTGCAGCCAGGTATTTCAGAGCTGAAAAAATCCCAAAATGACCACCCCCCCCCTCCCTACCTCCCTCAAGTGATTCCATTTTGCTCTTAATAGTTTACCTTGTAAGAGCAACTGATTACTTTTACCTTTATTGGACATGCTGTTAGCATGGCCTGCCATAACTGATCTGTTAATAGTCAGGTATACTCACCTAGAGTGCATGGTTTGGAAGCAAGCATCAGCTCTCCTCCCCTTTTAGCTAGTTTGAAGGGAGAGGAGATTCTTCCCTTGCATGTGGTCTCCCTCACCTCCATGGCAACAGAAGGAAGTCCTGCCTCTGGTTTAGTAGCTTCTGTCCCTGAAGGTCTCTGCTATATATCTATACATACATACATACACCTGTGTGCCTCAACTCTTCCAAAATCTGCTACTTTAGCCTCCACATTCCCCCATGCAAGGGGCTCTTTGCACCCAAGACCTCTCACCACATAAATGACACATACATGGCTTCCAGTGCAAAAAGCTAGATGCTCCAATAGCACTAATGTCTGCATGTTGAAGTGTTTTGTATAGAAGTATTGGTAGCAGAGTAGGGATACTTCTGACTGTTTCTCAGGTTTAATTTTGTATGACTTATTTTAACTGGAATGCCACCTGGCCCCTAGATAAAGTCTAACTAGCAGGTTTGTAGCCTCCTCCTCCCTCTTGGCTAAAGACAGAGGATAGCAGCAGTAAGCATGGGTCCCTTGGGTATGGGGGTCTGCAAGCACACACTGACCCATTTCTAGGACAATCATGCAGGAGGAGATTAAGAGCCTAGGGTCTGCACCTGGGTAGTAGGAATAGGGTGCTCCGTTGTTACCCATAAATCACATGCTGTTTCATTTTCAGTGCTGTTTGTATAAAAGCAGAGCAGCCTCCCAAGTTCATATTATGACTTTCTTATATGAAAGGAGGGAGGTGGTGATGGCCTCTGTTTTGAGGAAAAGCCTGTGCTGGTAGGGGCTTGGGGCCTATTCAACCCCAGTGTAGGTAAGCTGTCTCAAACAAAAAAACCCCAAACATATTCAGGCAGGTACATGATCTTTCTACTTTTGAAAGCAGTACCAGTTGATCTCTATGTCAGGGCTTTTGTGTCAGCTTGTCTTACTGGTAGACCTGTAGCTTTGGTACTCTTCACTAGTCTATCCTGACCAGCCAGAAAGCACAGTTACTTACCTATAACAGGTGATCTCTGGGAACAGCAGGAATTAGTCCTCACATATAGGTACATTGGTACCAACGGAGCCTGCGTGGGAAAGCGCCCCAGAAGCAAGCGTTTGGGGCCTCCCACTGCACATGCACGCTGCCTTCCCACCTTCTTGACCAGCTCTCCTCAGTTGGAGTTTATAGCTGAGACAATAGAGAAAGAGGAAAGGAAGATAGATAGAAGATACAACTCCTAGGGGAGGTGGGTGGGTTGTGAGGACTAATTCCTGCTGTTCCCAGAGATCACCTGTTACAGGTAAGTAACTGTGCTATCTCCAGGAACAAGCAGGAATAAGTCCTCACATATGGGGACTCCCTAGCTAAGATGCCTGGGAGATCCCATTCCAAGGGTTCACCATCTTCATATGGATCTCAGGCATCCAGCCTGGGAAGGTGGGCAGGAGTTGTTCAAGTATGGAACAGGTGTTTGAGGACAGCCTGACCAAACAAGGCATCCCAGCGGGAGTCCTTGTCCAAGCAGTAATGGGCGGTGAAGGTATGAACCAAGGCCCATGTGGCAGCTCGACAGATCTGCTCTATGGAGACAGAGTGAAGATGAGCCATAGAAGTGGCCATGGCTCTCACAGCGTGAGCTGTGACATGGCCTTCCAGAGAAATATTTTTGCTCTGGTAAGTAAAGGAAATACACTGAGCAATCCAATTGGAAAGTGTACATTTGGAGACTGGATGTCCCAAATGAGAAGGATCAAAAGCCACAAAAAGTTGGAAGACTTTCGATGTGGCTGAGTCCTGTTGAGGTAAAAGGCGAGAGCTCTTTTACAGTCAAGAGTATGAAGGTTCCTCTCTGCACTGGATGCATGAGGAGCCGGGAAAAAAAACAGGTAGATATACCTCTTGATTAAGATGAAAAGGTGAGACCACTTTAGGATAAAGAGGGGATTCGTCCTAAGGACCACCTTATCATGATGAAATCTGGTATAAAGTGGATTAGCCACCAAAGCCTGCAGTTCACTGATGCGGCGAGCCGAAGTGACTGCAATAAGGAAAAGGACCTTCCAGAAAAGAAATTTCAAGGAGGTAGAAACCAACGGTTCAAAAGGTGGCTTCATAAGCTGACCTAGAACTAGGTTCAAGTCCCATGCTACCGGAGGAGGTCAGATGGGAGGCTTAGTTAGAGTCAGGCCTCTCATGAACCTTGCAACAAGCGGATGAGAGGAGACAGGTTGTCCATTTATAGGTTAAGGATGCTGCAATAGCACTCAAATGGACTCTTACTGAATTCGTCTTAAGGCCTGCATTAGAAAGATGCAGGAGATAGTCTAGTAAAGAATTCAAAGGAAGTGCTAGAGGGTCAAGACCCTGTTGAGCACACCAAATGGAAAGACGTTTACATTTGAAAGCATAGGAACGCCTCGTGGAGGGTTTCCTAGAGGCATGAAGGATATCTTTCACTGGTTGAGAAAGATTGAAGTCATGAAGGCTTAGGCCTTCAGTAACCAAGCTCTGAGGTGTAGGGACTTGGGGTTCGGGTGCCACAAAGTCCCTTTCTCCTGAGAGAGAAAGTCTGGCACAGCTCCCAGGTCGAGTCCCTGGGAGAGATGCAGAAGTAGAGGGAACCACACTTGGCGTGGCCAGTGTGGAGCTATGAGGATCCATGATCCCTCTGGAGTTTGAGCAGAGTCTTGGGAATCAAAGGAATGGGTGGAAAGGCATATAGGAATTCCTGACCCCAATGCAGGAGAAAGGCATCGTTGGCCTGAGCTCCCTGACACGGAGTCCTGGAACAGAACCGGGGAAGTTTGGCATTCCACGGACTTGCAAAGAGGTCTATGTCCGGGGTTCCCCATTCCTGAAAAATTCTGCCTATCTGGTCCATATGTAGGGACCATTCATTTGGAAGCAGAACTCGACTGAGTCTGTCTGCCCGAGAGTTTTGAACCCCTGGAAGATATACTGCCAGAAGATGAATTTGATGCTCTCTGGCGAAGGCCCATAATCTGAGAGCTTCATTGCAAAGCGACAGAGAGCCTGTCCCTCCTTGTTTGTTTACATAGAACATGGCCACCTGATTGTCTGTCTGAACTAGGACGGTCAGGTTGACAAGGAGGGTATGGAAGACTTTGAGGGCAAAGAACATTGCTTGCAGTTCCAGGAGGTTGATGTGAAGGGTGGTCTCCTGTGGAGACCAAGTAACCTGAGTGGAGAGGGATTGTAGATGGGCTCCCCACCCTGTTTGGGAGGCATCTGTTGTGAGGGTTGCTTGGGGCAACAAAGGTTGGAAGGGGGCCCCCCCAACAACAGATTCTTGGTGGACATCCACCATTGGAGGGACCCAAACAGACGCTTTGAGGTGAATATTTGGTCAGAGAGCGCTCCTGATGCTTGAGTCCACTGGGTGGCCAAGGTCCATTGAGCTGCTCTCATATGAAGACTAGTGTAGGGTACCACGTGTACTGTGGAGGCCATGTGGCCCAGAAGTCACAGCATTTCTCTGGCTGTCAAGTACTGCTGGACTGAGCTTGGGAGGCCAAGCACAGCAGACATTGGCCCTGGACTTGAGGTAGGTAGGCCCTTGCAGTGGTGGTGTCCAACTGGGCCCCTATGAATTCCGGAGACTGAGTAGGGGTAAGTTGAGACTTGGGAAGGTTTACCACCAGTCCCAGATACTGCAGAAGGTGCCTTGTGCGGTCCAGGGAAATCTGGGCCTCTGACTGAGATGGAGCTCGGATGAGCCAGTCGTCCAGATATGGGAATACAAAAATTCCCAGACCTCTTAGAAATGCAGCAACTGCCATGCATTTGGTGAACACTCTTGGAGCAGAGGCTAGACCGAAGGGAAGTACTCTGTACTGGAAATGTTTTCCCTGAAACAGAAATCTTAGATATTTTCTGTGGGATGGGTGGATGAGTATATGTGTGTATGCATCCTTGAGATCTAGAGAACAAAGCCAATCCTGACTGAAGGTATGGAAGGAGAATGCCTAGAGAAAGCATTTTGAATTTCTCCTTGTACAGAAATCTGTTCAATTCTCTCAGATCTAGGATAGGTCTGAATCCCCCTGTCTTCTTTGTTATGAGAAAAGGGGAGTAGAATCCTGTCCCTTGTTGAAGAGGAACCTCTTCTATTGCCCCTTGGGCAAGGAGAGAAGAGACCTCCTGATCCAACAGGCCCAGGAGAGATGGGGGAGAATTGAAGTGCCTCACCATGGTATATGGAGGAAGGTTGGAAAAATGAAGTTTGTAGCCCTCTGATGATAGAGAGGGTCCATTGCTCTGATGTGATTTGCAAAGTGAGCTAACCTTCCGGGAATGGTGAGGGGCTCTCGTTGTTCTAGAGCCAGAAATGTTAAGTTCTCTAGGGGCAAGTCAAAACCCCTGAGGGGGTTGAGCCTGCTGAGGAATAGTAGACGCTGCAGGCTTTGACTTTGCCTGTTTAGGTTGCTAACGTTTAGCAACAAAGCGAGGCTGAGAAGATTGTTGGCCAGTATTTGTGGAAAATCTGGCCTTCTTGTAATAAGGCCTCTTGAAAGACTTTCTTGGCAGGAGTAGAGGTAGACTTAGAAAGTCTATCCAATGTAGCATTTTCTGCATCCATTTGAGTGGCTTTAATTTGCCAATCCTTACCAAATAAGTTCTCACCTGTACAGGGCAGATTCCGTAAGCCATCCAGGACCCAGGGTTCTAGGTCAGAGGCCTGGAGCCAAGCAAGTTGTTGGGCTGCAATAGCAATGCCCAAAGCTCTACCGGCACCCTCAAAGGAATCAAAAGCTGCTCTGTTGGAGAACTTAGAAACATCTAGAAGCTGTTTCACCAGAGAAATGAACTCCTCTTTTCTATCCTCAGGGATAAAGGAGGCAAAAATGTATCTTTAGGGCAAGTTCCCTGAGAAACATGTCCATATACAGACTAAGAATTAATCCTGACTATAAGCATAGTAGCCTGGAAAATTTTCTTGCCAAAAGAGTCTAGGGTCTTACATTCTCATCCTGGAGGGGTAGAAGAGTGCCTTTTGGTACTCTTAATCTTTTTCAGTGCAGACTTCACCACAATGGAATGGTGAGGCAACTGAGTCTTTTGAAAACCAGGAGAAGGAGGGACCCGGTACATGGTGTCCAACCTACGAGAATAAGGAGACAATGTTAGAGGAGCCTCCCATAAGTCCATCAAGTGTTCTTGAAGGATTTCATGGATAGGCAGGGTGACTGCCTCTTTAGGAACCTTAGGGTATCCTAAAATATCCAATTTCTTTGACCTAGGTTCTTTTTCAGAGGATGTGGTAATAGAAAGTCCTTTAGCTAGTTCAATAATAAAGTCTTGAAAGGACAAATCCTCTGGTGGAGACATTCTCCTCTTTGGGGAAGAGGGGTCTTCATGAAGAACTAGAGACAGTTCATCAGAGTCCTCAGAGGAGCCAAAATCCTCAGAAGAATCAGAGTATTCTCTATTTGCTTCCAACGCACGATACGCATATCGATCGGTATCGACATCGGGCATACTGGGTATGGGATTGGTATCGGGTGAAAACCTGGATCTGACATGCGGAACTGATCTGCGTTTGGAAGTTGGATGGTCTCGGTTCCGGTATGGGAGATACTGGAACCGGACCTGGTACCACTGAATGCGGTACCGAGGGCGTTGCAGCATTAATAAAAGCCAGCATGGCCTGCTGCATGGTCTGAACAGTATTGCTCATAGACACCACTGCTGCCTGGATGTCGGTACCGGTATGGGCCGGTACCCCAGAGCAGTCTAACAGGTGATCAGTCGAGGCCGTGCCATCGATGTCAACCTGTAACCCCATAGATGGTGCTTTGGAAGCCAGAGCTTCCCGCCGGGGTTGTTTGGCTGGGGCAGGATCCTCAGACTCAAAAGTGAGAGCCTCTCGATGCTTTGAAGGAGATTTGCTCTTTGAGGACCTGCCCGCAGAAGGTTTGGTTACCTGAGATCCATCTGGAGAGGAAGACCTGGATGACTGTGATGCTGGATTATCTGAAGCAAACAGCACATGAATTTGTTGGCCTGGTTCTGCAAACCATGTTTAGACATCTGGGAGCAGGATGGGCAGTCTGGAATGGAGTGGTCAGGTCCCAAACACTTAAGACACCATTCATGGGTGTCTAACAGCACTACACTTGGTACACTTCTTAAAACCAGGGGCTGGTTTCTCCATGAGGAGAATTTGTGTAGGCCTGAGGCCTAACCGAAGTCACCAAGTTGTGCAGAATAAAGTTGTTTTTTTTTGTTTTTTTTGTTTTTTTTTTTTTAAAGAAGAGAGACCAGCGGTACTGGGTTTGGTATGGGAAGGCAGGTACGCGGTCTAAAGAAACTAAAACAATAATTTCTTCAGTGGTGACAGGAACACGACCTGCTGGCTCTGTGGAAAAAGAAACTGAGGAGAGCTGGTCAGGAAGGCGGGAAGGCAGCGCGCATGTGCAGTGGGAGGCCCCAAAAGCTTCCTTCTGGGAAGCTGGGGAGCTTTCCTGTGCAGGCTCCGTCGGTACCGATGTACCCATATGTGAGGACTTATTCCTGCTTGTTCCTGGAGATAGTGATGTTTTGTACCATGAAAGAAGTTGGTGAGGTCAGAAGTCTTACTGTCTTTCAGTAGGTGTTTCTCTGGAGTTTGGTCTTTGGTTTGGATACTCCTGCACTCTGCTTCCTATGGGAGGTTTGATTAGTTACCATTTGCTAGCTAGGTAAACCAGAGGACCACCAGGGGTTATGTTAAACAATCCTATCTAACACCATGGACCTGGTTCCAACTGAGTCATAACTCCCAGGAATTGAGTGGGTAGTAGAAGGGAGGGCCCAGAATTAAATAGTATTGCATGGATAGTGCTATTCCCTACCTTGTAGAGGATAACTCTGCAACCACTCTTTCCATAGCTGAATTATGGTTGGAGGGGAGGATCACTGCATCTATTCAGATGTTGTGGCTAAGCAAAGTATTCCCCTTATAATAAAGGGCCACACAAGAAAAAATTGTTTCTCACCTCATCTTCTTGGTATGCTTGTACACACCATGCACTATTATTCAACAAGTCAATCTTAGAATCAGCTTTAACACTCAAGTTCCAGTAGCACACAAGGCATTAATTTAATGTTGAGTAGTGCAAGCTCTTGAGCCAGTGTTTTGCCTCTTAACCTTACTAGGCTGTGAATGCTGTACACCACTTCCTCTAAAGCTAGAGGATGCCCATTGCTGTAGGCCAACAAGCAGCATCTGCAATAGCTCTAGCATGCAAGTGCCTCTTCACTTAATTAGGAGTTTATATGCCCTGGTCTTGTGCATTTATTGCTGGTGGAAGGGACAAAGTGTCAAGGGAATGCCCAGTACTGCTGAATCGTCTGTTTAGACCTGTGCTTTGACCAAGGTGAAAAGGACTTAGTTGTGCCTGACCTAGTAGGTCTATGGCAGCTGATATGTTTTGCATGCAACTAGTCTATCCACTTCCACTACACGAGTGGAGTGTAGTCCAGGTAGCATTGAGATCTCCATTCTTGATATCCAAGTGACCGAGTCTAGTGTTTCCATAAAAATGCCATTTCAGAAATTAAGTCTGTACTCTTAGTCATTTATTTTTAAGCCAAAATGGTCATACATGCTCCTCCAAAGTTGGGATTCAAGTAACAAAGCAAACAGTTTACTTGTGCTGTACAGTTCAGAGAAACATTAGAATACTGGTAAACCATCTCACTAGAGGTAGTGTTTTGTCAGCTTTGGTATTGCATCAGGAAGAGTCACCCTCATCTCACTGGCTTGCACAGGGGCAATAAAGTTGACCCACCTTTTACCACATTACTTCCTTGCTTTTCACTATATCAGAAACACCAACTGCTAAAGGTAAAAAAGACTAGATAACAGTAGACATTTGGAGGAATGCAATTACAAGTGCCTTTAAGTGCATCCAAAAGCCATAAGACAAGATCAGTTGAGGTCTGAGCTGGACTGGGATCTTATGTGGCCTTTTCATATGTTCGTGTGCAGACAACATCGTCCATGGTCAGAGTCTGAAAGGACAAGATACCATTAATACAAGACATCCTGAAACGTGTGCATACAAAACACTGGCAGCACTGAGGGGCAGAGTCACCCTTTCAGAGGAGGTTCTATGAGGTCTTGGCACATTCACTGAGCAGGCATGGAATATATGATCCTTTCAAATGGGTTTCCCCATTAATGCCATATCAACACTAGTAGGGATCTGCAGCAGTACCATTGCAGACTTACATGCTCACAGGCTGTGCCCACCCCCCTCCACCAAAAGGGGTGCTACAGGTCTTCCCCTGCTGTAAGCTCCTAAATCCTTTACACCCATCTCAGCTACCCCAATAAAGCAGCTAAAATGTGTTTTAGCACAGAGGCTGGCTGTAGAAAAACTTAAGATGTGCTTATTTTGGTGGACAAATCAATCCAGCCTTGCTTTTGCTCCTTGACATTCCCAGTCCCTAAAGCTTGGCCTACATCTGCATGCAGTGGTGAAGAGCAGGCCTGATCAGCCCATCTAGCAGAAAAGGCTGTTAGTAGCTCTGGCTAACCACACTGGTCATGATACCTGTGATTAGATGAGAAATGAGTTTCCACAGGGGTAGCTAGCTTGGAAGTTTACACATGCTTCAAGTCCTATAACCCTAACTGCAGGTAACTGGCCCTGTTCTCAGATATAGGGTGGGTCATTAAGGGCAGTGGTATAGCCAGTATGGAGATATATGTACTCCCAGGGACAGGCAACCCTTCTCTTGACTGGGTTTCCTTAATAAAGATGGCTACTAGATTGCATGCTCCTTTAAGAGGACTTGCAACACAAAGTTTCTCTCCTGCCTTCTGGGGACCAATGGGTTAGAAGAGTCCACTGCTCAGATAAACAGCCCCAAAATTGTAAGTGGCATGCACTAGCATTACATTTACCATCATTGCTGACATTCCCTTACCAAAATGAGTTTGCCATCTTGGATGTCTCTCACCAGTGATGTCTCGTTGCCTTCCCATTTCTGAATGTGCTTGAGCTGCTTCCCATCCAGAGTCACAGTGGACTGCAGAGAAACCAGAACTCTGTCAGGACTGGAGATGGTTCTATCTGTGGTATAGTCTATGCCCAAGGCATCTGCATATGCAGAAGTGCCCCAAACAGAGCCTCTGTACCCCTGGGATCAGGCTCTGTTGAAAGACACCTACCCTCAAAATGGTTACCAGGGCTAGATGTCTGCCACATGAGGTACTGCAGAAGAATGCAAGTATGTTAAGGGAGGCAAATAAGATCCCTAGTTCATACCTTCACATTTAGGTCTATGCTTAATTGGCAGTAGCAGCTTATGTGCAGTATTGGAGCTGCAGCCCCACTGACTTCAGTGGAGCTGCAGATCTGATATCACAGACGCCGCTACCGCCAATTAGTAAACATACCCCTTAGTGTCAGTGAAACCGTTTAGGTTCTCATTTGAGTACTAAATGAAGTTGCCATATAGCTGCTTCTATTGGTGCCTCTCCCCCCCCCCCCCCAAGTGAGGGGGGGGGGATCTTTCCCTACCAGTTACTGGGGGGTCTTGTTACTAGAGCACCACTCCAGAAAGGCTCTAGCCAGTGTTTAGCTTACACCCCAAAACAGGGTGTTTAAAAGTACATCTCATTGAATCAATGCCTCATGTCCCATAACGGATCATGGATTAGAAAGCCATGACTGCCCTAAAATCCTTAACATCTTGAGATCAGCAAACAATTCACATTAATTGGTCTACAAATTAAGTTACTTGAAGCATTAGTGTTCCTATGCAACTTGGTCCAGTTTACTTTAGCACGCAGGAGTATCAGTGCTCCCCCACACCAACTTTGGTCTTGTCTTGAGATTCTCTTAAGAGCCTGTTCAATTCTCATGCAAGTTGCCTTGCCAGACCTACTGCTGAGCCTCAATGGGACTTACAATCCCACTTATTTTATTGGATATGAAAAGACATCACCAAGGGGTCCAAGATACTTTCTAGATCATGACACTCTATAGGACTCATAACAAATCAATAGTTGTGTAGAGTGGAGAGGGGCACCCCGTGTTTCCCCATGGATCTCAATACCCAAGAAGGAAACTTTGGATCAGTCAGTAACACTTCAGGGTTACTAGAAATACAAGTCACAGCTAAGAATGGCCTCTGGGGGATCTGTTCTAGCCAGCCCAAACAGCACATCCTGGAAAACTGGTGCCTTCCAACCCAAGAAGCACTGGTTTGAGGCTGGTCTATGACAACTAGGACATTGAAAAAAAGCCATGAAAGTTTAATCCTACTTGGGGTTAGAGTGAACATGAAATTGGAAAAATGTTAGGTTTCCCATATCCAGGAGAGCAAACTTCAGCAACTAGTCAAACTGGTCTTAAAGGTTTTATAGCAGTTCTCCCCAGTTTTGGGAAGACAGTCTTAGCACATCTGGCCCACTGATAGGTTTTGCATTAACATTGGCCTTTTACATATGCTACATGACTTCAAAAGAGGGCAAACTATAATGTGAAAAGTACATGCAAGTCATAATAAATATCCAAGTTGGATGATGTTCAGGCCCTGCCAAGAGGCAGACATTGTGTCATACCTGGCTGTCAGCTGGAAATGTTTCTGCAGGACATACTTGGAAATCTCTTATGAGAGATCAATCTCAGCTAGCATATCCAGTGATTAACTAGGACATACTGTACTAGCTATGGGCAATGCTGGGAGGCAGCTCTCCTCGCCATGTAATCTAACTATAGCAGAAATTGTCTAAAGGCATGGGTTCACAGGAACATTCTTTGCAATGAGAACCTACAATCTTAAGTGGTAGTCTGTCCTGCCCTATCCTCTAACCTGGTCTTTAGCCATGTCTATGGAGATCTTAATGCCCTCTACAGCAGTGCTGTAGACATCCTAAGCCTGCTTCCCAGCCAACATGTATGAGACCTATGTAGATGTTTGTAGTGCCTGCATGTCTCATGCCTATGCAGCGATATCTAAATCTAAGGTCCCCTTACCTGCTTCCAGGCACTCCCCTCCAATGATACGTGCACCCTCCCTTTTGTACCATGTAGGGGAGAGGAGTGGTTATACTCCTGGATCAATATTAAACAGCATACGTTGGGAGCTCTAAAGACCAGTTCCTTCACCAAGCTTGATGTCTTAAGCAAACTATTTTGGAAAATTAAGTCCACTCCATGTTTATTTCCAAGTTATTCCAGAGTATACTTGGAAGCCCACATGAACTAATCCATGTCCAGTTCCTTATGCACCAGAAGGGACATGATCTCCCCCACCATGGTATTCTTGATCCTAGGACTGCAGAAACCTACTGGGGAGGAGCATGAAAGAGGCATGCACATGTCTAACATGTTACATTCCTATCTGAGTGACTTGGCATTTACCCTCTTGGACAGACTGTCACATGCTTCCTCTGCCTAGTACATCAGTGTAATCTCCTTGCCACCTGATCTGATCCAGACACTCCTGAGGCCCAAAGTCCCTATAGAAAGTTCTTCCCCATCCTCAGGGCTGTTAACACCCTCTTCACTCAGGTTCCTTTATGTAACAGCCACAAAGGCATTGTTGTAAGAAGGTGATGGCCAAGTCTAGAAGTATGGGAGACAGCCAGCAGGAAGGAGCTTGTAGTGACACTATATAAGCTAGTAAGGACTCAGGAGTAGGG
The DNA here is from genome assembly GCA_033557465.1 of Ichthyophis bannanicus. Taxonomy (NCBI): domain Eukaryota; kingdom Metazoa; phylum Chordata; class Amphibia; order Gymnophiona; family Ichthyophiidae; genus Ichthyophis; species Ichthyophis bannanicus. The sequence continues at coordinate 38,617,914 of CM066039.1, forward strand.
TTCAGCCCAAGTCAGAGGAAAGCAACTAGTGCTAAGGGGTCTTCCACATGACATGAAAAGTGTATATCCTAGAAGGAAATGCCCAAGGGTCTAGATCTAAAAGCCTGCCATTTCTAAATTGGGGGGGGGGGGGGGGCATGGAAGTGTGCCAGAATCCTGGAATGCCCTCCTGAAGAGGTGGGAGTGCTACCAAAATCCAGTAGGATAAAGATAATGGACCCCTGAAGAGCAAGAGGAATGCCAGAATGGAGCATTAAGTTGTGAAAGTCATTTCTTGAGTGTTGAGAAGTAACTTGCATAGCAGGTACCCCCCCCCCCCCAAAAAAAAAAGAGCAACTAGAGCTCACCATGTGACAGCCATGACAGTTGTAAGACAAGTCTAGGGCCCTTCCACAGGTACAACACTAGGGATTTAAGTGCTGTATTTCAAGAAGGGCAACCTGGGGAATCAGCCTGCACCACACTGGGCAGACTTTGTACCATGTCTGCCATCACTATGGTGATAGAGGGGGTGAAGAAACTCCTTCCTAAAATAGGAGTTTCAGCCCACCTGCTCAACTAAAGCTTGTTTAATATGTAGTTAAGACTAACTTTCACTAAAGAGTGATATATGTACCACCTGTGTGCCTACAGTAGGTAGGGCTTTTTATAAGCCAGAATGAAATGAGGCAAGATATGGTCTGGCTCCTATGGCCAATTAATTCATGATGCTAAGCTGCATAATGTCCAGTGGTAATGCCATGTGTTTATGGTTCGAGAGCTACTAAGACGGCATGGATGTTGCTCAAGCCCTGTGCAATCTGGTGAACACTGTCCAGGAGGAACCAGATGAGTAAGAGGGGTGTGGAATCCATTGAAGCCGATGCAAATGCTCGTTTTCTTCCTTTAGCAATTGAGAAATGTTGCTCAACTAGACACTTCAGATTTCTCATTTCTACATGCAAGTATAAATCCTTTTGTGCACTGACCCCTTTGAATCTCAATGTCTGGCTTTAGCTATTTCCTTGTATTAGTTCCACACTCTGTATGAGGACCATTGCTAGTGACCGACTAGAAAAAGCCCAACCACAAAACAGTCTTACTTTGACTTTTCTATCATCAGCAGTTGTCTCCTCGAATTCCTCTCCCAATTTAAAGCTGATTTCCGTGTTCTTAAATGCACTGTGTGTTTTCAGAGTCACCATATCCCCCTCCATACTGATTATGGTGGTGGGCTTGGTCATGTTGGCTACCTGCCTCGTTGCAAAACCAACACCTAGAGAGAAAGAACGTTAACAAATCAAAATTAGGGATTGAAGTAGTAATTAGGTCCAAGCAGTACCAGCATTGATCTGTGGTTGTCTTGATCTTTAACAAGATAGTCACTCTTCACCATGTTGGTCATTGGCTCTGTCCACCATGGTTACTAGGTGAGACTATATACTGTTCCCCACTGCATTGCCACCAGGCGTAGTTGATTGCTGTTCAAATTATTGATAACTTATATCCAGCACAAGAGACATGAGCAGGCAGGAACAGAATACATGGGAATAGCCTGAGCAACTACAGAAAGCAAAATCCCGCTACTGAATGACTAGCAGAACACTGCTATTAATATAAGGCACCACTAGATAAGTGGGTGAGGCTCAAGTTAGAGCTATTTCATAGCCATGACACCTACCTTTCCCCCTATGATCATACTGCCCTCACAGTCACAAGCATCCTGTTGCTTTAGGAAAAAAGCAATTATGCACTTTATCACCTAGGTTAAAAGGCTCTTTTCTGAGGGGAAGGAATATATGTATCCCCTAGGAGAGAGAGTGTAAACACCATCGGACAGGAGATCTGTGCCTATGGAAGAATACTAGGGGCAGCAATGACTTAATGCCAGCGTTAGGCCATGGGGTCGTGCTCCCCACCACGGCCGTACCACCCCCGCCCCAGGACGGAAGGCTAGAGCTCGCCTTGCCTCCGCCAGACAGCAGCCCTCCCGCTATCGTCTGCTCCAGGACGAGATGCCGGTGCAAGTCTAGACACGTTTCTACCGTTACGTGAACGTTTGGTCGAGTCTCGCTAATAAGATCTCCCTTTTAAAAAAAAAGAGGGAAGTTAGCTATACTGCAATACCTTTTTTTTGAACTTAATATTTATTAAATTCTCTCCTTTAACATCCAAATAGCTAAATGACAAGAAACATTGGTAATACAATAATGCAGAATAATATTACACCATAAATACAGGAAATAGTTTCTTGTGAATACCATAAGTTAAACCACAAAATATAGAGGGGAGGAATCAGGAAAAAAAGCAATATCTTTTTTAAACATTTTTTTCTTCATGAAGGCGTATAGCAAGTCAACCGGAACAGACCACAAGCGCTAACTAATGCCGCTGTGGTAGGATACCTGATACTGCAGTTATGGGTCGTTTCTACAGGAGTTTAGTATTTTCTAGTACTTAGAAACGGATAAATTAGTTAGAGGGGAGAGGAGGAGGAGACACGCTACAGGTTTCAAGCGTTCATATGCGCTTTTTTTTAAGTTAATTTGTCACTGGACAGGATTTCCCTTCCATTATATCCGGATGGAGCCTGCAGTCCTCTAACCTGGAATATGTAATACGTGTTCCGTTACCATTCGGGCTTACACTGTGCAAGCGCTTTTCGTTAAGCGAACCTGCCGCTACCAGTTACCTCGTTGCATTTGTTTATACAAGAATAAGAATTTAGTTTAGATGTTTGCAAAGATCATATGATAGACAGGATTACAAATATTATTCAGCATATGCAATTGGCTATAATTTTCCTATTTAATAGCCCTTTATAGATAAAAGCAGTAGTATAGATCTTCCAGCATTGAACACGTTTCACTCACCAAGTTTCTTCATATAGTCATCAAAATTCTTGCTGTCGACCAGTTTCCAGGTGCCCACGAAAGCCTCCATTCCTGCAATGACCGTCCGTGCAACTCACTAGACAACGAGGAGAAAGGCTGACTATCCTAGCTCCGTGGGTCCTTTTAATAGCCCTTCGGATCACGTGACGGGAACAAAAGCCCCTCTGGCTCCTAGGACTGCCTCCGGACCAGCTGTAGGAAATGGTCGATTTTTTTTCACGGTACTAGGGGATGTTTCGATCCTAGAGAAAACCGGATCCTTAGCAGGCAGTCTGACCTTTCCTTGGACCAAGGTCATCATGGTCTAGCAGGGGTTCTCAACCCTGTCCTCGGGACCCACGTAGCCAGTCGGGTTTTCAGGATAACCACAATGAATATGCATGGCAGAGATTTGCATATAATGGAGGCAGTGTAAGCAAATCTCTCTCATACATATTCATTGTGGTTATCCTGAAAACCCGACTGGCTACGTGGGTCCCGAGGGCAAGGTTGAGAACCCCTGTCAGCAGCACAGCTGGGTCACATCCGAAGAAGGGTCCTCACCTGTATGGCCATTAAAAGCACTTGCCTGCAATCATTTTGGGATGAGAACTAGTTCAATGAAAGCTATAATAGCCTTTAAAGAGCGCAAAGCCTGATGCGGATTTTGGTTTTATGCAAACCAGAAGTCTATGTTGGAGGGGGTGGAAATGGCCGGTAGTAGAAGACAGGAGCTGCAACACAGTACCAGAGAGTTTAGGTAAGCGCTGTGTTGCAGTTTCCAAGCCATTGCTACCACGCAGGCTCCAGAGAGGGCCGGCAGCGGTGGAAATGGGTGCCCCTCCCCAGGCATATCACCCTAGGTGACTGCCTAGTTCATCTGATGGTAGTACCAGGCCTGTGATTCCTCTGGTTGGATCCAACACATTCTCTTTGTTTTTCAATTAAAAGAAAGTTCTGGTAAACTTTAGTGGTGTTGTGTAAACCTTTGAATTGATAGGACCAGAATCCAAGGGCCTCTGTGGAGTCCCAGAATAGACACATCTGGGGCAGAAGATGCAAAAGCTTCCCTGATACTGTCCTCAATGTTGCCATGTAACAATACGCCCCAAGCTGTGGCCCATGGAGCTCACTATTCCTGCCCACACCTCGAAAAAGTAGCATAGGGCACTGTACTAAAAACCACTCTAAGTGAGCAGCAACTGGGTGGGAGGTGAGTGCTCCCGCTGCCATGCTGCTAGCGTGGGCCTTGAGAGCCTGTGTTGCCAATGCATGGCAGGGAGTGACCCCTACCAGCACAATGGGTGGCAGTGGTTGCTCCTGGGGGCGGCTTTAATGTGGCGAGCCACACTAAATTCAGGGAGGAGGCTATCCTTGCCCCCTGCATCTAGCCCAAGACCCTGTGTTAGTAATGTGGCCAAAATCCACGTTACTAGCATGGAGCTTAGTAAACAAGCCCCTAAGACTAGCAGGATTCCCAGGTTCCACCAGCTGTAGTATGGCTTGATGAGAAACTCAGGGGAGGGGGGCCACTGCAGCCTCACCAAACTCCAGAAAACCCCCTCCCCCGCCCTTTCAGTGATTTGAAATGTCCCACATGGCTTTCTCTTGAAGTGCGGGGACCCCTGATTTTGAGGGGGCATCATCATTGCATGTCATTGATACTGAAGTCACACTGCCAAGAGAACCCAGGAGCTGCTGGGTCGCCAGAAGTCAGCATTGACTCAAAGGCACACATCACATTTTTGTTGTTTTTTATAATCAACAGCATCGAAAGAACTGCAGATTATAAAAAATCTAGCAGGCTTGCCATAGGCATGGGTCTCGGCCCTGAGGGCAGCTGAGTCTTGGCCTCTCTGCTGAACCTGCCAGAAAAGGTATTGAGTTTTCCCAAATTATAAGGATGTTTTGATTGTGATATGTCTCCAATAACCAAGTCTCTGAATAAATGAATCAAAAAGCAGAACTCCAAAACCTTTTTCCAGTCGCTTTATGAACTTCTTTTTCTTTTAACCATACCAAGACTCTTGCAAAATTTCTTCTTGCAAAAATAGCTCAGAGAAGTGTCCCACAACCAGTATTTATTGGAGCTGAAATAGAATTGTGTGTATGTTTTTAGAGGGTATCGAACCAGCATTACAAGGCAAATGAATAAAACATTCATTGGTCCAGACACACCTTAGTGCCCTCCTCATCATGTAGCCCACATTTTTCTGTTCTTGTTGAACTTAAAATCAACATCCACCACTGTGTAATCTTACAGCACTAACGCTTTCATCGCTGCTTCAAATTATCTCTCATTTTAAACAGTTCCTATATTGCATATAATCCACCGCCTTTCAAACTGCAAATAAATGTCAGCAGTATCCTTGGCTCATTGTTGCACCCAGCATCTGTTCATGTTTAACACAAATGTCCTTTACAGCATTCATGTAGGGCACGTCCTCACGTTCAAGCCCGACACTGCAAAAACAGTACTGTGGGGTTTCATCGACTCCCACCTGCTTTGGGGGCTCAAAAAACAAAACAGAAGAAAATACAAACTTGAAACAGCATAAATCTCGCTGACCAGGATGTTCAACAGCACTAACCCATTTAGTGTCCCTGAATATCCCCCCTAAGTAATTTAAACTCCCATCTCTATCTGGTTAGCGATGGAGCACTCAGGGGCAATATTCAGCCGCTAACTGCTTAGCTAAACCACCTAAAGTTAGGACAGACGAAAAGTTCTGCAGTCCATTTAGCAGCTGAATATTGCCACTAACTGGACTGTAAAGAGCAGTCTAGTGAAAGCAGATACTCAGTGCCAGTTGCCGGATACCCAGGCTTAATTTAAAGTGGCGATGGCCAGACACTTTAGCAGCACTGGTTGCCACCACTGAAAATGCCCCCTAATGTGTTAGCCACTTTAATGCATGCCATGAAATGTAGGATAGGAAGAAATAAAGCTTGAATTGCATCTCCTCGCTTCTTCAGAAGGTGGGCCTGACAGATCTTGCTTGGGCTTAACACCTTGTCAATGCTCTAGCCAGAATGCGGCGGTCCAGGTCTTTAAAGAACAGATAGACTAGCACAGCATCTGCAACTGGGCACCTGTTAGTTCCATTTTTGCTGGTTAGGCTGCCAGTCCTAGTTTTAGCTAATGGCATACATGGAATTGTGGTCTTCCTCTTCTTAGGAAAATAAAAGCTTACGAGGCCATGTATGCAACAGAGATGAAAATTAGGACTGGATTAGCCTCATCAACAGACATGGAGCCAGGTGGCAGTCTCAAAGATGCCAAGTTATCCAGTTCCAGGAGTTAGATTTTTTTTGCCAGTTCTGGTTTTAAATTTGCATTGCAGTGTTCCATGTTCGAATTGGTACTACAGGTCCCATAATGCCTCTTAATGAGATTGTTTGAAATCCAGGACTGGTTTAAAATCTCACTCCCGGAACTGGGTAATTCAGCAACTCTGCAGGTCTAGGACCAGGTGACTTCCTGAACACTAGGCACTGTAGAGATATGCAATCTCAACATTTCCTATGTTGTTTTTATGTGTTAGAATATTTTGGGATGGGAGTTTGTTGTGTAGCCACAATAGTAGGTTGAGTTGCTCTTGGATATGACACTTGTTCTCCCCTCCCCCATCAGCATTTGTTTCCTTGCAGATCTATCACGAATTGCAGACCAGCTGCTTCTAGCAGTTCTGACAAATGGAAGTGGTTTTACATGTCAATAAACAGTGCACACAACAAGGACATTCTGCAACTGGAATGTGCCCATGGAACTTGGCCCTAAGCCAGCCGTCTAAAGGGCAAAGGAAGGGCATGAGGGTAGTAGGAAGGACCACGAGTACCAGCAGGACACCAGAAGGAGGGGCACAAAGGGAAGAAGAAGGATTTGGGAAGAGGAAAAGGACACGAGCAGGAAAACCTGGGTGAGTAAAGGCACATGGGCAAGTTGTGAGGAGAAAGGCGAGAGATGAGTGGAAAACCACCGTTTTAATTGCCATGACCTCGTTTTGAAATAGTTCAGGTATTCACAGTACCTCACACCAGCAGACAGAGGAGAGAACTTTCCATTTCAATAATATATTCCATTTCATTCCCCTCCTGGTAGCTTGCAGTGGAAACAATTGGATAGCAGCTGCTCTAACTGGGGCTCAGCACTGCATGTGTAAAATCACCAGTAATGAAAAGGAAAAGCCCAAAAGGGAGTTTGCAGTCCTGAACGCTTTGATAGTATGTACTTTGTGTGATGATTGCTTATCATTGTAATGTTTGCAATGGGCCAAGGCTGGACACGGCGCTGAAGTAGACCTGTCCTGCAGCAAACATCGTGTGCTTTAAATAGCTGCAGTGGTTTGGTTTATTAGCTCTTGATATCCCACACTTGGCAGCACATACAGTGCAGTTTACAATGATAAAATAAGTTAACAAATAAAATAAAACACAAATTAAAAGACTAAATAAAAGCAGAAATGGAACTCCATTTAAAACAGGAAAGCAAGGAAAGATAAAACAACAAAACAAAGGCAAACAAAAAATATTTAGTATCTTGCAGGTACCATCAGTTTCACAGCTCAAGATGGGGGAGTGATCTGGAAAGTCTGGGTGAAGAGATGAGTCTTCCTTTGCACTTTTTACGCATTCCCTGAAGGCTCAAGGCTTAAATATGTAGGAAGGCAATTCCACAAGGCTGGGGCTAGGTAAAAAATGTGGTATGGCGTGTAAATTCAAATTTTACTCTGGTTGGGGAAGGTAGGACAAGTTGATTATCTTGGAGTGCTCTAAGTATGCATCTAGGAGCATATGGGACAATGACGGAAGACAAGTAAAGAGAGGCGGAATCATGAAGGGTCTTATGTGCAAGCGCAAAAACCTTGAATTGAAAGCGCTGATTAACAGGAGGCCAGTGGCGTTCACTCAAAAGTGGGGTAATATGATCATATTTCTTCACCCAAGAAAGAATGCAATTAGCAGTATTTTGAATCGATTGAAGCCATTTTAATGGAGTCTGAGGGAGCGCGGTAAAACGGACATTACAATAATCGATTCGTGAAACAACAGAGCTCAGAAGAAGGGTAGTTAGAGCTGGTTTATTCAGGATGGGACAAAGTGCTCTACACCTACGGAGCGCTACAAAGATAGAACAGGAAAGATGAGAGATATGTGATGAGAAGCAGAGGTCCTTATCAATGAAGACTCCAAGGTATTTAAATAAGGGTTGAATAGAGATTGGATGGGAACTTAAGACATGGAGACATGGAGGGCATGATGGAGAAACCATGAACTGTGTAGTCGTAGTTTTATTCGGATTAAGCTTGAGGGTGTGTTTGCATAACCAGGATGCAGTAGAATTCCAGGACTGAATTAACATTGGACAAGTCAGGGGAGACACTGTCAATACAAGCCAAAATTAGAATATCATCTACATAAAAATAGACACCCAAGGGTTGAAGAAGTGTGGCGAGTGGAGCAAGATAAATGTTAAAAAGAAGGGGGGGGGGGGGAGAGAGCTGAGCTCTGGGGTGCTCCACATGGAAGGGAAAAAGGGGAAGAAAGACCACCATGATGAGATGCTTGATAGGATTGATCTTGAAGAAAAGAGGAGAACTATGCCAGGATAGTTCCTGTAGCCCCATCTCAAAAAGTCGGGAAAGCAAAAGGTTGTGGCCAACGAGATCGAATGCTACAATAAGAACCAGGGAAATGGTGAGATCATAGTACCTCTGGTCTAGGTAAGAGTGGATATCACTGAGCAAAGAGGTTAGGACAGTTTCCGTACTATGAGAGGGACGGAAGCCAGATCGGTGAGGATGGAGAACAAGGGGTTGATCGATATGATCTGACAACTGGTCACGTATGAACCTTTCCACAAGTTTCACAAGAAATGAGAGGTCTGAGACAGGGTGGTGGTTGGTGGGATCATTAACATCCAGTTTAGTACCTTAGCAGTGGACGGATAAGAGCTTTCTTCCATTCCTGAGGTACTAAGCTGGAGGACATAAAGTATTGAGCATAGAGCACAGCATAGGAATAGGAAAGTGTAATAGTTGAGAGCATTCTGAGCAGGGAAGTTTCTACAATGGCATAAAGGAGCGCCAGGTATGTGAGGCAATGGTTGAAGGCCGTGCTGGGGAGGAGGGACAAGTGAAAGGTTCCGACAACGGTAAGTCTACTGTAGAAGAGTCAACCTTGGATCTAAAGGCGTTGGCTAATACATCTGATGAAGGGCCAATATGACTAGGAGAAGTACTAAGGCCAGAGAGAGAAGTCAAACAAGCTGCAATAGTGAAAAGAGTCTTGGGGTCATGAGCTGATGTAAATACCAAGGAGGAATAATAGTGCTTTCTTGTGACACTTGGAGCTTGGAGAAGAAGTGGCTCCTTCCTCTTTCACCAGACCCGTTCAGCTGCTAGCTTTACACTTTTAATATCAGCTTGCTAATAACTTTTCACTGAATTTTGCTTGTCCTATTTGAATTTATTTTGCTAGCTGGAGATATGTCATATGATGTTTCACAGAAGTCTGTTAATGCAAGGTTACCTTAAACCATCATATGACCTGCTTTGCATTTGAAATGGACTGGAATTATTTTTATTTTTTTTTGGGGGGGGGGGGAGTAGCCTAGTGGTTAGAACAACCACCCAGTACCCAGAAGATCAAGGGTTCAATTCTCACTGGTACTCCTTGTGACCTTATCCTCCATTGCCTCAGAAGAAAAGGCTGGCAGTCTACCTCCTGTGATACATTGCCAGGAAAACCCAGAGGCAGCTGACTTGACAGCACAAAAAAAAAAATCAACATCTATAGCCTGTTTAGTGTCAGGAAACTGACACCTGTCTGCCAGACACCACTGGGTGTGGAAATACACACCCTGCTGCAAAAGATTGTAGGTTGTGTGGCCCTGGAGCAGGAGTGAGGTCAGCATAGAGAGGGCTAGAGGGCATGCAGATGGGATAAAAGGGCTGGAGCAGGTAAAAGGGTATTGGATGCCACAGGAAAACTTTCAGCCTTATGCCCCTCCCCTCCAGATTATGATAATTAAAACACAACAACAATAATCATCCCAACACCAGCCCCCCTGAAAAAATGTATAATTGGACCTCATACCTTTAAGTATTAAGTGTTGCTGTGCATGTAGGTGCGCCCACGCTCCCTGCAGGTTAAAGAATATGCTGATGAGTTTTTGAGGAGCTATCATTTTGCAATGGCGGCTGCTGCTCATTGCCATCCCTCAGAAGTTGCCTCTCTAGGCAACTGCCTACTTTTGCCTAGTGATTGTGCCAGCCCTGTAGGGAGGGGCACCATCCTCTGGTGATTTTCACTGGGTGTCAGCTAGTTTTAGTTAATACATGATTGAAGTAAATTTAAAGTATATTTTTAACCCAGCAGCTTCCTCCTGTTCCTTTGGGCCTCCAGCTCAATTAGAACCAGTGCTGGGCTTCAGCACTATGAGCCTCTGTTTGCAACTAATTTTGGATTTTTCCCCTAGTTTGTAGCTGCCCTCCACTGCCTCCAAAGTACCTACTGTGATGACTGCAGTAGCAGTCTTCAGCCAGGGGCCTTGCACCAGAGTGACTTCTGGAACACTGCAATGGTACATCCCAAATCCAACCACTAGGTGTCGCCCTTAAGCCATGGATGCAGCTCCCTCCCCATTGCTATGAACAGTGCCCCTGCAGTGGAGGAGTGGCCTAGTGGTTGGGGCAAGGTACTTCAGGCCAGAAGGTTGGGGGGTTCAAATCCCACTAGAGGACAGCAACCTTGGGCCAGAAGGACTGGGGTTTCTAGTCCCACAGGTGCTCCTTGTGGTCTTGGGCAAGCCACTTAGCCCTCCATAGCCCATGTTCCCTGTAAAATGGTTATCTCCAAGTTATAATGTCCTGTTCAATGTAATTTCAGTTTGTTCAATGTAAACTGCACTGATGCAGAATAGCAGAATATATAAGAGAATATAAATAAATAAATAAATCCCCAACTCCAGTCAACCACAGAGCAGAAGACTATATTCAATTGACTGAACAGCTGAGCCACCAGACCAAGATACATTTTATCTTTATTTTCATTCATTGCACTGAATTCTTAATTCTTAATTGTATATATTTTTTAATATGATATTTTATTTCTAAACCAATCTATGTTAGATAAAAGGAGAAACAAGAAGGAAAATAAGGTGATACCTTTTTATTGGACTAACTTAATACATTTTTGGGCTAGCTTTCAAAGGTTAAAACCTTCTTCAGGTCAGGACAATATGTGCAACAGATGACAACTAATACTTTGATGGGAGACCACCTTAGAATACCAGGTGCCGTAGACGTACTGTGGAAGAAAGGCCTGACAATCTACTTCCGATTGCACCTTGCCAAGAAAATCCAGGGGCTGGGTTGCCAGGAGTCAGCATTGTCATGGAACATGCAAGACGTATGTGCATCAAAAAGCATTCCAGTGATGTCTCTGGGGAAGGAGGGGGGGGGGGGGGTAGGACAGAGGAATGGCCAACCAGGCTGTAAATAGTTATGATTAGAAAGATGAGTTTTCTTAAGCTCTCTCCAGTTCAATTGAAAGCGTCTTATCCTCTTATGTTCAAATGTTTTACGTTCTTGGATTGAATCATTGGAATCAGAGATGACTTAAGAAAGATTATGGGCTTTCTATTTATCTATCCATTTTTTATACCACTTTATCATTTTAGTCAAAGCAGTTTACGTTGTAACTTAACCAGGGACTTGGATTCTCCTGAGGCAATGGAGGGTTAAGCAACTTGCCCAAGGCCACAAGGAGTGCTAGTGGGAGTCAAACCGTGGTCTACTGGTTCTCCAAGCCAGTGCTCCAACCACTAGGCAGCGACTCCACATTATAAAGTGTATTTACAGCCTGGTTGCCTTTTGATCATCCATCCATCACCCCCACTTCCCCTGAAGCTGTCAATGGAACACTTTTATATATTCTGGTATTACCATCCCTTGCCCATACTGTCTCCTTTTATCTAATAACCATTAAAGTGGACTAACGCAGCAATCTATGGCATGCCTCTACTGAAGCAAGTGGAAAAGATCATGGAATAACTTTCTATGGTAAGTTTGATTCTGGACTTGCTTGGGATGGGACTGAAAGGTAGGGTGGAGAGAGAACAGGAGTTGGTGTTGGGGTTCTATGTAGGATGTTGTATCTTCTTATCTATGCCAAGACAAGAATCACAGCTAGGCAGATGAGATGGGCCAGTTTAGTCTTTTGCTATGATCATTTACTATGTGACTTGGTAGATTTTTGTTTTAAGTCTGCCTGAACCTGGGTCATGGATGTAATGGGATCTTCCTACAGTGGTTTACCCTTAGTGGAGAAATGTAAACCTTACTATAGTTTCTCTAGCTCTTCAGGAACAAGTCAGGGGAGATATTTGTGATGCATGAAGACTAAAGCCAGGGCCATGCAGCTTTGCCATCGATTGTCACTGGTTGGCAAAGTGATTGCCAAATGGAGATGAAAAAGAGGTTAAAGCAAGTGGATGATCGGTGATTATCCACAGAGGTGGCCCAAGGGGGGTGCGGGGCCATGTGCGGAGACTCGGTGCGGGGCCTCATTTGCATAAGGGGCCTCATTTGCATAAATATTTGCATAATGTTACCATACACTAACTTTTAGTAAACATGCCTCTTCATGAGTGTATGGATAAAAAAAGACAAAGATTTCTACATTACTATAATCCAGTGCCAACCGCCAGGCACATTAGGAACTACTACAAACACTGCCCATTTAGAACCCATAGCAAACCCACCGTATCCCAACAGCACTACCAGGACTCATAAAGCACCATACACTACCTATCAAAAGGCAACACTGCAAATATTAAACCAATACATTTCAGAGAATAACAATACATGACCTACTGGGGAAAGAGAACAAGTGACAATGTCAAATAGGAATTACATAAACAGAATACCTCAGCTCAGTTACACATGCAGAACATAGACTATCACCAAACAAGGAATCACAATTTAAAAACAGGAAGACAATAATTAAACTGGGAACCCTAAAAGCCAAACTTGGAATGTACAACAACAATGTAGAAATAAAACTATAAATTAATTTCCTCTTGTACTAAACAAAGCACAGACATTAATGATGCACATTTCCCAGAGCTGACATATTCCAGTTAATAAATTCAAAATAAAGAGATATCTTTGTACCTTTTGTGCATTTTTTTTTCAGTTGCAATTGTTCCAGCCACTTTCTTCTGGTTTATTTGTGTCTTCTGCTATCTCTCCATCGTCTGCTGTCCATTTGTCCTTTCTTCTCTTCTAGTTTTTTCCATTCTCTCTCTACATCTGCTTTAACATAATAATCTTTCTCCTTTTGCTCTTTCCTCATTCCTATTTCATCCACTCAAATTTTACCCCTCCATCCTCAATCCCCACTTAGTCTCCCAATACCCGGCCAATTGTACATTTTTCTTCCCTCCCACACAAAATATTTTTCCCCTCTCCATTTCATTCTCCCAGCCCCATCCCCTTCTAATCTCCCCCAACATCAGCTCCCTTTTAGTTCCAGCCCCACCCAGTATCCGCTCCCTTCTAGTCCCCACATCAGCCCATTTCCAGTCCTAGCTCCCCCATCCATTTCCAGTCCTATCCGAGTCCCTTCATCAGCTCATTTCCAATACCAGCCTCCCATCAGCCCATTTCTAGTCCTTTCCTAGCCCCACCATCAGCCCATGTTAAATCCTAGCTCCCCTCCACTCAGCCCATTTCTAAACCAAGCCCCCATGATCCTACTTCCAGTTCTAGCCCCTCCATGAATCCATTTCAATCCAAGCCCCCACCAAAGCCCATTTCCAATCTTAGCTCCCCCCAACACCCAATTCTCAGTTCTATCCTAGCCCATCCATCAGCCCAGTTCCTGTCCTAGCTCCCTCCCCTAAGAGCCCATTCCAAGCCCCCCGGCCCAACGGCTATTGGCAGTTCAAGCCCCCTTCCACGCAGCCATTTCCATTCCAAGTCCCCCTCCCCATCAGCTATTTGCAGTTCAAGCCCCCCACTTCCCCTCAGCCCATTTCCATTCCAAGCCCCGTCCCCATCAGCTATTTGCAGTTCAAGCCCCCCACTTCCCCTCAGCCCATTTCCATTCCAAGCCCCATCCCCAACAGCTATTTGCAGTTCAAGCCCCCTTCCACTCAGCCCATTTCCAGTCCTAGCAACCCCCCCAACCCATTACCAGTCCTAGCCCCCCCCATAGCCCACTCCCAGTCCTAATCCCACCAGCCCAGTTCCAGTCCTAATCCCCCATCACCCAATTTTCAGTTTAAGCCCCCCCATAGCCCATTACCAGTCCTAACCTCCCCATCAGCCCACTCCCAGTCCTAATCCCCCATCACTCAATTTTTAGTTTAAGCCCTCCCATAGCCCATTACCAGTCCTAACCCCCCATCAACCCACTTCCAGTCCTAATCCCACCAGCCCATTTCCAGTCCTAATCCCCCATCACCCAATTTTTAGTTTAAGCCCCCCCAGCGCCCATCACCACTCCTAACCCCTCCCCAGCGCCCATCACAACTCCTAACCCCCCCAGCGCCCATCACCACTCCTAACCCCCCCAGCCCAGCACCCATCACCACTCCTAACCCCCCCCAGCCAGCCCAGTGCCCATCACCACTCCTACCCCCCCAGCCAGCCCAGCACCCATCACCACTCCTAACCCCCCCAACCAGCCCAGTGTCCATCACCACTCCTAACCCCCCCCAGCCAGCCCAGCCCATCCCATCACTACTCCTAACACCTCCCCCCCAGCCCAGCCCAGCACAACTCCTAACCCCCCCCAGCCCAGCCCAGCCCATCACTCCTCCTAACACCCCCCCCCCGCCCAGCCCATCATTACTCCTAACACCCCCCCCCCAGCCCAGCCCAGCCCAGCACCACTTCTAACCCCCAGCCCAGCCCAGCCCAGCCCAGCACCACTCCTAACGCCCAGCCCAGCCCAGGGAAATTTTTTAAAAAAAGAAAACCTGTCTCCTGCCGCTGTCGGGGCCGCCGCGGCAGAATCGAGCGTGCCGCGGGGCCCCCCTGTACCCGGCACAGCCTCTCCTCCCTGTAGCAGCTCTCTCGTTGGAGCTGAAGTCAGACGCGCCGGCTTGCAGAGCGCGAGGGAAGAGTTTTTCCCTCGCTGCTCTGTTAAGCCCGCGGGGGCTGATGGGAAGTTCCCATCAGCCCCCGCGGGCCTAACAGAGTCGCGAAAGGGAAACTCTTCCCTTCGCGCTCTGCAAGCCGGCGCGTCTGACTGCAGCTCAGAAGAGAGAGTTGCTACAGGGAGGAGAGGCTGTGCCGGGTACAGGGGGGCCCCGCGGCACGCTCGATTCTGCCGCGGCGGCCCCGACAGCGGCAGGAGACAGGTTTTCTTTTTTTTTTTTTCAATTTTACTTTTACAAAAGAATGTTTTTTGCGCGGGGCCCCCTGAAACGCGGGGCCCTGTGCAAAAAACATTCTCGCTCAATGGACGGGCCGGCCCTGATTATCCAGGCTCGACATCCTAGTTCTGGTTATTTTCTACTGTTTTCACCTCGCATCTGAAAGAGAGAGAGAAGAAAATTTCGAAATGGTTCCCATCAGCTCACCACCTCAGATGACCTAAGCAGGTCAAGACCCCCAATCCCTCACTGGGGGTCTTACCTGCTCTGAACCCCCTACCCCCTGATTGTCACAATAAAACATTGGTGACCACAGTGCCCCCCCCCCTGGTACCTCCCACTCCCTGATCCTCATTGAAAGCATTGGTCACCCCAGTGGCCCCTACCTCCCTCTCTCCAACTCCCTATCCAAAACACATTGGTGGCACAAGTGCATGGTAGACCCTGACCCTCACCCCAACCCCCTAATAAATATTTGGTTGTCCAGTGGCCAGTATCCCCCCCCCCATTCCGTTGGACCCACACCTCTAGTACCTTTGGTGACTGGAAATAGAAGCACTGCCTACATACCACTGCTTCTGGGCTGCCATCTTGCAAAATGGCAGCATCTGACCCCAGGCGGTGCATCCCGGTCACTGTTGTCTTTCTTTTATCCTTCAATTTCTAATTCATTTTTATATTTAATGCAAAATTAAATATACTGTACTTTGCTGATATTCCTAAATTTATAAATACATCGTATCAGATTCACTAGTTATAGGGGGCCCAGTATTTAGTGGCAGCAGCTAGTCACCACCACTGAACTGAAAACCCGGGTATTCAATGCTTGGGCCATATCCGGGCTCCGGCATGGACTATCTGGGTTGCCAGATTGCCTTGAAGCTAACAGGCAGTAGAAATATTAGCCACTGCTCATTTAGCTTCAGCGGGGAAAGTTAGGCCAGTCTTTACTGTGCGTGACTTTCGCTGCTTAGAATAACCAGGCAGCTGCTGAATATCACCATTGCCCAGTTATCACCGGGTGCCACCCCCCATGCTTTTTAGACACTTCAACTGTTGCAGTGGCAGAAAGAACCAGCAGAGGGAGCTGTGTTTGAGTTCTCAGTCATAATCTATGCCATGTTCTCTTTTGGAACACATCTTGGCATCTCTGACCTTTCCCAGTTCATTTCTCGCCCTGCAGGAATCCAAATTAATTATGCAGCATAAAAATAGCAGGAATATAAAACAGGAAATGCAAACAAACTAATCACAGTAAAAAGGTTTCGGAACATCTTTCACAGCTGAAAAACGAATGAGGTATGTTTAACATAGCCAATAAAAAAAATATATATATGATAGCTGCTGAGAGCAGTCATCACATCTACTGAAGCTGTTCCTTCAAATTGTAAAGATTTTCTAGAGGGCACAGATTTATGAACATTCAAAATCCAAAATATATGCTTAAAAATATATATATATATCTGACTCACAGCTTTGCAGTACTAGTTCAATGCAATCTACATTCAGGCATGCTTGGCATTCCCTTTCCCCAAAGCACCAAAATGGCTTAAAGGTATAATGTGAAACAAACATAAGTTGAGGGAGGGGAATAAACCCTGTCACCATGGCCATATTTCACTGTCCTGAACACCTGCTTCAAGAGGCTCTAACATTTAGAAATATATTTAGCCAAATGAGTGTATCATTGGTGATATTCCAAAATGAAGCCACCCTTCTCTTCTCTGTTTTACACCACCTCTATCTGATGTAAGAGGGCAGCAGCATCTTCCTTGTGTAAGCTGGATTTAAGGCTCTGGCCCTCATGGGCAGGACCGGAGAGTAGGGAAGTGGGAAGTCCCCAGTGTCAGAGATTATTTATTTAACAGGTTTTTGTATACCGCCTTATCTTATAATCCAAAGGAGTTTACATGATCAGCAAACATGATACATGGCAGTTATACATTACAGAGTTGTGAGGGGACATGCAGGAGGTTCTTGGTAGTAATTTATTTACAAAAAGGCATATATACAATATTTACAGGACTGTGTCATGAGCTGAGGCAGCTGATTTTGTCAGGGGGGGCCTATGGGAGGAGGGGGAGTTGCGCGTTAAGTGATGGCTCCGTAGTATTCTATGAAGAGTCGGGTTTTGAGTTTCTTCCTGAAATCTCTGGCATCAGAGGTGGCTCTCAGGTCATCTGGAAGGGAGGCCGGTGCTGCTAGTGACAGTGTTCTTGTAGATGTGGATTGGGTGGTTTTAGAGTAGATGCGCGGGGTCTGAATGGTGTCCACTCTCTTACGTCGTCTGGGTCTTGTGCTTATGTTCGTGTTGATAAGACTCTTGAGAATGTCAAGGGATAGGTTGTGCTAGATCTTGTATATGTTAAGAACTGTTTTGAATTTGATCCTGGAGGTGATCGGAAGCCAATGCATTTGGCTCAGAAGGGGATTGATATGTCGGTGTTTTAATGATCTGGTGATGATGGTGCAAAATACTGCTGCCCGCATCTGTAGAGGCTGAATTGTCTGTTTTGGGTAGTCCATGAAATAGTGTATTGCAGTAATCCAATATGGGCGTGATTACAGCTTGACAGACTGTTCTAAAGTGGTCTTGACTAAAGAGAGTTTTGAGTCTTCTTATGATGGCCATCTTGTGGTATGCACTTCTGGCAATCATGTTAATGTGGGTTTGGAAGTTCAGGTTCCAGTCCAAAGTTACACCCTGGTACTTTACTTCATTCTTAATGGGTATGGTTGCATTGAGTAGGGAGATGAATTAGGGGGAGGGGGAAGGAGGAAGAGGTGGTTTCATGTGATGAAGAGTGCGTCTGTCTTTCTGTAGTTAATGTTGAAGTTGTTGTGAGACAGCCATTCAGTCATGTCCTGTAGGTAGGCAGTTGTAGCTGAATAATCTGGGTTTTTTTTAGGTTGATCAGGGTGTAAATCATCATGTCATCAGCATACAATGGATGTTGTGTTTCCTGGTGATGTCACAGATGGGTTGGATGTAGAGATTGAAAAGTAGGACAGATAATGCCGAGCCTTGTAGAACCCCTTGGGGTGAGGGGAAAAAGGAGGAGGTGATTGTGCCAACCTTGACCTATTGCTGATGTATGAGTTGAACCATTTGAGAATGGTGTTGCATAGTCCAATGTCACTGAGTCTTCGGAGGAGTGTGTGGTGGGCGACATTGTCAAATGCTGCAAACATATCAACAAATATAAGGAGAGAACTCATTTTTAGGTTGTCAATTCCCTTAATGAGGTTGTCAAGGAGGATTATGAATAGGGTGTCGACACTGTGGCTGGGTCAGAACCCATGTTGGTGGGGGTCTAGGGGGGCTAGAGAGTCTACGTGGTCCTGAAGTTGCTGGTATACTGTCTTCTCAAGTATCTTGATGAGGAATGGGAGGCTGGAGATCAGGTGGTACATTGCTGGATCATTGCAGGATGGAGTGGGGAGTTTGGGAATAGGATGTATGGTGGCTAACTTAAGTGGTAGGGGCATGCATCACTGTGTTAGTGAGGAGTGTATGATCTTGTGTATGAATATGCCGAGTTCTCTTTGCTGATTTTATCCATTGTACTAAGCAGGGGTCTGTGGGTGCAGTGCTAGTGTTGAGGGCTGATACGGTGTGAGTGACTTGGTCAATGGAGGATATGTGGAAATTGTCCCATGAGTGTTTGGGGGCAGGGGCTGTGTCTTGTAGGTTATCAGTATGGGGGGATGTGAGCTTCGAGATTTGGTAGTCTGCAAAGGTCTGTGGATTTATTGTGGCATCTTCTGTACGGCTGGGCTATATTGAAGAGGCCTCTAGGTTTGTAGGATGAGGTTAGTGTGGTATTCCTCTTCATGCCGGTTGATTAGGGTGTTGTAATCTTTCTGCTTCTCCTGGTATAGCTGTTGGGTGGTTTGTGGTTTGTTTCTTCTCCAGTTCCGTTCAATTTTCCAAAGTATCCTCTTTGCTGCCCTTATTAGTGACGAATGGAAGGGCAAGGCCAGAGTCCCATGGCAGCATCCCCTTGATGTGGCCCTGCTACAAGGTCCTAAAGAAAGCGAGAACAGATTCCTCTTCAGCTTGGGTGTTTGGCATCTTCAAAATGAATCATCCTAGGCAATAGCCTATACCGTCTATGCATAGATATGGGCCTATGCCATTTTCATGTTTTAATTGTGAAAACTGTTTAGAAACTTTTCTACTCATTCCAAGGTGACTTTAAGAACCAAAGATATGCCATACTGGGTCAGACCAAAAGTCCATTGAGTCCAGTATCCTGTTTCCAACAGTGGCCAATCCAGGTCACACATACCATGGGTAAGCGGTGGATTTGTCTGGTCCTCTTTAATAATAGTTTACGGACTTTCCCTCCAGGAACTTGTTCAAACCAATTCTAAAACCGGCTACACTAAAAGCGTTTACTACATCCTCTGATGTATTCTAATTTGAAGATGCGTTGAGTGTAAAAAATATTTTCTCTGATTTGTCTTAAATATGCTACATTGTAGCTTCAGTGCGTGTCCCCAGGACCATACCAAGCTAGAAATGCTCTGTTTGCGAGTAATGAATCTGGTGACCCTCTTCCACCCAGCCACGTCCAGTAACTCACTCTTTTTGAGTTTCCTGGAAGCCCAGTAATAATCTTAGGGCCCCCTTTTGGGCTTGCGGCCGCATTGCTCGCACAACCCTTTGTATGGCCCTGCTTGTCCCCTAGTTTTTCTACTTTTTGAAGGAGTGAACAACTGATCAACGTTTACCCGCTCCACCCCACTCATTATTTTACTTTTTTAACATGTGCTTCTTAAACCTGGTGTAATTGCGTTGCTTGTTCAATGATCCAATTAAGAGAGACTAACACTCCAAAGATGATCACGGCTGTATAGACTTGATCCAATAAAAATATACTACCTACAGTTTGTAGTTTGATCACAATTTCTACATATTTACAGTAAGAGGACAAACACAACCGCCACAATTTATTGCAAATCAGAATGACCTAGCCTGGGCTGTGTAGCTGTCAGAAGCGCCATCGCTGCCAGCCTGATGCAATTATATTCTGCTGACTAAGCAGGAAAGTGCAGTGCCAAACGCCGCCTCACAAAGTAAGACACTAAGGAGGTGGTTTTAGAACCAGCTGCATAAGCAGATGTGTCTGGTTTGCATGCAAAAAGCTGCGATTTCACAAAGCAGAACTACACGACAACTTTCCTTTCTAAAACTGCTGCTTGCAAGTATAACCAGCAATGGCAGACACACACACGCGCAAATATGTCTGCCAGGCAAGGCATGAGTATTTGGCGTTTTGCAAAAGCCCAAACTCAGCCTTGAGAAGGTCTGTCTGTTTCATACACTTAAGGGGATGTTTACTAAAGGGTGTCAGCGATCTTCACGGTGCTAACATGGGACATGCAGCTACTGCAGGCAATTTTCCATGATAGCTGCATTTCACGTGTTAGCAGTGCAAGTGAGCAGACAGTGGGTGTGCCTGTACCATGCAGTGACCATGGGCTCTGACAGCCTTATGTTTTTGCAGACATTGCGGATGCCACTAACGCTACGGCGATTCCATCTTGCCGCGATCCCTACCTTTTCACCATGTTATTTGCTGGAGAAATGCTGGGCATGTCCCAACAGAACATGTGACTTTTGAAGTTACCATGACGCTTTTTCAACTAACACCCAACGTTACCTGCTAAAGCTTACCACACTTTAGTAAACATATCCCTTGCTTTGCTACCTGTATGTGGAGGTAAACACTGCTGCTCGCCTTATCACCTCTTCTACCATTCGTGATCACGTCACCCCTCTACTTTCTCATCTTCACTGGTTACCTGTCTCTTTTCATTCCCAATATAAGATGTTGATTCTGTTACATAAGGTCTTTCATACTGGCATCCCTTCTTATCTGGCTGATCTACTCTCTTTCCACTCTCCTAGACACGCCCCCCGCTCCTTTCACCTTAATCGTCTCTCTCTTCCTCCACCCTCCCGCGCTCACTTACAGTTCACTCGTCTCTCTGCCTTCTATTTTGCTGGCCCCGCCCTCTGGAATTCCCTCCCTTCCTCTCGAACCACTTCACACTACCTTCAAGCACAACCTGAAAACTCACCTGTTCTCCCTAGCGTTTGATGTTCCCTCTCCTTTTGTATGATGTCCTCCTTTGTATTAGTCATCTTCCCTTTCTTTCCTTCCTCTCTTTCTGTCCTTATAATTTTTTTATAATTTATAATTTATACTTCTTGTTTTAATTTGGTTAATTTTTTATATAATTATTATTATTGTACATTCCCTATCTTATCCTCCAGCTTAGGCCGGATTTTATGTGACTTGTTACTGTACACCGCCTTGATTGCGTTTGAAAGGCGGTTTTTATCAAGCTCAATAAACATAAACATAATTTTACATAATCCACTTTCTAGGTGTAAAGCATTTCTAAAATTATTCTCCACAAGTCCAGGGCACCTGGGGACAATCCTGTAATGGATCTAATGAAGAGATATATGTCATGGGTTCCCTGAACTTGGTTTCTGTAGCCTGTAGCCCTGCAGATCATGAGCACAGCAACCAGGCGGAAGCCTCTGTCCTTTAAGAACCCCTTTTATTTATTGAAGTGGGCTCTTCACCAAAGATAACCAGGGTAAGAAGGAAGGGCATTAATTTTCAACAGGCAATATTCAAAGGTTCGTATCCAGATAATGGCCGCTGTTAGTGCTGATTAATGCACTTATCCGGCTGTCTGTGGATTTTCAGTGTCACTATATGAATAATGATGAAGAAAATCATTACAGTCCATCCTGGCATTCTGCCCAGTTCTCTGCTATCCAGATAAAGGTAGGTCCAGATCGCAGACTGAATATTGCTGTTAACCAGATAGCAATTATCAGCAGTGCCGCAGCTATCTGAACCGTAGCACTGAAAATTCATATTATCTTTAACCACTGTGGCTGGTGTTGAAAAACATGCTGACCACAGCTGTTAATATGTCAACTTGCATATATCCAGAGATATTACAGTGTCCCTCCCTCCTTCCCTCCCTCCCTCCCCAAAAATATATTTATCTGGAAACTGATTTTGCTATGTTTTCCCCCTATTACAAGTGACTTCATTTCCTTTTGCTTGAAAGGCTACTTGGGCATAGGAGAGTTTGAACCTGGGCACTCCACATTTGCACCGTCATTGCAGGCTAATTTCTAGAGGTTCGAGTACTGCTAATTTAACTAAAAATTGCAACTAGGTTGTCCAGCTAGCCAAGCATCATAGAAGATGGAAGTCAGAAAGATGTGTGTGCCCAGGAGTCAATTTACCCATAGGCAAGTACCTGCTCTGCGACTTACATCATCGGCTGCAGCAATGAGCCAGCTTGTTGAAAGGCAGCCAGGGCTAGAGCGTCATTGACGTGCAACCTTCAGAATTAATTTTTCCATGATACATTACAGATAGTGACAAGACAGAACACACAAGAGCAAGGAAGCAGAAAGGCAGAAGAAAAGCACGATGTCCCCTAGTCTTTCTATATTCTGATAAGGTACGTTTACCCTTTCCACTCCGTTCATTAATTTATAGACTTCTATCATATCTCCCCTCAGCCGTCTCTTTTCCAGGTTAAAGAGCCCTAACCTTTTTAGCCTTTCTTCATAGGAGTATCCTTCCATCCCCTTTACCATTTTGGTGGCTCTTCTCTGAACCTTTTCTAAAATCGCTATATCCTTTTTAAGATACGGCGACCAGAATTGCACACAATATTCAAGGTACGGTCTCACCATGGAACGATATAGAGGCATTATAATATCTTTTGTTTTATTTTCCATTCCTTTCCTTATCATACCTAGCATTCTATTTGCTCTCTTGGCCACCACTGCACATTGGGCCAAGGGTTTTAACATGGTATCCACAATGACGCCTAAATCCTTTTCCTGGGTGGTGGTTCCTAATGTGGAACCTTGCATCGTGTAACCATAGTTTGGGTTGTTCTTCCCTAGGTGCATAAACTTACACTTGTCCACATTTAAATTTCATCTGCCATTTTGATGCCCAGTCTTCCAATTTATCAAGATCCTCTTGCAATTTTCCACAATCCTCTTGGGTTTTAACAACTTTAAATAGTTTTGTGTCATCTGCAAATTTGATAACCTCACTCGTTATTCCACTTTCCAGGTCATTTATGAATATGTCAAAAAGCAGCGGACCCAGCACAGATCCCTGGGGTACACCACAATTCCAGAGTCAACCATCACAGTTCATGTTTCTAATTTATGGAGCTTGCAAGTAGTAGCAGGTGGAGAAAAAACATTGACGCCTTTCGGATGGGAAAAGCAGCCTGGGCATCGGCCACAGATTATCGCGGTTCAGGAAGTTTCTGGCCAGGGGGATCAAGTCTGTGCTTTTCATTCTGCGGGAAGGGTCTTTCCTCTGGGTAATATGCTTAATGGGCTTTAGCACTGCCCTAGCAGAGCCACAGTGTTCTCTTTAAAGAGCGAATGTCGTCTGAAAAGGGGAGAAGAAAGCTTTGTTCCCAAACTGAGTTCAATCTGTTGTTCATACGTTAGCAAAATGTCACTGAATTTCCAGGGAAGAGGCTGGACTGAGCTCGCTGGGCACTCTTATGGAGATGCCTCCTGCCCTCTGATGAGCCTGGCGCTCTCTAAAGGGTATAAAAACAAGAGTATTTATGCTATTCGGACCCTACACTGTTCTGATTAGGCTGTGCCGTACCTAGCCCTGTGCAAGTGGTGTAACTGCACAGGGCACAAAGGCTTAAGGGGCACATTTCAGCTGCCTGCTCTTTCCCTGCCACCTCCGCTTTGTTCTCTCAGCGGCAGCAGAGCAGACCTGACTACATTTTAAAAGCCCCAAATCACATGAGTCTTTCTTCAGATCTGGTCCCTCCCTCCTCTGACACGACGTCACAGCAGGGAGGGATCAGATCTGCTTAAAGTTAGCTCTGCTGTGCTGCTGCTAGCGACTTGCACATTGGACATGCCTTCCCCCTTCACCCATTCCTCTGTCCAGCCACTGTCTGCTCTTTCCCTGCTGTCGGTACTGCCCTGGAGAAGACAGAGGGTGGCAGCAGCTGGACGTTGATAGGGCCACTCCTCCCTATTTGCAAGTTGCACAAGGTGCGATTCTGGCTCAGTACGGCCCTGCGATTAGGTTAGGATTGGCTTATCCTAGTTATGACTGATTTGGACAGTTGAATCTGGTTGCTAAAAATTCCCATGACCTGCTAAACGTTTCGGCCTCAGAGTTGGCTCAAGGTGTTGGCACCCTAGACAAACCTTTGGGCCAATGCAGAAAGCTGGCTCTGACGTCACGTGCTATCAACTCAGTACGCCTCTATACATCGCACCAATAGCGAACGACTTCAGCACCAGCATGCAGAAAGGGGCGCAAATGCAAATTAGCAACGCACTAAACTGTGGTGCAAATGGCAGTGTTACACTGGGAAAGCAAGCCAAACGCAGGCGTCGGAAGGGGCGGCGCCATACAGCCTCACTGCGCCATGTTTTAAGTTAAGTGCTACAGGGCTGTTTGAAGCCCTTGCCTCTGCTGCAGATCCCAAACAGGGGTGGCAGTGACAGTAATAGGGGCCGAGGAGAGTAAGAGAGATTTGCTAGGGTGGCTCACCTCCTTGCACCAGCCTTGCTTCCTCTCCAAGTCTGTCCTCTTAGAAGTGCATGGGTTTGCAGGTCAACAGCATAGGGATAGTATGGGCAGGCTGGGAGGGCGTGCATCGCTGTTGCAGTGGGTTTACAGTAATTTCAGGTGTTGTTCATGCAGCAAGAG
This sequence comes from Ichthyophis bannanicus, assembly GCA_033557465.1. Taxonomy (NCBI): domain Eukaryota; kingdom Metazoa; phylum Chordata; class Amphibia; order Gymnophiona; family Ichthyophiidae; genus Ichthyophis; species Ichthyophis bannanicus. Next base: position 38,642,918 of record CM066039.1, read on the forward strand.
AGGAAACATGGGCTAAGGACAGTGATGGGATACTCGGGCTGATGTTTGGCCACAGTCCCCTTCTGGCATCGCATTTCTCTTCTGTCAAGATCATGGAGCAAACAGCCTTACATACTGCAGGTACAATATAGAAAGAAAAGCTTATAAATGATCAATTAAAGCTCCTTTGAGAAATGCTCAGAACGTGCTAATGAGCGTTGGCTAGCTGCCACCATGCCCATAGGAATATATGTTGACGGCCTATCCACTAGGCAAACTGGGCAGTTGCTAGGATAGCAGGTCCCAGTGGGTGGCAGTTCATCACCATGCCACCCTCCCTCCTTGCATCCATCATCTCACCTAATGGAGGGAGGGTGGCGTAGTGATGCTTCCGCTGTGTTGGGCATTAAAGTGCTCGTGGTAACGCGCTCATGGCCTTCCGCTTCTGCTCTGATGCAACCTCCTGTTGGAGAGGACAGTAGTGGCAGGCTGGGAGCGGTCTAGCGAAGTCTGACACGGCGAAGGCATTGTCGTGCCACTCCCTCCCCTCAGGTGAGAAGATGGATGCCAGGAGGGGGTGGGGCAGCATGGCAGGCCTGGCGGTGCCGCAAACTTTGGGGGGCGGTGGGGGGAGGCTCAGTTTAGGGCAGCAGAAACCCTTGGGCCAGCTCTGGGAATATAATGGGTCATGATGGTAGATAGCGCATGCTAACGCCATTAGCACACTCCTAATTAGTAGTCAATGGGCAATTCAGTGAACATCTTTTGGCATGAGTCCTAGTCTTATGCATTCCACCAATTAGAATAATGGCTCACTGTGTTTCTTAAGGGGGGGGGGATTCTCCCCTTCTTTTCCTCCATCAGCATTTTCCACACCTCATCGCCCTCCCAGGGGCAGCTCTATCATTAGGCCACCTGAGGCAGTTGCTTCAGGCGGCAGTTCCAAGGGGGCGGCACTCTGGCTCTGTGTTTATTTTTTATTTTGCTACCTCTGGCCTGCCAAAGCCTTCCCACCGCTTTTTTTTCTTGCTCAAGCATTCTTGAGTGAGAAAAAAAAGCAGCAGGAAGGCAGAGGCAGCAAAATAAAAAAAATGAACACAACCGCTATTGGTTCCTGCAAGCAGTCAGCGCTTCAAGTGGGAAGGCGTTCCGTGCAATGTAACGATCATGATGGGGGGAATGAGGGAGAGGATATGTTCACTGGTACGCTGCAGCCTGCATGGATTCTTAGAATTCAGAGTCCAGGTTTAGCCAGTTTCAAGCTGGTACTGATGAAGGCAGTGGCATCGGCTATCAGCTTGAAAGTGGAGAGGTGCCCCACAGTGTGCTGGGAGCGATGGCAGAACTTGCTTAAGGCAGACGGACCTACAGAGCGCTGGGTATCAGAGGTCTCAGCTTTGAAGTGGGAAGACCCTTCTGAGTGCCAGGAATAGTGCTGGTTTAGGCAGTGACGTTAAAGCATTTGGTAGCAATATGGTTACCTGCTGAATGCGTCGGGCGCCTCTTCTTTTGTGGGAAATATCGGGTCCACTGTGGACCTGCTCCTTTTTCTGCTCTGGTCGCATCAGCAGCAGCTTAGCTGTTAAGGGACATTGCGAGCGCATTGTAATCCGAGCTACAGTATTGGAGTTATCCTGAAGGTCCACTGTGGATCCTCTTCAGTGAGTCATTGAGTTGAAATTACATGGGTATGGCTGCCATTGTGGTAAGATACAAATCAGTGGGTCTTCTCTCCATGGATCCCTCATCCTTACCCCTGGAGGGAGATAAAGGCAGCTTTTCAGTCTTGTCCCAGGAGAGGCTTTCAGAACCCATCCAAGCCTAGGTAGAGCTCCGTTTCCCTAGAGCTTTGGCTCCTGTTCCAGGTTTACTGTTTCTTCAAGTCGAAAGGGCAGGGCTCAGGTGCACGCCTTCAGGAAGATGGAAGCAGAACCACTTTAGCAGATCAGGTTTTTTTTCTCACCATTTATTTGGGAGATTCTCTCCAAAGGGCTGCAAGAGTAGATAGTTTCCCTTAAGCTTGGTCCCACAGAGAGACTTGCAAGTTCTTGTAAGTGGAGCCTTAGAAGGCTTAAGGATAAAATAGAACCCGGGGACTACTGTAGTTGATGTGAAGGGCAGACTAGAGAGGCCATGTCGTCTTTTTCTGCCATCGTGTTTCTATGAATCAGGCTGATTCCTTGCAAGAACTAATAGCGGCTGTGTTTAATTTTGATTTTGCTGCCTCTGGCCTGCCTCTGCCTTCCTGCCGCTTTTTTTTCTCTCAAGAATGCTTGAGCAAAAAAAAAAAAAAAAAGGCAGCAGGAAGGGAGAGGTAAATCCCCTAAAACCTCTTGCCACCTTGGTATCGCCAAAAAAAAAAAGCGGTGCCAAGACTCTCTCCCAATACCCTCCTCCCAAACCTCTTGCTTCTTTTGGGGAATCACTAAAACCCCCCCAAAAAAACGCAGCACTGAGCCTCACACTGACGTTCTGGGCAAGATTCTACAGGTCCCCCCCTCCCCACGAAACACTTCCTGCAGCTGAAGAAAGAGGTGCCCGCAGAGCTTTGCCCAACACGAGGCTCGGTGCCAGGTTGCCTTTTTTTTTTTTAAAGTGATTCTCCGAAGGAAGCAAGAGTTTGGGAGGGGGGTGTTGGTAGAGAGGCTCAGCGCCGCATTGCTTTTTTTGTTTTGGTGATGCCGAGTTGGCAAGAAGGTTTGGGGGGGGCCATGGGGGAGGAAGATTGGGAGATTCATAGGAGGAAGTAAAGGGGGGGGGGGAAGAGAGAGAGAGAGAGTGTGTTCAGGGAACTGGGAGAGATATGAGGGAAGATATGGAAAAATCAAGAGGATTAGGGAGGGTGAGGAAGGGGAAGAAGAACTGAGAGAAGGGTGGGAGCAGGGATAAGTGGACAAGTGGAAGGAAAGAGGTGGTGGAAGAGATGTTGGACACAAGCAGGAGTTGGAGGGCAGATGCTGGACCTGGGGTGAGAGAGAGTGAAAGTGGGGGATGCTGGACATAGTGGGTCGATAGGATGAGAAAATGAGGGACAGACAGGAGAAGGGGAGAGATGCTGGAGACAAGATAAAGGGGTGAGTTAGTTAAAGACGGAGGAATAAGTGGCAGGGGAGGGTGGAGAGATGGGGAGTAGGAGGACTGTGTTAAAGGTTGAAACATGCTAGGCAGATGAAGTAAAAAGAGGGAGATTGAGGACTGGGTGGTAGGAAGGGGATATGAAATCTGAGTTGACAGAGAAAAATAAACGGAAGAAAGCTGAAAGGAAAAGATGAATGTCAGAGTTGGAAGGAAGTTAACAAGACAGGACGGGAGAGAAGTGACAGAGCAGAGACCCGAGAGGGTGAGTTAAGAGAAGATCAAGGAAAACGAACCAGAGGCTGGGATCAAGAGGATTAGAGAATAAAATGGCCAGACAGATAGCAAAGGTAAAAAAAAAAAGTAATTTTATTTTTAATTTAACGGGACTACCCTCACCCTGCCCGTGGATCACTCTGGCACTGTCCTCCAGACACTGGCATGGTGTTTAGAGGAGATACTCAGCAGCAGTGCCCTCTGAATCTCTCAGCGAGCTTTATCTGGTCCTGCTAACCAGGGCCAGCCCCAGAGTTGATTCAAAGTGTCGGAGCCATAGGCAGACTTTAAGCCTTAAGACCCTCCTGGCTGTCAGTATCTATTGTTTAGCTTTTAATGCCCTGCTCTTTGCTGCCCCCAAGAAGCTGCTGCACTAGGCAGCTACCTAGTTTGCCTAGTGCTTGGGCCGTCTCTGCTGCTAACCAGATAAAACATGTACAGCCTAATATTCAAAGGGGTTTATCGTTAGATGTCGCACAGTACAGGGGCATCTGCAGATCTGTTTCTCTGGTGTTGTATTAGATGCAGTTTGGTATTTTTTTTGAATATCAATTAATTTTTGCCTACATAATTTTATTTTTAGTGGTTGGTAATGTAGTCTGTACTTCGTAAGGCTCTATCTGTATTCTGAGAGTGTGACTGATGCTAGATATTCTATGTAGGGATCTGTAGCATGCGGCTTGTTCAGTTTCCAAATAGGTTTATCTATGTTCTAGAGCCCACCAAAATATTTATAGTGCTGCTATTTTCTGGGTAGGCTCCTTGTGTGCGTTTTAGAGGTTGATGCTGATGCTGTTATAGTTAGATTTTCTCTAAAGGGCCTGAATGATTGTCAGAGTTTGATATTACTTCACAATATGACCAGTTCTGGTGAGGGTTTATATTGCTGTTACTGAGATGACATCAGAATCAAATGTTATTTTTGCATGTTGAGTTCAAGGTGGAGATAGATTTCTTTGGACGTAGAATATGTGGGTTATTTTAGAAGTCCTATTCATGCTTTGGACATTTGAAAATGGGCATGGAGAGGTCCCCAAAGACATTTTAGAAGCTGGCTCTGTGGACATCTCCGGGATGAGGACGTCCACGTCTGAATGGAAGCTTGGAGTAGACATGTCCAGGGTGTTCTCAGAATTTGGTTGTGTTCACCCAATTTCAGAAACCCCCTTTACATCCTGAACCGTAACCAATTTATACCTGCTCCAGGCAACCGCAGCATTGCAAAAGTGCTTGTTTTGTCAGATAGACCTTTGGAGGGTGTGGAGGAGCTGAACTGCTCATGTCTTTTATATTTTCTGTTTTGACAATGAACACTGATGGCACATGAGGGCTGCTACAGTGTTTTGCTGCACTTACAAACCTTGCAATGCTGTTCTTAAAAATTATATGGCCTGGAAATATATTGCCACCTTTAGTCATGGTACTATACAAAAACAAGCTCCAATGTCTAACCCTGGACTAACTTCTTATAGAAGGAAGAAACTATATTACAGCGAACAGGTCTCAGAGTTATACTCGGCGATACACTGAACCCAATGACTTGGTGCAGTGAAATGCCTTAAACACATCAATGACCTGGTAATATCGCTATATATATTTAAAATTTTCTTTTCTAAATTGCCTTTATTTAAATTCGGAATTTTTTCTTTTTCCTTTTTTCTTTTTTTCCTGTGTATTTCTTTAGAATTGCCACTGCAGGTCTTACTACAATCAGATAGCACTGCAAAAAGGACTTATTAACGCCAAACCAAGAGAGCGTTAATATACAGCCTAGTTCTTCTTAGCACTTCTTATATATATCTTCAATGTGCTATAAGTGGTTGCCTCAGTAACTTGCAATCGGCATATCAAAGTATTGACTATACGGTGATATTCTTCTATGTCCGTTATGTACTTATCTTATTCCCAACGCATATATCAGGCGCCGTAGCGTTTCACATCCCGCGTTTCTTCAGGGGAATATCTTAGATTAAAATAAAAGAATAAAAGCAATCAGTATGATGTTAAGCTGGATTTGAGGAAAGGTAAACAAGTTAGTTAGTCTTGTTTCAAAGAAATACTCACAACGTTACAATGTTACCAGACTTGAAGTTGAAAAAACGCCGCGCATGCGGAACTGGTGAAATGTCGACCATTTAAAGAGCAGGAAAGGGATTATATGAAAATTCTGTCTCAGTGCCCAAACGTTAAATTTTACTGACATAAATTCCATTCAACAGAGGAATTTAAGCCCGCCGGAAATACTGTATTTAAACGGAAAATCCATTGTTGTTCTCTTCGTATGAGGGTCTGATCCAGGGATTTTCCTTGTTCCCCTCGAGTAATTTTATCAATGCAAAAACAACGAAGACTAGTAAAACTATGTTGTTGTTCCATGCAATGAGAGACTATAGGGGCCTGTATAATCTTGCAATGGATCCGGCTCCGATGTTCTCGCATACGGACTTGAAAGGTTCTAGTTGTCTTTCCTATATAAAGCAGAGAACAGGGGCAATAAATCCCATACACTACATTAATCGAATTACAAGTTGTATAATGTTTCACCAGTTCCGCATGCGCGGCGTTTTTTCAACTTCGTCTGGTAACATTGTAACGTTGTGAGTATTTCTTTGAAACAAGACTAACTAACTTGTTTACCTTTCCTCAAATCTAGTTTAACATCATACTGATTGCTTTTATTCTTTTATTTTAATCTAAGATATTCCCCTGAAGAAACGCGGGATGTGAAATGCTACGGCGCCTGATATATGCGTTGGGAATAAGATAAGTACATAATGGTCATTGAAGAATATCACCGTATAGTCAATACTTTGATATGCCGATTGCAAGTTACTGAGGCAACCACTTATAGCACATTGAAGATATATATAAGAAGTGCTAAGAAGAACTAGGCTGTATATTAACGCTCTCTTGGTTTGGCGTTAATAAGTCCTTTTTGCAGTGCTATCTGATTGTAGTAAGACCTGCAGTGGCAATTCTAAAGAAATACACAGGAAAAAAAGAAAAAAGGAAAAAGAAAAAATTCCGAATTTAAATAAAGGCAATTTAGAAAAGAAAATTTTAAACATATATAGCGACATTACCAGGTCATTGATGTGTTTAAGGCATTTCACTGCACCGAGTCATTGGGTTCAGTGTGTCGCCGAATATAACTCTGAGACCTGTTCGCTGTAATATACTTTCTTCTTTCTATAAGAAGTTAGTCCAGGGTTAGACATTGGAGCTTGTTTTTGTATAATAGCTGAACAGCATCGAGCCCAAGAAACGTGACACTTCCTTATTTGTACCTTTAGTCATGGGGCAACCACCTAATCTGTTTTATGAGGGGACCCCCTGGTTCCTAATTGGAGCTCTAATTTGGCTGTAGGGGAAGGGGCTGCCCCTACCTCGTCCCCTCCCTCATCTGGCATGGTCCGTGATGGCAGCCACTTGCTGGGCTTGAGACTACCAGCTCTAAACTTTACCCAGGCCTCAGCTAGGGTGGAGGATGTGAAATCGGATCCCCTACCTTGCGGCACCTAGTGCCAGCCACAGAGGATTGCATCTCTCACACGGGGAGTGCCACAACTTACCTCTTGCAGCCAGGGGTCTTTCTTTAATCTATAATGCTTCAGAGGAGCCTCTTTACGAAAACAACATACGGTGGTGTCCTCCAGTAGTAATAATGGTCTTATTTAAACCATAGTGGCAGTTCTCATTTCTTTACACCATCCACGTGGAAAGAGAGAGTTATAGTAGACGTCTCAGAAAACCTTCTGATCAAAAGGTATGGAAAACACCTTAAAATCTGAGAAAAATAAAACTATGAATGCAGGGCCACCTAGTCACCCTACCTTTGGCATAGGGGTAGGTGGTAAATGATTAAATGTGAAGCAAAACCTTTTCTGAGGGGACATTCACAGCACCAGCAGAAACACTTAGGACACTGCGACAATGATTCTGAAAATATATTTCACAGAAAAGGAGCGCATCTCAAAACACCGTTTGAGTACTGAACAATATTACTGTGAACAGGAAAACAGTAGGCGTTTCATGCTGTCCAATCCTTCTATGTTAGAAATTTATTTATAGACATTCAAGCCCACATATCTCACCAGGAGAAGGAATGGCAAACCCATTAATCTCCTTTCAGCATCAACAACCTGCTCCAGGCTTCCTAATATCATTTTGGTGACTAGATAGGTTGCAAATTCTGTACACTATATACATGTATATATAAAAACATCATTGCAAATGGCCATATTGGTGGAGACAGCTCGCATAATGCACCCAACGACTTCACAATTCAGATTCCTACTGTTGGTTCCAGGATAAGTCCCAGCTTGACTCTAGGTCACTTGGGACAACTTGGGCCCATGTTTGTTTTAACCCCTGGTGAAGTTAGTGGCATAGCAACAAGACTCCTGCCTCAAGAGAGATTACAATCATTGGTTTTTTGTAGGGGGGATAAGTGTGGGTTGGAGCATGAGGGTGCAGGTAGCTCACAGAGTGCATCTGATTGCTCTGCTTTAATCATAGGTCACTCTGCCCGTGTCAACTTTCAAATTACTCGGTGACAACTTTGCTGTATCACTAATGGTCTAAGATACAGCCACCTTCTCCCCGCCCTCCTCCTACATTTGGTTTACTGTCCACAACAAATGTTAATGATATGACAAGGGCATCATAAGGTCTTTGATAGGGGTGTGTTTTGGCAGGGGGGACGGGACCGAAGGATGAGACATCCAGGCACATCCACAAACATGTACACCCCAGGAAGTAGGCTCCTGTAATCTGGGTGGACATTCTTGTATGTATTCTGGGCATATTAACCCCGAATGTCTTGGATAAAGCAGGATTCTAGACGTCCTAGAATTTCATGGGAGCTAAAACCCTACGTCTAGCTCATTGTCCTTGATAACTTGCACAAACTTGGTTCCATGAATGAAACCTTCCTTTTTTCCTGCAGAGTGAGGCACAGGGCCAATGCAAGGGGACTGGGCACCCTAAGAGAACCTCCAGCCTTTCATGCCTCCCCCCTCAACAATCATGATCATCTCAACACCACCCATCCCACAACAATCTAAAGATGCATAAATGGATCTTAGGCTTTTAAATATTAAACATTGCTTTGTGTGCCTGCTCTCCCTGCAGGTAAAGGAATGTGCCGATGGCTCTGAGTTTGTCTGGCTGTCAAGATCTAGTGTTTTACTTGGGCTGCTGCTGTTTACTGTTTTTCAGAAGCTACCGCCCTAAGCGACCTTCTATTGAGCCGGCCCTTGTGAGGCATTATTTCTGCACTGACAGTTTGCTGGACCCACTGAGCCAGAGATAATATTACTTGAAAAACCACTACCAGGGGGTATGTGATTGCATCAAACTCAGGAACCACTGCTTTACTGTAAAACAAATCTCAACACATGTAGTTTGTCACAGGTACTTAAAGTTGCACTGTTTTGCTGCACAGCTCCCAGGGTACTGTTAGATCAATGCATATGCTCCCTGAGGTGTGCTGCAGAGTTGCCAAGTTACCCAGCTCCATGAGTAAGATTTTTTGCTAGTTCTGGTTTTACATTTGCATTACAATGCAGTGTTGTATTTGGTGTCCCTGATTTCACCCATTGGAATCAATACTGCATAGTCTTTCCAATTGGCGCCAGACAGGCTTGATCCAGTCCTGGGCTTACTCCAATGTATGCAGGGACATGTATGGAGTACAATGGAGAAATCAGAACTCATGACCCTGTATGCTATAGGGTAAACCGAGGACTGGATCAAGCATATCAGGCACAACTGCAGCCACTTGGCAAGCCTAGTGCTGTAGGTCCCATAATGCATCAGAATGAAATTGCCAGAACTGCCTTAAAATCTCACTCCTGGAACTGGGTAACTTGGCATCTCTGATACTGTTGCCCTTTTAAAATCTTCTGGGTATTCAAATAAACTTTCCGTCTTGTTCTAAGTCCTGTGCCTGCGAGCTGGATGAAACGGGGGAAGTGGGGGAGGTCATACAGCAGTAAACCCTGAAGCCTTGATGACCGTGTTCCTGCTCACAAGTTATCAGTTTGATCAAGTTCCATTTCAACCATTTTTCCCACGTACGAATCAAGCAGACTGGTAGAAAAATGGTATACAAAAAACAGGTAAATAAGGGACGTCGTCAGAGATCCCTGCAATGCACCAAGCTGACACCAGAGGGCAGAGTCTACCAAGCAATAGCTACCAACCTTTATAGCTCAACAGATATGTATCATGCTATCCTCCCCGATTCTAGTGGGCTCAGACATTGCTAAATGTCCCTTTCCTTCTAACTGTGACATAGATTCTTAACACATCTGGCCCAGAAAGCTTAAGGGTTTTTTTTTGTGAAATCACTTTTCCACTTAATGGTCTTGCTGTCTGCTTCTGGAAAATCCATTTTGTCTCTATTTCCACTCATTTTTACCTCAATAAATGTAGCTGTGTACCACACTTCTGTACTTATTTTTTTATTTCTAATTATCTGAGAGGAACATAGTAGCAACTCTATAAGCTTCAAGCTGATGGCTGTCGAGACAGGTTGATCTGCACCTGGTTTATGTTGATTTTCTTAAGGGAAAATTAAAACTATAAGTCTGTACATGGCAGGAGAAAAACCAGGAGCAGATCAGCCCGCTTCTACTGACAGAGAGCTGTATGGTCCCCCCTACTTCTAAACTCCCCCAGTTCCCAAATCTCTGGCTGAGGGCAATAATCTGTAGTTTTAAATCAAATTCTGCTAGGTTGCCTAACTATTTAGGAGAAGGCCTAGGGTAGGCCAGGCTAAGACTCTGGCTGTTGTCCTCTCCGGCAGACACCAGAAAACAATTTTATCTCCATCTCTCCTACTAATTGAAATCTCGAGTATGCAAGCATATTTGTGACCCCCTCTTCTCTCCCTCCCCCACTCCATTCTGAGCCAAGCTCCTTTTTCTTCTTGCCCCTCTTCCCACCAATCTAGATAGGAGCAGGACATCGGCAATCGTGCTGACTTTCCATTTGCTACCTGTCCACACTTTCATGTCCATCACTTTTCTGTCCCCTCCCCCAGGGCTATACACCGCTCACTCTCTCCTAACTATAGCCCTGGCCTGGTAATCATGACAGGTGCATGTACTCCCTTTTCTCATTGCCTCTGGTAAAAACTTATGGTCCAGACAGCGGAGCCATGCTACTGAACCACACCCCCCACAAGTAGCTCCATGTCTGTTAAGGAAGCTGGAGTTAGGTCTTACGAAGGTCTAAGTGATGATCATTACTGCCAGGAGACACTTCCTGGGTGTCAGGAACATGCTCAACCAATGCCAAGATTGACTTGGGGTTGGGGGAGGGGGGGCTTTTCTTAGGAAAAGTCAGATCTACAAATTTCAGACTGCAATTGAACACGTTTGCCAGTGAAACGGTACTGGCCAAATCTGTTCCCAATGACCCAGAGCCAGCACTGATCCTTCTGGTCAAAGCTACTGAATACAAAACTCTAAGTGCATGGATGAGACTAGGGACTGCGTCTTGGCTACTAGTTTGGCATCTCGGTTTATCCATGCTGCTCACCACTCTAAATTCTGTCTTAAATTAAAAAAAAAAAAAAAAAAAAAAAAAAGGCCGTCTTGCTTGAAATGTATTGCTCGGTCTTACAAACTGTAATTCGTTACAATTAAACTAAAAGACAACCACTGCATCATTTGCATAATACCTCCTAAAGTTTCTAACTCCTTTTTATCTTTCATCCTTGTCGTTGAATATTTGCAGCGATAAGACAGCAAACCACATCTACTAAACTGGCAAAGGATCAGCAGTCCCTCAGTCCAAAGTCGCTTGATGTACCTCATTCTTTGGGGGGGGGGAGATGCTTATTTGGTCCCCAAGATTATCATGTCCCCCCCCCCTTTCCTCTCCCCTCTCATGTTTTCCAGTGGAAAATTGTTCTTTCTTTCCAAATCTCCCATCAATGAATTTCCAGACTTTGGAGGACACAGAAGGTCACAGACGGACACAACAAATTCTGGTCTTAGGTTAGTAAATGCACAAGGAAGAATACAAGAACCACAGAATAGATTTTTGTTTAGAAACAGGTCGGTCATCTGACTATTAATGCGATCTAATTGCCAGCTCTGGGATAGGGCAGTGGAACATAGGTTAGTTCTAGACAAAAGGTAGGAATATGAATTTTCCACAGATATCATGGTTATATGTGAGCATATATTAATCCAGATGTCAGCGCTCGGTCTCGGAGCCAGAGTTTACAATGGCCCCATCATGTCTGAATAATTTTTAATGAAGGTCCATGCACCCAGTATGTTTCAGTACAAGACAATCCCTGCAGTTCTCAGGTGTACACCTATGACTCTACTCTGGTTTCCTCTGTGCGTCCTCCAATCCTGGTACTAGCCTTTCTCTGGGGACCCTGGCATCTCCACTACCATTGCTTTGAACCCTCAGTCTTTACCCACCTGCCCCTTCTCTTTGTCATGAGAAAGATGTGGCAACCAACTGTTGGGACTAGGCCAGAAGAGATTCTATGTCAAAGATGTCAGAGGAATTTAACCCCTCTCTCCCCCAGACATGTTTTCCTACTTTTCATAGGTGATTTAGCAGCAGCATACAGCTGAGGGTTTAGGAAATTTCTCACAAAAATGTTAGTTTTTCATAAGGCTACTTGAAGAGGTCTCAGCAACCTTGAGTACTGCGACACAATTGTATTCCTACAGTGATTCGAAAAGTTCCTACACAAGCTAATATGACAAAGTTTTAAAAAGACAAAACCGACTGTACTAAAACATCACAGTGAATACACATTCGCAGTTACAAAAAAAAAACCCTTAGGTTGCCTATTGAGCCTAGGTGTACCAAAATAACTGGTGGCCGTCATTGTGGTTCAAGCGTTCGTGGTAGGAAGAAAAACATTGCAATTATTTTGCTAGACACAAAAGAAATGTTCTTGTGAAGTTTCTAAAATCCTGCTCCCTTTTTGAGTTCCAGTTGATGTTTTCCCCTCTGTATATGCCTCACAATCCCCCGTCTGTTTCCCCTGAAGGGGACGCCTGATGTCTGGCTGCATAGAGCACCGAGGAAAACCCAGGATCTGGCGTTCAGTGAAAGGTGCGCTGACCCATCCCAGTCTGCTCCTGCAGTGGTTCAAAATGCATTCCGGATGCGCTGTTATGACGCATCTTTCAGCTCTGGGCTTTGGGTTGTCGGTGGAGGTACTTCTGCTGAGGGTGACTGTGTGTCTTGCCCTCGGTCTGTGGACATAAGACAAGAAAAATCAATACAAAGCGTCTCTCAAATGGATGCCAGTGTGCTATGAATAGTCTTGAGCTGGAAAAACATTAAGACATACCAGACATTACCCTATGTCTGTAAGCTATAAATATGAGAGAAGTATATTTGCATTTGGTTCATTAGCGTGCACTACAAAAAACATCATGTGTTACCTTGATTTAACTTACGTAATGTAGAAGACATGACAGTAGATAAAGACCAAACAGCCTGTCCAGTCTGCCCTTCCATAAGGACGTATTGAGTCAGACCAAAGGTCCATCAAGCCCAGTATCCCATTTCCAACAGTGGCCAGGAGCGACTCAAGGATGATGCGGGGCCAGGTGCAGAGACTCATTGTGGGGCCTCATTTGCATATCCACGAGCCCTCATGTGCATAAAATTAATTTTATTTTTAAATGTATATGTTGCCCATCTAAAATTTTAGGCAGCTTTCAAATGAGCCCTTCACAAGCCTCTTTTTTTGTCCTGGCAATGACTTAATGCTCATGAATATTTAGTAAACATGCCTCTAAGTGTCACTGCGCCAATAGAAATAAATGGGTGTTGCTGCACTTAGCGCACATCAACACTTGTGAATGCGCATTATTAACGTTTAGTAACCATGCCTCTTAATGAGCGTCTGAATACCATTTGCAAGGGTAGATCCGCAGCCGCCAATACTCTTGTCGTACCAAAGGAGTACACTAAATGTAACCAAACAACCAGAGACAGGGCTTTCACCTTATTCGCTCCAACTTGCTGGAATAATCTCCCTCCTCATATCCGATCAATAAAGGACCTCTCTCAATTCAGAAAGGCCCTCAAACACTACCTATTCTGTCATCATCTTTTAGGCCCTAACCCTACACCTCCTCCCCCCATCTCACAAATCACTCTCACAGCCTCTGACATTCCAACAACATAGTCATAACAGAACACGACCTAGACGCTCTGCACACCCAAAGTTACGACCCACTTTAACTGTAAATTTCCAGAGGTAATATATCTTTCTGTATATAGCTTGTATATAGTTTACCATGTTGTCTCCAAGTTACTGACCCTGTTATAATGTAAGCAAAAGACCCTGTTATAATGTAAGCAAAGGACTGTTCTAATGCGAAATTTGTTATCTGTAAACCGCACTGATACCAAAGAGCGCGGTATATAAAAACTGTAAAATAAATAAATAATAAATAATAATGAGGATAAAGAAAAACTGCCAGATTTCTACATTACTATACTCCAGTGACAATCGCCAGGCACATATGGAAGTACTATAAACCCTGCTCATTTAGAACCCATAGCAAATCCACCGTATCATAACAGCACTACTAGGACTCACAAAGCACCAAACCCTACCTATCAAAAGGCAACACTGCAAATATTAAACCAATACATCTTCAGAAAATACCAATACATCTCCTACTGGGGAAAGAGAACAAGTGGCACTGTCAAATAGAAACTACATAAACAGAATACCTCAGCTCGGTTACACATGCAGAAAATAGACTGTCACCAAACAAGAACAAGGAATCATGATTTAGAAATAGGAAGACAAACTGGGAACCCCAAAAGCCAAACTTGGAATGCACAACAACACTGGATAAATAAAACTATAAATTAATTTCCTCTTGTACTAAACAAAACGCAAAGACATTAATGATGCACATTTCCCAGAGCTGACATAGTCCAGTTAATAAATTCAAAATAAAAAAGTATTTTTCTACTTTTTGTTGTTTGTGCATTTTATTTTTCAGTTGCAATTGCTCCAGTCACTTTCTTCTAGTTTATTTTGTCTTCTGCTGACTCTCCATCGTCTGCTGTACATTTGTACTCTTTTTTCCTCTAGTTTTTTTCCATTCTCTCTCTACATCTGCTCTAACACACTGATCTTTCCCCTTTTGCTCTTTCCTCCATTTCTTTTTCATCACTCAAATTTCACCCCTCTATCCTCAGTCCTACTTACTCTCCCAATACCCAGCCAATCATAGATTTTCTCCCCTCCCACACAAAATATCTGTCCCCCTCTCCATCTTCGCTCCACCAGCTTTTTGTTCTCCCTCCAGCCCCATCCCCAACCCCTTCTAGTCCTTTCCCAGCTCAGCTCCCTTCCAGTCCCATTCTCCCATACCCCTGGCATCAGCCCATTTCCAGTCCTAGCCCTCAGTCTTCTTCCAAGGCCAGGAGCTCTCTGCTCCCCTCCCCCCATATAGCCCCACACAAGAAGAGCCTCGCACCTACCTGACTAGCTTCAGGGGAAGCTAGGGAGGCCCGCACCCCAGCTCACCTCTGCACAACTGCAGAAGCGAAGAGAGGCATTTTTCTTCACTCTTGCGACTGTTAACTTGCAACCCGCTGGTGCGCTGAGTGCCAGGAGGTTAAATGGGGGCACTTCCTCTTGTGCAAAACAGGAAGTGCCCCCGTTTAACCTCCTGGCACTCAGCGCACCAGCAGGCTGCAAGTTAACAGCTGCGGGAGTGAAGGAAAACGTCGCTCTTCATTCTTGGGGTACTGAGCTTCAGACCTCCCTGGCTCACTCTACGGCTGATCAGGCAGGCGTGGGGTATGCCAAGGCATGGTGCCGGCCCTGACAGTGGCCAGTCCAGGTCACAAGGACCTGTTAGGTCCCCAAAGATAGACAGACTCTATGCTGCTTATTCCAGTGTTCAACTTAGCTCTACCGTCCCTTTTTCCCCTTTAGAGAGCTTCTGTGTTTGTCCCATGCTTTCTTGAATTAAGATACCATCCTTGTCTCTACTACCTGCACTGGGAGACTGTTCATACACCTACCACTCTTTCCGTGAAGAAATATGTCCACATATTACTCCTGAGTCTATCCCTTTTCACCTTTAACCTTTCCCCATCATTGCAGAGCTGTCTTTAAATTGAAAGAGGCTCTTCTCCTGTGCATTTATGTCCACGGAAGTATTTAAGCAAGTTAGAAGGTCCATGCAAAAGAGGAAGACCGGCAATGAGATGCATCGATACAGTAACAGCAGCTACAGGTGCCGCCACTCTGTCAACAATGAGCCACCTGACTGAAGACCGAACACAGTTTAGGTCAACTATCCAGAGGGTCACCATGAGGTGACACCAACTTGATGCCACTTAACCACCAACTTCATATCTCCCCTCTCCCACCTTGCTTCCAAAGTATACATATTGAGGTCTTTAAGTCTGTCCCCATATGCCTTAGGGCAAAGCCCACTGACCATTTTGGTAGCCACCCTCTGCACCAACTCCATTCTGTTTATCTCCCTTTGAAGATGTGCTCTCCAGAATTGCACACATCATCAATAAATGTACCAAAAAGATCCAAAAATTAGAAAAAAGACCTAAACAAAGCAAACAGTTTTGCCTTGTGTACAGGTCAATATGCAGCCTGTATATGCACCTTTGTGGTTAGCAAAGCTTAGAACACACGAATGGATATGAACATGCCCATATTTAAACTCTGCAGTTGCCGTTCCCTCAGTGCTGGCTGCAGCATTTAAAGACACACCCAGCTATTCAGCACTGACTGATATCTGGGCCATGGTGCTGAAGATTTGCGTCTACAGGCGACCGCCTCTACTGTTTGCATAACGGCAATTTTCAGCTCCATTATCCGGACAGCCGTCAGCTGTTTTGCTGCCTTAAGTAATGTGGATAATGATTTGGATGGTGGTGCTGAAAATCACCACTACCCAAATAATTTGCTGCTCCGCCCCAACCCCTTCCCACGCCCCCCCCCCCCCGGGACTGCCCAGGAGCTATCCAAATAGTGCCAGAGCGGTATGTGATGATCTTGCAGTGGTATTACTAATGCTACTGAAAATCAGTGCCTGGCCCCAGTAAGTGTCATCGATCCAGTTCGCAGGAGCTGCTAACCAAACAAATGCTTTTAAATACTAGGCCCTTCATTGTTTTATTTTTGCACTGAGTGAATTTTTATCAGCGTTTACCAGTTAAAAATGACAAATATATCCACAGTGCTAAATCAGCGTTTAGGAGGTACCAGTTAGGATTCCCGGTTGCATACCTGCATTTAGAGACATTTCTGCTAGTTTTAAAGGCAGGTCCGATGGGCTGACCCCAGAGGGAGAGCCTAAGATGTCAGGCAAAGCGTTTCTCCGGCCGGTTCTCCCCGATGACGCAAAGTCTAACACTGGCTCGACCTCCGTCATAGTTCACCTGAAATCAAACAGATGTAGAGGTCACTGTGGCAGTGTGGAAAGGAAAATAGAAAGAGAAAAAGTAAAACCAACCCTCTTCTCTCTCTGGATTAATCCTGGCTCTGATCTGATGACCGGGTCACTTTATAATCCCCGTGCCACTGACTCTTGAGGTAAGTTACTTTTCACTGAGTCTCTGTAACATAGCAATTAAGGAACTGTCTCACCTCCTCTTCTGATCACAGAAATGCAGAAAGCCAATGCAGATATATGCAACACACGCAAAAACATGCCCACGCGTTCATGCATATATGTAAGCATTCATGTACACATATGTCCATATATGTACAAGCGTGCACAGACACGCACTGATATCCACAAACACATACATACGTACAAGCATACACAGACATAACAGTCCACACAGACTGACATAGGAAAAAACCACCAGAATGGCATTGTTGATATGCAATTATTCTGTGAATCGCATGGAGAGGGAGAAGATCCCGAGGTACCAAGAAATGCACTCGGAGACCACGAAAATGTTGCAGAAAGATACAGAAATATTTCTCATGATATTGAGAGCCTTTGGCCTGATTAAGAGGAATTTCCAGTCGCACCTTGACAAGTTGTCTATACATGTTACATCTTAGGAACTCTCTTTGGCACCCTGCAAGTACTACAGCGAGCAATAGCAGTAAATTTGAGAGACTGAGATCCTGGCTTAGGAGTGAGGTTTGTGACTGTCATGGAATACGCAAAACTAACCCGTTTTGGAGAAATTGCCCTTGATAGAAATATATATATATGCACACACACACAAAACTAAACATACCAAAAAGAGATATATACACACCCAAGACACATCCACATATACATAAAGGGCTTGGAAAGAATTCCATGAGCCATGCTCTGCCTGCTTTCTCAACTTGTGCAGGCAGGCCTCTGCTTAATCAGGCAAAGCTTGGCACAAAGTCCTTCCCCTTTTTAAAGCCATTAAATGAATCTAAATAACTGATTGACAAATATACAAATGGGAATGGAGTAGATACCACACCATTCACCAAAGATGATGTTTTAGAACAGCTTGCAAAACTGAAAGTGGACAAGTCTATGGGACCAGTTGGGATACACTACAGGATACTGAAAGAGCTCAGAGAAGTTCTTGCAGGGCCGTTAAAAGGATGTTATTAATAGATCTTTGGAGACAGGAGAAGTTTCACGGGACTGGAGAAGGGCTGATGTGGTACCTCTCCACAAAAGTGGTAATAGGGAAGAGGTGACAAATTACAGGCCGGTGAGCCTTACCTCGGTGGCGGGAAATGTAATGGAGGCACTTCTGAAAGAGCGAATAGTGGACCTCCTCAAAACCAACAGGTTGCATGATCCAAGACAACATGGTTTTACCAAAGACGATCTTGCCAAACAAATCTGATTGAGTTCTTTGACTGGGTGACCAGAGAACTAGATCAAGGGCATGCAATGGATGTGATCTATCTAGATTTCAGCAAAGCATTTGATACTGTTCCTCATAGGAGGCTTATCAATAAACTGAGCAGTCTGGGGATGGGTCCCAAGATGGTGAACTGGATCAGAAATTGGTTGACTGACAGACAACAGCGGGTGATGGTAAATGGAACTCACTTGGATGAAAGGAAGGTGACCGGTACTGTTCGATATATTCGTGCGTGATATTGCCGAAGGGCTGAATGGAAAAGTCTGTCTTTTTGCAGATGACACCAAAATTTGCAAGAGTGGACTCCCCTCAGGGAGTGGGAAACATGAGGAAAGATCTACAAAAACTGGAAGAATGGTCTAATGTTGGCAGTTAAGATTTAATGTGAAGAAGTGCAGTGTCATGCATTTGGGAAGCAGAAATCCAAGGAAATTGTATGCCATAGGGGGCAAGAGAATGATGTGCACGGACCAAGAGAAAGACCTCTGCGTGATTGAGATCATCAGAAACAAGGTGGCGAAACAGTGTGACAAGGCGGTGACAAAAGCCAGAAGGCTGCTGGGTTGCATACAGTGAGGAATTACCTGCAGAAAGGAAGAGGTACTAATGCTACTGTACAAGTCGCTGGTGAGGCCTCACTTGGAATATTGTGTTCCGTTTTGGAGACCTTATCTCGCAAAGGATATAAAAAGACTGGAAGTGGTTCAGAGGAAAGCGACTAAAATGATTTGGAGCCTGCGTCACAAGGCTTATGAGAAGAGACTTGAAGACCTAAATGTGTACACTCTGGAGGAGAAGAGGGACAGGGGGGGTATGATTCAGACCTTTAAATACTTAAAGAGTATTAATGAACAAACAAACCTCTTCCAAAGACAGGGAAGCTGTAATATTAGGGGGCATAACATGAAGCTACAAGGAGGTAAACTGAAAGGCAATGTCAGGAAATTCTTTTTCCCTGAAAGGGTGGTGGATGCTTGGAACGTCCTCCCGATGGAAGTGGTGGGGGCAAATACAGTGACAGAATTCAAAATGGCATGGGACAGACACATTGAATCCCTTTATAGCAACAGGATAAAACCAAAATAAGCATAACTATCTCTTACATCTGAACAAATAGGGGTGACCTACAGAGTGGTGGGTACACCCCTAAACAAAGGCATGGGGAGAGGTGACTTGCACAGAGCGGCAGGCGCACCCACTCTTACTGGGCAGACTAGATGGCCCATACTGGTCTTTATCTGCCGTCATTCACTATGTTACTATGATGACTCTACTAGAATTTGTGCACTGAATATAGTAAATAGAAAGGAAACTTTGGAGCCTTTTCACTAACAGGCGTCATTTATATTTCCTTCCCATTTCAGATCTTAGTTTAAAAGCGAAAAAGGACTCCAGTCTGGTGATTGACTACATAACAGTTTACATGGGTAAACAGCTTGAAAAATGCTTTCTAGGAAAGCAGCTTTAAAAAACTACCCACTTTCCTATGAAGTGCTTTCACTTTGAAAATTACCTAAGGAAAGAGAACCCGCAGAGACTTTCACATACGCATCATCCTGCGGGTATTTTTCCCTGGCCCAAGCCATGCAGAAGCCATGTTCTAAGTCTGTCCTCAAAGAGCAAATGTATTGTGACTTTTGCTTTGAATAGTTGGGGCTAGTGGCGCCCCAGGTACCTCATTACCCCAGAGCTGCCAAATTACCCAGTTCCAAGAGGGAGATTTTAGGTCAGTCTGATACATTATGGAATGTTCAGCGCCGATTTCAAAAGGGAGAATTAGGGACTGCAAATACCACATTGGGATGCAAGTTCAAAACCAGGCCAAAAGGTCTCCTGCCTGTAACTGGGATTTTGCTCATGCCTTTTTCAGTTGTAGTTTAAGCTGAGTTACAATCAAAGATCTTAGGTATTTTCCTATCCCGAGAAAACTGAGAATCTAAGTTTGCATCTGAGGCAATAGAGGGTTAAGTGACTTACTCAAGGTCGCAAAGAGCAGTGTGGGATTTGAACCTGGCTTCACCTCATTTTCAGCCCACTGCTCTATTACGCTGCTCCTCCACTCTACAGGATACCTTAGCTCTGTTATCCATGGATTTTATCTCCTTCAGGCACAGACATTTCAAAATTAAATCCCTGCATAATGAGTTTCAGCTCCACCTTCTTCAACACGGCTTAATGTGCTCCACTGATTTCAACCACTAAATTTTACCTGGGTAATTGTTTTTCAAAATTGCCCTCAGACTGCTTAAAACACAGTAATATTTATTTTTCCTTTTCTTTCTTTCATAGATGCACAATTTGTTAGGTTTACTTAGGACCATACCAAGCTATAAGTGCGCCCTGTGTGACTTGCACATCCAGCGTGCCCCCCCCCCCCCCAACCTGGTCATTTGCCTCATGCGCATCTTGCCTCCATATCCAGCCGGCTCTGCCCCGTGCCGCCTCCTCTTGCCCAGTGCCTTGATGGTGGCAATAGAAGAGCAGACATCGAATTAAAAAAACAAAAATGAAATGCAGGTCTTTGCAACTCTGCACTTGAATGGCTGGTCTGGTCCCTCCCCCTCTGGCGCGAGCGTACGTCAGAGGAGAGAGGGATCAGACCTGCATGCAAGCCCGGAGTTGGAACGACCCACATTTAAAAAAAAAAATGGATGTCAGCATTGGGGGGGGGGGGGGGGTGCTGAGAGGGGCAGCCCCAAATGCACCCTTGTTTCTTTGCACCCTATGTGGCTGCCCCACTCGCACAGAGCTAGGTACGGCACTGGGTTTACTCCCTCCCCCCCTTGCCAGGACCGTCCCCAGAGTTGGTTCAAGGTGTTGGTGCCCTCAGTAAACCTTAAGCTTTAGCCCTGCAGTTTGCCAGCGCCCCGGAAGCTGATGCCCTTTGCAACCAGTTAGTCTGCCTGGTGCACAAACCCCCCTCCACCCCTCAAATCCCTCTAAATGAATATTTGTTCAGCTTCAGTGTTTTAAAATAAGGCGGCTCCAGTTTGAGTAAGACACTTCAGGTAAAAGAATTGGTGTTTGTCTTTGACAGCCTTGTTTTGACTGCTTTCATGACGAGATATACAAGAGTGGATCCCTGCCCAGTGCAATTTTTGCATTCACTCTCAGAGAATTTTTTTTTATATATTTAAAAATCCATGACAATTCAATCTTTGCCAGAAGGTGCCTTTCCTTAACCTTGAAATGGGCATTGGTTCAATCCAATTAAAAAAAAAAATTTTCCTCATCAGTAGATGAGATGCATAATTCGGCCAGTTTCAAATCTAACTTGTGTAGCCAAGGTGCTTGAATCCATTGTTACGTCTCAATTACAGGGCTATATGGAAGAGACAGGAGGGTTAGAGAGCTGTCAGTCGGGGTTTAGAACTGGTAGCACTGGTGGATGAGATGCTGAGATGGAAGGATAAAGGGGGTTGCGGTTTCTTACATTTGTCTTCAGCCTTTGATACAATCTGTCATAAATGCTAATGAGGTCCCGGCCCTCTGTGTGCCCGGTCGGAACCAGACGCACAGTTAGCTGGGATTCAGAACCCATGGGCCATGTCTAGCCCTGCAGGATCAGAATTGCGTCCAGGCCTGTATGTGCAGGTCAGGACCCTGATTCAGTCCAGCCTGCACATACAGGACTTGCCTGGATAGCTCAGTCAGAGCTGTTTGATGGAGCCGTGGCGTCCGGTTGCCTCGGCACTGTGGCTCCATTCAAAAGCTGTGATCCCTGGCCGACGGACAAAATGGTTCATTCCCCACAGCCTGACACCCGATCTGACCTCCCAAGGCCACGGTTGAGCTGTGGGGAATGTCCTCTGCTCCCTCCTGCCCTTTGAGCCCCAGGGCCCGCAGTTCCCCGCCAACTAGGTGAACTTTTTTCCACCTCAGAGGTGGAATAAGTTCCCCATTCAAGTCACATGGCCCCAGATGTACAGGGCTGACATCGGAATCGGCCCTGTACGTCTGGGTCCAACGACTGCCCACTGCCCGCTCTAATGCCATCCCCAATCTGACCCTTTCCTGCCCCGTCTAACTTCCCCATACAACACGCAGGGACGTTAGAGGGGATTGGGAGAGGGCATGACCCCATAACTATCCAGACTTCACTCTATGGTTATTGGTGGTAATGCCTTAAACTGGTGTACCTCCTTTTTTGACAGATCTTTTAGAGTAGAATTTAATGGACAAATGTCCAAAGATTATGAATGTCAGACAGGTGCACTGTAGGGGTCCCCATTAGCCTCTTTGTTGTTTAACATTTATTTCAGCCCTTTAGTTAGTTATATTAGGGAATTTGATTCTCTCCTTTTATCTATGTGGACGATGTCCAGTTCTTTATTCTTATGAAGAAATCTTTCAAGGCGTTGTTGGAATGATTGAATCAGGGTTTATGTACCCTGGGGAATTGGCTAAGAGATAGCAAACTGCAGAGAAAACGGAAATTCTGTGGGTTGGGAAGAATAAAATCCCAAATGACATTAAATCTATTCCAATTGTGGGACATAGGGTGGATATCTCTTCCAAGGTGTGCAGTCTGGGAGTTAGTTTTGATTCTAATTTGACCTTTGAACCTCATGTGAAATATGCACAACAAAAGGGGTGGTATGTTGAAATTGGTTAGACAATTGAGATCGGTTTTGAGGTTGCAAGATTTTCAGACTCTGGTCAGTTGACGGTCTCAAGCCATTTGGATTATTCCCATAAGTAATGCAGTAAAATATCTAAGAAGTTAGTACACAAACTGCAATGTATTCAAAATACTGCGACAAAAGTGATTACCCATAGTGCATATAGGGAGAGAGTAACCCCCTTGTGATTTAAAGTTTATTGGCTGCCAGTTGAAAGAAGAGTTTTGTTTAAAGTGCTGTGTCTTGCTTTTAACAGATAAGTTGAGATGCTCATCAATGAGATCTTCATGATTTGCTACACATTGTACATTGAATGTATCTTCTGTTTCTTATTTTAGAGGAAAGCCGGGACAGGTGATATGACTGAGATATTTAAATATGTCCATGGCATAAATGCACAGGAGGAGAGCCTCTTCAATTGAAAGCAAGCACTGCTACGAGGGGACATGGGATGAGGATAACAGGGGATAGAGTCACGGGTTATATGCAGAAATATTTCTTTCTGGAAAGAGTGGTAGATGCATGAAAGTCTCCCAATGGAGGTGGTAGAGACGAGGACATTCAAGAAGGCATGGGATAAACACAGAAGATCTCTTAAGAGAAAAAGAGGGACTATAGTAGTTGATATGGAAGGACAGACTAGACAGGCCATGTGGTCTTTTTCTGCCGCCATGTTTCTATGTTTCTTTTCATTAGACGAGGGTTAGAGATAGGTGTTTTTCTGGAGCAATTCCTACATTGTGAAATAGTTTACCAATAGAGATTAGTGATATGACAAATTATCAGCAATTTTTGAAAATTATTGAAAACCTGGATACTTCAGAGATATTTCTCAGTTTATCTGATGACATTAATGGTTTTACGTTGTAATACTGTAAGTATTGTACTTCGCTTTGTATGTTTTTGACTGTAAAAGCGGATTATAAGTGATATAATATAATTAAATTAAATTCAGAAAATACAGCATGTGGTGGAACTCTGCAGATGCCAGCTCTATACCAGGCCAATGCAGAAAGCTGGTGCTGAAGTTGCACACTATCAACTTTTTACACCTATTTGCAGTGTTCCGATAGTGAGCGACTTTAACGGTGGCATGCAGAAAGGGGCTCATACGCAAATTAGCTATGCGTTAACCTTTCGTTAAACTGTGCGCAAATGGCAGCGTTAAACTGGGACAGCAAACGAAAACACACACACATAAGAAGTTGGCGCTAGTTTGGCATGCTCTCCCAGAGAAACAGGAGCATCGCATGGCTAATTTGCATATGAGCCCCAACAGTATTTTGATGGCATCCAGGGCTTTCTCTGATGCCTGGATCATCTTTACGGGAAATGTCAAACTCCACAGATGATTTAGACATCGGGGAAAGCTCCCAATGCCATTAAAATTCTGTTGGGACATCGGCCCCTGACAGTAAGCAAATTCCTGGTGGCCCAGTGG
This sequence comes from Ichthyophis bannanicus, assembly GCA_033557465.1. Lineage (NCBI taxonomy): Eukaryota > Metazoa > Chordata > Amphibia > Gymnophiona > Ichthyophiidae > Ichthyophis > Ichthyophis bannanicus. Next base: position 38,667,179 of record CM066039.1, read on the forward strand.
CCCCAATTCCCCACCCTCTGCCTCCCAACTAAAAATAAACCTGGTGGCCCAGCAGCCCTGAATCCCCCACCTGCCCAACTAAAAATAACCCTGGTGGTCAGTGGCCCCAAACCCCCCAGCCCCATCCTGGTACCTTTACAAACGAGTGGAAGCATTGCCTATATGCTCCCGCTCTTGTGCTGTCATATTGAAAAATGGTGGAGCCTGCCCCCTTGTGGTGCATTTGGGATCCCACTGCCACATAAGGTGCTTTTATATAGTAGTCTGACTCCTCCTGGTGCATCCCAGCATGCACTGGGCGGGGCCAGGCGCTGCCATTTTTCAGGATGGTGGTGTAGGAGTGGGAGGGCATGGGCAGCACTTCCACTCATTTGTAAAGATACTGGAGGGAGGAGGGGAGGAGTTCAGGGCTATTGGGCCACCAGTGTTATTTTTGGTTGGGCGGGTGGGGGGTTCATGGCCACCAGATTTATTTTTAATTGGGAAGGGGTGAGGGGTTCAGGGCCGCTGGGCCACCAGGGATTCACTTTCTGTCAGGGGCATCAGCCCCTGACTTCATTTTGGTGGCATCAGGGACTTTCCCCAATGCCTAGATCATCTTTGACATTTCACTGCAGATGATCCAGACATCGGGGAAAGCACCCGATGCCATAAAATACTGATGGGGCACACGCTAGGTGTGTAAGCCACCTCAAGACGAGGCGTAGAGATACTGGGGCTAAGGCTGGTTGTGAAATCCTCCGCCCATTTCTCTGCATTGGGCGCAGCTAATATTAGCACATCTTTTCGTTACATGCAGCTTCTTTGCCTATAATTTAAATAAACTTAAATGCTCGTGGCGTTAATTGTGCGCTAATTTTTCCTTTGCTGTTTATGTGTGCGCTCGACTCTTTTCTGCATTTAATGGTGGTGGTAATTGTACTTAAAAGTGGCATTATCTGTGCTTAAAGGCCCCACTGGTTTTCTGCATCAGCCCGGTGGTGTTCAGACAGCCTTGAAGCAGACTAGCGCCCCTCCCAACCCCCTCCTCTTTTCCTTGTGAATTCAGTGCCTGAAAAGTAATCTGTTCAAGCCTGACCTATCCTGCTTCCAGCTACACAAAAAGCTAATTGACAAAGCTACTCATACTCTCGAAAATCCAGCAGCGAGGATCTGATTATTACCAGCTGTCAGCGGGGAAAGAGAACATCGAAAAAAGCTCCCAGCTTGAGTTCTCCCTCGCCTGGGACTGGTTTTAGGCATGCTGGGAACCATTGTGAAAACTGAGGAGGACTCAACACCTCCAAGCAGGCTGTGTCTTCTTCAGCTTCAGGTAGGCTTCGAGCCCTTGATACATGGGGGCTCAGGGCAGTGAGCATGGTTGCACCTCTGCTAGCTCCATAAGAAGTGCCAGCCATTGATTTTTTCCTGTATTTTATATCCCCTCACATGTCCAGTTCTAGCAGTGACGATCCTCGTCCAGCTGCCATGCACCGGATCTCCCTTCCAGAGCCCTGCAATCATGGGTCCTAAATCCAGTCTCTAGGTGTCACTGTTGTGCAATGAATGGGACTCCCTTCTTTTCTGGAGCCGAGTGATGCCCTGGTTGGCACGGGAATGGGGCTGAGTATAAAGTATGTAATAATCAAACGCAAGCCTGGGACTCTACCAATGTTCACTCATATATTTCTAATTAGTAAATGTGGGAGCAATACTGATAACTAAGTGCACATTCACTAACTTCCTTTATTATAAGTCCATTTTACCGTATATTAAAAAAACATTCCATTGTTTTTCTGCTGTTTTTTGAAAATTGTCAAATTCCACTCAAAAATCCCCCACACATCCGCCATAGCACTATGTCCACATTTGAAAGCATCTGATTGGCTGTGAAGCTCTCACACAGTGCTGGATGTCAGCCTGCCAAATAAGGCATTGCCGCCCTTATTAAGAAGCACAACTAAAAGCTGAAGGGAAGGGAGGTGCGCTGCTCGATGCCTCCCCGTTCCAGGTAAGTATTATTGGTTCATGGGTCCAGCAGCGTGGAAGCTTTCTGGTCAAAAGCCTCCCTGTGATGGGTGCCCTGAATGGACCAGAGAACCTCCGGGGCTGGGGTGACTTCTGGGCCCACGCGGCCACACTTCACCTCAGAGGATCCCATGGCTCCCATATGGGTTCTTCACGTCAGCCACAAACCGAAGTAAAAATTCTGTGCTAAGGGGAAACTAAGATACACACCAAAATTAAATACATCAGAAGCAATTTCTGGTTTAGGAGGATTGCAAGTGACTTGTATGCCAGCCATACTACCCTTTAGTGTGAGGATTCAACTATAGATTTTTTCATCCCATTCAAACTTCTGCAACTTTCATTCTATTGCTCTTCACTACCTTTCCTGTCTTCTCTCTCCCTACATCCCTCCTTGGGAACTCCGATCTTCTGGCAGATCCCTTCTATCTGTGCCTTTCTCTTCCACTACCTACAGGCCGATGCAGAAAGCTAGCGCAGACTTTAAGAACTCACAACGCCATGTTTAAGCACACTTCATGAAGCTTTTAAATGCAGAAAACAGACCTTAACACCAACTGAAAAATTAGCGCCCAATTAATGCCACGTGTATTTAAATGTATTTTAAATCAGCTGCACATAATTGTCTGGCATGCAAATCATGGTTATGCGTGATGCAGAGACAGGCATAGAAGATTTCACAATCAGCCATAGCACCAAAGATTTTACTGCAGGGTCTGAGTAACTTAAACCTCTAGCGCCTGCCCCTGACGGTATTCTGATGGCACCAGATCAAAACACTGTCGGGGGCTAGTGCCTGACAAAAGGGAATCCTTGGTGGCCCAGCGACCCCATTCCCCCCCCCCCAACAGTGTTTTGATGGCATCTGGGACAATCATGGCATTGGGAAAAACCCACGATGCCATCAAAACATTATCAGGGGCCAGTGCCCCGACAGAAAGTAAGTCCCTGGTGGTCTAGTGGCCTCTGTACTCCCACCCCCACCCCAAAGTAAAATAAAATAAAGTAAAATCACCTGGTGGTCTAGAGGTCCCTAAATCCAACCCCCCCCCCCCAATACCTTAAAATAGGCAGATGCACTGGGTGGGGTTAGACTGGGCATAGTCTACCTTATATGGCAGTCTGACCTCAGCCAATGTATCCCAGGATGCACCGTGTGGAGCCAGGCATTGCCCTTTTACAAGATAGTGGACCAGAGTGGGAACACATAAGCAGCGCTCCCACCTATTTTAAGGTACCGGGGGGGGGGAATTGGATTTAGGGGCCACTAGACCACCAGGTGATTTTTATTTTATTTTATTTTACATGGCGTTAGGGGTACAGAGGCCATTAGACCACCAGGTGATTTGATTTTATTTTACTTTGGGGTGAGGGTTACAGGGGCCTCTAGACCACCAGGTACTTATTTTCTGTAGTGGCACTAGCCCCCACCAGGGTTTTGATGGCATCGGGGGCTTTTCCTGATGTTGCGATCGTCCCTGATGTCATCAAAATACTGTCCGGGCTGATATGCAAATTAGCCACATGGTACCCGGAGAGCAAACCAAACTAGCACAGACCTTTTGTGTGCCTGTGTTTGGCTTGCTCTTCCAGTTTAAAGCTGCGGTGGCTCATTTGCATGCACACGGTTACCACAGGGTTCATTTGCATCCCCCTATCCTTCCTGCATCACACTCTAAAATGTGTGCATTGTTGGGAATGGAAAAGGTGATCCGGTGCGAGTCTAGAGCTAGCTTTCTGCATCGGCCTGTCTCTTACATGTCTCTGTACAGCACTGCATATGCCTTTAGCGCTGTACAAATGATTAGTAGTAAAACCCTTACAACATCGGGAGTAAGATTAGCATTGGAAACTGCTATGCTAGAAGATGTGCTGGGTTGAGTCAATGCTGACTCTTGGCGACCTAGCCCTTGGGTTTTTCTGACAAGGTTGCAAGTGGAAATAGACTGCTGAACCTTTCTACTGCACAGTACGTCTACATCACCTGCTATTCCAAGGTGGTCTTCCATCCAAGCACTAACCAGGCCCAACCCTGCTTAGTTTCTCATATCAGACAAGATCAGTCTCATTCAGGGTGGTGCAGCCATAGTGTGCTGGAAGCTAACAATTTATTACATCAACCCTCCACCCTCAGTTTGAACCCCTCAGAAGGTGGCAATTCTTTCCAAAAGAGGGGATCAAATCAACCTTTAAGACAAACAGAATAGCGCATCAATGATGAATCAGGAGCTAAAGGTTTCCATCTTCCCCAACTCCCAGGATCCAGTTAGTTAAAGACAATTTATTTTCTCTAGCTCAAGCCAGATGTGACTCATCTTTGGAAAAAAGCTTCCTGGAATCTGACCAAGTCACAGACAAAAGGCCATCCCCTATCAGTAGTTATACTGCATCTGTCCCCAGTACACCTTAGCAAAAATAAATAATACAGAAATAATTCTATCAAAATAAAATCTTTCAGAAGACATGGCTAAAGAACGTAAGTATCTATTTTGTTTCTGGCTCCCCACACACACCCCACCTGTTTTTTTGGGCTGGGTTTTATGTTACAATAGACTACAGTAGATATAGCTGTATAGAGCCCGAACAGGCCCCAGAATAAGAAGAGAGCGATTAGGAGGAGGAAGAAGGAGAAGCAACCACAGCCAAAATAAGGATGAACATCGTGTCAAGTCCCCCTCCCCGGTTTAGAGTCCTCGCTTCTTCAATGAACGAAGGAGGTAATGTCTTTTTTTCTGTCAGAAAAGGCATCTAATGCTTCTAAAAGCAGATCTGGACACGACCAAGTCTAAAGTTATAAGATCCTTCCAAGTCAGGGCAGCTCAACTGTATTGGGGGGGGGGGGGGGGGAGAGGGGGACTAGAAGGGTCAGTTTTGCATAACTGGTTAAATCATATGCAATTTTAGCTGCTTTACTCTGCAAAAACAATGTCCCTGATCTAATCCACTCAATCAATCAGTTCTTCTTCATAGACACCTTATTTCCACACCTTTCAGATTTGGCCCCAAAAGAGCAAAGTCTCTTTACTTTCTGTTTGGTTTTTTTCAATGTAACCCTATTACGATGGTATCTGGCCAGCCTAATGGCTCAGCAGTAGTGCTGTGCAGCGCTATACAAAGGATCTGGGCTCAGGGCTGGCCCAACCATTAGGAAAACTAGACCGTCATCTAGGGTGGCAGCTTCTGGGGCAAGGAGGGGGGGCAGCAAAGAGCAGGGCATTCAGAGCTATGCAATAGATTCTGATGGTGGGGGCATAGAGCTAAAGGTCTGCCTGGGGCACCAAGACCTTGAACCAACTCTTGTTCCAGTCCTGCCTGGGTCCGATTCCCAATTCTGATCTCCTGCTTCCTGAGTTGGCTGGACTACAATGAAAGAAGCGTTCTTAGTTCCTCGAGGCCCAGGGGAGAGGCTAGACATCTCGTAGCTGTACGAGGAGTTCCACAGATTCCTTACTAGGGGGCGCGCGACCATAGCTATGAGTTCAGAGGCATTGTCATGACGTTTAGATATGTTCAAGGGGCAGCACCTGAGAAATGGAAGGAGACAAAGTTCCTGTGGTTCTCCCTGCCAAAGAGGTTCAAGACTGGAGTCTCTGGATCTGCAGAGAAGGCGAGGTACTTGGAAGCATGACATTCATAGCGCCATACTTCTCCCAGGAATGTTTTCTCAACAGATAAAGGGAAATGGACAGACCTTCAGGAACGGAACGGGGTTCGGTGAGCATCTGCTGCTGAAGAGGTCCACACCTAAGCCAGAGGTCGCAGGGAACTCTACCGGAGTAAATTGCCAATGTAAATTTCAGCAGACAGCTAGAGAAGAAGCTCAGTCCTGTTCAGGATACACTCGCTTGCAGCCTGAGAGATTTTAGCAGTGGAGCAAACGTCACCTGTTGCATTGAGATAGCTGACCTGCAGCAGATCTTTCTACAAGAGAGAGGGCAACTTGCTGGCAGGGAGACCTCGTGCAGCATGCAAGTCTGTTGTCTAGAGTAGGGGTGTCAAACTCCACTTCTGGAGGGCCGCAAACCACTCAGGATTTCAGGATATTCCTAATGAATATGCATGAGACATATTTACATGCACTGCCCCCACTATATGCAAATATATGTCATGCGTATTCATCAGCGACATCTGGAAAATCTGGCTAGGACTGGAGTTTGACATCCCTGCTCTAGAGGGAATTGGTATAATTAGGAAATGCCTCTGGTAGGCAGGCTTGGTATGAAGGGATTCTTTCTGTAGTAGAGGGAGCTGGTACTTGGAAGGAGAGTCTCATACATAGCAACCTAATGCAGGATAGCGGCGCTTTCTACAGCATGTCAATTTTACAGCAGATCTCTCCTCCTCCCCTCTCCCCTCCCCCCCAATCATCAGTCTGCAGGTTCAGAGGGTTCACCCTTCCTTCCTCCTCCCCTGTGTCCCCTCTTCCATCTAAATCGAGATCATCCAAAGCCCTCACAGGGAAGGGTGGATCAAAAAACCACAGCCTTCTCCGATCACGATGCTGTCTCAGTAAAGCACAAATTAATTTACAAAACCTTAAAGGGCATCCAGTACACTTTAACAAACGCCCACTCCTTGCAGCCAGAAGCCACCAAATGATTCAAATCCTCAGTGATACAGGCCTCGGGGTCCTAGGTAACCCAAGGTGTGTTTCCATAGCAACCATTTAGGAGAAGGCCTGGGGAGAATCTGTCAACTTTTAACACCATCGGATCTATAGAATCGGCTCAATGAATCCCAGATGGAATCAGTGGGGGCAAATTGTTCACGTTTCAATAGCTAATTCTACGTGGCCTGCCACAAGGACCATATGAACACAAAATAGAGAAGAGTTAAAAATAAAGAGAATTGCTAATCATGGTGCGACTTGATCTACATGACTGCAAAATAAACCAAATACGTTCTTACTTTGTCCACAAGGAATTCATTTCCCTGTCTCAGTGACCCCCTTGAGAATATTTTTTTATGCGTTTATCTTTCATAGGAGGTTTACTCCTTCAGCTTTGGCAATGAGTGTTACACGGTTTATGGGGTTGAGTGGCAGTTGGTTAGACTAATGCCGCCCTCCCCCCTCCAATTTATTGCAGGTTCTCCATCTCAACTAGAAAGTCAAGAAGGTTACAGACCTGCACTTAGATTTTATCCTGAAAGAAGAAGAGCATTTTACTTCTTCCTGCAGAGAAACATGGGTGGTACCTCTTTTGCTCTGACACAGGTATCTTCTAAGAAGTCTCTTTCTACTGGAGCTTCAAAGAGCCTTGTTGCCTGACCCAGATCATACTTGACAAGCTGACCCGGTCCTTGTTTTCCTCTTCCCCACTACATTCAGGGAACTGCGGCCTGACTTGTCTTTTAAAACACGAAACCTGCCAGGATGCAGCTACAGGATGGTTCAGAAAACCGTGGAATGGTGCAATCTAACGGTTTCACCTGTATCCACAACCACCCTCGTCCCTAGACCTCAGCAGCAACCCCCTCTTCATATACGTCTCCCCTTACAGGCCCTCCCCAGCCAATGCAACAACTGTAGCCCGCGTTCCCCATCAATGACCAGGCGCCCTGGGATTACTTCACAAGCAGTGGAGTTATCACTAAATCATCATGGTATGCCCATTTAAGACAGTAACAAGTTTAAAGAGACGTATTTCCAGCTAGGGATCCTATGTCCTTCTGTTTTTGAGGCAGACGTTTGCGGGGGCATCCGAGCAACCTGTGCTCCTTTGCACTTAAGCCCCTGGAGGTTTGTGGCTGCATCTTTATCATTTCCCCCCTTCGACCTGTAAGGAATTTCCTCACGACAACAGCTACTTTGGACGCTCTACAAGAAGCCTGGTGTCTCGGCCTACAGTAATAAAACAGAATAATGAGGCTGACTCTGCCAAACTAATAGAGAGCCCTGGCCTCTTATCAGCACAGGTGGTAAATAATAACTGTGTTGCCTTTGGACTCTGGGTCAAGTACCACACTCGCACCAATCAAGCGGTCAATTTGCAGCTAGTAATTGGCATGATTGCGGCCTCCCGTCTCCTGCTTCTTGAAAGGAACAAGCCCTTGCTCAGCACTTCCAAATCCTGACTTGTGTTGCAGCATGTCTGCTGGAAGTCTTCCCAACCCAGCACGGACAACACTGCCAGGATGATAATAACGTCGTTACCTAAGTTACATCTTACTATAATCAGGCAGTCAAGTCTTCCGGGTCTCTTGGGAGACTTCTGACACATCTGCTCTTGTTCCTAACCCCCTCCTCCGCTTTCCCTTACTGGCAGGGCTGGATTTATAATTCTGGTGCCCATAAGCAGGTCTGAAGTTCAGAGGTGGAGGAGGTTAGAAGCGACTGAAGTGCATGTCTATAAAGTAAAGAGGACCATGCTGCTATTTGGTGTCCAGGCAGTTGCTAATGCTGCCTAGGCCTAAATCCAGGCCAGCTCACTGGATCTCCCAGACCCCGGAGCAAAGCACCACCCCAAGACAGATCAGCAATAGAGTCATAACTGCAAGCCCTAGAGCAGCACAAGGGACAGGGGAGCTGTATTCGCCGTCCCCCCCCCCCTCACTTCCTTTCTCCAGTCCAAACATTTGTTGAAAAGTAAGGGCCTGCTGTGGGTAGGGGGGGGGGGGGAGTAACAAGCACAGCTCTATCCCTTCCCCCTCTATTGTAAATTACCAGATCTTTTGTAGGCAAATCTGGGACACTTATCGAAGAATGTGTCTGTCTGTGTGTGGGAGTGGAGGCAGGGCCGGCCCAACCATTAGGCAAACTAGACCATCACCTAGGCTTGCAGCTTCTAGGGGGTGGCAAACAGCAGGGCATTCAGAGCTAAACAATAGATTCTGACAACCGGAAAGGGGGGGGGGGGGGCTAGGGCTTAAGGTCTGCCTAGGGCGCTGGCACAAGCCATCTCTGAGGTTGGCCTTGGGTGGAAGAGTGGGAGGAAGGGACACCTTAGTCTCAGGTTTGAGCATCAAGACATGGAGGAGGGAAAATAAGTCATTACCCTACCCCCCCCCCCCTCCATCCATCCTATGACAGCAACAATATCCCTTCCAAGCAGACACATCGAGAGAGATCTAGAAACAGTGATGAGTTTCTCCCCATACTATGCAAAATATTAAAATAATGGATATAAATTCTAAAAACCAACATATTCAAATCACTAAATTAAAAATATATATTTTCTATCTCCTCCCCGATTACTGGAATCGAGCACAGGAGGCTGCCAATAGGTGGGAGTCAAGGACACATCTCTAAAATAGAGTACAATCCCCGAAAAATCGAGGACATTTGGTAACCTTACCCTATTGCCAATAGAAGTCTTAGGATTGCCAGGGCCAGTACAAGAATATTAAGCCCCCTAGGCAAACCTTCAGCCTTAACCTCCCCCCCCCCCCCAATCATTAACTTTCAGGCTTTTAGCCTCATTTCCTATTTGATTTAACAGATAGCAATCATAATCACTTCAATATTACCTCTCCCAAAATAATCCTGTAATAAAGAATAATTGGACATCAATCTTTTTAATGCTAACATATTGCATGTGTGTATATATATAAGTGAGCTTTCAAAAGCCATTTACATAGGGACATGCTTTTGTAAAATTGCCAACCTTCCTGATAAAAGTATGGGCTGTCAGGACGAGCGAGGTGCTGACCCACAACTGCTCTTAGCCACCTTCAAGAACCTGCCAACCCAATGGAACTGCCTAGTACGAACTAATGGTTGAGCTGCTTCCACCCACATGCAAAATATATAAGATGGGGGTGGAAACAGGTACGGCATCGAAGCACCAGAACTGAAGGTAACTCTGGTGCTTTGGTGCCCTTTTAAAAGTATTGCCACCGCTGCGCATCCTGGTGAGGGACGGCAGCGTCAACATTGGGCGTCCCCAGAGGACCAGCGCTCCAGGTCACTGCCTAGTTCACCTGTGGTAGCATCAACCTTGAATGCAGCTAGCCGTCACCGCTGAACTCTAAACCTGAATTTTCAATGCCAGGGATATACCTGGGCCTCGGCACTGAATATCCAAGTTGGCCAGATTGCCAGGAAGCTTCGGTGGTAAAAGATAGGCCAACCTTTACTGCGGCTGACGACTTTTGCCACATGTTGGTAACTGGGCAGTGGCTCAATATCACCATTGTCTGGTTATGGCTGGGTGCCGCCCCCGGCATGCACCGATGCTAACTTGTGTGCAGAGGTGTCAACTGCGGCTATACAGCAGCATTAACTGCGTTAGTACCGCTGAATATACCACTGAGCGGCATTTACATCATCTGCAAACCATGTAAATACTTCTGAGACTCTCCCACGCTTCTTCCTAGCACCATAAAGGTAACTCCATAAAGAGGGTACCCAAAGGTACGCACCATCCATGTACGCAAGTCCCGATATTCTAGTGACTTACGTGCACGGATGTGTACATCGAGCGGCTACCATTCTCCGACTATTTGCCTATGTGCCATTACGTGTACCGGTGCACAGGAGCTGAGCTGGGTTGAACAGAGGAGAAGTGCGAGGATACTATAATCTACGTGCATGCCCTCCAGAATCTAGGCGTGGGTATATCCATCTACCATGGGGTCGGCACAAGTGCTCATGCCTGGTGGCACGCTAGGAGCCACTTACATGTGCTTTACTTTATAGAATCAGATCAGATGCAAAATTGCTCAGTGTAGCAAGCTTAAATGAAAACCATTCAATATATTTTTTCGTTAAATGTTTCACTTTCATCCACTGCATTCAGTACAAAAAAATTAGATATGAGAATAGGTGAACCATCAAAAATTAAGAGGCCTTTACGGTCCCCAGACCTAGCAATCAGTGCTCTCCCTTCGTTTTCAACAGCTCATCTAACACATACTGTTAAAATCACATTGATTGAACAATCTTTTAAAACTTAGCTGAAAGTGAGTAATGATCATTATCTATCGGGCAGGACGTTTCTGCATGTGGTGGGGTGAAATGAAAGCTCTCCCTCAAAAAAGCCCCAATACATTTCCGGAGGAGACACAGTTCCAATAGCTGCAGCATGTAAAAGATGGTGCACATTAACATGGCAATTATGGAATTGCACCTTTCAAAATGCCCCCCCCCCATCTCCTCTCAAGATCAGAAGCACAGATAAATACACACACGTGCACAGACACACACACATACATACCACATGTGCAAAACACAGCTAAAACAGACACACACACACAGGCAAAGTGGACACAAGCATGCGAGTGTGTATGAAGGTGTGTGTGCACACCGACAGGCTGGAAAAAATTCCAGAAACCCTGCTCTGCATCATTTCCCTACTTGTCTCAAAATAGGTTTTTCTTTGTAATGTGCAAAGAGCGCACACACAATGACAGAAAAGATTAAACACAATCATATTTGCATTTCTCCTGCTGTACAAGGACAAAATGACTGCACACGCCTAGCATGCGCCCATTTAGATTTTGCCTAGCGGCTCAAGTCAGTCTCCACACATCAGACGGGATAAAAAAAGCACACAACACCAAGTTCCTCAAGCGGAAGGAAGCGTTTGCCACTCTGGTTTTTTTTATGAATTGAGACGTGTATAAGGTTCACCCTTCATTCACTCTCCCACTCTTAGAAATCTCTTCACCTGAAGTGTCACAGAGATTTAGGGAAAACGTTCATTATGCTGAAGTGAGCTCTCTGCCCACACAGTTTTGCATTTGGCTCTGTTATCATCAGAAGGCAAGAATACTTTGCATCTTAAAAAAGATTGTGTGTGTAGGAATTTACAGTGTTGAAAATAATGCAATGGAAAACCCTGACTCTGTTGGGTAATGATTGCCGGGATGAGGTCAGCCTTGAAGGTCGGTGAAATGGGCCAATGCATAGGAAAGGTCAGCTTCTGTCCAGGCACCTATGCAATGTCCGTCGAGTGATATAAGGTTATAATTCAGATTTGAGAACTAAAAACAACTCTCGAATCAGAGGCTGATGTGGTAAAGTGTGGGAGGCTTAGCACACAGCTCAGTTGAGGTTCTGTGCACATTTTCTGGCTGCTGTATGCTTAAAGGAGTTTAGGAGCATGTTGACTAAAGCCCGCACTGGTAACGCATGTGTGGGCTTTTAGCTACCTGCAGAGGGGCACGCACATTTATTCCTCTACAATTAGCACGGGAAATCCGCGCTTTAACATAGCAAACAGGCTGTGGGTACAACTAACTCCACCCACCGAGATGGGTGTTAATTGTACCCACGCCATCAGCGTCAAGCATGCTTAGTGTGGGCAACTACACCCATGCTAGCCATGCCATGCACAAGAAAACTGTAAAAAAGGACTGCATAGACAGTAGAGGTCCACACACAACCCAAAGGCTTAATGCTTAATTTTCAAATGCTGGGGATAGAGTGCATAGTCTGAGGGGCAAGAAACAGGTAGCCTGCTTTTAACTAGTGTTGGGGAGGACCAGTTTCTTTTCTTGTGCCAAGATGAGTTACCTGCAACTTTTTTCTTGAGGGGGAGGGGGTTGTGGGGGGGGGGAGAGGTTGTTTTATTGAAAGGGATGAATGGACTAATTGGAAAAAAGAAAACGGCAAGGGGTTGAGTTGCTGAGGAAATAGTATCCCTGAATGTGGATTTAATGTGAAGCTGCCAGAGCTGTGAAATGATGGGTAAAAGCTCAAATGCAGGAATTTAGATGATATCATAATTTCAGTCAATCATATATGCATAGCTATAGAAACAAATAGTGTGCTGTTGAGTAAATGCCGACTCCTGCAACCCAACAGCCACTGGGTATTTTTGGCAAGGTGTGACCAGAAGTAGATTGCCAGGCCATTTTTCCAAGGCTACAAGCAATTGAATTGAACCCTGGGCTCTTGGTCACCAGGCCACTGCTCTAACTACTAGGCTACTCCACCACTCTATGGGCCTTTAGTCAGACCCAATATGGTAGTTCTTGTGCTCTTAAGATACATCAAGGTCAGGACGTACATAATATTGATGGTATTTTAGAAAAGGCTCTGACAAACATGGAGCCTTTACTAAGCTAGTGCAGGAGTCCACATATATTTGCCAACAGGGGCAGCCCAAGGGGGGTGCGGGGCCATGTGCGGAGATTAATTGCGGGGCCTCATTTGCATAGGGAGCCTCATTTGCATAAATATTTGCATAATGTTAACATGCATTTTTAGTAAACATGCTTCTTAATGAGTGTCTGGATAAAGAAAGACGAATAGATTTCTACGTTACTATATTGCAGTGCCAACCGCCAGGCCCATTAGGAAGTACTATAAGCACTTACCATTTAGAACTCATAGCAAACCCACCGTATCATAACAGCTCTGCAAAGCACCAAACCCTACCTATCAAAAGGCAACACTGCAAATATTAAACCAATGCATCTCAGAGAATACCAATGCATCTCATACTGGGGAAAGAGAATAAGTGACATGGTCAAATAGAAACTACATGAACAGAATACCTCAGCTTGGTTAAAATGCAGAATATAGACCATCACCAAAGAACAAGGGATCACAATTTAGAAATAGGAAGACAATAATTAAACTGGGAACCCCAAAAGCCAAACTTGGGATGTACAACAACACTGGAGAAATAAAACTATAAAATTAATTTCCTCTTGTACTAAACAAAACACAAAAGATGTTAACAATGCACATTTCCCAGAGCTGATATATTCCAGTTAATAAATTCAAAATAAAAAAGTATTTTTCTACCTTTTGTTGCTTGTGCATTTTCTTTTCAGTTGCAATTGCTCCAGTCACTTTCTTCTGGTTTCTTTGTGTCTTCTGCGAGCTATCCATTTTCCTTTCTTCTCTTTTAGATTTTTTTCCAAATTTGTTCTCTATATCTGCTTTAACATACTGATCTTTCCCCTTTTGCTCTTTCCTCCATTTCTTTCCTTATTGCTTTATCATCCACTCAAATTTCACCCTTCCATTCTCAATCTCCACTTACTCTTCCAATACCCGGCCCTTCGTAGACTTTTCTTCCCTCCCACACAAAATATCTTTTCCCCTCTCCATTCTCATTTCCCATCCCTTTCTAGTCCTCCCCCAAAATCAGCTCCTGTATGGTTCTAGACCCACCCAGCATCTGCCCCCTTCTAGTCCCAGTCTCCCAAGCTTCCACATCAGCCCATTTCCAGTCCTAGCCTCCCATATGCTGTTTTCCAGTTCCATTCCAGCCCCCCCATCAGCCCATTTCCACTCCAAGCTCCCCATCAGCCCATTTCCAGCCCTTTTCCAACTCCCATCAGCCCACTTCCAGCCCTATTCCAGCCCCCATCAGCCCATTTCCAGTGTCCTATTCCAGCCCATCATCCATTTGCAGTCTACGTTCCCCCCATCAGCCCATTTCTAGTCCTATCCTAGCTCCTCATCAGCCCATTTCCAGTCCTAGCCCCCATGTGCTCTTTTCCAGTTCCATTCCAGTCCCTCATCAGCCCATTTCCTCCACGCTCCCCCATCAGCTAATTTCCAATCCTAGCCCCCTCATCAGCCCACTTCGCCCTATTCCAGCCCCCATAAGCCCATTTCCAGTCCTAATCCAGCTCTTCATCAGCCCATTTCCAGTCCAAGTTTCCCCCCCATCACAGCCCATTTCGTCCATTCCCCCCACCATCACAGCCCATTTGCAGTCCTATCCCCCTCACCATCACAGCCCATTTGCAGTCCTCCCCCCATCACAGCCCAATTGTTGTCCGTTCCCCCCATCACAGCCCATTTCCAGTCTGTTTCCCCCCATCCCAGCCCAATTTGTCCGTTCCCCCATCACAGCCCAGTTCCAGTCTGTTCCCCCCCCCCCACATCACAGCCCATTTCCAGTCTGTTTCCCCCATCCCAGCCCATTTCCAGTCTCCCCCCCCATCATAGCCCATTTCCAGTCTGTTTCCCCCCCCCCATCACAGCCCATCCAGTCCTAGCCGCCCTCCCAAAGATCCCCGCGTCGTCTAAGGGGCTGCAGAGGGAGCCGGGGAAGCCCGCGCGAGGCCCCGGCTCCCTCTGCACAGCCCGCCAGCGTGAAGAACCTTTACCTTCCCGCTGGCGGCTGTTTCAATGAAGCCGCGAATGCTGGGAAAGGTTAAAGGCAATGCCCTTCTAAACTTCTAGACTTCTAAAGTAACCCTTAGGGTATGCGCATGCAACTGCTCTAGGTGCCAGTATGCATTGGGGATAATTTTTTAAACAGCCATGGAAAGTTACATGATTTATGCATGCAAATGGTGTGTATTTTCAATGACGTGTGTGTCAATAGGCCAGGGCCGTACCGAGAGTGAAATGCGCCCTGTGTGACTTGCACATCGGGCGCACTCCCCTCCCGCACCTCCATCTAGCCACTTTATGGGGGCGGGAGAGAAGAGGTGTGCACACAATGTGCAAGTCGCCGGCACACTAAGCAGGTCTGATCCCTCCTGGAGAGACCAGACCTGCTTAGTGTGCTGGCAAGAAGACTTAAGGGGCGCATTTCGGCTCTCTGCCGCTGCCTGCTGCCAAAAAAGTGGCGGCAGCAGGCAGCGGCAGAGAGCCAAAATGCACTCTAAGTCTTAGCACCCTGTGTGGCCGCACCACTCACACAGGGCTCGGTACGGTCCTGCAATAGGCAGTCACTATTCTGTAACTTCTCACATCAGGCCTTTCACGTGTGCTTTCATTGTAGGCACACACATGAGCAGAGCTTGGGCAGAGTGTAAACTTACATGCGTAAATTGTAAAGATACTATAATTTGTGAACATTCTTGAAAATTCTCAGCACAGGCAGTTATACCAGCCCCTATTTCGTAATGTAAAGCATGTCTATACTTCGCTTTATCAAACAGACGCTAAAGATGCACAGAGAAATGCGTTTTACGCACAAGTTTACAAAATCACTTTCCACGTGTGCAAAATATTGATTCTGCTGCTCATGCACGCCTGTGTGTGCTTTCCACGGTGACAGGACTGCTCTCCCATGTTTGCACACATTTGTTGCACACCCATTACTTATTTGCATATGATTTTGTCATATTGTGCTTAAAATTCTCTTCTACATCTGTGTTAGGAAATTGCGCGCTGGATAATGCCTGCAGGGTGCCTGTACGAGATCTCCAGTTATTCAGCACCATTGCTTCTATGTATAGCGGACACCAAATACCTGGATTAAGTCAAATGCCGGCACCAGCATGTCACTTAAGCCGATAATCACACCAGCTAAATATTATAACACCATGGAACTTAATACTCTATAAAGTGGCTATATTGCCAGTAAAAGAGAGGAAATTAATTTAAAAAATAACTCAATTACATTAATGGTACCTCTGGGAACAAGAGCACTGTCGTACACTGAAAGAGGAAATTCCATCCGCCACATTAGCCTTACATACATAGTAACATAGTATATGACGGCAGATAAAGACCAGCATGGTCCATCTAGTGTGCCCAGCAAGCTGGCTGAAGTGATCGTAACTGCCACTCTGTGCTGGTCACACCCTCTGTGCCTGTGTTTATGGTTGTACCCGTTGCTCTGTGCAGGTCAGGCCCCCTCCCCCTCCCCCTCCCCCTCCCCTATTTACTGAAGTATAAAAGATATTTAAGTTTGCTTTTGATTTCATCCTCTTGCTATAAAGGGATCCACCGTGTCTGTCCCATGCCATTTTTTATTCCGTCACTGTATTTGCCCCCACCATCTCCATCGGGAGGGGATTCCAAGCATCCAGAACCATTTCAGTGAAAACGTATTTCATGATGTTACTTTTAAGTCTACTGCTTTACTGCAGGACTTTTTAAAACTGTTCTAAGGACCCTCCTCACAGTCCACTGGGTTTTCAGTCTTCCACATTCTCACAATGAGACCTGACTCTGAAGGGAGGAAAATTCTTGTCTCCAAATGAAGTTGTGTTATAAGCCAGACTCTGCAAGAAAAGTCAAACAGATTGTTGTGATCTTTGCAGTTTTCTGGGTCATGCCATGTCTTAGAAAGTGGAACTGACATTTCAGCCATCATGCTGTGGTTTTCTTCAGAATGAAGTGGGCATGCAGTAGATGTCTGTTCTTATATATAGTCCAGGCCAGCCCATCCACTAAGCGAGCTAGGTAGCTGCCTAGGGCGGCAGTCCATGGTGGGCAGCATGGCAGTTTTATGTTGCCACTTTGGTGCTCATGGCAGGCCAAGTGCTTTGGCACACATGGCTTGATGCTTCCTACCCCCCTCCAATGCAGCTTCCTGTCAGAGGAGGGGATCAAAAGCACATGGCTTGCCACAGCTTTTAAACTTCAGCCACCACCAGCCCCTCAGAACGTCAGAAGATGGAATCGGCGGCAGCAGCGGTAGGGATGGCGGCACAGCTTGGCATGGGGGGTGGCAGCATGGCCAGAGCTCCTGCCTGGGGTGGCAGAAACCCTTGGGCCAGCCCTGTATATAGTGGTTCTCAAACCAGACTGGTGGGATTGAGGTGGAAACAGAGAATTTCAGTGGGAAAATGCATTCGAGATGAGGCGGGAATAGTGCAAGATTGAATTCTGGAAGACAGGCAATTTTGAATTTTAGCATGAAGACTGGTTGTGACAATCTTCAATTCTGGAAGGTGAAAAAACTGTTTTCTTGCCAGCCCTTGGGGCACTCAAGAGGGGTTGCCATGCTTGGTTTATGTTGAGCCCTTTGTTCCCATTGAGATTTGTTGGTGTCTGGCCATCTCCACTGCCTCTTTTATCCTTCTTGGCCACCAACATTCTTCTTTTCAAGGATCCTTGTGTCATCAAATCTGATTGTATGGCCAGTTTCCATGACATGGAAGGATACAGCAGATTTCTCTATGCTGCTGATTTGTGATGTAGCTTACGCTCTTGTAGCCATTCTTGTATATAAGCGAAATGGCCGGGCCATAGAATTATCTGCTGCTGCATGGGATCCATATGAAATCGCATGCAGCTGCAGTCAATCATATATAGGTGAAACTGGACTCACTCTAAAAGAAAGGTTCTCTATGAGTACTCTTTCCCGGTCATCACATTGTTCACTATCTCTCAACCAATCCATTGCCATACGGTGCATAGCAATAAAAGTAGGTCCTTCCTGATACAGTGTTGCACCAAAAGGGCTTATGTTTTCTTTAGTTCATACAATATTGATATTCAGTGAATCTTACCCAAAGTTGTCTAGATGTTTTCCCACATATAGTTTTTCCTAAATCTCTGTGGAACTTCATGAGAAGAGATTTTTAAGAGTGGGAAAGTGAATGAAAGGTGAACATTATACACGTCTCAATTCATAAAAAGATTTGACTTATCCAAGACATAATATTTTCAATAATGTCATATGGATGTGAAAGTTAGACATTGAAGAAGAAAGACAGGAAGAAAATCGATGTCTTTGAAGTATGGTGCTGGTGAAGAATACTGTGTATACCATGGACTGCCCAAAGAACAAACCAGTCAGTACTAGAGGAGATCAAACCTAAGCTTTCCTTAGAAGCTCAAATGGCAAGACTTCAACTTTCATACTTTGGACACATCATCTGAAGAGAAAGATCATGCTTGGCAAGGTTGAAGGTTGGTTCAAAAGAGGAAGGTCGGTAATGCGATGCATCAATACAATAACAGCAGCTATGGAAGCCATTCTACCAACAATTAGCTGCCTGACTGAAGACCGAACACAGTTTAGGACAACTATCCAGAGGGTCGGCATGAGCCAACATCCACTCAAGCGGCACTTACCAACAACTGTCTGCTGATGGTAACACTGAAGGACATAGGATATCCCTCAAATCCTCTCTTCTACTGTAAGCAAATCTAGGTTTATTTGCTGCTAAACAAGGATGAATCTTCAGGACATTCCAATATTTCCTCACTATTGAGGCGTTCTCAGTGACACACACTGAAGATTCCAGCAAGGCTTCCCAATGATTTATGCCCACTTGTGTGCTTTATGAACAATGGCTTCTCGCTAACCTAGCATGATAAATTTATGTTTCAATACTACCGCTTGAGTTCTATTATTCATTCATAGAGAGAATTCTTCTAAAGCGGAGAAATTGAGAAAATGGAAGATTTCCTTCTGGTCAAATGGAAAGACAATTACTGTATCTCCACAATGTGTTGTGATCTGTCAGTATAGAATACAATGCAATTTTAAATGTTTCATTCTGCTTATAGAACACCACATCCAGAAATACAATCTTAAACTGATCAAACATCATCTCGAATTCTATCGTCTCATTGCAGGGATTTAACCAGACAAAAATGTTTTGCAATTGTAATTCAGTCCTTGCTTATAACATACAAATGTCGGAGGGTGTGGGGGAGCTTATTCAAGGTGATTCATGCGGTTGGCAGACTGTTTTGTGCTTCTGAATAGCCCCTCTAAAGCCACTGTATGCCGCACTGGGGTGTTCTGGGGGCTGCTCTCACAGTAACTGATCCACGGCAATATTCAACCTCTGGCCAGTTATCTTAAACTGGCTAAAATTAGGCACTTTAAAGGCTGGCCTATCTTTAGCCAGGTTAGCTAATCGGGCAGCAGCTGAATTTCACCACTGCTCGATTAGCTAAAACATTATCTGGGCACACCAGATATTCAATGTCGATGGCCAGATAAGACTCTGGTATTGAATATCTGGGCCAGAATTAATACGGCGATAGCCCCCCTCTGCCTAAACAGTGTTTCCAGACCATGATGCGTTCCACAAAAGGGGAATGCTAAACCCAATCTTCTTCCATTTTTTTGCATAAATAAATTAGCCAAACGGGGAGCAAAAGCAGCACAGCTGCGCCAGATCTTTACCTATAAAAATCTTCCTTAAATTTAAAAAATGTTTGCACATTCAATGTAGATGCCATCTCTGCAGGATTTGTGCTAGTGTTTTATGAAGATGCACAGGGGCCCTTTCACTAAAGTGCGCTAAGCAGTTAATGTGTGTTTTTGTGTGTGGTGCATGTTCAAGCTCGCAGTAACTGTTACTACGGCGGCATGCAAATCAGCGTGGTATCTGCCACTCATGCGGTGAGATGCTAAATGGGCGAGGAAGGGGCAGAGAGTGGGTGTGGAGAGCACCTCACAGTTTGCACTGGGCACATATCACATGCCGTCAATGTTGCAGTTAGCCTGGCCGCAGCTAAAGTCACTGCAATAGGTGGCACTAGCTGCATCTGCAGTCCATGCACCATGCGTTAGGGTGCGTATCCGCATGTTAACTGCTGGAAACATGCTGGCCACATGTCCATTTGAAAAGGTTTAGTCGTGATTTGGACGACTGAAGATGTGCACATGGATACTGAAATCACCACCATGTCTCTGTGGCCATTCCACAAATGACGTTCGCAAAGGTCTCTGGTTCAGGGATGTCCAAGTAGGCACAGGGGTGGGGGAGAAGCATGTCCGGGGAGGAGCAATGGACTTACACGTTCCCGTTCTATCTCAGAAATGTTGGAGATGTCCAAGTTTATACCTGATCCAGGCACGAGTAGGCATAAGGAAGGTGTAACTAGCCTTAGATCACGCTGGGATTTCAACCCCGGCCACCCTGATCTTAAGCCACTACTCCAAGCATTATGCTATTGGATATCTTGGTTCTGAACTGCTGTCCTGGGGACATCTATATAGATGTTTGATATACGTACATATAGGCACGTCCATGTTTCCGAAATCATGCCTGAGCTTGCACAAACCTCTTTTTTTTTTTTCCAGACATTCTGGCTTTGACATCCGAGATTGCACTTGGACGTCCCATTGTGAAACGTGCCTGTATATGTCTTCGTAAAACAGGCAGCAAATCGGCACTTTTTAGCCTTTTCAATCCAGGCAACCAGTTAACATAGTAAATGATGGCAGATAAAGACCAGTATGGTCCATCTAGTTTGCTCAGTAACGTGGCTAGAGTAGTTGTCCGCCGCTCCATACAGGTCACCCCTCTCTATTTGTTGAAGAATAAAAAAATAGTTACGTTTATTTTCATTTTATTCTCTTGCTATAAAGGGAATCACTGTGTCTGTCCCATGCCATTTTGAATTCATTCACTGTCTTTGTTCCCACCACTTCCATCGGGAGGGTATTCAGAGCATCCACCACCCTTTCAGTGAAAAAGTATTTCCTGATGTTGCTTTTAAGCTTACCCCCTTGCACCTTCATTTTATGTCCTCTAGTATTACAGCTTCCCCATCTTTGGAAGAGGTTTGTTTGATCATTGATACTCTTTAAGTATTTAAAAGTCTGTATCATATCTCCCCTGTCTCTCCTCTCCTATAGCATATACATATTTAGGTCTTTAAGTCTCTTCTCATGTGTCTTCTGGCGCAGGCTCCAAATCATTTTGGTCACTTTCCTCTGAAGTGTTTCAAGTCCTTTTCTATCCTTTGTGAGATACGGTCTCCAAAACTGAACACAATATTCCAAATGAGGCCTCACCAACGACTTGTACAGTGGCATTAGTACCTCTTCCTTTCTGCTGGTAATTCCTCTCTGTATGCAACCCAGCATCCTTCTGGCTTTGGCCACTGTTTTGTCACACTGTTTCGCCGCCTTGAGATCCTCAGAAACAATCGCTCAGAGGTTCTTCTCCTGGACTGTGCACACCAACCTCTTGCCCTCTATTGCATACAATTCCCTTGGCTTTCTGCATCCCAAGTGAATGACTGCACTTCTTTACATTAAATCTTAACTGCCAAGCATTAGACCATTCTTCCAACTTTTGCAGATCTTTCCTCATGTTGTCCATTTCCTAAGAGTCCACTCTGTTGCAAATTTTTGTGTCATCTGCAAAAAGGTAGACTTTTCCCTTCAATATCCACTCACAAATACATTGGACAATACAGGCCCCAGGACAGATTTCTGGCGCACGCCACTAATCACCTTCCTTTCATCCGAGTGAGTTCCGTTTACCATCACCTTCTCTCGTCTGACAGTCAACCAATTTCTGATCCAATTCACCATCTTGGGATCCATCACCAGACTGTTCAGTTTATTGATAAGCCTCCTATGAGGAACAGTATCAAAGGCTTTGCTGAACTCTAGGTAGATCACATCCATTGCATGCCCTTGATTTAGTTCTCTGGTCATAAATACACAGGGGAAGAGCCTCTTTCGATTGAAAGCATGCTCTGCTATGAGGGGACATGGGATGAGGGTGAAAGGGAATAGATTCAGGAGTGATATGAGGAAATATTTCTTTATGGAAAGATTGGTAGATGTGTGGAACAGTCTCCCAGTGGAGGTGGTAGAGATGAGGACAGTATCAGAATTCAAAGAAGCATGGGACAAACACAGAGGATCTCTAAAGGAAAAAAGGGGACTGTTGTAGTTGTTGATATGGAAGGGCAGAAAAACAAAAACCTGTCAGAATCACATAAATAACCGTATATCACAAATTCCAACGTGACTATTACCCCTGAAAGAATACTGTTTTTGTCTGAGCCAGTCGTCAAAGTGGATGGAAAACGTACCAAACACCACTGTGACCCCTCCTTTTTTTTAAATTTTAGAAAAACCGTGGAATAAAACTGCACACTTAGCTTTGTCGATTTTGAGCATCAAGTACTGAAAACTTTAATGAAAACGCCAGAAAAACCAAGTTGATTGATGACGTGCCACACGTTTCGGGTTAGTCTCAAGAAATCCTCCAACCTACTTCAGGTCCATCTCGTACTGGCTAATCAAATACTTCCACATGAATGAATCAAAGCCAGAGGCATGACTTGCCTTAACTTCTCTGGCGTCTAACATCAGTCATATCAGGTGACCCCTAGTTATCAATTAAAAACACTGTGTCAAATAGAGAGAGTCCATTAATAAAGGAAAACCCCCTACAGATCAACAATGTGGAGTATGTCTAGATGATGGTGTACCAGTCAATTTGTGCATTTAAACCCCTAGGGGAGGTTGAATTAAGCAAATAGATCCATCGTTGTTCACAAAATTGTAGTCACTGTTCCCGATCTCCGCCCCTCGGATCAGCCGGCATAAAATCTAAGACTCGCCATCGCAGTGAGCTAAAATCATGAGAGCACTGTAAACAGTGTTCTACCATAGGGGCTGAAAGAATTTTAGTCCTTAACCTTGAAGCATGTTCAGAGAGTTGCAACCTGATGGATCATTTGGTACGCCCAACATAGTATAACATACATGGGCACATTATTAAATAGACCACATAGATGGAAGAGCAGTCCGTATACCATCTAGATGAATATACCTTAGATGTATGAATGTCGGCCCATTCACTGCCAGGTATTACCAGAGTACAATAGGTGCAGTCATTGCAAGAAAAATGCCCCCTGATGTCATGATTACGTAAAGGGCGATCAAGCCTATGAGTTGTCTTCATTATTAAATCCCTAAGGTTAGCTTTACGTGAAAATGCTATCTGTAGAGACTTATTACAGAAACAAGGATGCAGCTCTAACACGGGCCAAAATCGACGCAATAATTTCACCACCTGTGCCATATTACGTGTGTATGGAAAAAAACCCCATAATAGTGTCTTGAACCGGTTAAGATCCTGCAGGAGTCAGGAGCCATTCACGGTGCAGATGTCTGGCTCGTTTATAGGCCTTTTTTTACCACTATAAGAGGGTAACCTCGTTGAATCAATCTTAATTTCAAATCCTCAGCACTGGAACGAAACTCATGCAATGTAGAACAGTTGCGGTGAAGCCATAAAAACTGTCCAAATGGTAACCCCCGCTTTAACGCCAATGGGTGAAAGCTGTCATAACGAAGTAAGGTATTGCGCTGCACAGGTTTCCGATAAAGTGTCGTCTGTAAACCAGAAGAGGACAAATACACCGTGACATCCAAGAATTGCAGGCTGTAGGGATCCATCTGTGCTGTAAACTGAATGTTGGTTTTATGGGTGTTAAGTCTGCAGATGAAACAATCTAATTCTGCTCCCGTACCCGTCCATAAGAAGAAAACATCGTCAATGAATCGTTTCCAAAAAGGCACAAAACGAAATGCCGGATCTGAATAAACATAAGCTGATTCAAAAATTGCCATGTATATCGTTGCTATCGATGGGGCAACTGTTGCTCCCATCGCTATCCCCAATTTTTGCTGATAAAATTGCTGTTGGTATAAAAAGAAGTTGTTATTCAAAACAACATCTAGCAAATCAAGCAAAACCGATCGGGGGATACAATTCGGTAGATCAAGAGGATATTCAGCAAGATGTGTTATTGCCTCATCCTGATTTATATTTGTATAAAGCGACTGAACATCGAGAATCACGAGATAAGTGTAGGAGATCACATCCATGCATGTCGTCAACTGATTCAAAAAATCACCCGTATCTCTTATGCAGGACTTCACGTTTGCCACAGCAGGCTGTAAAAAAAAGGTCACAGAATTTGGAAAGTGGCTCAAATAGGGAATCTCTACAGGATACAATGGGCCTGCCTGGTGGATCACACAGGGTCTTATGGATTTTAGGGACCAAATAAAAAACAGGAATCTTAGGATGTTTTTTTATTAAAAATTCCAATTCCAGTGAATCATTGCAAGAGGGAGTTTTTCCAAGATGGCTGCAGCAACGACCCGCTCAGCGTGAGTCCGCTTTCATGGGAAAGAAGCGTAAGGGGAAGTCTGGGCAGTTGCCCTCTCTGCTGGCAGGCTCCTCTACGCCGATTGTTGCCTCGGTGGTGGGTCCTCTAGACCCTTTTCTTCAGCGTACAACGCGGGTTTCAGAAGTTCCGGGAGGAGTTTGTCGGCTTGTAGTTTCGCCGGAGTCGGAGTGCCCGGTGTCTCTTTCGACTTCATCTATCTCCCCCGTGAGTCCAGCACCAAAACTGGCCCGCAGTCAGCCCCTGCCGGAGGGCTTCCTGGAGTTGTCGACACCATCGCTTTTGGCGGGGGGTCTTCTCTCACGAGGGCCAGGATGGGCTGACATGGCCAGGTCTGGTAGTGAGCTGGTTGGAGATCATGGTTCGCAGCGTATTTTGGTGCCATTGGAAGAAGCAGGAGGCGAGCAGAGACTGGACTCGCCGAGTGGAACACGTGCTTTGGCGCCTATGGAGCTGCTTACTGCATCGGCTGAATCTGGAGGGATTTTTTCTTTGCAAAGACCGCAGAACTTCACTCTTGAAACCATTTGGAATGCTATAGTTTCATTGGGGGAGGCCCTCTTGCCACAGGTATCGTCTCTGTCTAAAAAGGTGACTGAACGTCAAGTTTGGTGAATGACTTGGACAAATCTGTTTCTAACCTTCAGAGGGATTATGGTGAAGTGAATAATAAAGTGGGGTCCCTAGAGGAGTACTCTGAGGGACATAGGAAGAGCATACAGTTGTTACAAATGAAAATAGAACATTTAGATAATATTTCTCGTGCTAATAATTTACGGTTAATTAATTTTCCGAGAGTTGCATCTATTTCTCCTAGAGATATGTTTGTTAAATATTTGACTGAGGCATTGGGAGTTTCCCCTGAATTAGTTCCCCTCATAGTAAAAATTTATTATCTTCCGGTAGCGAAACGAGTTTCTACTGTCGCTTCTGGTGCTATGGGGGGTGAACAAACTCAGGAGGATGTTCTAAATCTTACTGATGTCCTGGAGAATTCCGGTCTTGGGTCACAGGTTCCTGCTACACTTTTTGTATCCTTTGCATTGATATCTGATAAAGAGTGGCTATTGAGAGTATTTTTCCAGAAACATAATATTTTATTTCGTGGTTTGTTAGTACGTATATATCCTGATCTCTCCAGAGAGACTCAACGGCGGCGCAGGGAGTTTTTACTGCTCCGTCTGGGGGTTTTGCAATTGGGAGGGCTCTTTTTTCTTAAACATCCTTGTAAATGTCTGATTAAGTATCAGGCGAATTCTTATATTTTCTGGGAGCCTTCCCAATTGCTTGCCTTCATTAGTGCCAAGCGCATAGTTTCCACTGTAGACTCATAGATAGTGTTTCCGTTACAGGGCTGTTTGCTTTTTCTTTGTATATTAGGTTAAGAGTTAATGATGTTAAACTCCTTCTGTTTGTGGGCTAGTGTGATCAGGCATTGAACTGTTTTCCTGGTATTTTTCTTTGTATGTCTGCTTTGTGGATGTATTTCTTAATGCTTGATCTGTTTCTTCAAGATTGGTCATGTGGCCTTCTTGTTTTTTTTGTTTAAAATTGCATAAATAAAAAAAAAAAAAAAATTCCAATTCCTGCTTGGTAATCCAATTCTGATAAAAAGCATGAGAAACTAAGGTTTGAATATGATCTCTGAGATCATTCGTAGGATCTTGAGACAAACAGATGTATGTCGTCTGATTATTCAAATGAACATCTATTTCTCGTTGATATTGCTCTGGTGACAGAACCACCGTCGCCCCCACCTTTGTCCGCCCTTCTAATAACAATGTCCATATCCTCCAATTGTCTTAAGGCAAAATATTGGTCCTTCGATAAAATTAGAATAAACAAATGATTTTTGTTTGCTCCATTGATTGTAGGCATTGCAAAACCAGATCTTGAAAGATGGAAATAGTACGATCCGGCATCCCCTGGGGCAACCATCTAGAGGAGTTCCTTACTAGGGAGCTGCTAAGATCTTCAGGACAGTCAGAAAAATGTTTGATAACACGTAGTTTGCGGAAAAACCTATAAAGAGCCAGCCTAGTGGCAAACCATCATAACTGGGGGTAGGCACGAACGATAGGCCAAGTTCTAAAACTTGCACTTGGGATGGGGTTAAAGATCTTCCCAAGTTAATGACTGACGATTCTTGGTCCGGGACTGGGTGTCCGGACCCTCCCAAAAATCCTGTTAATAAAGTCTTCGTGACCTACGACCCCTAGATGAGTTTCCCCGATAACGTTCGGCAGCAATATGATGTGACCTAACAGTGTCCTGTACTGCAAACTCACTAACATCGGTATCAGTAGACTCATCAGAGCCAGTCTCGAAAGAGACTTTCTTGTTAAAACTCTGTTTCTTCATAGATGGCCATTTATATACACAGTTATTGTCGTAGTCAGACTTATCCCTCTTAAACATCCGTATCTTCAAACTGTGGACGTGGTCCTGAAAAGTCTCCAATTGTTTTTGAGCCTCCGTCCATTGAGTTTGAAAACTAGCTGAATCTTGCGTTTCTATAATTTTTGCTTTTAAGTCCTGTACTTGGCTAGTTAATCGCTCCTGTAAAGATCGTTCAATAAGTAGAGCAATTAAATCAAAACTACACTTATTCAAAATGGCATTCCATTTTGCCAAAAACAGCTGATCCTCACTAAATTGTTTAGGAGGTTTAATAATTCGTAAACCCGTAGGGAGGATCAAAGATTTTAAATACTGAGTCATCGCTGAGCCGTGCAACTGTGCACGAATCAGCTTTTTCTGTAAATCTTTTAATTCTAATACCATGGATGGCAGCTTATTCAAGGACATCATCGGATCTTCATCAAACAGTGATTTGTGTTTTTTCAATTGAGCTAGCTGTTCCTCTGTATAAGTGAACATATCCGAAGACATTGTGTTATTGGTTTAAAAGTATTCCCAAGAATCCAGAAAAACAAAAACCTGTCAGAATCACATAAATAACCGTATATCACAAATTCCAACGTGACTATCACCCCTGAAAGAATACTGTTTTTGTCGGAGCCAGTCGTCAAAGTGAATGGAAAACGTACCAAACACCACTGCGACCCCTCCTTTTTTTTTAATTTTAGAAAAACCGTGGAATAAAACTGCACACTTAGCTTTGTCAATTTTGAGCAAACAAGTACTAAAAACTTGAATGAAAACGCCATTTCCACTGTCACTTAAAGGAAAGGTGGTATAAAAAAACGCTAAATAAAAATAAATAAACTTAACTCCCTCCCTCCCAATATCCCTATGTCTTTATCTGTCCTTTGGGTCTCTATCCCCTCCCCTATCCACCACTGTCCCCTCCTTCTAATCCAGCATCTCCCCATCCCCCAAACCAGTATCTTCTCCCCCCCCCCCAAGTCTTTTCCCTCTTGTTTTGCCCTCCCATAGTAATCCAGCATCTCCCTTCACTGTATCCAACATCCCCTCCTTTTTCCTCTGAGCGAGTTTCTGTCCTCGCTCGATCCACCATCTCCTCTTGCCTGCCCCCGCACCGAAGGTGTATCTGCTCCCTGCCTTGCTGCTTCTGCTTCCCTGGACGTGCGGCAGCAGCGAAAGAGAGAGAAGGCGAAGGGCTATTGAGGCTGCACGCACCACCTGACCTCTTAGAAACAGGAAATGTTCATCACCTGGGGCGGGACTGACAGAGCCTTAGCAGCACATGCTGGCTTGATGGTCCCGTGCCTTCTCTCTCTTGCCGCTGCCGTGTGTCCAGCAGCATCGAAGGCAGCAGGGAGAAGAAAAAAAACATACATGCAACAGCAGCAGAGGAGACGATGGCAGCTTCACTGGGAGCTAAGTGAGGCAGCAATCTAAGGAGTAGGAAGCTCATAACAGCAACAGGGACGGAACCTGATGCCACTTCCTTTGCCGTTGTGACACAAATTAAGCCTTGGAGCTTACACTACCTAAGCGTCCCTTCTGCCGTCACTGTACAAGATACAATTTTTAATCCTATAACATTGATCCAAATTTTACATACTTGCTGTGTCAGTCTAGCTGTTTACAATGTCTGCACTTAAGATCTGCAAACTCCCCACCCCTCACTCCACCCCACCCCTTTTCTGGTGGTGGTTGCCATCACATCAAAGTCTTTCCAATTTCTCTAGCTAATCTTCACAAGGCAACACAAGCCTACAGTGTGCCCCAAGAGAAAGATCCTGCAGAGACTTCGCTCAACATGCACACCAGTCAAGGTGTGTTCGCTCTCCCCTTTCTCCGCTGCATTAAAATAGTCTCAGAGTGCTGTCTGATACCAGTTTCAGAGAAATGATGTTGGAGAATGGGCATGAATGATGCTGTGTTACTGCCCGAAGAGAAAAAGCAGCTCAGACGTATGAGGACAGAATGGTAATAGGCAATAAACCCATTTTCCTGTATCGACAGCCACCACAGAATTTATGGTCACAAAGATAACCTCATGATTTGGAGACTTACCAACACAATACCATTAGGGAAATGTTTCTTTTAATAAGTGAGAACCTTCCCATTCAGCCAAATTTTCCTCTTAAATATTCCCTTTTTTGAGGGGAGTGTGTGTGTGTGGGGGGGGGGGGGGATGCAAGAACTTCTTTCCATTCCTGCTCAATCAGGACAAACCTCAACTAGGATTCTAGCACCATCTAAATTTACTCAGAAGTACTCAGGAGTTTCTCTCTCATACTAAAATTGCTCTCTCCTGTCTAACTCAGTCTGATAATCTTCAGTCAGGGTCCATACACCGTGGCTCCCAATACAAACCAATTCCTTGTTGCCTGGGGTCTGGCCAGTACAGTTGTGGTCAACATTATTGGCACCCTTGCATTTTAGGCATGTTGTGTACAATATCTTGAGAAATAATTGGAAAGATTCCAACTGTATGTCATCATAATATTTTAATAGTATGTTCCAAGGTATACAACAAAAAAAGGATGTCTGTGCAACTTAGATGTAGTAATTTCTGAGAAAACAAAAATATGACCTGGACAGGATTAATGGCACCCTTCACTAAGATTTAGCTGCACAACCCTTGGCAGTGATGACAGCCTCGAAATGTTTCTTGTAGCCATCTGTAAGTTTCGTACATTTGTCTGATGGGTAGTTTCTCCCACTCTTCAACTGCGATTTGTTTCATCTCATGAATGTTTCCAGGGTTTCTTTTACTAATGTCAGATTTCAGTTCTCTCCAAAGGTACTTGATTGGACTGAGATCAAGACTCATTTTTTTTATTTAACTAGGATTATATACTGCTGAGTGGAGGAGTAGCCTAGTGGTTAGAACACTGGCTTGGTAACCAAGCAACCAGGGTTCAATTCCCACTAGCACTCCTTGTGGCCTTGGGCAAGTCACTTAACCCTCCACTGCCTCGGAAAAAAGGCCTGGCAATCTACTTCTGGTGATACTGCCAAGAAAACCCAGGAGCTTCTGGGTCGCCAGGAGTCAGCACTGACTCGAAGGCACACATTGCATTGCATATACTGCTATTTCTACTATTCAAAGTGGTGTGCATTCAGATATTGTATATATGTTTTTCCCTTGTCCCTGAAAGGCTCACAATCTATGTTTTTGTACCTGAGGCAGCAGAGGGTTAAGTGGCTTGCCCAAGGTCACAAGGACAATCTGTGGGAGTAGAAACCCCAGTCCTTCCAGCCCAAGGTTGCTGTCCTCTAGCAGGATTTGAACTCATGGCCCTCTGGCCTGAGGTAATTTGCCCCAAGCACCAGGCCACTCCTCCCTGACGACTCATTGCTGGCCAGTTTAAAACAGTCAAATTTGTTCCTTTTTAACCATTCTTTTGAACTTTTGGATATATGTTTTGGGCCACTGTCCTGCTGGAGGACTCATGACTTTCGACCCAGACCAGCTTTCTGACACTAGGTAGCACATTTCACTCCAAAATACCTTTGAAGTACTTTCACTTCATGATTCCTTTAATACTTTCCAAGTTTCCAGTTCCTGAGACAGCAAAACTGCCCCGCAACATTATGGAACCTCCACCATATTTAACTGTAGGAAGTGTCTTTTTTCCTTATATGCTTCAATTCTTCACCTGTAAATGTATTGCTGGTCTGCATTGCCAAAAATCTCAAGTTCGGTTTCATCTGTCCACAGAAAGTTTTCCCAGAAGGATTGTGGTTTCTCAAGGTGAGTTTGGGCAAAGATCAGACGCCTTTTTATATGCCTCTTTGAGTAGAGAGTCCTCCCTAGCCCTCACCCATGAAGTTTAGTTCTTGTTGTATAGTACAAGTTGAAACCATCACTCCAGATTGCTCCAGGTTAGCCTTAAGCTCTTTGGATGTTGTATGTGGCGTTTTTCCAACAGTTTACACCAACCTTCAAAGATTTATTGAATTAATTTTCCTCTTCCCACCACATCCTGGGAGGTTCTTGACAGTCCCATGAGCAGAAATCTTCTTAACATTGTGAACTGTAGACACAGGAATCCCAAGGTCTTTGGAGTTTGATGTTTGGTGATAATGGCTTTCCGGATGGTCTCAGGCAGCTCTCTTGTCTTCACCATTGTGCAAATGGAACAAGGAGTGACTCTGGCCATTTTAAACATGAGAATCATCATTCATTGGTTGATTCAAGTCATGTGAGTACTGACAATTGATCACAGGTGCGTCTAATTTTACTGCAATAGGAATGTGATTCTTTAGTTCAAAATAATTTGAATTGCTTATAAGGGTGCCAATAATCATGTCCTGTGATATAAAACTAATTGAAAAGCTCCAAAAAAATGTCACCACTAATAATACACCAAGAAAATAGGTGAACATCTAAAAATGTCCTACCCTTAGTACCTATCTCCAAATTACTATTAACACTACACTATCAGCTAAGTACAATATTGAAATGTTTTTCATTTTAAGCTGACAGTAGTTTGGTATTTTGGCAGGGTTTAAGGACCATTCATTTTCGGTCACTTTTGACCAAGCAGCAACGTTAGAGATTTGGTAACCGCGTTTGTTTCAACAGAATAATGACCAGCGGTTTGGGGGTTTTTGCCACTATTAAGAAGGCATTTTGAGGTGCACTCTGGTGAGTGTTTATCTCATGTTTTCTCAGGCTGCTCAGCAGCTGTTTTAATTATTTGATTAGGAAGGAGGACCTACTTCAGGAGAGGTATCCCCTCTCATGATAGGTGATCTGACAAAAACATAGAGGGGCTTGTTTACAAAGCCGCGGTAGCGGTTTCCGATTGATTTCAATGGGGCCGCGGCACCGATAACGATCGGAAACCGCTACTGCGACTTTGTAAACAAGCCCCTTAGTGTTAATAGTAATTTGGAGAAAGGTACTAAGGGTAGGAAAGTTTTAGATGTTCACCTGTTTTCTTGGAATAATCATGTTCTGGCAATGTCCCAGTTTTTATACTATTTCCTTTTTTAATTGGTCTTGTTTTATTTGATTCTTTTATGTGCCAAATGTGTGCATACGTAGTCCAAAGCAATTTCACTGGCCACTTTTTTTTTTAGGAGATATTGGACATTAAGGGGTTGAACTGCAAGTTTGCCAATAATGTTGACCACAACTGTAGCTGTTGCTATTGGGCAATGGATGAGGCACCCTCTTCTCGCCTCCCCCACTCAACAAAAAAAAAAAAAAAGGAACCGAGGACTATAAATGCTGCACTTGCAACATCTCTACTCTCAACTGAGTTGAGAATCAGAAGCCGGGCACAGAAAAGTACTAGGTTTATGTCATTAATGGGATATTTTTATGAAGCTGTATGAATGCATACTTGCACATGGATCATGTATATCTATTCTGGGGGGGGGGGGGGGCAGAGCAGGGGTAGAGTTGCAAGATTTATTTGTATTGTAGTTTATTTGTAATCTTGGTCAAAGTAACTCATCGAGTTTCCATATATAGAACGGGATATACATTTTCTATTAAAATTACATTTCAATCATGCATGCCTGAATAATGTACATGCAAAACGTTGACCCTACCTCAAAGCAGGTGTAACGGTGCATGAGGAAATGCGCAGGAATTATTCTACGAGACACACACACACACACGTGCCTAGGTTTGCTTTATAAATTAGGCATGTTTTTCAAAAAGGTTTTTATAGGTACTTTATTATAAAAATGACCCCGTAAGTCCTCAAGTCATTCATTCTATTCTCTTACTGAAATTCATTTTCCTTGGAAAATCAAGAGATATTCCTCTTTTTTTTAAAATTTTTATTTTGGCACAGCTCTTTGTCAGAGCTTTCCAGGGTTTGGAATGCATCCGTTTCTGACAAGATTGGATTGCACACCTCTAATACTTGAGACGCGAAGGTCGGTGCAGTTTAAGATAGACAAGATAGTGTTTGTCCTGGTGCCTTGAATCAGTTTACACTGGATTCTTTGCAGGCTGTGATACTATTCATTTGAACACCGGTATAAGCTAGGGGTGTGCACAGCAAAAAAGGTTTGGTTCATTAGGGAATTTTTCCAGATTTGGGAGCATTTTTTCCAGTTCATTTCACACATTCGTTTTCATAAAAAAAATTATTAGCAGACATTAGAACTTTCTAGTGCATGCAAGTTGATTGCATGTGTCTTGATGCATAAGATAATGTGCGTGAAATTGATTTTGCATGCACTAAATTTTAAGCTGGGCACATGCCTAGTAAAAGCTCAGGGGTTGCTGTCCATACATATTAGAGGCTTCACAGGCCCCTTTTTGAGACAACACTGAACAAAGAAGAATTTATAATCTTGAAAGCACGTCATAGAACAGAAATTCTCACTCTAGAGGTTTTCAGATGTCAAGAAATGATGGGATTAGCATCCATTAGGAGGGGAGCCCCCTTTCTGTATGCGACACCCAATGTTTCACTCTACCTGGAGCATGGAGTGTCTCAGCTTTTGCCATCAAACCTCTTGTTCTGTGCTTTCAAGATAACAGTGGATAAAGTCGGGTTGCAGTGGTAGCCTGAGTTTGTGCAGATGAAGGTCAGTGAGTTGCATGCGCTACCTTATTAGAAACAGGGGGCTATTTGAAAAGCACCCCTTGTGTAAACAGCAGCTTTTAAATGTGCAAATTGCCTATGGGGCAAATAGCAATTTCAGAAAGCTGTTAGTTATATGTGGCAATACATACCATGCAGATATTGCAAGGATGCATGTGGATTGGGGCTGGAGAGGGAGTGGTTTGGTTGGGCCTCAAACAAACAGATGTGTAGTCCCCAGTTTACATGGGGGCTGCCACGGATTTTAAAAAATCTCTGTGTTGGTATTGACACCTGCCCTGAAGCATGCAAAAGTGCCTAATTGAAGGGGGTATATCAAACGTAACAAGCCATAATGCTGAGGCCAGCACCCCTCCCCCCAAAATCACATCCCATTCCCTAACCCCCACCTGACATCAAGCCCCCCCCCCCATTCCACAGTTTTATACTGGCTCTTAATGAGGTCCCTGTTAGTCTAGTAGGAGAAGGAGCAATCCCCAGTTGCTCCTGTTCGTGTAAGCTCCAAGTTCAAAATGGCACCTGTGATAACCAAGAGGTCAAGCTGCCAAATAAGGCATTTTGCCCCAAGACACAAATAAGGGGCAAGTGCAAATGACGAGGACAGCCCCCTTACTGGTATGTATTTTGCCCTTATTTGGCAGTTTGACCCCTAGTGGTAGAACTGCAAGATTACCGCTAGGGATCACGGGCACTATTTTGAACCCATAGTCTCCATAAGCAGAAGAGACTGGGGAGTGCTCCTTCACCCACTAAACTACCATGGACCACAGTAAGAGCCAGGGATGGAGGCCATTGCTCTCATGCACATTTGGGGAAAAGCTGAATGCTCCCCCTCCTCCCCCCCCCCCCCCATGCAGGTTTTTAGAAATTGTTGCTCCTGTTGAATGTGATGAAATATTGAATTGCAGTCCTGCACGTCCCTATACATATTTTACAAGAGGCTCTGCATTGGTTAATCACAGTAGGAATTTTCCATGCCCTGATCTTAATTCCCCTCTCCATGACTTCTGTTGACTTGACAATCAAAAACAAATAAGAATATTCATTGCTAAAAGTGCATCACATTCAAAAGAGTTGAAAAATGTTCTCTTCTCAGAAATAATACCTCCTTAACTAATTGTACACTCAACTGTACTCAACTACGAGTGTTGGTGTTAGCTAAATACTTTACTATCATCCCAACAGTCCAGCAGTGTGAAACTTGAAAACTACCAATCAATCAGTCAAGAGAACTTTTGATGGTCCCCCGTAGTTATAACATAGCCAGAAAATAGCACTTCCTCCATACCCTTATCCACTTTTGCCTTAAAGACTCAATCACACTGTGCTCTGTGTTGGCTTGTTTTTGACAACTGTCTATAGAGGGGAATCTTACATATGAGTTAGATCGCGTTCTCACATTCATCCTCTGTGTTAGATGTGTAGCTAGTTGCTATGTCACTCAGAATTAATTGAGCAATGCAGTTCATTGATTATAGTAGTGACAAACGACCCTTCATTGGTCAGAAGAACAATAACATAAGCACTATAAAATTTCAGGCAGACACTAGGCTTGGTGAAAAAGCCACATGTTCTAGGGGAGTGGTTTGTTTTAAAACTTGAGTCCACTCTGTCCCTTAGGTCTGGTTAATAGTCCCTGGGGGAACATATAGGGGTAAAACCCACAGCTTTGTGGTCCAAATCCTGGCTGAACTTCTCTAGAGATCCTAGAGTCTCCAGTTTGCTGTTGAAGTTGGAAAGTCCCTGGAGATAAACGTTCTTGGAGCCTAGCTGGTGACCAGTAGCTAAAGGAAAAGTGTGTGTTGTCGAGAGAAGGGGGAGGGGAGTCCCAAGAGAGGAGACTAAGGGGTCTGTTTACTAAACGGCGCACTTGTACGGGGCGCACATGAGCGCTCTAAAAGAGGTATTTAAGTGCTCTTAAGCGCCCCGTACGAGTGCGCGGCACATTAACGGGTCCCGCAAGCGTGCGCCGACAACGCGCACATTTGCGGGACGGTAATGTGCGAAACAGGCGTGGAAAGGAGAAATGAGGGCGGAGGAAGGCCCCCTAGGGGCGGAGAGACGGGGTCAGTGGGCGGAATGTGGGAGGGGGGAGACTCGCCGCACAGGAGCGTGCCCGAATCTCCAAAGAAATATACCGCGAGTCCAACAGTCGCGTTAGAGGTGCTGGGAAGGGAAAGGAAACCGTTTCCGTCAGCAATGTGCAGCACAATACTGGAAAGCCCAAATCCGTGAGCAGTGTGTCCCATGTGCACAGATCAACCTCGTTAATTGCACAGGGCACTTACCACACGGGCGCCGCGCACCTTCGCGCATCTGTCACTCACAGCTTCCCAACGGAACGCCCACTCCTTCTACGGCACCCGCTCTGCACCGCGGACCGCACACCACCGGCCTTTAGTAAACAGACCCCTAAGGATCTGTGGGAGAAGTCCTAACCAAATATTGAGAGCTAAATCCAAATCCAAAAGAGGAAACATCTCTGCGTAATTGTGAATGAAGGCTCGTAGTGCTAGATCTTAGCCTTGGTTCCCCAACTGAGATGTAAGTTCTCAGAAGCAGGAATAAGGCTTCCAGATAATAAAAAAAAAAAAAAAAAGATTTACACATTTCTACAGCAATGCCATGATTTCCTTGGCTACATGATGGTGAAATTAGCTAATTAGAAGCTTCTTTGAAAAAACTGTAAAGATGAACATCTCCCCCCAGGAATGAAATAGTGTGATCTTAATGACTCAAACTGGTTCAGCATTACCTGCTTTTACTGCTGCCCGAAGCTGATTTTTTTTTTTCCTATTTCATCCACTGCATCTGCTTCTGAAGTACTTTCCAGCGATGGTATATTTGTTCTCATCTTACTCATATTGTTTTTGTTTGTTTGTATTGTTTTTCCTGTGTGAAACACCTCCTCTTCTGCTGTTTTCTTAGTCTATTTGATACCCATCCCAGCTTCACACTACTGTCTTGGTCGGAAAAGGATGGGAAGAACGAAGAATGCATTTGGATTAATGGTCATGTGCGGAGGAAGGCCATTTTGCAAATTTATATGTGGGAAAAAAATCAGAGAAATCCCGACAAGTTACATATGGAAATGTCTCCCATGCACGTGCAATTGGCAACATTTTGTAAACTTAAGACATCTAGCTGCACAGACAGAGGGCACAATTTTTAACTCATTTCAATTTGGAGGGATAAATAAACTAAGTGGGGTTAAGGAGAATAAACCCCTTACTCCCTCCTGTAAAGGGATGCCCAGATGACCCTTTTTAATGGCCCTCATGTGCCAGGGAGCACGTGTAAATCCAGACATCAAGAATTTGGGGCTTACAAGTGCATTCCCTATATAAAATGGGGAATAACATGTCGATTTTTGTCCTGCCTGGACCACATCCCCAGTGTGCCCCCTCAAAACTTTCACTTTCTAAGGACATCCACAACCCTTTCTAAAAGGGTCATTTACACGCGGATGTGATTTACATATGCACCTGATAACACATGTGTAAATCACAAACAGGCTTCTAAAATAGCCCTCATAGGAGATATTAATTTATTCAAATGCAACTCATTCGCATCAAAGTTAAACAGGAACTGAATTATACATTTCTATAGACTATCGATATCTCTCTAGAAAT
Source organism: Ichthyophis bannanicus (assembly GCA_033557465.1). NCBI lineage: Eukaryota > Metazoa > Chordata > Amphibia > Gymnophiona > Ichthyophiidae > Ichthyophis > Ichthyophis bannanicus. The sequence continues at coordinate 38,704,273 of CM066039.1, forward strand.
GAGAGACAGAGACCGAGAGGGAAATACAGATTACACAGGTACACTAAAAAATTATTTTTTAAACTGCCTCTAATGTTTCGATTGATTTTTACGTTTTTTGGTGCGCTGAATCCAAATCTGGTAACCAATTTGCTCCATCACGTACAGATTTTTTGCTACATTGGGTTAGCAGTTTGAGGTGAACGTTTCAGATTGAGTGCGATCGAGATGAAAGTTTCTTGGATGAATTCTTTATACTAATTGTTTAGTAGTTATTCAAATAAGAATAAAGAAAATTGTAACAAGGCAGCACATAAGAATAGAGTAATGTCAACAAACACACTGTGATGGTAGCAAAATTGTCTGCACTTAAAACAGCCACATACATGTGCACAAACATTGAGCATATAAGAGCGAGGTTAGACACAAAGCAAAGCAAAGAAATGTGCAAAAATGTTGTACAGGTATGTATGTAAGAATAGAAAACGCAAACCGCACCATTGCAATACATGAAGACAAACACCCGATGGTGTGAAAATAAAATTCTAATAAATGAGATCCGACACTGTGGTAATAATTAGCAAATTTTTATTTCAAAGTTTAGTAAAAACACGATATTTGTCAACACAGTTTAGATTTTAAAGTCATTCTTGGGTCAATCAATCTCCTGGTGGGCCCGTTTATTCTTCCCCCGAATGCTTCTCTTGGTGCGCTGCTTGGCGTATTTTTCATCTGGGGTTTCCCGCAGCAGCAACCAGCAGAAATCAGCCATCATAGTGGTGTTCCATCTTCCTTGGTACCTTCTCTCTGCGTCCTTGATGTCCTGGTGAAACCTTTCACCTTGTTCTTCACTGTACGCCCCCAAGTTTTCGGGAAAGTAGTTCACATGGGAGTGCAAGAAATGGACTTTCAGGCTCATGTTACAGCCTTGTTCTTTGAAGGCATTGAGCATCCTGGCAACAATATCCTTATAGTTCTCATCCCACCTGTTCCCCAAGAATTTGAGAACAACATCCTTGAAGGAATCCCAGGCTTCTTTTTCCTTCTCAGACATCGTTTCAGCGAATGCTCCATCTGAAATGAGTTTCCTTATATCAGGGCCAACAAACACTCCTTCCTTTAGCTTTGCTTCAGAAAGTCGGGGGAACTTTGAGCAAAGGTACCGAAAGCACTCACCATCTTTTGGAAGGGACTTGATGAATTGCTTAATGAGACCCAACTTAATGTGGAGAGGTGGTAATAGAATTTTATCACGAGGTACCAAGCTCTCATGAAGAACATTTTTCTCACCGGGTCTCAAATACTCCCGAATTGGCCAGTCTTTTTTCCCCCAGTGTAGGTCGCGGGCCCGGCTATCCCACAAGCAAAGGAAGCAGGGATATTTGGTGAAACCGGATTGCTGCCCTAATAGCATGGATAGAATTTTAAAGTCTCCACAAATCATCCACTTATGCTCATCATAACGAATCTTCTGAAGAATCAGGGCCAAATTCTCGTATTTTTCTTGGAGAATAACAGAGTGAGCAATAGGAACTGAAGCGAATGTGTTGCCATTATGAAGAAGAACACCTTTTATGCTGTCTTTTGATGAATCAATGAACAGCCGCCATTCAGCAGGATCATACTTGAGTTTAAACTTTTCCATCACTCCGTATATATCGTTGCAAAATACCAAATCTTCCTCTTTGCTGAAATACTTCAAAAATTGTGTCTCGTGGTTGCGGTACCAATAAAAAGTTGTTCCTGGTGACAATAGATTTTTCTGTTTAAGCCGAGAACCTAGCAGTTGGGCAGCATCTTTTGGGAGTCCTAAATCCCGGACTAAATCATTCAATTCAGCTTGAGAGAAAAGTTCAGGTTTCGGATCTGGTTCAGTTTCAAACTCGGAAGTACTGGACTCATCGGGAAAAGCCATCTGATGAGTCTCATCATGATCAGAACCGTCCACACAAATATGATCCAAAGATTTTGGTGGTTCAGGCACAGGTACTTCGTTGCTATGAGGCATAGGCCTAATTGCTGAGGGAAGGTTGGGGTAACTTATTACGTTCTTATTTTTTAAGTTGTATCCCTTCACAATGCAAGAGCAAAAATAGCAGTCACTGCTGTGGTCTCTTTGTTCACGCCACATCATAGGTATTCCGAAACGAAATGCTTGTTTTTTTACCTTTCATCCATAAGCGTAGATCTTCCTCACATGTCTTGCACACTTTGTGAGGAGCCCACGGTTTGTCTTGATTGCCTAACTTCAAACCGAAATAGGCGAAATATACTTTTTTAATAAATGCAGAAATGTTCCTCTGCCGCTTTTTCACGGTATATTCCCCACAAATAAAACAAAAACTGTCCGGAGAGTTGACGCAACCTCTGGCTCTGTGAGCTATCACAAATACCACAGCACTGCAAACTACAACTGTAGTGAACCACTTCGGAATAAAGCTGGATTACGACTGAGCAAACAAAAGGTAATAATGAACTTGCAAGAAACTGAAATTTGACAGGAACGTTCATGTTGCAACCACCGTGTTTGAGCGAGCGAGCGAACGAGGCGAGGCGAACAGGAAAGAACATGCGCTAGCGCGAGTACTGGATTTAGCCCCCCGCCTCCCAATTGTCCTGTTAATGTATAAAATGAATACAAAACACACTAAAATATCATGAGGGAGTGTTTCTAGTTAGTTAACCATTACAACCTCTATTTTGGGCCAAGAAAATAAACTGCAGTCGGCTAAAAAGAAATTATGTGAACATTCCTTATATGGGTAAGAAATCTAATTTTGCAAGAAAACGTGACGTGATGGAACATTTTGGCTATTTTTCCTGGATTCAGCACCCCAAAATCTATAGGAATCAGTTGCAAAACTGGAGGCAGTTTTTTGGTAGTGTACCTGTGTTATCTAATGAGATATTCAAGAAACCATTCCCATTTAACTTTCCTATAAATGAATCTGAAATGACTTGAATTTCATTTTAAAATGGCTATGTACAGCTGGAAAAGAACTGGCCTTTTTGTGATGGACACTGGGTCTCCGGTAAGAACCTGGACAGGTCAGCAGTACAGAACCAGTACTTTTAGATGTTGCTCAATCCAGTTTTGGGCAGAGCTACTTCCCAATAGAAGTTATCTTTTTAGGAATTCTATAGCAAAGCTACAAAGTAAGAGAGAAAGCTGTCTGTCTGTCCATCTGTCCGTCCTAAACCAGGCAGGCTGCAGCGGTGAAGCGTGTGTATGTCACCTCAAGCCTTAGTCCTCCCACTGTTCAGTCACTGCACAATAGACCTCAACCTCAACCGAGGAGAACAGTGAGAGAAGGAGGCCTCACCAGTGGTGGAGAAAGACGCAGGAGAAAAAGTTGCCTGATTGACCTACAGTGGCAAGAGTAACAGAGGTAGAGAACACCACTCTGATGCCCGTGTATATCCGGGAAGGTTACCGGAGTTTTTGCAGGCAAATCTGGAACACTTATCCGAAGTGTCATGGTGGGTGCGAGAGGGAGGAAGGGCCACCTTGGTTCCAGATCTGAAGAACAAGGCGTGGAGGAGAGAAGAACAGTCATTACCGTGTCCCTCCATTTCATCCCATGACAGCAACAATCTCACTTCCAAGCAGACAGATCAATGGAGAAATAGAAATGGTGACGCATTTCCGCCGTACTGTGCAAAACGTAAAGATAATGGATGTAAATTCTGAAAAAAAAACCTGACATATTTCAATTACTAACTTGAAAATAATATTTTTTTCTACCTCTCGCAGTCCCCATTGCTGGAATCAAGGACAGGAGGCTGCCAAACAGGTGGGAGTCTGGAACACAGTTCTAAAAATCGGGGACCTCTGGGAACCTTAACATCCAGCCAAGGAATTGCTTCTCTCTATTTGTGCATTTTCTTGAGGGCTGGATCAGTCTTTGCAGTGCATATGCGGGTGTCCTGTGTGTGCCTAGCAAAGAGCCCTTTCAGTATTGCTCTACCTGTCCTTTCCTCACTCCACTTCACCCAGAGAAAGAGCCCATTCATTGCATCTAGATACACAAGGCTTTCATTCCCCTTCTATAATGCATCTGCCAGCTTACCTTGAACCTGATGTACTCCTAAGCAATTTTCCCCCATAAGTGCAAAATGAAACGAGAATCTTTAATCCACCTGGTGCCTTTCTCTGAGCTCAGCAAACAAGCTTCAGCATCTCTATTCATCAGTAAAGGGCAAAGACACCCCCCCCCCCCCCCGCCTCTCTCGGCCTGCCGTCATGCTGCTGACGGAAAACTAACCAAAGCAAAGAAGGGCAGAGAAAATTCCCTGACATGAGAGGTGACGAACAGGACTGCACAGAGAGGAATCTTGCAAAACCTCGCTCCATCCCACAAGGGAAAATACAGTCAAGACTGTTCTCTGGATGCTGTAGTGTTTATTTTGGGTTTGTTTGTTTTAAATGGAGGAAACATAGGAACAGCTGCTGATTATACCATGGTTTGCTTTTCTGCATTCATTTTTCTGCCATCTAAACAAACAGAGATGCCGTTCACTCCATGAATGTCTGCTACAGTTTTGCAGATGGACTTCCGTGGTCGCTTTCTAAATCAAAATGCAAATGTACAAGCACCTACCATTGAGAAATAAAGTAAGGGTGGCGTGCATAGATAGCAAGGGGGTCATTTTAGAAGCCCTGTTCATGATTTTGACATTGAGATGTTGAATTCACATGGATGTTCCCGAAGCCATTTTAGAAAGCCCTGAATATACAGGTGTCCAATGCCATCACGTCCAAATCACGCGGGGGCATTCATGGGGTGGGGCAAAACAGATACATATGTGTGTGCAATTTTAGACCAGCACTGCGTGCCGCAATGCGCCGCTGGAGACACCCATGGTTATACCTGCTCCAGGGCAGGAATAGGACTCAGAAAACTGCTCGTTTCAGCAAACCAACAACTGTAAGGTAAAGAGGGGAATGCTCTCTCGCTCCCCCCGATATGTTTCACTCCTTCCAAAAACTTGGTAGTATGTAAAAAGGCATTTCTCCTGGCTCCCCATTTGCAAAATGGCAGGCTGGGATGTTTAATGACATATACGGGTGCATTGTGAAGTTATGCCACGGGCGCAACTTAGTGTCAAGGCAAGAGGGAGTGCGGAAGTTTGAAAGACAAAAGACAAAAATCCTTCTGCATCTGTAGAACTCTAATGTGGATAATTTTACAACTGAACAGGTAAAATGTAGGTACCCACTTTCTTCTGTGTGAACTTTGTCAGATTTTCAAGGTGGAAGTAGGTGTTTATTTCCATGTTGGCGCTTAACCCCTAGAAAATGAAAAGCTTATATTTACTCCTGCTTTTTGGAGCACACAATGTTTCTAAGTTTATTTATGCACATGTGTGAAGTTTCAAAAGCATGTATGTAAGCTCAACCCCCCCCCCCCCACCCCGCCCATTTACATTGCCCCAGTAACTGCTCTCTTTGCTATAGGGAAAAGTATATACATACTTCAACCCACATATAGGGTAAATAATTTTGTAAAAACCCATTTATGCAGGTAAAAACATTGTTTTGTCCATGGAAATAGCTTTGAAAAATTAATTTCCCTTACTAGAATAGCCACAAGGGCCAAGATGGCACAAGCCCCTCCCCTTTTGGCTTAGGCCCCTCCCCAAGAATTTGTCAATTTGAATGCCTGATTGTGCAGCTAATGGCCTGCATGCTTACAGGACATGTGACAGGAGGCAGGCACTCAGGCTCAGGAATGATTGTGGAGTTGGGTCTTGCCTCTCGAACTGCCACAGTGAGAGCATCTGAGTCAGAAGAGGATCATGGAGGAGAGCGACGCTCGTCACCAGAGCAGCCTTGGCATAGCAGTGGTGCTGAGGCTGCCATGTTTAAAGGGGGCTGCCGCGCTGGAAGGGTTGGAGGGAAAGTGAAAGGCAGTGGTCTGCATGGCTCATAATTTAAAGAGGCCGCTGGTGCTGGAGTTGGATGTTTATGTTTATGTTTATGCAATTTTTTGATATACCGCCCAGGCTGAAGGGCATCAGAGCGGATCTTCCTGGGGTAAGCAGGATGCCGAAATCACAGTGCTTAAAATGATGATGGGGCTGCAATGACAACAGTACTTTGCCACCGTGTTTAAATTTCAAAGGGCCTCAATGGCCCAATTTAGCCAGCCTAGAGAAGAATTCCCCCAACGGAGGAGGGGAGGGGAAGGAGGCAAACAAGGCAAAACACAGCACAGATAGCAGCCAAAAAAAAGGAAGAAAGAGTGGCGAGGATGGCATGATATGCTTCTGCTGCTGAATGGGCACGTGCCGCACTGGGAGAGGTAGTATGTCTACTGCCCTACCAAAAATTGCATTCTGCCATGCTCCTACCTTCCCTTTGCGGTGGGTATTGGATGCCCAAAGTAAAAGCAGACGTAAGACTATAAGAAAAGTCATGCCAAGTTGGGCCAAGATCCATTGAGGCCAGCATCCTGTCCCCGTGGCCAGTCTGGGTCACAGCTTCGCAGCAGACTGGGTGCCTTGTCTTCATTTTTATTATTTTTAAGGGTGGCAAATCACCCTTCAAATAAACAGCACAAAATGTAGACAGGAAATTAGAAAAATGTGTACATTTCGCCATAAGGCCGCATTTTAGTCAAGAGAAGAAACTAACACAGATACACTGCTTTTTCACACAATCTACACAATTCATTTTCCAAACAAAAAAACAGGTTCAAATGCCTACAGATATTAAGGATCCACAGTGCACAATTCTTCCTCTCTGAAAACTAGTACAAGTAGCTGAAGATTTTGGCCCATAGGTACCATTTGAAAACGACCCCCACAAACATGTTTTCTGTTGCTGTAATGTGCCCAAGAAACAACTTAATGTTGCCTTCTGGGGTGAGATGGCTAATGAGTAATATCATTTGTTGTGGGCATTTTGTTTTCTTAAAAACTGTGGCTAGTGTTCAAAAAAATTATCCAATTACTGTTTTTAGGGATCCGCATTTGTGTTATTGTCTTTTCACGCTTCCCACGGAAATCTCTTGGGGAGGGATATTCAAAGCAATTAACACATTAGCAGACCCGCGAACCATGTTACTCACGACCACTGGGATATTTAGCAGCACCAATGCAGTTAGTGCCCCTAAATATCCGTGGGCTCCGCCTCTGCGCACCCTACTGCTGCTGCCCGCTTATCCCTTGGCAGTGAAAGTCAGGGGCATTAAAGGCTGACCTACCTTTCACCATAGACGCTAAACGGGCAACGGCTGAATATCGCCACTCTGCCTGGTTGACCCACATATTCAATATTGGTGCTGGATATGAAAATCTGGGTCTAAAGTCAGCAGCAATGGCTAACCACCACTGCTGAGTATCAGGCCCCTTGCATTCAAATGAATTCTCAATAATCTCTCTCCCTGCAGATGGCACAAGGAGGCATTTCCAAAGATGCCACAGACCCTCTTGCGGCACAGGCACCCACTCAGTCTCCCTCCTTCCTGGACCTCTGTAAAGCACTCAAGCCCTGCTCAACTCATTGGACAGGAGACGCCACACTGAATCCCCTGCACTACAGATCAACGGTTTGGGCTGCAGGGTCAGCCACCTAAAGCAAAATGTTTTCAAAAAGGTACCTAACACCGTCTGAAATCTTCCAAAAAAATTTGTAGCAATTCTAGGAAGGGTGGGGCTATGGAAGTGATATCTGCAAATCCATCACAAGAGCATGGACCTCAGCTGTGCTTAGTGTATTGGATTTGTGACTGCTGAAATTCCCAAATGCTTACTGCCGCCTGTTTATGCTATGTGGGCAATGACTCATGAGACAATATTTCATGCAATAAAATGTATTAAACCTCAGGATTCCAATAAAATATATCAGTCATATTCTCGTCCTGCCTCTCTTTACATTAGAGGTTCCTCAAAACACAGGAATTAAACTCAGACAGGCTCTAATCTAACCTTCTGCATTTAAGAATAGCTGGCATTAGTAGTCAGTGATGTAAAGCTAATTACTTATCAAGGTATTCTCATTTAAATATCATCAGTAATAATAGAACAACTGATTTTACACACACACACACACACACACACACATATAGATAGATAGATACACATACATAGTTTAAGTTCTGGGACTAGGACCCAGAATGCATTTTTGCATGTCCAGAGACAGAACAGCAGGGGGCGCTTGCTCCAACCTGTCCCTTCTAGGCAAGCTGCAAGGAAGAGGGAAGGGATGAGCTTGAAGCAGACAGAACAGAGAACAGCCACTCTGCTCCCTAGTCCAGTCCAACCCCTCTTATTCTGCAAGTCCCAGGAAGGGAGCAGGTGTTTCAGAAGCAGACACTGCATAGAGCAGACAGAGAAAAAGGGTGAATGAGCACAAGCTTGAACCTTGTGAGCATCAGTGCCAATCTTCAAACTTCAGATACAAGCACAGATATGCGAGTGTGTATACATGCAGAAGCATCGGTAAGAATTCCATGATCCATGCTCTGCATGCTTTCCCCACTTGCTTTAAGTGATTTATTTTTTTCTTGATGCCCTTTTAAAGGAGGCAACTGAGCTTGCAGTACAGCCCTGCGCTAAAGCTCTGCACAGGGTTCCCTTATGTAAGTCTAATACGAAAGGTTTGCGCTCTCCAATGCTGTAAGCAAACAGCATACAAATAAGTTGTGCGCCAAACGACTGCGTTAAACAAGGAGATCGAATCAGACACACACACACACACACACACATGGATCTGCATCAGTAACACCCATATCTTGTGCACACAAAAAACTGTTTGGCACTTGTGCTGGAATACTGTTATCTGGCCCATAAACAGGATCATCATTCTGTGCAGAATAATACTGTTGTTTATGTGCCAAACAGCATTCTGGAATACGCGCATAACATTGTTCCAGCACACACCCCCTGGTGTTCTTTTCAGCACCCCTTCAGCAAAGCCAGAAAAGATTTGAGGGTGTTCTATACTCAAGATAGAGAAGGGTGGTAGTTAGCATGCAGTGGGAAGGGGTTTTCTTTATAATACAGGCCAGAAAGCCGTTCAAGGAAAACAAAAGCAGTTTTTATTCTGTCCCAGCTTGTTAAACCTCCACAAAGCAAAACCCAGAACAGACAGCAGTTCAGGAAAAACAAAAGCAGCTTTACTTCTGTGCCAGCTTGTTAAACCTCCACAAGCTGGTTCTCCCAGCCTTTCCTCCAGCCCCAATTAAAGTTCCTACCTCAGAACTCCTTTGCACAGCTTGCCTTGGAAGGACTTGTTGCTCCTCTAGCCTCCGCTCTGTCTCCTGCAGCCTTTGGGGTCTTAACCTCTCCCTCTGAGCCACACCCTCCCAGCCCTGAACTCTGGGCTGCAGACTCTCTTAAAGGGGACTGTTGATAATCCCTTTGGAGAGAGATGGGTAACATCATATAACAGGGTGGCCCAAAAAAAGTGAGAACATCTCATAAATTAAAAGCTTAAATAGTCTACTTATTTACCTTTTATAGCTATATAATATTTTTATTTCGACAATTTCCGGTCGCCATCTTTTTTTTTTAATTTGTCAATCGTTTACATCTGTTTTTTTGAATTTTTAAATGACTTATATGCTACGAGATGTTCTCACTTTTTTTTGGGCCACCCTGTATATCCAACCATAAAAAGAAACAGACATAAATTCCTCACCAGCGTTAACTGCAGACCTAGAAGTTAACCCTTTACACCCCCACAGACCTTGCATTAAATTCCCAGCATCGAGTTTGGCCTGTGCTGCTCTTGATTTGCGCTGACTAGCTAATCGCTTCATTATCATGGGCTTAAATGTGTTGTGCACTGCCGTTTGCACGAGGCTTTGTGCACAATTAGCTCACGCATAAAACTCCTTTCTGCATTGGTTGTGCACAAGATTAGGCACCAAAGCCGAGCTCAACTGTGCACAAAGCCTACCACACTTTACTGCATCGGCCCCATAGTCTGTGTTTGTGACTGGTCCCATCAGTAACTGAAATCAAGCTGTATCAATCTAAAGTAGATTTTTTCTTCAGCAATAATTTTCTAAAAAAAATGGTAGTGGACTGGGAGGTGGTGGGGTAATAGGGAGAGTCCCAGTGGCATGGAAAAAAGCAACAAAAACGGAACTAGAACCTTACCTGCTGAATATAATCAACCAATCCCTCGCACTTGGAAACTTACCTAGCAAACTTAAACGCTCAATCATCCAACCTATACTGAAAAACAAGTCCCTGAACACACAATACTCTACTTCATACAGGACTATTGCCAGTATTATTTATTATTTATTTATTTATTTAACATTTCTTTTATACCGCGCTATTCAGATCAGTGCGGTTCACATTGAACAAAATATACTACAATGCATAAAGCAACATTGCATTTACAATGAACAGGGTAGTAACTTGGGTATAACAGGGGAAACTATATATAGTATACCTTTTCTAGCTAAAATCATAGAAAAAACGGTGCAATTACAGATCCAAAGCTTCATCGACCAAAACGTGCCCCTAGACAAGCATCAATATGGGTTCTGCTCCTTTCATGGAGTAGAAACACTGCTGCTTGTGCTGTATGATATCCTCATACAAGGCATGGATAACTCAAACACAGCCTTTGAACTCACATTCATAGATATAACGGCCACGTTCGACAATGTAGACCACACTATACTCCTATGAAGGCTTGCTCAACTAGGTCTAGCAGGTACCATCCTCCAATGGTTCAGATCATACTTAACCGATCGTACCCAGTACGTAAAACTCGATTCTGAATCCTCATCAGCATCCCCGCAGGAGCAAGGTATCCCGCAGGGTTCGGCACTTTCCGCCCTCCTGTTCAACCTCTATATTCAACAAGAACAAGATTGAATACCACTATCTCTAAGCAGATGACATCTTACTCTACTCCCAGATCAATACATACCACAACATAACTGAATGTATACAGGAAACAGAAAAATGGCTAAATATAAAACAACTTCAAAATTAACCATAAAAAAACAGAAGTACTTGTCACCATGAGGAACCATAGTTTCATCCCCCCCCCCCCCCTCCACTAACAATCCACATTCTCAACACCACTATCCCTGTAAAAGAGGAAGTCAAATACTTGGGCATCATCCTAGACAGAACCCTTAACATGGAGCCACACATAAAACAAACTGCAAGAACCATATTTTTCAAGTTAAGAACCATGCAACACCTTAGACCCCTCCTCGCACCTCATGACTTCAGAATGGTAGTCCAAGCATTAATCACACTCCACTTGGACTACTGCAACAGCTTACTACAAGGTCTCCCCCAAAAAAGCATAAACCACCTCCAATTAGCCCAGAATGTCACTGCCAGAATCATAACCAAGGCACACTTAACTGACCATATTGTACCTATCCTACAAAATCTCCACTGGCTCCCAATAGCAAGTCGCTCAAAATATAAAATAATTACAACATTCAAACTACACAACAACACTGCGCCATCACATCTGTCATCCCTTATAACTGCTCAGCTCAACACCAGAAACAGAAGGAAAAGTAAACTGAACCTCCTCAACATTCCCACCACTATATGGAAAACCAAACAGATAACAAGCAACAGAGCGTTTACCTTCACAACCCCAGTACTTTGCAAAGACATACAAACATTCAGGAAGGAATTAAATTCTGCATCAGTGCGGTTTACATTGAACAAACTGAAACTGGTATAACAATCCTTAAAAAACTGCTACAATGTTGCTTTATGTCTCAATGTAAATACTTAACAAGATACAATGTGCATAGTTCAGTTGTTACAATGTAGATAGTTACACTTAGTTCCATGTAACTTGTTGTGTTCTATGTAAACCGCCCCTGATCTCTGGAAGGGGCGGTATAGAAAATTGTCCAAATAAATATCTAAAATGAATAAAAATCTCCTCCCCCCTCAGTGATGCAGGCTTCTCTCAAAGTCATTCCCAAGCAGTGTCTCTCTTCCCCTCTCTCCCCAGCTATCCCTGCCAGTCTTTCTCCCTCAGTCTCTTTGTCCAGAGCCAGTGCAGAGGTATTCAGGCCCGAATTTATGCAAAGACAACATAGGTAAGTGCCCAGGGTGCCAAATCCCAGGCTGAAGATTTGCTTGCTCCCATTTACTTCAGAGCTAGTGTATATGCAGGGGCGGTGCAAGGATGGGAAGGACTCTAGGTGAGCTCCCCCATCCTGCCTCCCCCACCTCTTGTCACTGCTGCCTCCATTGCCGGCGCTGCAGGGTATAAACCTGCGATGAAGCGTTTACGTAACCTCACCGTTGCTGTATCATGGTTTTGTACCCACGGCAGGCCTCAGAGAGGGGCAGTAGTTGGGCGCCTCTGGGATGCCAGCACAATAGGCCACTACCTAGTTTGCCTAATGGAAATGCTGTCATGGGTTACTGTGGCCTCGCTCTTCTCCAGCCATCTGACACCATCCCTCCCCTGCTCTCTGGTCCTGTCTATGGGAACCAAAATCTTAAATCCAGCCCTGGGGGTATTGGTCACCCTAGACAAACTTTAGTGGCATAAATTGCACCCAAGCAGCCCCGAAATTTATTTACATTCTCTTATATACCGCGCTATTCTGCATCAGTGCGGTTTACATTGAACAAACTGAAATTACATTGAACAGGGCATTATAACTTGGAGATAACTATTTTACAGGGAACAAGAGAGAGGGGGGCACTTATGCTGTAGCTGCTTCTGCAACTTCTGAGGTGTATCTCCCCTACTCTGGGAGCATTTTATGATATTGTCATGGCAGCTCTTAATTTGCAAGTCTGCCACTGGTAAACACTCAGCCTTATGTGCCCCCCTTTCCCCCGCATTAACCTTCAGGCCCTTAGCTCCCCTGAGATTTTGCTAAATCAACTCAACAATCTGGGTTATCCCAATGCTACCCCTTCCAGAACAATCCTGTGACATGTAAATAAATACAATAAATAATACACATTAAATAACACCATACTGGATTTGTGCAGAAATACACACACACACACAAGGAATGTGCAGGGCCAAAGAAAGGTTTTAGTGATTTTGTGTGTTTCTTTCGTGTTTTGAGCATTTGTTTGTTTCATGCACTGTCTATGCACCCTACAGCTTTTTTGCATGCACAAATCAATGACAGGCATGTTAAGATGTAGACAGAGCTGCACACAAGGGATCTGTATGCCTCTCCATGTTTAGGTGCCCACACAAATGCCCAAAAGAGCCTGGCATGCACGTTCTCGCACATACACATAATGGAGGTACCTTTATAAACCCTTTTTGCATGTAAAGCACTGATTTAAATGTGTAAAAGGTCTTTCCTAACTTCAGGCCATGCCTGTCGGCGAGCTCAGGGGAAGCTTTGGGTGGAGCATTGACGACTCACTATTTACATGTGTGCGTTTGTCGTTTACGTGCAATTTTTGGGGGGCTCACATCCTTGCACTGGTCCTGCAGGTCTCCCTCCACCATTTCCACAGCACAGCAGATGCTTTCAGACCTTCCTTCCCCGATTTGCAGTTGCGGCACACAGGACACGCACGCCGCAGCAGCAAATCAAGAAAAAACAATGCAGGGGCCCAGGCCCCTCCAGACCCACCCCTGGTTTGTTGCCCTTTGTGCATTGCAATCCCAGCATCAAAGCCTTTTGGTGATTCTGACCGTTAAGAAGGTGCACAAGGTTGAATTTCGTTTGCATGCATAGTGCCTTTAAGGTTTGTGGTTTATTAGGTACTTAGCAGTGCTAGTGTCAAAGCGGCTTACAAAAGATAAGATAAAATAGGTAAAAGAAAATAACATAAATTGAGCAATAACAAAATAAGATACAGCAACAATCATAAAAGAAAACATCAGCAGAATACAGGAGAGGTTACAGCCTCAGCTACAGCATCTCTCGAACTGAGAGCTAACCAAACCGACAATCATTCACTCCCAATTGCTCATTTAAAAAAAAAAAACATTTTTAAAGATTTCCTAAAGGTTTTCAAAAGACTATTCTAATCTAATAGTCAGAAGAACAGTTCCAGAGGGTGAGAGCCAAAGAAATAGAAAATCACCTGCCTAGTGGGTTTTAAATAAATAAATTCATTAACACACTCTTCCTTATCCACAGAGCATTGATGGGCAAAGGGAGACTGAAGATTAAGTACTGATGCTAAGGTGGGGGGACCTCTGGAGTAAGGAGACAATGGGACCCTCTCTCTACCCTCCTCTTGGTTTTTGTGATCCTGGTCCTCCATCCCAGTCTAACCACGTTATTTCCCCAGTGATCCTACAGCTCCCAAGTCTCAACTCCACCAATGCTGATCACCAATCCCCCTAGAAAATTGCCCTCACAAGCAATTGGGGAAATGGTGTGAAAATCAAGACTGTGCCTCTTCCCATTGAAGGATAAGCAGCTCTAACATATCCATCACTGCTCTGCTTCCGCCAGGGGCCTGAAACACATTTACATCACTGGCTCTGCTCTATTTCCTTGGGTGAAACAGGATCAATTTATCCTGCCTGCTCGATTCTGCTTTATTTCAAGGTCCAGAAAAAGAGCAGGAGAAAGCAAGACTGGGTACCAGACATTGGGTCGAATTAGCACAAGTCTGAAACCTGTGAGTAGCAATAAGGATCATCGAGGCCGAGGTTGAAGCCCTGAAGACTGAAATATGTGAGAAGCATTGCCAAATTGTGCTAATTGATCTCCTTTTTGTGTCTGCTTCAGGATCGCCTCCTCCCCTCTTTGGCCCTGAGGAACAGGAGGGGAGGAGGATCAACAGGAGAGGAAGAACTAGATTAGGGAGCAGAGCTGCTCTATCTGCTTCCCGCTCACCCCCTTTCTTCCTCTTCCCAGCAGGGAGGAGATGGAAAAGACACCCCCCCCCCCCCCCGACCATTCTGCCTCTGGACTCTGAAAAGATGTAGGGTTCAGGCCATTCCCCCAGACGTTAAGCCCTGGTGCTCTCAGATTGTGGGTCTCCAGCATCAATAACGCACACATGCTTTATATCGGATACTTTTGGCATACACTAGGAGGAATAATTGACCGGCATGCATGCATGTCTGTTCTATGAATGATTTCTGTAACCATGACTACCAAATGCAGCTGCTCCCCGCCAGAAAAAGCAGAAGTCTGGAAAGTGACCTCCAGAGAGTCCGAGTAGAACAGGACATTGTACGTTTATGTGCCCACAGTGAATTTTTATCATGCAGAAACACAAATATCAGTAGATAAAGACCTCGAGGTCCATCTAATCTTCCCATTTTGCTTCCTTCTGCGAACCCTATCTGAACCTCCATCTTTAACCCTTGCTTACTCCGCAAATAAAGGATCCTCTCTGATTCTCTCGTGCTATTTTTTTTAAAATTCCAATACCATGTCTCCCTTATCAATCGCCATTTCTGGTTGTCAGCTGGACATACTTGGCCTGGCTGGCTTTAAAGAAGGTTAGAGGCTGGCAGGGCTACAACCCAGCTGTATAAATTTCCCTCAACCTGCTAATGGTCTGCCTCCCTCACGCTAAACATCCTAGATGGAACATCATCCAAGGCCTTACTGAAATCGCATTCTACGCTTTCCCCTGATCTAATTCCTTGGTCACCCAAAGCAAATTGATCCAGTTTATTCAAATGATTTGAATGATATTTTAAAATCTGTAGTATGCTGTATGCAGGATACTGTAGCAAAGTTGTTAAACTAATGAATAGTAATTTCCCACCCATGGACCATAGCCTAAGTGGCCCGTCATGGCTAGCTTCCTCTCTGGGACCACATCTGCTTGTCTACAAGTGGACTTGGGGTATGTCCCTCTCCAAAGGATGCAGTTTGATGAAGGTTCTGATACTATTAAAACATTCCTCCAAGAAGGATCCTCCTCCTCCTCCTTACCAGAGCAAAAACACCGCTAACGGCAGATTCCAATACTTTCTAGAACGTCATCCTGTCCGTGAACGCTAATCAAACACATCCATATCAGTCCCAGTACTGTTCCTTCATGTTACTGGGACACATCTCTGTAAGACAAAACACTTTCCAGTTTTGGGCTTCCAGTTCAAAGTCGGACTTGATCTCCTACTGGTCAATGGCACCATCAACCTTCATTTGCAACTCCTTGGGGCATTGTCTTTACTCAGTGGTTACTTTGCTTTTCCCATATCGAGTGTTGGTAATTGTGGTGGGCAGATAGTACAAAATGAAGGAACCAGACACAAGGATAGTGCCAAAGGCCCAAGAATCAACATTAGGGGCCACATGGGCCAAGGCATGAGGAAGTGGCATCAGCAGCCCTTGGGGTCAAAGAAGAGGAGGGATTCCTGTCAGCAGTCCATGGGGGACAATGGAAACCAGTCTTAGTTCTGCTCCCAGCAGGTCTCCAGATGCAATGGATGGCAAATTCCACCTCATCTGGTAACCACAGGGCTGCCGAGTGAGTTCTGGAAGGCCACAGAGGCCCTGGGGAAGCATCTGGTCCCCACCACAGCACTTTCCCCAATCCTGTTGCTGTCACCGTTGCTGCTTTCTGAAAGTGGTACTACTTGGTCGATAGTTTTGGGGTGAAAGATCCTTGATTATCCCAGTACACCTTCCTTTAGACTGAATATGTAAATAAGTTTTTGTAAAATCACAACAAAAGGGGGGGGGGGAGGGATTGCGAGTTCAGCATCAGCATACCCTCCACCCCTTGTACTTTTGGGGGGAGAGGGGAGATATTCAGTGGTGGAAGCTGGCACTGTCAAAGTGTTTAGCCATCATCACTTTAATTTATAAATCAGATATTTATTGCCAGGCCATATCATGTGATCAGCACTGAAGATCCGGTTTGTCCGGAGAGCATTGTAACTAGCTGGTCGGCAGCGATATTGAGCCATTAGCTGTCTAGCTAAAACAGCTAATATTAGGACAGTATGTTAACCAGGTAGCAGCTCAATATCACCGTTGTCTGGCTAACTAAAGGCGCCATCCCCCACTCTGCCCCTGGAATATCCCATTAGGAGGGGATTTTCAACACTAGCGCTGTTGAAGATCCCACTGTGCTGGTATACTGGGAAAACAGAACAAGGCGGAGTGCAGCAGATCCCTACATGAGCAACACACTAGTATAGTGCATCGCGACCCAGTCCTCGGGCCACACCCAGCCAGTCAGGTTTTCAGGATATCCACAACTAATATGCCTGAGGCAAATTTGCATACAATGGAGGCAGTGCATGCGAATCTCTCTCATGCATATTCATGGTGGAACTGACAGAAAGTTAAAACATACACAACAAATACAACATTTGCACTTCATAAAATATAAAACAACAACATTAAGAAACATAATATATCATAATAGTAAAACCATACTAAAATAAATGAGGGGATATTCAAAGTCATTTAGGAGGTTTGCACCTCCTAAGTGACCCTCGGCATAGTTCGCTACTGAGTATCCCCAGATCAGGCCTCTAACTGCCCCGATGTTAGCCGGCTAGTGTCGAGGTGTTCCACGGGCAGAGAGGAGGTGGCACCTGGGGATAACCGGCCAGTGGCAATATTCAGCACTAAAGTTAGGCAATTGAGTGGCTGGCCTAACCTAAGCCACTTTAGCTAACTGGCCAGCGGATGAATATCCCCTCCCCCAATATTTTTAAGCAACTGACAAATAGAACTACTAATTAAAAACTCATAAAATGCTTATAAAACTGAAACATGCAAAGTATTTTAAATTAATAGATACATTATATAAAATAATATCCATCCATTAAAATGAGTAAGAATGAAGAATTAATGCCTGTCTCTCCACTCTCCCATGTTCTGTCCTGCATACTTCTCTTTTCCCATGCCCAGCAGCATCTGTCCCCCAGCCTAATAAAACCTCTCCCATACCTCCCCTCCTTTCTCCCTGTCACCCCAGGCTGCTAGCATCCTCCTGTTTCCCACCTTCTGCCCAGGCAATCTCCCCACCTCCCATTCCAAAAAGCATTCCCTCCTTGGCCCTTCCCTCCTCTCCGTCCCCAGAAGCATTCTTCTCTCCCCCCCCCCCCCCAGTCCCCAGCCCTCACAGACTCCAGGACTATTCCCTTCTCTCACCCGTCCCCCAGAGACCAGGCAGACAGAACCACAGAAGCAAACACTCCCTTCCTGGTCTCCTCTCTCACTGAGTCAGGCCAGGCCCAGCTCATGTCAAATTAAGAAGGAGGCTGTAGAATAAGGAGGAGCTTGTAGGGGACACATCAGAGGTGAATGACTAGTCTTCTTTCTTTCACTGCCTGGGCCCGCTCCAGCTGTTGCCCATCTGCCTGCCTCCAGTGAGCAAGGACTTGAGTTCATTCAGTCCCTTAAATCTATTGCAGTTGTCGGGAGCTAGATCCTCCTACAGTGAAACAGGCACATGGCTCCCTTGTCCCGCCACCTTTGGGAGGTGCACAGCATGACATGGAGGGTGGCCAACTTAGACAGCAATTGCTTCCACTTTCCTCTGGCGGCCTCCTTCATTTTTTTGTTCTGATTGGGTGTTCATTTTTGTTTTGGTTGTTGCAGTAGCCATCAGGCTACAAATAAAGGGTGACTTACAAACAAACTAAGTCCAGTGGCGCTAATTGAAATGTGAAATAGGGGGCTTTGGCATGCGAGCATAGAGAATGGTTCGGACTTGACATGTCTGAACCAGTAGGTGTCAGCATTGAGTAACAGCTAGGATTTTCCCTCCTGTTTATGGTGTCCCCACAGCATTCAACCCCAGTTGACCTGGGGGAACAAACGTCAGACCCGAGAATCAACTCAGGTCTTCTGCATAACATTGCCACAGAGCCCTTATGCTAAATCTGAACGATTCTTTTAAAATAAGACACCGACCCTGTCTTCCCTCCTCCCTCCAAACAAGCTCTTGCAAACACTGAATTAAATAATTTGAATAACTAGAGCGCAAAAAAACGTAAGACTCAGAAACACTCAAATATTGGATTATGAAACTGCTGCCTGTTTTTATTAATAGTAAATAATGCATCTGCTTAGGGGACCCAAGGGGCCCTTTTACTGAAGTGTGCTAAGCAGTTAGCACAAGCTATAGCATGCGCTAACCCTACGCTGTGACCCGTGGTAACTGTTAGCATGGCGCCAGCATAGCTAGTGTGGCCCAATTGTCACGTTGAGTGTGTTTCACAGTTTGGGGTGGTAAGGGGTGGGTTGGGGTCAGCATGCACTATGCTAACTGCAATTTGTGCCTTTAATACAGGTGCAATTACCTCCACAGGTGCACCCATGCTATTTTCATGCCACGTTAGGGCAGGGTGCACCGCGTTAACTGCCAGGAACCTGCTTTCCACGCCTGATAAAATGGACAGCATTGGATCCTGAGAAGAGGAATATACCAAAGTTTGCATGCAAAGTGGCCACCTTGTCATTAAAACTTTAAAAATTATTGTGCGAGTCACCCCCTTCCAATTGTACGCAAGGTTTATTTATTTAAAAGGATTTCTATGCTGCCCTCTCCTTCAATCAAGGCGGTCTCCACAGCAGGCAACGTTGGTTATTCTCAGCATTTTTGAATGTGTTAGTTATGTCATTTTGCATGTTTTGACCGAGTCATTTTATTGTTTGCCATATTTACTGGTTTAGCCAAGATGTTAGGTTTCTGTTCAGTTGGCAGTACATAAAATATTCTTAGAGGCTCTTTTACTAAACTGTGCTATGCACTTAGCATGGGTTTTGGCGATAGGTAACTGTTAGTGCAGGGGCATGATAGAGTGGGCTGATTTTCCTCATTAGCTGTGGCTCACGCATTGGAATGGTAAATGGGCAGCTTAGAGGAAGAGAGTGGACATGGGGGAGCACCTCACCTCATTGGGAGGACTTAAGTGCACCCCACATTAGGGTACAGAGCTGTACATGAACTTCCAGGAACATGCTGTCCATACCCCTGGCAGTTAACACAGTGATGTTACACTTAGCGCGGATGAGTTTTCATGTTAATCACATGCCAAGTGCAAAGACGCGGCACACTTTAGTAAAAGGGTCCCTAAAAAATCTTAAATTGAACCTTCACTTGAATAGACAAGCAGTATAAAGCGTAAAGAGCCGGAGTGATATGATCATGGAATTTAAGACCTAACAATATCTGGGCCACTGTGCTTTGCACATTATTGTGATATCAGCAGATAATGAATTGCACCAATCTGGATGTCCCACTGCAAGAGCATGAGTTAGCGTCGTTAGATGTTCAAAGACAAGTATGGATGCAAAGTACGAATAAATGTAATTTAACAAAACACAGGAGACCCACGTGAGTCTGCAAAGTGAGCATTGAATCAATAGTAATCCTTAAAACTTTATCTCATTCCAGACGGTAAGCAACTGACCATTAAGAAATTACCTTAGGGGATAAGAAAGTTAAGATGGTAACTCAGAGAATCTCTCTTTTTCTGGGTTTATCAACAACCTATTTGCCGCCATTCACTGAGAGAGAGCATTCAGACCAGTGGTGATTTAATTTAATTTCAGGTTTCTTATATCCCGCTTGATCCTTTTCAGTCCAGAGGGGATTACAAAACATTCAATACATCCATCACAAAGTTAAAAATGCATCACATGTTTTATCAAAAATCATTGCACTTCACCTAATATCCAAAGCCAAATAGCAAACCAAGATTGCAATAAGCAATTAAAATAAATCAGAAGGTCAAAGTATCTTAAAAATGTAAATGTATAAAGTACTAAATAAAATCCATATATGGCTGTGGATCCAGCGATGACTTATCTCATTCTTTACGCACTTCTGAGTAATAATGTACAGAATCTCATCATGCATAGTAATGAACTTAAAACCCTAATCCCTTATATAATGATAATAGCTCCTTTCTTAACATAATCAAAGTGGTTTATAATACACTAATAGTTAAAAACAGAAATTAGACAAGAACTTCAATTTAATATGGCAGAGAAGGAACAAGGAAAGGTAGAGAACTTTCAAAGAAAGCAAGAATATCTTCTGAGATCCCATCACAGAGCCCCGAAGGCTTCTTCAAAGACAGGATTTTAGGACAGATCTAAAACTAGTGGTAGGACTGTTCTAAGAATAGGCAATAATTAACCTCTGATACTAAACCTACACCCAAGTTTAAAAATACCATCATGTTTGCAATATTCCAAATCAATCCTTTCTTTTTTTAAATACTGAAGTACTTTATTGTTGGTTGACTTTGAATCTGCTTTTATTAGTATTTTTTTGTTTGATAGTACCGTCAGACACCCTTACGTCATTTCAAACATTACCTTGCTTCTGCACACCCAGTCTCTTATTTCTGCTGCAGCAAAGAGTCAGTCTGTCAAGTTTAAAGACATGCTGGGAGATGAAACAGTCACTGTCCTTTGGGGATCACCAGGTGCATGTCAAAATCCAGTGGTAATACATGCCAGACGGTAGTGACATTATGGCCAGGCAGAGTTGCGCTTTCCACTTTGTTCATCTGTTGACCGCCAAGTTCTTCTTTCTTGATGGGAAGAGACTAACTTCAGAGACTGTCAAGGAGTCTCTGAAAACCTCTGAAACAATTACTTAGTAAGCTCGTCCCTGGCTCCACATGACTTCATGAGGAAGCGGTCAAACTGCAGACACAGAGGGGAAGCCTGCCAGGGGAACAGCTGTTACCGTCCAACTCAGCAGTGGCGTCACCCCTCACATGCGTTTCCTTCCTCAAGTCCCCTGCACGCTTATTTCCGATGTCCCAATTTTACCTTTAAAGATGCAATTCACAGTTGCTGAAAATTCATCACACAATACAGATGTTTAACAGCAAACTCAGAAGCCCGAGCCTAAATGAAGAGTTGAAAGGCTCTAGCACTATGGGCCAAGGAAAATCAGCTCCACTGAGATGGGATCAGTGGGTAGCCCGGGCTTCAGCTGGCCAAAGTTCTGAAAAGGTTTCTTTTAAACATTCCAGAGCTATATAGAAGAGCAGAAGGCTATGGTCTTCAATAAGGCTACCAGATGGCCCCAATTTTCAGGGCTTGTCCCCAGTTGTAGAGCTGTGTCCCTGACTCCCATCTTTTTTGGCAGCCTCCTATGCCCAATTCTAGCAATGGGGAGAGAGGGAGTCGAAAAATTGTTCTTTATTTTCAATTTAGTGATTTAATATGCCATTTATCTTAATATTTTTTACAGTATGGGGGAAATGCATCACTGTTTCTATGTCTCTGTCGATTTGTCTCCTTGGAAGTGATATTGTTGCTGTCAAGGTAATGACTCCTTTTCCATTCTCAAACCTGGAACTAAGGTCCCTTCCTCCCCACCCCTCACCCCCAAGCACACTTCGGATAAGTGTCCCTGCAAAAAATCTGGTAATCGTATCTTCAAGTATTCTTTTTTATTCTTCCCAACCCAGTGAAATTTGAAAGGAATTACATCAAAGAGGTGGAGAACGTCTGTCTGGGGGCAAAATAATTCTCCAAAAATGGAATGGGATGAAACTTGGTATGTATGAAAAACTGGTTAAAAAACAAATGCATTGAGTTTGAAAAAGGGCCAAACTGGGCTGAAGGTTCCAGAGATATAAGCCCCCCTCCCTCCCCCACTAAAAAATATGACTTAATGCATTTCTATGGGAGAAGCAGTTCTGGCATTTGTAGCATAGAAACTTACATACAGTGACAGATAGCAGTTAGGAAATTGCCCCTTTCAAACTCCTACTTGTTCTCTACTCTCCCAACCCCCCAAACTGCCCCTTCCCCAAAGACTGCCCCAGCCCTCAAAATGACTCCCTCAAAATTGTTCTACCAATCTGTCAAAATGTCCCCACCACAAAAAAATAAAATCCCCACATGACTGGCTCATCTGCTTGTCCTGTTTTTGCAGTAGAAGGAGTAGTGCTGTTCTGTGGCCCAATATAATATCGGTTGTGCTGCATTTTCATATGTAGGGTTGGTGGTGTGAAAGTCCTGGCAGTGTTGTTATGGTACAGCAGGTTTTCTACAGGCTCTGAATGAGGGGGATCTTGTAGTACTTCATAATGTACATGGCAGCTGGCACTGAGGGAAGTTGTGTAGACATTCGGTAGCCATCCTGTAACCCTACTGCACTTGAAAACAGTGTTCAAACATTTAGGAACTTATTTTTGAAAAAAGAAAAGCATGTGAAAGGCTCCACTGAAACCCTCCAAGGGGTAGGGACAGTAGCGCGGCTGGGGGGGGGGGGGTGCAGCTCTCATCTTCCTACCTGGCCACTTAGAGCTAAAGACACCTAACTTTGATCTTCATGAACTGCCGACAGGTTTGGTTCTAAAACAAGGTCTGGAAAGGCCTCCCAGTAGAGGTGATGGAAGCAAATAAAATAGTAAAAAAAAAGCCAACAAAAGCCTGGGAGAAGGCCAAAGGATTCTTAATTGGGAGGATGTGAAGGTCACATATGAGATTTAACAGATTATTTTCCAGTCTTGTTGCAGCAATGCGTAAACAGATTGTGTGGGCCTCCTTGTCTTTACCTGTCATAACTTCTTGTAATGTGCTGGAAAACCCCCCAAACATCTGGTTTGAAACAAGAACCATTTCCAAGTGACGATTCTTTCTATTCCTGCAGCGAGGGTCACCTTCATTCACGTCTCGCCCAAGAAGAGAGCAACAGCGGATGCTCCACGAGCTGCGCTTCATCCCACTTGCATGTGTCCACGTTTTCACAGCATCCACTATGAATATTTAGCAGATGTGTTTGCAGGAAGTTGATCTAGGAACCTGTTTATCTGCTGGTCATCCTGAAAACCAGACCTCTCTGTGGCCAAGAATCAGAGTTATCCACTCCTTTTTAATCACTTGGTTTGCAGCTTGTTGTGCTGTGAGGGCTTGCGTGCATCATTGATGCTGAGAGCTAAACTATTGGTAGTTTAGCTACTGGTAGGGTCTCCCAAGATGGACAGGTCTCAGCTGAGGTGCCAGACCAAGACAAACCACCCATCTGGGCAGCAGCAGAATGGGATAGTGTTGACGGCAGAGGATCACATTTCTGTGACAACGGCAACACCACCAAACTTAAACTGCGCGGAAGAAAGGCCCGGCAATCTACTTCTTTATCTTGCCATGAAAACCCAGTGGATAATTACAACAAAACAAATTGTGCTATAGTGCTGGAAGCTGAGACCCCCAGGTTGGAAGGCACTCAACTAGCTACTGGGGAAGAGCTGAAGACTTTTCAGAGTAAAGCCAGCATTTATGATGTGTTTGGATCAAAGCCCTCAGGACGTCTGACTGCTCATGTAGCTGCACATGAAATGAGAGTCAGAAGCTGTAAAGATATCTTACACATTGGAACATGGAACGTACGAAGCATGAACCAAGGGAAGTTAGAGGTGGTCAAGAATGAAATGGAATGTTTACAACTTGATCTATTGGGTGTCAGCGAAATGAAATGGACTGGCATCGGGCACTTTGCATCAGATGATCACATGGTCTACTATGCTGGAAATGAAAGACAAAGAAGAAAAGGTGTTGCATTTATTATAAAGAAGAAACTTGCAAGAACTGTAATGAAATACAATGCAGTCATTGAATGCTTAATCTCTATTCGTCTACGAGGAATGCCTATCAACACAACTATAAATTCAAGTATATGCCCTAACAACAGCTGCAGAAGAGAATGAAATTGAAGAGTTCTATGAACAAGTACAAGCTGAAATTGACAGAACATGCAAACAGGATATCCTGGTAGTCATGGGTGACTGGAACGCAAACGTTGGCAACAAAGAAGAAGGCAAGGTAGTTGGAAAATATGGACTTGGCAACAGAAATGAAGCTGGAGAAAGAATTCTGAAAGACCAACGTTCAGTCTATCTATTCATCAAAAACACCTTCTTCCAGCAACACAAGCGGCAACTATACACATGGACTTCACCCAATGGATTGTATAAAAATCAAATTGACTACATCTGTGGAAGTCAACGGTGGAAAAGCTCTGTAACATCAACAAAGACAAAACTGTGGAGCTGATATGTAAGATCATCAACTACTAGTATGCAAACTCAAGTTAAAATTGAAAAAGAGCAAACCACTCATGAATGCAGCAAAATATGACCTTGAAAATATACCACTGGAATTTAAAGACTGCCTGCAAAATCGATTTGCTGCTTTAGATACAAATGACAGAGCTCCAGAAGAGTTATGGAATGTCATCGAGAAGGTTGTGTTGGAAGAAAGCGAGAAGTCTCTACAAAAGGTGAAAAAGCAAAAATGGATGATGGAAGAAACTCTGAAAATTACCCAGAAACGCAGAGAAGCTAAAGCCAGAGGAGAAAGACAGACAATCGCAGAACTCAGAGATTTCCAACGTGCAGCAAGACAGGACAAGGAAAAGTACTACAATGATGCATGCAAGGAAATAGAAGCAGAAACTATTAGAGGAAGAACAAGATCAGCTTTCCTTAAGCTACAAGAGTTAAAGAAAAAGTTCCGGTCTCGAATTGGAATGTTACAAGATGCTGTACTTATAAGGCTCTGCCAAGAAATATTGAAGACAACATCATGGCCAACTGACTGGAAAAGATCTGTGTTTATACCAATACTAAAAAAAGGTGATCCAACTGACTATGGAAATTATTGCACAATCGCTCTGATCCCATATGCCAGCAAAATTCTACTGAAGATTATTCAAAAGAGACTACAACCATACCTGGAACGAGAACTACCTGAAGTGCAAGCATGGTTCAGGAAAGGGCGAGGAACGAGAGACATCATTGCGGATGTGAGATGGATCCTTGAAAAGACTAAAGAATACCAAAAGGATATCTATTTGTGCTTTATCAACTATAGCAAGGCTTTTGACTGTGTAAACCATGAGAAACTCTGGGCCACATTAAGAAGCATGGGTATACCAGAACACTTGATCATTCTCTTGCACAATCTGTACATTGATCAAGAAGCAACAGTTTGAATGGAACAAGGAGAAACAGAATGGTTTAAAATAAGGCTGCATACTTTCCCCCTACCTGTTTAATTTATATGCAGAACAAATCATCAGAGAAGCAGGATTGTATGAAGACAACAGAGGTGTGAAGATGGGTGGAAGACTCATCAACAACCTTCACTATGCTGATGATACCACATTACTGGCTGAAACTGAAGATGATCTGAAACATTTGCTTCTCATAATCAAAGAACATAGTCTCAAAATGGGCCTGCACCTTAATGTAAAGAAGACAAAGATCATGACAACTGGCATAATCAACAGGTTCATCGTTGTAGGAGAAGAAATTGAAATCGTGAACAACTTTAAACTACTTGGATCACCTAAAGAAGCAACAAGCAGTCGAGAAATCAGATGACGCATTGCTCTTGGCAGAATGGCTATGAAAGACCTAGATAAGATTCTCAAGAGCAGAGATGTCTCTCTCCATACAAAGATTCGACTTGTTCAAGCCATGGTATTTTCAACAACATCATATGGATGTGAAAGCTGGACAGTGAAAAAGAGACAGGAAGAAAACTGATGCCTTTGAATTATGGTGCTGGCGGCGAATACTATGTATACCATGGACTGCCCGAAGAACAAACCAGTCGGTACTAGAGGAGATCAAACCTAAGCTTTCTTTAGAAGCTCAGATGACTTCGACTTTCATACTTTGGACACATCATGCGAAGAGAGAGATCATTGGCAAGATAGAAGGTCAACGCAAAAGAGGAAGGCCAGCAATGAGATGGATCGATACAATAACAGCAGCTACGGGTACCAGTCTGTCAACAATGAGCTGCCTGACTGATGACTGAAGACAATTTAGGATAGCTATCCAAGGGTCGCCATGAGTCGACTCCGACTCGACGGCACTTAACAACAACATAGCTTAGTGATTAGAACAACAACCTGAGATCTGGGTTTGATTCCCACTGGTGCTCCTTGTGACCTTGGGCAACATCACTTGCCTCAGAAGAAAAGACCAGGCAATCTGCTTCTGGTCACACCTTGCCAAGAAAGGCCAGGGGCTGCTGGGTCACCAGGAGTCAGCATTGACTTGACAGCACTTAAAAACAAACTTGCCTGGTCAAGTTCACGATGTCACCTCACAGATAGGGGGAATTAAAATGTCCCTGTTCACCACCTAGGAGCTGATTGTAGGCATCAGGTAAGCAGATGTGCCCGTAGCCTATGAACATCTGTCTGGAAAGTGTTTTGAAGAGATCAAGTAGTTTTGGTAGCCTTCCATACAAAATTCTTACTCTTTACAAACATTATGAAGAGATAAAATGTGAGAATGACAATGTGAATTAGGATGAAAGATAGATATAGTGTGATTGGCTATTGAGGCTGCTATGTTATTTATTTCACTGAGTGTATTTGTTATATCGCCCTTCATTGCTAGGCATCAAAACGATTTACGATATACTTAGCAAAAGTGGTTGACAGACAAATTCAAGTCCACAGAAACATAAGGAAACTACAATCGATAAAGAAAGGACAGAAATAGGGGAGACAGACGGGGGCACCTGCAGTAATTCAGAACCTCATCCCCCACTGCAGGCAAAAAAGAAGTAGGTTTTTACCCCAAGTTTGAAGTTGAAATAGGAGTCTTCACCCTTTAAACCAGGGGTTCTCAACCTAGTCCTTGGTAGTCACCTAGCTGGTCGGGTTTTCAGGATAACCACAATGAATATGCATGAGAGAGATTTGCATATTGAGGGCAGATCTCTCTCATGCATATTCACTGTGTTTATCCTGAAAACCTGACTGGCTGGGTTCCAAGGACTGGGCTGAGAACCTCTGCTGTAAATGCATGCCGAAGTGAGTTCCAAAGATCAAAAGGCAGAGCATCCGGTCTTCTTAACCTAAACCTTGAAGGCAAGGGTACCAGAATAACATGTTTTGTTGTGATTCTTGTCAATGAGGAAGGCAATGGAGTGCACCAAAAATACTAATCTGTGAGTGAGAAATTCTTCAGGATTACTTTCAAAAGCTCTGCATTCTAACTAGTAAAAGCTGTTGGTGTAGCCGGGTTTAAAAAAGGTTTGGACAAGTTCCTGGAGGAAAGGTCCATAAACCATTATTAAAGGGGACCCAGGAAATACAAGCATTGTGGAACCTGTGTCTTTGGGGGCAACTGCTAGGTACTTATGACCTGGACTGGCCACTGTTGGAAACAGGATACTGGGCTTGATGGACCTTGGTCTGACCCAGTATGGCATTTCTTATGTTCTTATGTAAGACTACTCCTCTAACCAGGGCAACCTTAACCAATTAGGCAAGACTAGGCAGTCACCTAAGGTGTCCGTTTGGGGGGAGGGAGGGGGCTGAAAAGAGCAACTGCAATTTAAGCAAAACAAGAGGTCCTGACAGTCACGCCTAGAGCTATTTGCATATTCTATTAACTGCTGGAAAGTGATAATTTTCAAAGCCCATTTACCACAGTAAAAGACTTTTTGAAATTGCCCTTATATCCAATCTATGCATTGTTATAGGACTGTTGTGGGTTGATGATAATGTTTTCGTTTATTTCCAAGAATCCTGCAAGGGGGAGGTTAGGGACCTGACAGTTCATTGAAGGAGGATGCAAGACAAAGTTCACCTAGAGCACAAAATATCCTTGCAGCAGCCCTGCTTCCGACAGCTGCAAATGGGGCAGATTATATGGTTTAAGCTTCACAGGCTTCAAAACAGCAATACATAGTTAAAGTGTCACCTTAACCAGCCATGTTTGGCGGCGGAAATCTAATTACACCCAGCAGCTCTAACTAATGAAATGGAGACATGGCCAGCATACATAGAGTCCCTTCCCAATACTGCACTTGCAACACTGGAAATAAAGAACCCACAGTCTATAATTATTGATTTATGGTGATCCACCGAAAGAGAAAAGAAACAACCCTTAAGCTATAACGGTTGCAAGATTCGCACTAATGATCTCTACACCCTGATTGCCCCCCCGCCCGCCCTTTTTGACTTTCATTTACCCCATAAGACAGACTAAAGTCCCGCCTTCCAGTTCGAGTTTCACCATGCAGGTCCATCCTTAACTTTAGGAGAGAGACTGTTCATTTCAGCTGTGCCCAAAGCCCTTCCTCCGCCCTATAGCCGGGGCAGGACCCGCGGAGAGCTCCAGAGGCTGGTGGAGCCTGTCACCTTGCCAGATTCCTTTGAAAGCTCCAAGACTGGAGATTAAACTCTCCTCGAGGGGACTTTTGTCTCCGAGGAGAGCAACCTGTCCTCAAACAATGGTTTATGCTGCCAGCGCTGGTTGCAGAAAAATATACACAGTGGAAAAGCCAAAAGACTTTCATCTTTCCTTTGTGTTCTCTAACCCCAGAGATATCCAGCTGCAGGGCGTCTGGGCCAATTGCTACTTCTGCCTTTCACTTCCACTCAGTCCTCCTACCGTGCATTCCCTGACTCCTGCACCCTATTCTTTGCTACTGCTAATAACAGCCTAGTGCAGACATTTAAATCTGCTCTGCTCAGAGAAGCGACAGGGCCGAGGGGGAGCCGTCCATAAACATCGTTGAAGGTTCACCGAGCTCCGCTGCTGTTTTATTTATAGGAAGTCTCTCTTTGACAACCGATTCGGATTTGCTGTAGCCCGGTGTGACTCCTGTGTGCGCCCGCCATAAAGAGGAAGGGGAGGGGGCATCTTCTAATCCTCCTGTTTAATCCTGTCTCCTGTCAAAGCTGCCTCTCGGTTCCAGACTAGCCCAGTCCCCCTCGCTCGGCCTGCACATAAATATACCAAGTGGCGAGGCTGTAGCTCTCAGCACCCCAAGTCTCCATGACAAAATAGCACTCCTGATCTTAGGCGCTTAAAAGCAACAAGGTGCACGTCACGTTCCCCCCAAACGACTGAGCAGATTTGAAGGCAGCTAGCAGCGGTTCCCCGATTTTTGCAAAAAGGTGAAGATGCATTCAGTGGGATCATCACTGCTTTCCATTTTCCTATAGGCGTGCCACTTGCGAAACTCCCGTCCAAAATCCGTAAGATACCATTCATCGGCTCGACCCCGTCCTTCTCCGGAGCCCGTGAACGCCCTTTGCCCCGTGCAAAGGCATCAGGTGGGCCACTGACTACTGTTGCATTTGCAAAGCAATCACCAAGGATCCCGGCACTAAGTCTGGGCAAAGACATGGAGCAAAGAATCAAAGAAGTCACTTGCTTACCTGACCTAAGAAAGAAAGCGCTTCCGGACCCTTAGATAGAACCAGCAGCGGCTCAGACGCGCTCAAGCATCTTCAGCCCGAGCAGTTCCCAGGCGCACTGGGTACCGGGAATAAGCAGGAGCCTACCATTTGCAGGGCACGGAGGGGGGGAGCCGGGTCTTCGCGCTGTCTACCGCGCCAGCTTCGCGACATATCTGCGCTCAGAACGCTCCAGGGCAATGACTTGGGGGCTACAGAGGCGGCCGGGGATCGGGCTGAAGCGTTTTGCTGCTGTGTGCGCGAGGCCTTGGCCCGGGCTCCTCGTGGCCTCCCCGCGCGCCGGATGGGAGCGTTCCAGGGTGCACAGCTGGAGCCCGGTGTGTCCTCCCCGGGGGAGCTACCTGCCCTCCCCCTGCCACAAAACAGCACAGCAAAGAGGGGGGGGGGGGGGGGCTTAGCCGATCTCGCTGCTTTTTGGATTAGACATCCTATTTCCCAGATGAAGAATTGGAAAAAAAAAATCTGGACCTCCCTTTTGGATAAAAAAAGAAAAGATCCGAAGCATGCATGGGATCGTTTCTGCTTCTAGCTGAAAGTGAAATAGCCTGACAATCATTGCTGGTGGAGAAAGAGGAGGTTTCAGCTCTCAGCGGGGAAAGCCACTGAGCCCCTATGTGCTGCCTTGGCTAGAAGTGCACAGCATGCTGACAGTAAGAGACGATCTGACACTGGAGAGTTTAAAAACCCCGGTTAAATAAAAGCAAAGAGAGTGGGAGCCTGGATGACTCCCAGAAAACAGCCTCGCGGTTAAATATAGATGCACGATGACATCCCCTTTCAATGATTCACTCATATTTTCTGCTGATGCATCTTTTGGTCATTCTATTCTGAGCTGAGGAAAGGAGCATTAGTTTCTGAAGGTCAGTCAAGAAATCCATTCAGCTAGTCCAATGAAAAGGCGCTTGTATTTGCTCATTTGATTTCTGTGCATTCAAGCAAACTAACAAGGCAGCCCCTCCTCCCCGTGACAGTATGTCCTTCCAAGTGAGCGACTACCAATCAATGATATTTTTCTTGTATCCTAGTGGGGTACCGCACAGTGACCTCTCTAGATGGGAATTTTTTTTGGGGGGAGGGGGGCATCCTTGGGGAGGAAGGCCAGCAAACCAAACTGCTATTTCCACATAATATAGCCTATCTCATAGGATGCCCCCCCCACAAAAGACATTAAGAGAAAAAGTCCCAAGGTCTCTCTATACAATAAAGAAACCCCTGGCCACTTTCAGCCTTGGCCATTAAAATTCTTTGATAGAAAAAGTGTTTGAATGATGCTGTATAGAAGTAAAGTATGAAGTCTACAGAGGATGGAACACAAAAAAGAAAGCAGGCAACGAGGAACCCTTGGAAGGAACAATGCTTATTGAGGGGGTCAGCCCTACACATGTTTCGGCCACACTGGCCTTCTTCAGGGGACTGTGACCACTAGTAAACATAAAAGCACATAAAAACATGTGATAAATAAATGAATAAATGAGCACTGATGACTTCTGAGTGTACAGAATTAAATGTTATAAAATTGTACATATAAATAATTAAAAAGAACAAAATCAATGTCAATAGAAAATAAGAAATAAAAACATCATCTAATAGATAATCGTTAAAAATAATAAAAAGCATAATAATCAAACATAAAGAGCATGCTGCATGCAACAGGAAAGGATAAAAGTTAAAGGTAAAAATTTAAAAAAAATATATATATACATACATATATATTGTCATGAGGCTGGTACTAATAAAGATGCAAAGTTAAAAAGAAACCCTGTTTCTCACAGAGATCTAGATGTGCAATTACCTCAAAGCACAGTTAGAGGGGGCAGGAGTGATCATACAGAAGCTAATGAGGCTAGGAGATCTAACCAGTTGCACTTGGGAATCAGCCCGGGAGATTCAAAGAGAAGATCCCTTTATAAGCAGAAGTTTAATTCTAGCAAAGCAGAGTGGGAGAGAAAAAGCCAAGCAGTAAGGAGCATGGCTGCAGAAAGGGAAGCAGCAGAACAAGGAGCAGAAGGACTTGGAGAAGGAACAAGGAGCACGGCTAAGGAAAGAAGGAGAGACCTGAAGGAAGGAATCCTCCTTCAGCAAGCCCAAGGGAACGGAATTCACAGAGGTGGAGTTCAGAGGGGCCAAGCTACCAAAGCAGCTGTTCAGAGGGAGTCTGCTGGGGAAGGCAGTCAGGCTGGAGAGTGTGCCACTCCCTGCTCAAGCAACGTTCCTGAGTCCAAAGCTGTGAGACGTATCCAGAGAATCAGAGAACCAGGTTTGGAGGAAGACCTGCAGTCACTGGAACCTGCTGGACAAGTTTTACCAGGTACTAGAGGAAAAGGAATTTCTAGCAAAGCTACTTTACCACTGAAGCATAGAGCTGAATCCATACCAGGTTTTGCTAAGCTGCCAGGAAGCACAGCACTGCCCAGAAGCTACCGGCAGAAAAACTGTTGCAAAAGAGACGTTCTTGAGAGAGAAGGCTCCAGGGAGTCCAGCTACAGAAACCCAAGGTATGAAAGCTTTATTCCTGCTAAAGAATGCTTAACTCCTAGAAGCACTGCTAAAGCAAATACTCACTTTGTAAGAAGAAGAAAGAAACCAGAGTGGTTTCAAGAATTACCAAGAGAACTTAAAACCCAGTCTTATTGGAGGCAGGTCAGTGGAGACAGTCCATGTAAAGTTGTAACAGCCAGGGACAGTATTTACTCCACGGGGGAAAGTAGTGAGGCAGAATCTATGGACGTAGAAGAGATAAATGCTATTCCCATGCCTCAGGAAGAAGATATGGATTGTGGGTTGTGTATTGCTACTGGCCTAGAGTCTATTGCCACCGTGTAAATAAGAAGAAAACTTGTTTAATTGTTTTGTTTGGAATGAACTGAATTCCTCCATTTTCCTTGGCACTAATTGTGAAGCTACTAACAGTTAGCCCACCTGCTTATTACTGGAACCTTTTCAAACAAAGGACATTCTTTGATTTCCACTGTCTTAATTGAACCCTTGCACAGAGGGGAAATAAAAGCCTTGTTTCCCTACACTCTTGGCTGAATTATGTGCACACAAGGAGCTGAAAATAGATAAGACCAAACTCCATTTTTGGCCTTACATTACACCATGCTCCTTGAAAATAAATATATCGTGGAGCATGCCCTTACTGCCCTTGGCCACTAGGGGCTGCCACCATGAATATATATATAGTTATATATAGATATATATATATATAGATAGTTACCCTTGTTGACCAAGTTTTCTGCCCTGTTATCTGTAACTCATACGTATTTCAAATGTACTGAGATTGTTCTGTTCTATGTAAACCGCGCTGATGATAAATAGCGCGGTATATAAGAGACTTTAAATAAATAAATAAATAAAATAAATATATATATATATATATATATATATATAACATAGTGACAGTGATAAACAATGATACAGTACCTTACCAACAGATGAGTTGAAATGGACATATACTCAATGGTACTTGAGAGTGCAGAATAAAACACTAAAGACAGAACATAATGAAAACTGTTAAAAGGAGCCTTGAAAGGCAGTATAAGAAAAATGGGAACAGAATCATTTGGAAAGGAGGAGGGAACTAAAATTGTAAATCCATTGGCAAAAAGGAGGACAATCCAAGATTTGTAAAGGTGATATAAACCACTGTTGCTAGGAAGGCAGTGGCGTGGCCATGAAAGAGGCACCAAACTTATTGCAAAAAATAAATACAATAAAACATGGGTGTTAAAATAGAATTAAATGAAAACCTTAGGATAATCATAGAGGAAGCATAGGGCACACATGAAAACTTAATTATTTATTTAGACAGATTTGTATACCACCTTATCCTTCAATCAAAGTGGTCACATCACATCACAATTGGAGGGTTACATTTAACATGAGGGTACTTAACAACATTTAGACAGTACAATTGGAGGGTTACATTCAACATGAGGGTAATTAAAACATTGTACAATGAACTTGTATGTCTAGTTAGGATGACTGGGTGTCGAGTTGGAGGAGGTAGTTTTATTACTGTTTAGGTGGGGATTGTTGTCTGTCTGCTCATAGGTTTCTGTAAAGAGCAGGGTTTTAAGGGCCTTGCGGAAGTCTATGATGTCATTTAATGCCCTCAGGCTCGTTGGGAGGGAGTTCCATAGTGTGGACACCAGTAGTGATGGAGCTCTTCTTGAAGTGGTTTGATTAGTCTAGTGGTATCCTGCAGGTGTGCCGATCATGTTGGTCCCTTCTTGGTCTATTGCTGATATCCCTTGTTATGATGTCTTGGAGTACGTCTGCTGAGAGATGGTGGATGATTTTAAAGATGATCATGATTGTTTTAAATTTTGCTCTTGCCACCATTGGGAGCCAGTGCAGTTGCTGTAAGAAGGGGATGATGTGCTCAGCTCTTGGAGTGTCTGTAATGATGCGTGCTGCAGTGTTTTGCACCATCTGGACTGGGTGTAAGGTCTGCTGAGGGAGGCCTTGATATAGTGAGCAGACTCCTCGTTGCCTGCTTTCTTTTTTGTGTGCTGATTTTCTGCAGGTGGGGTGCTTATTTTGTGTCTACAGAGGATGGGACAGAATCTCCTATACCTCCATTTCTGCAACACCCCTACAAATCACCATACAAAAAGAATGTTTTGAAACTGTGGTGTGACCTCAGTAACTAATATTTAAAAAGTCCCAGCAGAGGAATCTACAATGAAACAAAATAAATCACAATTCCCAGTATTTTTTTTATCAGACTAAGAGCACCAACGATCATCCCATGTAGACATGACCACTCCCATATAGTCCAGTACTATGCCAAGCCGTAGCAGTAAATCTGAGAGACTGAGATCATATTACACATACCCTGGCTTAGAACTGAGGCAGCTTTTTCTATATTCATATATTGATTTGATGTTTATTCCTCTTAATAAAGTAAAATGGATTGACTCAGGGCAGTTTCTCCAAATGGGTTACTTTTGCGCATATCATGACAGTCGTGAGCCTCACTTCTAAACCAGGGTATGTGGAATATGATCTCAGTCTCTCAAATTTACTGCTAATGCGCGGCGTAGTACTTGCATCGTACCAAAGAGCGCCTCCTGCTGGAGTTCATAAGATGTAACATGTATGGGGAGTGTGTCAAGATGTGCTTGGAAATTCTTCTTTATCAAGCCTGCAGCTCCCAGTACGATGGGAAATATTTCTGTATTTTCTGTATGGGAGCGGTCATGCCTATATGGGATGATTGTTGGTGCTCTTAGTCTGACGAAAAATGTCTATTTTTTTAAGACATTTCAACACAGGGGATTATGATTTATTTCATGACCTCAGTAACAGCAACACAACATCAGTCCACTGGCAGACACTTTGTGAAGTTAAAAAAAACCCCTGCAAAAAGAATACTCAGAAGTCAGATTGCCAACCTACTGTACTATAACAGCACCAACTCCCAGGACTCAAACAGCTACAACCCTACCTAAGAAACGGCAACACTACAAATATTAGGATGAGCCATATGCTACAGAACAAGCCAGACTGCTATGTGTCCCTATGCACAAATTACACATTAGTAGAGTCCAGATGTGCACACAAAACCTGAAATGGAAATCCTGAGCAACTAGCCTCTACATGCAGTCCAACCCTATAGAAAAAAAATGCTCAAATTTACACTGCTTCCGAAGAACATGTAAATTTGTGTGTGAGCTCTTATTTTCTAAAATACACATGTACACCCGAACATCATCTCTGCTCTGCCCAGACTATACCCCTGGGAACACCTACACATATGTAGATCATGTAAAAGGAGGCACATACATTTTATGCTCATGTGCAGTCATGCGTTATTAGAAAAGCCTTTTTCTGTGTGCAAAACAGTTTACGCATGGAAAACGTTTTAGAAACTCATCCATTGGGGGTATTTTTATAAGGTGCTGCCTATTTTTAGGTGCTAACAAGGTACATCAATGCCAGTATTTATGTGCATAAGTGGGCGCATGTGCATGGAAAGAACCGCTTATAAAATACCAGTGTAAAAGCGTGTACGTTGATTGCACGGTGCATAGTTTCACTGTGGGCATGCATAGGGCTGGAGTTTGGATAGAACATGAGCAGAGCAAGTGAGCGCACACCTTGATTATAAAATGAAATAATTCGCATGCGTACTTGCAAAATGTAGATGCGTAGGTGACTGCATTTTAAGTTAAGGCATGCTCTCTGCACCTTACGCTAGCATTTTATAAAGACAACTAGGCGCCTACTTGTCTTTATAAACTAGACTTCATTTAGGAATATTAAAATGTGCTTTAGCTGGGCTTCCATCTCCGTTACAGCAGCAAGGCAGAGGGTGATGTAATAAAATGGCTGAAGAGTTTGCAGCATTGTAAAAAATCAAAATGACTAAGGACTTTCTTCGCAACAGCTGGTGTCTCTGCCAGAAGCCTAACAGGGATTTTTTTTGTCAGCTCTCACGCTATGTTAACTGGATTCTACTTGGGTCTTCTTTAATTTGCAGGACAGCAGTAAAGGTGGCAAATCGCCCACTGAGATGCTGATGGGTTTGTAGCCTAGATGCCTCACCAAGCCCTCATACGGTACATGTTAGTGATTGAAGTTAAAATGAGGGATATGAAGAAAGTAAACGGACGTCTTAGGAGTCCTTTATGCAGTTAACACGCATTTGAGCACTCCTTAACTACTTCCACAGGCTTGTGGTAATTGTAGCCACACAAGCAGGACAATTACAACAAGCTGAAATACGCATTAAAGGGGTTATTTTAGCAACCCTATTCGTGCTTTGGACGTATGAAAAAGGACATGGAGACATTCCCAGAGCCGTTTTAGAAGCTGGCTCTGTGGATGTGCCTGGGGCAAGGACATCCAAGTCTGAATGAGGGTGTGGACTAGACATGTCCACACGGATACAGAACACTGCTGCACGACTTATTACACACTCCGCTCTTCGTGATCACATTACTCCTTTGCTCTTCAATCTTCACTGGTTGCCTGTTTCTCTTCGTTCACAATTTAAGTTACTGACCCTTCTTCACAAGGTTTATCACACTAGTACTCTGTCTTACTTGTCTGACCTTTTATCTTTTCATTCCCCTCGGTACACTCCCCGCTCGTTCCACCTCAATCGTCTTGCTCTTCCCTCCCCTTCCCACGCTCACCTTCAATCCACACGCCTCTCTGCATTTTACTTCGCTGGCCCCGCGCACTGGAATTCCCTCCCTCCTTCCCTTCGTCTGGAATCACAGTTTACTGTTTTTAAACAAAATCTCAAAACCCACCTATTCTCCATAGCCTTCAATGTCCCCTCCCCATTTGTATGAGTCCTTTTCTATTGTATCTTTTTGCCTTTTGTATCTTGTCCTGTGTTCCCCTGCTTTCACTCTTCTGTCCTTTATACAAATATGTATCTTTCCTTTCTTTTTCTGGCCTTGGCCACAGTTTTTATGTATTGTTTTTACGTACCATGTTTTTTATTTGCTTTTATGACCCTTTATGTATTTTATTATTGTACACCGCCTTGATTGTTTTGAAAGGCGGTTTTTATCAAATAAATAAACCTTAAACCTTAAACCTTATATTCCCAGAACTTGTATGTCCTTGCCCGATTTCAGAAATGCCCTGGAAGTCCCAAGCCACTTCCAAGCTTACACCTGCTCAAGGTACAAATAAGCATCAAAAAAGTGCTCATTTTGTCAGACTTTTGGAGGCTGTGGAGAAGGAGGTCCGCTCGTGTCCCCTATATTTTCCACGCCGTTAACAAACATTGACGGGGAATGAGGGTTTGTGTTTTCATTTTGGTATGCTGTTGGATATACGCTCATTCTAACCTGCATTAGATAGATGTCCCCGCCACATGCTTTTCTAAGGGGGACGTTCATGTGGCCGCTGGTGCAAATGTCCATGTCGAGGACATCTATGTCAGTATAATCAGGCAGAGACATAGATGTCTCTGGCATTTCTTGGCACTGCCCTGGGCATCCCCGATTTGATTTGGATGTCCTTTCTAAAATGCCACTTCATCTGTGCGTTGTTCAACGGTGCAGAGTCTGGGCGGGATGAGGGTGGAAGGTGGGCATTGATTGCACATTGCAATTAATACAGTTGTCAATAGTCCGAGCTAAATGCCATTGCTGCAGTTACTATGGGTGCACCTAATGCTACCTCAATAGGCAGCGCTAGGTGTGCCCGCAATAAATACCAAGGGCCGAAATCCATGCTAAGGTCCTGCACCGGCTTGCCACACCCTCAGCACCTCTGTAGTAGCATGGCACCTAATGTATTGATTTTTGACTAAAACACATTAGGGGCAAAAAAATACTGCACTTTAGTAAAAGGCCCATAATGTCCTACTGGACAATAGGATTTATTATTAGAAGGGAGACAGGGAAAAAATGTTCACATTCTTGGCCAAAGAGAGAGTGGGTTTTCGGGTCCTAATGAAGACTAAGATTGCAGTCCTCAGTTCAAACAAGGTGAAGATAAAATATCAAAATCCTTAATTTCTAATGTAAAAAATATTAATCTGACTTTCAGAAAAATGCCAATAAGCTTACAGTCTAGGCAGTGGATGGGGAGGGCCACTGGGGCCATGGTCCCACCAATATTTTGCACAACACAGAGCTTGGGGTGGGGGTTGGAGATTAGTTCGAATGGACCTCCATCAAAAAAGATGTTCT
The DNA here is from genome assembly GCA_033557465.1 of Ichthyophis bannanicus. Taxonomy (NCBI): domain Eukaryota; kingdom Metazoa; phylum Chordata; class Amphibia; order Gymnophiona; family Ichthyophiidae; genus Ichthyophis; species Ichthyophis bannanicus. Next base: position 38,742,996 of record CM066039.1, read on the forward strand.
CCTGACTCTGGTTTACAGAGTGGACCTTCCTTCAATACATACTGCTCTGAAAGCAGCGTCAGCCCAGAGATCAGAAGAGATTGGTCTAGGCACTGTTCCTAGACCATATCTCTGCGGTCCTGTGGCTCCATTATCTGCCAGCCTGCTGCATCTGCGCAACAGAGTCTGGCCTCCCTGCCACACCCGAGGTTCCTGCTCTGAATGTTCATGTGTTTTGCTCCACATATATGTATGCAGACAGGCTTACACACAAACAGATGGACAAAGCCTCAGCAACAGAGCTCTCAATGTCAAACGTGCCACAATAATAGAAAGATAATTGAAAGGAAACCAAAAAACATTAACCCCTTCCCCGAAACAAGAAATGCAGCATGCACCCCCTACAGCAAAGTTCTTGTTTAATTGTGGATCATAATCATTTAATCCTTGCAAGTCCTAAATATGTGCTCACAATAAACTTTATTGCACAATAATTCCAAAATTCAAAAACATATACTTCCCTGAGATCTCTTAAAGACTCGGATTGAAGACAGCCATTGTTTCTGTAAGAGCCTTCATTGGGGAACTCATAGCAAAATCACTTCACCACAATTGCATATATAACCCAGGGTCTCAGTAGATACAGGGGGCTCTACCACCTTGATTACATGGACTCTTTGTCAGTGGTGATTTTCAGCCGGTCACACCAGGTCACTGACCCAGAACCTTTAGAAACATGCTTCCTTTTCTCCATTGCAACTGGGGTGGAAAATGGAAAGTCCCTTACTCCATTGTCCTAACTTGATATCTTATTTTTTTTTAAGAAACTCACCACTGCTCTTAGTTCAGATTTACAAGTCTGTGTATGCAACAGGGATAAACTCAGAGCTATCCATCTTGTCTTGGAAAAAAATGGAGCCACTAGGCAAAGCTTCAGAAAGTGAGTTGACATCAATGCTGAAATACTCCGGGTTACACCTGTACGTTTATCAAAATGAACCCCCCTGAATGCTACCTCATTACTCACTGCAGCAAGCTTTCAGTCCCCTCTTTCTTGTAGATATTCAGCTGAACTAAAAGCATTTTTTGTCCTTTCCTATTGCACTTACACGGACTCCTTCCCTTGATCTGCCAGCCTGCGTACTGTTAGCCCCTCCTAAAGTGAGCTAAATATAGCAGCAGAATCAGCAGCAGTGAAAGAGAATTCTTGCATGGGCAAAAAAAGCCATGTTGAAAAACTGAACTGTTCCCAGAGCTGATGCTGAACACTGTCTCCAAGCATGAAATGCAGAGATGGCAATTAAACTCTGCAGAGATCGTGGGCCTTCTGTACCCATGAATCAGATATATCAGGATATGTGGTTCTGGTGTTTCAGGCTGTGATCGAGGAGATCTCCTCCTGATCTCCGTTTCCTTCCCTGCTTTATCCCTGCCTATACCTTCTGTGTTTGTCTTGACTAGATCGTAAGCTCTGATGAGCAGGGACTGTCTCTTACTTCTCTGTGCAGCGCTGCGTATGACTTGTAGCACTATACAAATGTTCAGTAGTAATAGAACATAAGATATGCCGTACTGGGTCAGACCAAGGTCCATCAAGCCCAGTATCCTGTTTCCAACAGTGGCCAATCTAAGTCACAAGTACCTACCGGGAGCAGTTTCCCCAAAAGACACAGGTTCCACAATGCTTGTATTGGGTCAAGCATTGATATCCTGGGTCCCTTTTAATAATGGTTTATGGACCTTTCCTCCAGGAACTTGTCCAAACCTTTTTTAAACCCAGCTACACTAACAGCCTTTACTACATCCTCCGGTAACAAATTCCAGAGTTTGATTACACGTTGAGTGAAAAAATATTTTCTTTTATTAGTCTTAAATAGTTTACCCTGTAGCTTCATTGCATGTCCCCTAGTCTTTCTATATTCTGATAAAGTAAACAATCGATCTACGTTTACCCGTTCCACTCCATTCATTAATTTATAGACCTCTATCTTATCTCCCCTCAGCCGTCTCTTTTCCAGGTTAAAGAGCCCTAACCTTTTTAGCCTTTCTTCATAGGGGTATCCTTCCATCCCCTTTACCATTTTGGTAGCTCTTCTCTGAACCTTTTCTAATAACGCTTTTAAGATACAGCGACCAGAATTGCACACAATATTCAAGGTGCAGTTGCATCATGGAATGATACAGAGGCATTATAACTTATTTATTTATTTACATTCTCTTATATACTGCATCAGTGCGGTTTACATTGAACAAGCTGAAATTACATTGAACAGGGCATTATAAACTTGGAGATAACTATTTTACAGGGAACATGGGCTATGGAGGGTTAAGTGGCTTGCCCAAGACCACAAGGAGCACCTGTGGAACTAGAAACTCCAGTCCTTCCGGCCCAAGGTTGCTGTCCTCTAGTGGGATTTGAACCCCCGACCTTCCAACCTGAAGTACCTTGTCCCAACCACTAGGCCACTCCTCCACTCCAATATCCTTTGTTTTATTTTCCATTCCTTTCCTTATGATATCTAGCATTCTATTTGCTCTCTTGGCCAGGGGCAGCCCAAGGGGGATGCGGGGCCATGTGCGGTGACTCGGTGCGGGGCCTCATTTGCATAAATATTTGCATAATGTTACCATACACTAACTTTTAGTAAACATGCCTCTTAATGAGTATATGGATAAAGAAAGACTAAAAGATTTCTACATTACTATAATCCAGTACCAACCGCCAGGCACATTAGGAACTACTACAAACACTACCCATTTAGAACCCATAGCAAACCCGCCGTATCCTAACAGCACTACCAGAACTCACAAAGCACCATACCCTACCCATCAAAAGGCAACACTGCAAATATTAAACCAATACATTTCAAAGAACAACAATACATGACCTACTGGGGAACGAGAACAAGTGGCAATGTCAAATAGGAATTATATAAACAGAATACCTCAGCTCAGTTACACATACAGAACATAGACCATCACCAAACAAGGAATCACAATTTAGAAACAGGAAGACAATAATTAAACTGAGAACCCCAAAAGCCAAACTTGGAATGTGCAACACTGTAGAAATAAAACCAGAAATTAATTTCCTCTTGTACTAAACAAAGCGCAGACGTTAATGATGCACATTTCCAAGAGCTGACATATTCCAGTTAAAAAATTCAAAATAAAGAGATATTTTTCTACCTTTTGTGCATTTTTTTTCAGTGGCAATTGCTCCAGCCACTTCTGGTTTCTTTGTGTCTTCTGCTAACTCTCCATCGCCTGCTGTCCATTTTGTCCTTTCTTCTCTCTTCTAGTTTTTTTCCATTCTCTCTCTACATCTGCTTTAACATACTAATCTTTCTCCTTTTGCTCTTTCCTCATTCCTATTTCATCCACTCAAATTTTACCCCTCCATCCTCACTCTCCCAATATCCAGCCAATTCTAGATTTGTCCCTCCCACACAAAATATTGTAGATTTGTCCCTCCCACACAATATTTTTCCCTCTCCATTTCACTATCCCAGCTCCATCCCATTCTAATCCTCCCCCAACATCAGCTCCCTTCTAGTTCCAGCCCCACCCAGCATCCGCTCCCTTCTAGTCCCTGCATCAGCCCATTTCCAATCCTATCCTAGCCCCACCATCAGCCCATTTCCAGTCCTAGCTCCCCCATCCATTTCCAGTCCTATCCGAGTCCCTCCATCAGCTCATTTCCAATCCCAGCCCCCCCATCAGCTCATTTCTAGTCCTTTCCTAGCCCCACCATCAGCCCATGTCAAATCCTAGCTCCCCTCCACTCAGCCCATTTCCAATCCAAGCCCCCATGAGCCTATTTCCAGTTCTAGCCCCTCCATGAGTCCATTTCAATTCAAGCCCCCACCACAGCCCATTTCCAATCTTAGCACCCCCAACAGCCCATTTCCAGTCCTATCTTAGCCCCGCCAGCAGCCCATTTCCTGTCCTAGCCCCCCCCCCACTCAGCCCATTTCCAGCCCTAACTCCCTCCCCTCACAGCCCATTTCCATTCCAAGCTCCCCTCCCCATCAGCTATTTGCAGTTCAAGCCCCCTTCCACTCAGCCCATTTCCATTCCAAGCCCCTGTCCCCATCAGCTATTTGCAGTTCAAGCCCCCCTTCCACTCAGCCCATTTCCAGTCCTAGCAACCCCCCAGCCCATTCCCAGTCCTAGCCCCCCCCCCCCCCATAGCCCATTACCAAACTATGGATTGTCATTGTTGGGACCTCTTGAATCTAGTTGGGCTTTCTGGATCCCCAAAGTGACTACTGAAGGCCTTCTCCGCATAAGACATGAATCCCCAAGCCTGTTTGACTGACCTCAGAGTCAGTCCAGTTTTCAGGATATCCACAGTGAATATGCATGATATAGATTTTCCTATATTTGAAACAGGATATGCAGATTTATATCAGCCATATTCATTGTAGATATCCTGAAAATCCATCTTATTGTGACGTCACTAGGACAGGTTTGGGAAGTCCTGCTCTGCGGACAACTGAACATTTTTGCATTATGGAAGATTCCTGGTTACAAAATATAGATGTGAGATCAACCAGTATGTTTTACAAATGTGGCTTCGTCCTATTTACCTTACAGCCAACATGCTTTCAGGACATTCACGATGAACGCAGATGCTGTTTGCATATATTTGGTGACTCATTTTATGCCAATTTATTTCATGCATATTTATTGTGAATATCCTGAAAACCTGACTGCAGGACTGACAGAATAGATATGGCAAACGCCGCCCTAGAACAGTGGTTACCAAATTTATCCCCTCCAACCACGAGCCAGTTGGGTTTTCAGGATATACACAATGAGATGATTTGATAAGAGGACACCTATGTCTCAGTAGGAGTAATATGCCCATTTTAATCCTAATTTATAAAACTTATACAAGTAGAGTAGTTGATTTCCTTAGATGCTCAGTAGCCTTATAATCAGACTCGGGTGGATATGCAAAATATAACATAAAATGGGAGGTGAAGAGGTAGGTGATGAAAAGAACTGGTGGTCTGTCTGAAAATTTCCCATTAGAGACCCGCTGGCGATGCTTTTATCCTCTTTTATAAAAATCGGTGTGTTTTGGAAGTAAATAAGATATAGAAGGAATGTAGTTAAAATGTTTTATAATACAGGGAACTTTGTTTATTTATTACATACTGATCTATCAAAGAGTGTCCCGAGGCTAATTGGGTAATTTAGAAAAACAACATAGGTACCTTTGTACCTTTATAAAATAGACTCCCAGAACCAGCTCTGTCAGTGTGCAAATGCTGACACACACATTTACATCTGTCCTGAAATCTGTGCATGCCCCTGCACTTTTTATAAAATTTGTGGGTATATTGTGACTCTACCTCTGCTCTTCCCAAACTATGCCCCTTGAAATGTCTATATGCAGCACATATATTAGTGCATACAATCTTATCAGCATGCCTTCATAAATGCACAGAAACAGCTGTACCATTATATAAAAAAACTTTTTCCATGTGTAAAAACAGCTTTATGCTTTGTAAAATCTTTATCATAGTATGCCCCATTAAATAAATTGGATCCTTGATGCAAAAAATAATGTCAAACCATGGCTCCATAGTGGATTGTACAAGCTACTTCAGTGATCATTGGCTTTTTAGGCTACATAGGTGATATGTTTTTGATTAATATCTAAAAGTTTGTCAAAGTTTTTAGTGGACTGATGACTGCTTGGCATTGAGAAATCTATGTGCCTTTTAAGCTTGCATATGAAGATCCACTTCTAGAGCTTTATTGGAAATGAATTAGCATTTAGAAATAAAAGGGGGTTTTAAAATTAGATATTTAAAATCCATTGAATGACTTTATAAAATAGGCATAAAATAGACTCTATTTTTTTTTTTAAAATGCACCACTGTTAGGAAATTATCCCCCACAAGAGATGTACCGTAAAAACTCTGGCCTCTGGGTCAAATGGATTTGTAAATGTCGAGAGACTAGCCATGCCCAACAGATGTGGAGGATCTGTCATGCAGAGCAATTCCTGGGATGCCATATATGAAGGTACAAGTTGGCTAGAGAGAGTCATCCTGAAGCAATAGGCGTCACACTGTATAATTAGCCTTTTATTTAACTTGCAATTTTTTCTCCTTTTCACTTAGAAGCACACTCTAATGTGTGCATCCAGGCCCCTGTGTGTCCGATCGGAATCAGGATGCACAGAAGCAGACCTGATGCTGATCCCGCGGGGGCTAGACATGCCCTGCGGGATCAGAATTAGGTCTAGGGCCTGTATGTGCAGGCCGGGACCTGATTCAGATCGGCCCTGCATGTACAGACTTGGAACGCCAAACATCTGCTCTTGAAACTCATGTGGACACCATTAAACAAAATGAATCAGAAATTAAAAAACTGTGCAAAGACCTTGAAGAACTCTTCAAAAGGAATCAGCATAATAATATTCGTATTTTAGGCATACCTAAAGGGGCTGAAGGTTCTGATAGGCTTCGCTTCATACCACCCTTCCTCACCAAACGTCTGGACCTTTCTTTCCAACCTGCTTTGGAAATTGGAAGAGGTCATTGAATGCCATCCAGACCCCTCTCAAATAGCAAATATCCAAGACCTGTAATCATCAAACTGCTGCGCTATCAACAAGTCTTGCAAATTCTGGCAACTGCCAAGCCAAAAAGCAACTTCTTTATGAAGGTAAGAAAATATTTTGTCCCAGATCTTGCCAAAATCATTGCGTTTAAGAGCAAATCTTTTCTTAAAATGAGACAAGACCTAAAAAATATAGGAGAGAGATTTGGCCTACTTTACCCAGCCAGAATGATTATCACATGTTTATGTGATTTTATATACCGTCCCATCAGTAAATCAAGGTGGTTTACATAGAACAATTAACTATTGCAAATAACAAGTAACCATTTACAGACAGGTGAATCTCTGATCCCATGTAACATTTACAGAACAGGATAACTATTTACAGTGTACCTATTATTTACAGTACAGGTTACATTTGTAATAACAGAATTTTAGGGAACTTGGGTATGTATAATGGTGGTAAATACGTTGTTGATAGCTTGGTATTTATATGGGTTAGGTGTACTCAAGCTAGTAGGGTGGTTGAACCGCTACCTATACTGATCCTGACCAACTTCAGGATTTCATAGACAAGTACAAGGTGCAGTGACTCTATGACTATATCCTTATCTCTACACTACTTAATTCAGTATTAATTTCAATACTGCTTCTACGGATTTACCTCACCAATCGTAAATAAGCATAGATCCGGTTGGTGACGTCAATGTTTGTTCTTGTGGACCTTGTGTGCTGCTGTGTCTCCTATGATCTCTCATGGATTCCTTGCTATATGGTTTTGTCCACCGGATTTACACTGTATGGGGTATGTTTACTAATCGGCAGAAGCTGCTACTGCTGATTAGTAAACATACCTTAATGCTTTTCTTTTGACTCTTCAAGTTTGTCGGCACACTATGCTGTGACTGTTTGTTTGCTGGAGCCCTTTAGGGCTCTCTACTATAGTTGATTACATGCACTCTATGTTCCTAAGGCTATCTCATTGATCTTTTTTTGCTCAGAATTTTATTACTTTATGCTGAACTCAAGCACTTCATTTAATTTGTCAATTTCTACACTTCACTAAGCATTTATTGTCACATATGTATCTCAATAGATACTTTCTATATGAGTCAACCATGCTCTCCTTATGTTTGTTAACATTTCTGCTGTTTGACATGTTCTAATTGACCGTGGATCTTATTTTACTTTGATTATATTAAATATCCATTCTTTAACTTAATCTTTCTTCATCTTTTTAGGCCCCTGTTGCTATCTGATTTCGTTACATATATTGTTTAATGATTGGAATTCTTTCTTAGCTTGCTCTCCCTGTTCTGACTCATAGAGGGCGCTGTGCTCCCCTACTGGAGATTATACTGTTTTTACTGTAGGTTCCCTTCTCCTACTTACAATTCGCTTTTTCTCTTATAGTGAAACAGTGCATTGCTATTATTGTGGAGATTACTTTGAATTATTAACTCAGTATCCCATTTATTCTGATTTATTCTGATATCATTTAAACTGTTATCTCTGAACATTAATGGGATTAATCACGCTATCAAATACAAAAAAATATTAACTTATCTTAAGAAAGAAAAATCCGACATTGCCTTTATACAAGAAACTCATTTACCACATACAGAATGCCTTAAATTTATAGATAAGTTTTATACTCGCCATTGTTTTTCACCTGCGTTTAATAAAATAGCAGGTATTTTAATCCTCTTCCACAATACTATTCACTTTTTCAAATGGAAAGACAACTTTCAGATATTCATGGAAAATGGCTTATACTTGCTGACCATCTTCTTAATATGAAAATAATGCTATTAAAGCTTTATGCACCCAATGAAGATGACCCAACTTTCTTTCAAACTCTATCTCAAAATCTTCTTGAATTTTGGGACTACAAAAAAATCATTGTAGGTGACTTTAATCTACCTCTAGATTACACTTTAGACAGAAATTCTACCTGTCAACCTTCCAAAACCAGTTCATGGAAAACGTTGCATAATATGATCTCAGATTTTGATTTCATTGGCCCATGAAGATTACATCATTCTCTAGATCAGCAGTTCTCAACCTGTGGGTCACGACCCCCACGTGGGTCGCCACAGGATTTAGCGGGGGTCGCCTCACTCCACCATTAAAAAAAAAAAAAAAAAAGCGCACAAGTTGCTGCTGCTGCCTAGTCCGCTTCTTGGGAGCGGCAAACTCACCATTTCCCTTCTAATGCAGCCGCAGCTCCCTGTCTCTTAGGGAACCGCAGCTGTGCCTGCAAAACCATTGTGGCGCCTTCCTGTCTCTCGACGGGTTCCGTGCAGCATTGTCCCGTCTCCAAAGGAAGTTGTTTACCACTTCCTTTGGAGGTGGGACAATGCTGCCGGGCGCCCGTTTAGAGACAGGACGGCTCCGCAACGGTTTTACAGGGGGCAGGGAACCTGCAACGGGGCTGACATGGGGGAGGGGGGCTAACATGGACAGGGGGGGGCTGACAGGGAGGGAGGGAGGGGGGCAGACCTGGACGGAGGGGGCTGATATGGATGGATGGAGGGAGGGAGGGAGGGAGGGAGGGAGGGGGCTGACATGGAGAGAGGGGGGCTGACATGGATGGAGGGAGGGGAGGGCTGACATGGAGGGAGGGAGGGAGGGAGGGGGGCTGACATGGATGGAGGGAGGGAGGGGGGCCTGACATGGACAAAGGGGAGCTGACATGGAGGGAGGGAGGGCTGACACAGACAGAGGGGGAACTGTCATGGAGGGATGGATGGAGGGAGGGGGACTGACATAGACAGTGGGGCTGACATGGAAGGAGGGAGGGGGCTGACATGGATGGATGGAGGGAGGGGGGCTGACATGGACAGAGGGGGGCTGACATGGAGGGAGGGAGTGGGGGTTGACATGGAGAGGGGGGCTGACATGGAGAGGGGGGCTGACATGGATGGATGGAGGGAGGGGGCTGACATGGATGGATGGAGAGAGGGAGGGAAGGGGACTGACATAGACAGAGGGGGGCTGACATGGAGGGAGGGAGGGCTGATATGGACAGAGGGGGGACTGATGGAGGGATAGATGGAGGGAGGGAGGGGGGCTGACATGGACAGGGGGGCTGACATGGTGGGAGGGAGGGAGGGGGGCTGACATGGATGGATGGAGGGAGGGAGGGGGCTGACATGGACAGGGGGGCTGACATGGACAGAGGGGGGCTGACATGGAGGGAGGGAGTGGGGGTTGACATGGAGAGGGGGGCTGACATGGACAGAGGGGGGCTGACATGGAGGGAGGGAGTGGGGGTTGACATGGAGAGGGGGGCTGACATGGAGAGGGGGGCTGACATGGATGGAGGGAGGGGAGGGCTGACATGGAGGGAGGGAGGGGGGCTGACATGGATGGATGGAGAGAGGGAGGGAAGGGGACTGACATAGACAGAGGGGGGCTGACATGGAGGGAGGGAGGGCTGATATGGACAGAGAGGGGACTGACATGGAGGGATAGATGGAGGGAGGGAGGGAGCTGACATGGACAGGGGGGCTGACATGGTGGGAGGGAGGGATGGGGGCTGACATGGATGGATGGAGGGAGGGAGGGGGGCTGACATGGACAGGGGGGCTGACATGGAGGGAGGGAGGGGGGCTGACATGGATAAAGGGAAGAGACGGGCGACATACTGGACAGATGGGGGATAAGTGCTGGACAGAGGGGAGAGACAGTGCGGGTTAGGATTATAATGGGCAGATGGGGAGGTTTGGGACTGGTAATGTGCTGATAGGGGGGTAGGACTGGTAATGGACTGATGGGGGGCTAGCATTGGAAATGAGCTGATCGGGGAGGTTAGGACTGGAAATGGGCTGATTAGAAGAGGCTAGGACTGGTAATGGGCTGATGGGGGGGGGGGGGGGTAAGACTGGTAATTGGCTGATTAGGGGAGCCTAGTACTGGTAATGGGGTTGAGGAGGGACTAGCACTGGAAATGAACTGATTAGGGGAGGCTAGGACTTTTATTGGGCTGATTAGGGGAGGCTAACACTGGTAATGGGGTTGAGGGGGTACTAGCACTGGAAGCGAGCTGATTGGGGGGCTTCGACTGGGAATGGGCTGCTTGTGGGGAGGGGAGGATACAGCTGCTGGCCCTGGAAGAAAACTGGGGGCTAAGGCTACAAATGGGCTAATACGAGGGGATGGGAGAATTGAACTGGAAGGGAGTGGATCTGAGAGGGGCTGCCATGATATTTGTTCTAGAAGGGACTGGTCAGTGGGGAAGGAGGGGGACTGGAAGGGAATGGACACCAATGGCAGTCATGGGAATGCAAGTTGACATTGGAAGGTACTGAGAGTGAGGAGTGAGGACTGGAAAGGGGCTGATACTGGGGAGGGTTACTGGGACTGGAAATAGGCTGATGGAAAGAAGTGAAAAAAAAAAAAACGAAAGAAAAGATAAGAAATGGCAGATGGACCATAGACCACAGAAAGATAGCTAAGAGATGACAGGAAAGCAGAAGCCTCAGATCGGGACCAGCATGATCAGAGAATAAATTGGTCAGACAACAAAGGTAGAAAAAATAATTTTATTTCATATTAGTGATTTGACTACAAAATCATCATAATTTTGAAATCAAATATTGTTACTTGTTGTTGTGATTAATTATTGTGGTTTAAATAAGTAAATTTTATAAATAAAAACATATTGCAAAGGCCTATAATATATTAATAATTCATGAAATGATTACAGCGACAATGCGTTAACGGTAAAGGAAGAGAAACGCATCTGATTTTATCATTGGGGGTCACCACAAGTTGACCAATGGTAAAAGGGGTCACGGTACAAAAAAGGTTGAGAACCACTGCTCTAGATAGAGACTCAATAATGTGCATGTTAATATGTGCGGGTCCTTCTTTGAGTTAAACCACACATATACTTTTCAAAATTCAAAAGCCTGCAAACTCCACCCTAGCCCTGTCCCCAAGAACACCTCCCCCTCCAGCGGCTATGCACAGAGAGGGTAATTTTGTAACAGGGAAGGCACAAAGGTGTCTATTTTGCTCCTCTTTTATAGAGACAGTATATGTACTGTGGTGAGGAAACCACGGCTGATTATAGAAATACACAGGAAAAAAGGTCCTGTCACTTTAATTCAGGTTGTATCAAAGGTTTCCCCGGTAACCAGGAGTCTGCGACTCAGAAGCTAGTCATCCCTAAGCCCCGCCCACAGCAGCACGTCAGAGAGAAGCTTGTCCCTAGTCACATGTGCTGGGAGCAGGGTGTGCCTCAAAGAGAAGGAAAGTTTAAAAAGCTGATTCACAGAACAGAAGTTAGTTCACGAGGTTCAGGAGGTTCAGATGGTTCAGAGAGTTCAGAGGAGAGCCTAGTCCGTAGTCCACGGAGTTCACGAGGTTCACAAGGTTCAAAGAGTTCAGAAGAGGGGCCAACACAGAGTCCAGGAGGCAGAGCAAGTAAGAGAGTGTTTGCAGAGCCTGAGAGACAGAGTGTGAGAAATACTATTTGCTGTGAAGAGGAGATTGATGAGAGATTGCCAGACACAGCTGGGAATGAGAGGCTGGTGTCAGCAAACGGAAGGTCTGCACTTGAAGAAAAGCATGACTGGTTTGCAGGACGGAGGGAATCCCTAAATACCTCAGAACCAAGGCAAGTCTGTCCTTCTCAATGCCTACAGAGGAAAAGCCCCAGAGAATTACCCATAGGAGAGAAAGCTAAGTTTAAGCATAGCCAGAGTCCCAGGGAAAAGAGAGACAGCTGGTCTAATCAGCACGTAGCTCAGCTAACAGACGAGTTGCTGCAGAAGCAGACTTTACTGAGAAGGCTAAGTGATTTAATAAAGAAAGAAAATACTCAGCTCTCTGTGCAGATACCTTATGCCATAAGGGAGGGTGATAGAGAGGAAGAAATGGACACAACGAATGTGGATAATAGTATTATGGATTGTCAGTGTACTATGTGTTTTAACTCTGACGGTGAAGAATCCTAGAAAAGCCATTATAGCTGTGCCATGCTCCGGAAGCACGTTAATTTGTGAAGACATCACAAACTGCAAGAAACAGCTGACTGTGCTGACAAAGTGAAAAGCTAAGTTACATGTTTAAGGAACATTTAAAAGTTTTGTTTGGACAACAAGAAGTTGTTCCTGTCTAAGAAGAAAGCATTTATCTGTTTAAAGTTCTGAAAGTGCCAATTTGATTTCTCAAGCAAAGTGATGCCTATTTCTGTTGGAAGTTATATTGCAAAGCATAATTTGTTCCTGTTGTTTTGAAGCAGTACCGTGGATTAAAAATCCTTTCCATACTTTATGCCTCACGCCTCCTGTGTATGAAGAAACCCTGATTACATTAAAAGAAATATTCTCTGTCTTGTGCCTAAACCCTCGGATCACAACTCCTTTGCTTTAGGATAAACTACGATTCCCATCAGCCCTTCTGGCAGCCATTACAGGGAGTCTTGTCTTAAGGCTAAAAGGCGACCTCACCTGGTGCCAGTCATCTACCTGGCCAGGAGGGGGCGACAGTACACAGGTGTCTTTATAAAATTCCTTTGCTGCTCCGAGGCAGGTGTAAGTTTGTGCATGTATGCGCTGGTAAGAATCTGCACGTATGGGTGTATTATATAAAATGCACAGATACGTACCAATCCTGTTCCTGCTCCACCTGTTCTGTCTTGGCAATACCTATGTATTATTCACCTACAAGTATTTGTTATGTTTTGTGACTGCTACTTTAATGTGAGTACATGGACAACTATCCACAACAACAAACCCTCGTAACAATTTTATAAACACTGCTCTAAATGCTCAAGTTGCTTATAAAATGACTCCCATGGAGTTGCTCAGGTACCCAGCTCCAGGAGTGAGATTTTAAGCCAGTCCTGGATGTCTGACAAGCTCATCCTGATGCATTATGGGACGTGGAGCCCTGATTCCAATGGGTAAAATTAGGGGCCGGCAGGAGTGGACCTGGACCAGCGCTAACGAACGGGGGCCTGCGCAGCATGTCTCCAGCACCATCCCTCTGCTCAGCTCTTTGCTACGATTACTGCTGGTGCATCTACTGCCGCCCATTCCATGCTGACTGCAACATGGATGGTGAGTATGTGCTAATGGTGCCCATACTAACCGCAATGCGCAGTCACTGCCCATCCTCTGCCCTAACCCACCCAACCTGGCTGAGCACACTGGAAAAGCTATGGGGGTCATTCTGAACCGTGTTTACCAGGTCTGGACGTCCAGAGCTGCTAAACACTGGGATGGATATCCTGTTGATAGAGCTCCCCGCATGTGTCTTTATAAAATTTTGTGGGCGTGAAGGAGTGGTCTTGAGGAGGAGTGGGGGCGGGGGAGTGGGCGGATTACTGACCCTGGATGTACATGGCCGATTCCAAGGTTGGCCCTGTATATCTGGGGTCGGCCATGTGAATAGGGGACTTATTCCACCACAGAGGTAAAGTAAGATCCCTTAGATGGGGCCACTTGCAGCAGCTGGCATGGAGAATCAAGGTGAGGGGGTGCAGAGGGTTCCCCGCAGCCCAACCCTGGTCACGGTAGGCCCAATCGGGGGATGGGCTGTGGGAAAAGAAGAATTTTGGTGGTCGGCCAGGGCTCGCAACTCCTGCATGGAGCCATGGTGGAATGGCAAAAGGACACTATGCTACCGCTACTCCATGCAGGAGCCTGGCTGGGTTAGCCATGCAGTGGGCTGGACGTCTGGGGCCAGAATCGGGCCACAGCCGGCATGTCTGGTTGGTTGCATCTGATTCTGATCCTGTGGGCATGTCTAGCCCCCTCGGGTGCAACCAGGGAAAGTACAGATTCTGGATTTACGCACAGGCAGGGGATGCCCAGAACGGAATTGCCCTCCATTCTAATAGCACGGTTCAGTAAACATGCAGCTTTCTATTGGGCATGCAAATGTAAAAAATATCTATTTCCGTGGCTAATGCACTTGTGCCCATGTAAATGGGTTCTAAGATGGCTTTCTCAGTTAGAAATGCTTGAATAATCATGTTAACAACTCTCCTAAATCTACTGATTGAATGCTGCTGATTGCCAAACAAATAGCTGGAAACATGATTGATAGACCGGCCCTAAGTGAGTCTGGTGCTATTTCTCTCCTTCTAAAAAAGGCTGGTAAATTGATTCCCAGAACTTGTTCTTTCCCTTTCTATCAACAAAAAAAGCCGTACACAGCTGGGCTTTAACTGGGCACATAATGAAGGCTGTGTTCCTTTCTTTATGATTCTGCAGCTGCATAACAATGCTGCTTGCAAACTAACCTTTGTGACAATGGTTTTTTTTGCTCTCCTAGAGTTCCAATCTTGTAAAGCATTCGTTTTTGGTCTCGTACAACTATCACAATCTCTGCCCTGCACTGAGTTTTTACTCATTATGACAGTGCCACATGTGTGACTAGAAATTTCTTTAGACATGTGACATTGCTTTAACCTTTTGGCGCCATCTAGTGTATAATAAATAACTCGCAAATCCTGGGTACAGAGCACAGTTTTGAAAAGTATTTCACCAGGTAAACTGGTCTGATCAGAAACTGTCTTTAACGGGGCTAAAAATAGGCGTCAGCTTTCACAGCACACCAACTTTTAGTTGCAATAGAAGATGGGGTAATTTTAGTCCATGTACATTGGATTATTTTAAATGTAACTGTGGAGAATCATTGTGGTCAGGGAAAAATTTTTAAAATCAAATCAATAAATATTAGCTAAAATTGCTTAAAAACAGTTGTGGTTCAAGTATCTTCTATTTCTTAAAAAAAACGTAAGTCATGAATGACTGCTGAGAAATTTTCTGCTAATGTTGGAAAGGAATCTGCACCGGTAAGTATTTATCTACTGGAAAATTTTCAGAGTCTTGGGGGAAAGGAAATTTTTTTTTAGTTAAGCTGATTAAATCTGTGTCTTTTTAATATTTGGTAAATGTTTTGTTTTGTTTGCTGGGGTAAAATATATTTTCTTTGCACCTGAGCAGCTCCGGACCTTTTTGGACCTTAAGAAGTTGTCGATATTGGCGGGTTTGGGCGGGGGTGGTGTTGACCAGGAATAGGCAACGCAGTATGTTGTAGTAGTGCTGGGGTGTGTGCCTATTGCCAATTTATTTGATATCATTGTTACTTGTTTTTTCTTGATCCCCATGTGTTACTACTCTATCCACCCCTCAATTTATTGGGGTCTAATTAGAGTTGTACTGTAGTTTCTTCTGGGGGATTTCCCCCTCTTTTTTGTTATTTAACTTTTCCTTGGTTTTACAACTCTCATATTTCTGTCACAAGAATTACATTTGTAATATTGTTAAAACTTATGCATAAATAATTTAAAAAAAAAAAGATTTGGTGTTTAGTTAGTCAGTTAGTTTAATGGGGAAACTTTCGGTTAAATTAAAGTCAGTTAGGGTATAGGTTAATAGTTAAAGCAAAGTCAGGATGTGGAGTCTGATTCTAGCAGGGTCACAGCCGGGCCATCCAGACGACCCAGAGCAGGACGGTCTCT
This sequence comes from Ichthyophis bannanicus, assembly GCA_033557465.1. NCBI lineage: Eukaryota > Metazoa > Chordata > Amphibia > Gymnophiona > Ichthyophiidae > Ichthyophis > Ichthyophis bannanicus. Next base: position 38,759,041 of record CM066039.1, read on the forward strand.
TTAGAACCCCATTCTATACCCTGATCACCCAGATTGTGCTGATTATTCCAACTTCGAGGTGAAATAATCAGCACGTTCCCCCTGACCCTGCAGGACGTACAGGGTTGTGACCTGAATTGGCCCTGTATGTCCTCCACCTTGGCCTGCCCTCGCTCCACCCAGACCCCACCCCCTCCCTCTTCCTGCCAGCTCTCCCCAACCTGCTGCTCTAGTGGGGAGAGTTGGGGAGGGGGGAGGGAATATGGGTAGGACAGCTTGTGGGCCTGCACATCCCTCTGAGACATGCAGTCCTACAAGCTGCGTCTCAGAATTGGGCCCATAGTTTAATAGACAAACTTTGAGTTCATGTTTCTTTCCCACCCACTCCAGGCACCATTTTTGATTTATAGACTCTTAAACCACTTAAGATGAAAGGAGAAAAATGTTTCACTTTCCTGTTTAACTGGTTATCTTTACCAGCAAGTTATTAGGCCTTAGGATTAGATTATCAGTCTTTTGCACTGAGTGTCACATGCATGATTATCTCACAGTTCATGAGAGGTCTTATGTGTGCACTAGGTGCAAAGAGCTCCTTGCTTTTAGGGAACGAGTCGAATCTCTGGAATTGGAGGAGACAGACAGGTATATAGAGGAACATAAGAACATAAGAAATGCCTTACTGGGTGAGACCAGATCCTTCAAGCCCAGTATCCTGTTTCCAACAGTGGCCAATCTACAGTAGTGGCCAAAAAATTAAGGCAGAGTCAAAAATATCAGAATTGTATTAGAAAAGTATGTGTTATTGTCACTTTCATGGTCAAAAGCTTTAAGAACCAAAGATATGTCATTTTCAAAGTTTTATTCAGGAAACAATATATGTGTCAATATTTGATAGGGTGTCCATGATTTTTCAGCACAGCCTGGATTCTTGTAGACACACTTTTAACTAGTGTTTTACAGTATGCCGGAGTGATTTCGTTGACCGATACGTGCTTGAGTATGTCCTTTAAATCTGCTTCTGAAGTTGGATGGTGTGCTGCCACCTTTTTCTTCATAAGATTCCAATAGTTTTCAACTACATTGAGATCCGGAGAGTTTGATGGCCAACTTGGTAGCAGTTCGATCTTGTTGTCCACGAACCATTTTTTGACTGTTTTTGCAGTGTGGCACGGTGCCGAGTCCTGTTGAAATATAGTTGTGCCAGAAACATTCATGTGTAGTTTAACTTTACTATTCAGCACGTATATGTATTTTGCAGCATTTACTCTTTCACCTTTTCTCAAAAATGTGCAGGCCACATCGTCCATTCGCCGAGATACCACCCCATACCATGACCGATGGTGGGTGTTTAAGAGTCTTGATCGTGTACTTCGGATTTAGTCTCTTGCCTGCTGGTCGACGGATGTAGTTGTAGCCACTCCCATGTACTTGTTGAAATGTACTTATCTGTGAACATTACCCTCTCCCACCATTCAGTAGATTTGTCTTTCATCTTGCTACAAAACTGTATGCGGGCAGCAATTTGTTTCCTGGTCATCATGGGCTTCTTGGCAGGTCTTCTGTCCATGATTTTGAATTCATCCACAAGCCGTTGTCGGACAGATCTGGCACTTATCTTTATTCCTCGATCATTAGCTAACTGAGCCACACGTTGAGATGAAGTATGTGGACTAGATGTAGTAATGCTTTTGAAGAATCGGTCATCTCGTCCGGTAGTTATCCATCTGCGCCCACATTTCGAACGATGTGTACGGCCACCTGATTTCAGAACATTCTGAACTGCACACCTTGATATATGCAAATGTTTTGCAATAGCACATTGTAAATATCCTTCAGCATGGAGTGTGACAACTTGTCCCTTTACAAAGTCATTAATATCTCACTTTCTACCCATCTTGATTGTATATGTCACATGTAGCTTTCAATCTTTTCCTAGTTGTAAAAATTCAAAACTTCATCCATGAAACCTACTACAGAGTGTCAGTAAACTAAAATGGACGCCAGACGCATGGTGTGACTAATCGCCATGCTGATTAAATAAGTAAGCACGTGTGACATCTCCACAGTACATTATTTAACAATAAATTGTAGAAAAAGATACCTGCCTTAATTTTTTGGCCACTACTGTAGCTCATAGGTACCTAGCAGTTTCCCACAAAGAAACACAGGTTCCATGATGCTTGTATTGTGGCAAATAGTGGATTTCCTGGGTCCTCTTTAATAATGGTTTATGGACCTTTCCTCCAGGATCTTGTCCAAACTTTTTTTAAACTAAGCTACACTAACAGCTTTTACTACATCCTCTGGTAACGAATTCCAGAGTTTGATTACGCGTTGGGTGAAAAAATATTTGCTCTTATTTGTCTTAAATGGGTTACACTGTAGCTTTATTGCATGTCCCCTAGTCGTTCTACTTTTTGATGGTGTAAACAATCGATAAATGTTTACCCGTTCCACTCCATCCATTAACTTATAGACCTCCCCCCAGGTTGAAGAGCCCTAACCTTTTAAGCCTCTCCTCTTAGGTGTATCCTTCCATCCCCTTTATCATTTTGGTGGCTCTTCTCTGTACCTTTTCTAATTCTGCTATATCTTTTTAAGATACGGTGACCAGAAATGCACACAATACTCAAGGTGAGGTCGCACCATGGAATGATATAGAGGCATTATAATATCCTTTGTTTTATTCTTTATTCCTGTCCTTATGATTTGTAGCATTCTATTTGCCTTCTTGGCTGCCACTGCACACTCGGCGGAGGGTTTCAACATGTTATCCATGATGATACCTAAATCTTTTTCCTGATTGGTGGTTCCTAATGTGGAACCTTGCATCGTGTAACCATAGTGTGAGTTGTTCTTTCCTAGGTGCATAACTTTGCTGTTGTCTACATTAAATTTCATCTGCCATTTGAAAGTCCAATCTTCCAATTTATCGAGATCCTCTTGCAATTTTCACAATCCACTAGGGTTTTAACAACTTGGAATAATTTAGTGTCAATTTGATTACTTCACTCGTTGTTCACATTTCCAGGTCATTTCAAATATGTTAAAAAGCAGCAGACCCAGCACAGATCCCTGGGGTACTCTACTATTTACCTTTCTCCATTGGGAAAATAGGCCATATAGACCTACCCTCTGCTTTCTATCTTTTAACCAGTTCCTGATCCACAATAGTACACTGCCTCCTATCACATGACTTTTTAATCTTGCCAAGAGTCTCTCATGACGGAATTGTCAAAGGCTTTCTGATAATCTAGATACACTATATCGACCGGCTCACCTTTGTCTACCTGTTTATTCACACCTTCAAAAAAATATAACAGATTAGTAAAACAAGACCTTCCTTGGCTAAAAGCTATGTTGGCTTTCTCCCATTAAACCATGATCTACATGTTCAGTAATTTTGTTCTTTATAATGGTTTCAACCATTTTGTCCAGCATGGACGTCAGGCACACTGGTCTGTAGTTTCCCGAATCATCCCAGGAACCCTTTTTTTTAGAATTGGTGTTACATTGGTCATTCACCAGTCTTCAGGTAGTACAGATGATTTTAATGATAGTTCACAGATTACTACTAGTAGGTCTGCGATATCATATTTCAGTTCTTTCAACACCCTCAGATGTATACCATCCGCTCCAGGTGATTTGCTACTCTTCAATTTATCGAAGAGTTGTAATACATCTTCTTGGTTTATTGATATTTCTTTCAATTCTTCTGTGGCATCACTTTTAAATATCACTTCAGTCATGGGCAACATCCCTACATCTTCCTCAGTAAAGACCAAAGCAAAGAATTCATTCAGTCTCTCTGCTATGGCCTTGTCTTCTCTCAGTGCCCCTTTTACCCCTCTATCATCTAATGGTCCAACTGACTCTCTCACATGTTTTTTGCTACAAATGTACTTGAAAAAGTTTTTATTATGCATTTTTGCTTCCACAGCAAGCTTTTTTTCAAATTCTGTCTTTGCCTGCCTTATCGATGCCTTGCATCTAACTTGTCAGTGATTATGATGTTTCCAGTTTTCATCATTTGGCTCCTTTTTCCATTTCCTGAAAGATGCTTTTTTTGTCTACAGCAGCCTCTCTGACCTCACCTTTAAACTATGCTGACAGTTTTTTGGACTTCCTTCCACTTTTCTTAAAGCATGGAATACAGCTGGTCTGGGCTTCCAAGATAGTATTTTTAAACAACATCCAAGCTTGATGTAAATCTTTAACCTTTGCAGCTGCTCCTTTTAGTTTTTTCTTAACTATTTTCCTCATTTTATTGTGGTTTCCCTTTTGAAAGTTAAAAGGTAGTACTGTCAATTTCCTTGCTGTCCTTCCTCCATTTATTAAATCAAATGCAATCATGTTATGATCATTTTTGCCAAGTGACTCCAGCACCCTTATCTCTTGCACTAAATCTTGTGTTCCACTAAGGACTAGGTCCAAAATGGCTTCCCCTCTTGTTGGTTCATGAACCAGCTGCTCTAACTAGCAGTCATTTATTTCATCTAGAAACTATCTCCCTAGCATGTCCTGCCATGATACTGACCCAATTGATACTGGGGTAATTGAAATCACTCATTATTTTTGTGTGCTGTAACTTTTGTTAGCCTCCCTGATTTCTTGGGCATTTCATCGTCCATTTGTTCATTCTGGCCAGGCAGTCAGTAGTACACCAATAATTGCAATTGCCTTCCCCTTTTAACATGGAATTTCAATCCATAGAGATTCTGCAGTGTATTTTGTTTCTTGTAAAGCTTTAATCCTGTGTGACTCAATGCCCTCTCTAACATACAGCGCAAGCCCTCCAGCAATTTGATCTACTCTGTCATTGCGATATAATTTGTACCCAGGTATCAGTGTCCCACTCTGACATAGTCCTCAGGATCATAATAGAGAAGTCTCACCTCCAGTTTGGTAGCCTCTCTGTTGCCATGGAGAAGAGAGGTCACCTGAAATGAGAGCATCACTCAGGGCAATTTCTGCAAATTGGTTGTTTTTGTAGATACCATGACAGTCGTGAACCTCACTTCTAAGCCACAGTATATGGAATATGATCTTAGTTCCTCAAATTTACTGCTAATGCTCGGCGTAATACTTGCATCATGCCAAAGAGCGCCTCCTGCTGGAGTTTGTAAGATGTAACATGTAAGGGTAGTTTGTCAAGATGTGCTTGGAAATTCTTCTTTATCAAGCCTGTCGCTCCCAGTACAATGGGAAATATTTCCATATCTTTCTGTCACATTTTCTTGGTCTTCAGAATCTCCTGCCTCTCCGCGTGATTCACGGAATAATCGCTCAGTATAGACACTTCTATTATCAAGGCCGTTCTGGTGTTCTTTATTTTTATTGTTTCTTGATACACCGCCCTAGGCAGCCAAGGCATCAGAGCGATGTACAAATAATAGAAATAACAGCAAAGTGTAGGAAAAGAAAAGGAAGGCCATTAATGGACTGGAAAGCAGAGAGAAAGAAGGATCAGGAGGGCGAGGAGGGCAGGTCATAGGCGAGCTGAAAGAGGTGCGTCTTGAGGAGGGATTTGAACTGTGGCAGTGAGGGCTCTGCACACAGAGAGGTTGGTAGTGAGTTCCAAAGTGTGGGGGCAAGAAAGAAGCAGAATGTCATGTTTGTTCCAGGCATGCTCGGGAAATGGAGGCAAGAGCCACTATGTCAGGTTGCCTGGCATCCAGTTTCTTATCTGTCAGAATATGAATGTCCCAGGTGATCATAATCTCTTCATTCTCCTTTCTCTTAGGGTCACGATCCCAGTGCTTTTCAGAGCATCACACGGCATTTTCTCCAAATGGGCTAATTTTGCAGATCTATCGTAAAATACAAGACCCTTTCTAATCGACCCTACTTCTAAACCTTTTAATATAATTAACAACTCTTATCCACAACATATAGAACAGGTATTCAAAGGCCTCAGTTACCGCTCATACCTGCCATCGATGCACAGTGTCACCGTTGGATTGAGCTAAAGATTTCTACATCATAGGCCAAGCCCTACCTACCCATACCTTATCTTTAATTTTAAATAGAATTTCTACAAATTGAAATTTTAAAAATGTATCCTAAAAAAGTACTTTTTAAAGGATCCCTTCAATCTTCTCGCGGCTCTGTTAATCTCGCCAGGGCTGATGGGATTTCCCATCAGCCCCGGCGGGATTAACAGAGCCACGAGAGGTTAGAGAAGCTCTCGCGGCTCTGAAAGCCCGCGCTTTGGGAGGGATTCGGGAGCTGATGCTCGAGGGAGGTTCTGCCGGGCAGTCGGGGCCCCATGGCGGGACGTTTGATTCTGCCGCTGCCATGGCGGCAGCAGCAGCAGCCGGTATTTTTTTTTTTAAATCTACTTGGGCTAATGAATGTTTTTTTGCGCGGGGGCCCCTGAAACGCGGGACCCTGTGCAAAAAACATTCTTGCTCAATGGACGGGCCGGCCCTGCTTCTAGTGTTCATAAGATGTAACAGGTATGGGAAGTGTGTCATCACCTTTGTGTGGCAGGAAGTGATCCTTTAGCTAGGATCTGTCCTCCAGGCAATGGAGTAGAGCACTGGGAGCCAGTGGTGTTGAATAAACAGACGAGTCACATGATCAATAGTTTTTCTCTAGATAGGACACGCATGGCTATATTTTGAATTGATTGAAGTTAGATAGATCAGAATAGATAACACTGCAGTAATCTAGACATGTTATGAGAGTACTAAGAAGAATAGATATTGTAATATCCTCTCAAATCAAGAGTGTATCTACAGGGGCACGTGCCCATGAGGGAAGGGTTAGGACGGCCATTGTAGTTGGTGATTCAACCATCAGACATGGAGATAGCTGGATGGCTGGTGGACATGAGGATTGCCTGGTAACTTGCCTGCCTGGTGCAAAAATGGTGGACCTCGTGTGCCACATAGATAAGGTTTTAGACAGTGCAGAGCGGAGCCTGCTATTTTGGTACATGTTGGTACCAATGACAAAGGAAATTGTGGGAGGGACGTAGGATGGGATTTTCAGCATGTGATACTTTTTACTGCATACAGTTGGCATGTGCTGAACCCCTGCTACCTGGTAACACACTTTAGTAAACATGCCCCATGTGTGTTCAGTTGTATTTTATAAAACACATGTGCACCGTGCACTTCTGCCCGAATTATATCCCTGTGAATGCTTATGTACAGTTTGAGCAAAAATAGAAGCTATCCTACGATGCGCCTACTTTTAAAGTACATATATATCAGCATGCAATTTTATGAGCCTGTTTCTGTGTGGAAAACAAGCATTGCATGCAGAAAAAAGCTTTTAGCCTTTTCTCCTCTGTTATAGTTTTATAAGATGTAAACTAAGTGATTAGCTGGCTACATTTCTCTAAGGTAGTCTACTCCTGTTCTGGTGGGATTGAATTGTACATGCATGGAAATAAAGGGCTTGATATTCAAAGGATTTATACTCCTAACTTTGAGAGCTATGCTCCTAAATTAGCCTCTTTGAAAATTTACTAGGGCTAGGTGTCTACATATTTTCTTAAAATTTCACTAAACTCCTAAATTTAGGAGGGTAGATTTAGGGCAGGGAAAAGAAGTTAGGAGTTTAATCCTGATTTTCAGAACTAAGCATTTAAATTAGGCTCATAAATCTAGGCAAATGAACGGCAGCCCTAAATTTAGGAGCATAGGACCCGATATTTGAAGGCCTTTACCATGGGTAACTTCCTTAGTTACCCATGGAAAAGCCTTAACCGGGATTTTTGAAGGGCACCTATACGGGTAGTACTCTTTGAAAATCCCGGCTAAGTCCCTAACCCATCCCGGTGCTATCCGCATAGCACTGGGGCGTGTTAGGGGTGTTCTGAGGCAGAGAAGGGGCGGAAGAAGTGGCTATACGGGTAGCAGCGATTTTTGTTGCTACCCACATAGCCCTCTGTGCCTTAAAGATAGGCAAGGTTTTTCCTTGCCTATCTTTAAGACGCAGAGGCTATGCAGAGAGCAACAAAAATCGCTGCTACCCGTTTAGCCTCTGTGGCTGCCGGTGCGTCCGGGCTAACCTTGATATTCACTTCTGCTGGCACAGAAGTGAAAATCCAGGTTAGGGGAGTCGGCGGGCAGGCTATGCACCGCCACGGCACGTAACCTGCCCCACTCAGTATCGAGCCCATACATTTTAAGCTCCTAAATTAGGATGAATTTTCAGCTAAAAACTTAGGCTCCTAAGTGTGGATGAAAATAGGACACAAATTTAGGAGCTTAAATTTAGGAGTGCAGTTTTTTTTGAATATCAGGCCCATAGATCTGATTTCCCTACCAAAACCAAGTAGCCTAGGCGGAGAGAAACAGGCTGAGCCCCAGAGAAGCCAGGATTTGAATCCCAGTTCTGCCGCTACCACTCCTTGTGACTTTGGGTAAATCACTTTCCGTGCAGGTTACTTTAATGCTTGCTTGAAGCCCATTGCAGTCCTGCCACTGTTGTTAGGATCATAACTATTGCACTGTGCATTTTTAACTCCGTGCACTTTCTTTGCCAAGACAAAGTGGCTATACAGAAGGGAAGTGTGGAAGTCCATACCCGCAGCAAGTTGCAAAGAGAAGTCTGTGGGTGTTTGTGAATCATTTTATTAAGGACATCAATGGGACCATCAGAGCTACAAGTTAATGCCTGCAATGGGATAAAACCATGACTGGATTAGACGGCTGTTTCAGCATGGACTCAGGTAGCAGCCCTACCGAGTGCCGTAATTTTCTGATCTCTGACCATCCTGGAACCGATGAATGACTGATTCACATCATTTGAAACAGAAGGGTTTTTGTTAACGCAAACCAAGCCCACAGAAAATCAAAGAGGATGTGTTCTGCAGGACTTTTAACCCATAACGGAGCTAATGTGATACCAGGGCACTGATGCGAAACGTGCAGAACCGCAGAAATTTAATAAAGGCAACACAGGCGCTTATGTTCCTTTCTTAAACAAGCACCCGGAAAGAGCCCCAGTGGTGAACAAAGCGCTCGTGCAAATTTACACCTGCTCTGAAGCAGCAGGTACCTTGCAGTTCTGCCTTTGTCCACCCAAACTCCATCTTCAGAAACACACACACACACACAGTCTGCACACAAGTGCATGCTAGCTCTTCCCACCCCTATGTTTTATGCCGGGATACCCATGTCGAGTTCAATGAGAGCCATTTCCTGCAAGTAGAAAAGACTTTGTCTACAGAAAATGCTTAATCAAATGAGCCCCAATGTGTCTGAAGCTGATTCACCAAGACCACGATTTCTGCCGCATTTCCATGGTTCCTTATCCCTTCAAACAGGACCACTTGGGAGATACATAACTAACATTGGAAGACACAGTATAGGAACCATATTTGACATTCTTCTTTAAATGACTCAAATCATTTTGAATTTGAAAACAACAGACTTAAAAATTTAGGGACCCTTTTGCTGAGGCGCAATAGACATTTGCAGTTACTTTCAACATCTGCGGTAACACTTAAGAGTGTTGCCAGAATCATCCTGTGCAGTTCATGCAGAGGCAAAATACTTAACGTGCATTAACCGCGCCTATCGAGATGACACTAAGCGATCTGCGTTATCTGCTGTGGTATCAGTTCGTGCATGGTGTGGCCCGGTCCTTGCCTATTCTCCACCCCATTTCACGCTGTTCCATTCATGGAGGAATTAGCACATGCTAAGTGTCAAGCTGTTATGTCAGCTCCTAGAGCAGTGGTTACAACCCTAAACAGCAGCGGTAAGGATATATCAGGCTTCTGAGAAGGCCGAGGGACCAGGTTAAAAGTAACATCAGTGAGCACAACAAGGCCAGGTGATTTGCTTGATGGTTTCACTAGTTTCGGTGGCTGTGCGGATTATGGTTTATTAGACTTGGTCTACCGCCTTACGGTAATCAACAAAGCAGTATATCATCAAAAACTAAAAGAAAAATACAGAAGTAGAAAATGATAGAAAATAAAGAAAAGGGCAGAGAACAGGAAGGGAGGCCCTATTTAGTTTCCCCGGGATCCAGCCCATCCGAAGGGAACACAGGCATTTGATTTAATGTTGGCCTTGTATGAATCAGACAGAACGAGATGCCAAAACCTAGCTGAAATGGCTCACCAATAACTGAACAGATTCTGGGTATGCTTCGGACTAATATAGAGGGCAGTGATAGTGGACATGGTGGATGGTAGGGCCGGCTCAACCACTAGGCAAGACTAGGCAGTCACTCAGAGTGGCCGTTTCTGAGGGGCAGCAGAGAGCAACAGCAATCAAAGCAACACAATAAATCCTGACAGCCAGACAAACTCAAAGAACCATCAGCACATTTCTTTTACTTGCAGAGGCCAGGGTACAACACACATACATACCGAGCAAAGTTTCATATTTAGACGTATGATGTCCAGTTATGAGTTGTGGGAAGGATGCGGTTGGGATTATCATTTTTGTTAGGTTTAATTATCAAAATCTCAGGGGGGAAGGTAAGGCCAAAGGTTTGCCCAGCCCTGGCACTTGAGGAGTTTGTGTTGAGCTGAGGTTGGGAATTTTATATGCGGTATGATTTGTCTACCCAAAGATGAAGAATCACATCTGGACAGACCGGATGGATCAGTCTATTCTTTTTTCTGCCTTCTGCTGCTATCTTACCGTGGTGCCATATTTTCCTCCCCTGACCCCTAAACATGCCCAAGGAATGCTTTTGTAAATAAATTTAAAAGCACAGGGGTTATTTTAGAAGCTTTATTCATGATTTATACTTGTATAATAGGCATATACCCATGTAAATTGCATTCATGTGTAAATAGACATTATAGATAGATTCTCCTTAAACCCCCCTCAGTTAATTTCCCCTGCAAACTGAAATGAGTTAAATATAGTGCCCTCTGTAGTTAAGGAGCAGCACCTACACATTTAAGTTTGCAAACCAGTTCACATGCAACCTGTAAGTGCCAACATTTACACATGTAAGTTATAAAACGCCAAAATTCAGTGTTCCAAGTAGCAGTCCCAGCTCCTACATATTTAAGTATAAGCAGTAGGCCAAATGATAGGATGCAACTGTGCTCTCTGCAAATAAGTGAATCCTTTCTAAATGAAACAAATCCCAACCACCGTCAATTGCTCGCTGGTACAAATTAATGTTAAATCACTCGGAAGTATAAACATTTGCGGCAGTCACGGGAGAAGGAGAAGAATTGGGGGAGGGGTGACTTTCAGTGGCGATGGCAGCCAGCCCACTTAAAGCAGCTGGACGTTGCCGCTTCCACTTCACCCCAGATATTCTATGCTGAGGTCATATGCGGGTCCCAGTATGGAATATCCAGGTTGCCCAGATTGTGATTTTGCATTCTGATCAAAGGCAATATTCAGTTGCTAGCCAGATTGTAATACGGATAAAGTAAGAACAGTTGTTCAGCTATTCAGCTGTCCTAATTTTAGCCGCTTAGGGTTAACCGGGCAGCAGGGAATATTACCACTGTCCTGTTAACCCCACGGAGCCGTCTTTGCTCCACACCTAGGATGCTCCAATGTTAAGTGCTTAGCGGCTCAAACCAGGGTTATTCAGCAGCACTAACTGGGTAAGTCCCACTAAATATCCTGGTGAGTGGCATTTATGCAGTTTGCAGGTCTACAACTTGCATAAACACCTTTGAATATCCTCCTCCCCCCATGTTTTTTTGTGCCCCAAAATAAGTGAAAGGACTTTGACTCATTTTCTGTCAACAAGATGCAAAAATTCACAGGTTAAAATTCAGAAGGAGTTTTGCATTTACCAGTGGCGGTAAACATATAAATCCTCTAGTCATTGATACCGAAAGCACTATACGGATTGTGCCAGCCAAAAATTGTTCTAATTGCTCCACCATCATCTATATAGTGTCTTGGTGGAGTTAGGGTAAAGTGAGAGGGGCAACGCAGAACTGAAAAGCAGTACTAAAGCAAACCATATTGGCTATCCGCAGAGCAGCCGTATATCACCTCTATATGGATAGTGGCCTCTATCGGTGTGTATTACATGCATCAACTCAGCTGATTCTATATGCAACAGCGCCGAATGGACATATTTTTAAGTGCCATCACAGGCATTTTTTAAAATCTGCTGAATATTGATCTCTAAATATTTTGGGCCTTGCAAAATACGTACTGGGTACAGAGGGGGAAAGATACAACCCTAGTTCATCCCCCTCTCCTGTCTGTAATGATGATTAAATTCCAAAGCTATTTTCCTTTGTCTGTCTATCTTTTCATCTCTCTGTACTCACGTGTGGATGTTAGGAAAGGATAGTGGCCAGTAGAAAACCACGTAACATTGTTGTGTATTTGCCTTTCCATGTTAATATGATGTGCTCAGGTTGTCACAGAATTAAAATTAATTACAAAAATTATGCATGCTTGTAGAAAATATACTAACGAAAGAAAACAAAACCCTAAACAGTGTGACTGGAGATAGGGGACAGAGGTGCATAGTTTTAAACTGTGATACTCATAATATAGATCCTAGCTTCAGCTCTGCCCAGGCCTGTGCTATAACTTAAAGGGGTCCCACTGTCTTTTCATCCCCTTAAGGTGCCTTCCATCTATTAGCCCCAGGGATGCAACTACCACTGGTTGGTCGTCTACTGTAGATGGAGCATCTCCCATATTTCAGGGATGTCCTGATTTCCCGAATAAATGCAGAACTTATGAGTCCATGAACGCAAGGGGATTCAGACCAGGAATGGATCGGCCTGTCCTAACAAAAAACAAAACCAGCTGGGTCATGCTTAATTGGAAAGCAGTGGTCCATCTATTCCAATCAGATTTTCAAGGTAACCAATACGTGAAAATGTTTTCAATTGTACTTTTTTCTTTATTTATATTCATGTACATAATTTTCCTTCACCAAAAGTTCACAGACTCAAAGGATGCAAGATACTTAATAAAGCCCATGGCTATCCAGAAAATCACCCCACTGGACAGGGCCGGCCTCTCCACTAGGCAAGCTAAGTGGCTGGTCTGGGTGGGTGGCGGCAGCGGCGGCACACACGACTGGCCGTGCCGTCGCCCCCCACAAACTGCCACCGATTCCATTTGGGGAGACGCAGGCAGCGGCGGCAGCAATATTTACAAAAGTGACTGCTTTTTGCCGTTGCTTACGTGCCTGCAGCTGCCATGGGCAAGAAAATGGCAGCAAAAAGACGCCGCTTTTTGAAATATTGCCGCTGCCTGCCTCCCCCTCCTGAGATGGAATCGGTGGCAGCTGGGGGGGAGGCAGCAATGCCTAGGACAGCAGAAACCCTTGGGCCGGCCCTGCCACTGGGCCTCCAGAGTATCCAAAGTGATGAAAACTGTTCTAAAAGAATATTCCAGTAACTGAGTTTGTTTACTCAGTATGGGTCATTAATATAGGTCATACTTTGATTAATATTTAATTTTTCAACAATGCAACAAAATGTGCTCTCATTTACTTGTTCTTGTGATGTTTAACGTATTTTTTTCCACATCACCTATTTCCCTTGTAATTTCTAATCCACCTCTGCAGCTTTGGATGATACTGAAGGACTGGACAAGAGTTTCACACAACGACCTGCACATCTTTTAGTGGACAGATTAATTTTTTTCTCTAGCACTAGATTTATGCTGAGATCAAATCTGTACTATTACAAAATTTCTGTAAGTTAAATGTTTTGCAAAAGTTTGATGGATGTGTTTGTGGGTCTGTGCATGTATGGCGTATGCAGTTGTGTGGTGGTATCAATTACTTCATGTATTTTTTTTTTCCACAACTTAAATTTGCAGAGGCGTCGGAATGTTGTGTTCTGTGGGGGGCCAAGCTCCGCCCCTTGACTAGCCATACTACATGCAGCTGCGATCATCAGCATTCCCCTACTTCTGTCTGTGGGAGATCAGGACCCCGCAGGCCAACGAAGGGGAAGCTCCAATCACAGCAGCAAAGTTTTGGTGGGGCCAGGGTCCCTATTCCCATTCCGACGCCTATGGTTTGGAACAAATGCAAAATTCATTACACCTGCAAAATACTTGCAATTTTTCATGGAGCTTGGGAGAGTTTTTGCCAAAACCTGGGGAGGACAGTTTTTGAAGCCATTTATATAGGCAAACAGTTATTTGCATCGCATAAAACTGGCTGGGAATTCCCCTTCTCTCAGTGTGACTGACAAAATGCAATTGGAGGTACATGTTAGATAGTATGTGGCAATCAGAATTCAGACGTCAAGTGGGGATGTATTCAGTTCTGATGGTATTCTAGACACGAATCTGCTAAACACAGAGCTGGTTCTTCAATACATAGAAGGAAACATAGGAACACATATGGACTGACATCCACGTGAAGTGGGAGAAGCCATTTCACAAATTTACATGTGGGAAAAAATGGAGGGAACCCGGATTCTTACATACCTTGAGCACAGAAATGACTTGAAGTAAAGACTTCCCAGCAGCTTTTCTCCTCTCATTTATGAGCAAAGGGTTAACACTGGCTAGCACCGAGGACTGGAATTGCTCACCAGCTATTTCATCTTCAATGTGTATGTCCCTATGGGCTTGATATTCCAAGGATATCTCCAGTAGAGATGTGTGTCTGTTAGTTCATATTTAGTTCACTAAAAAACATGTCGTGTTTGTTAAATCGAATTAGCGTCCATTAAAATTTTTCCTAGAAATAAAACTGTGAAACGCACTGAAGAAGGTTCAAAAATTAGGAAAAAATGAACTGAAAATAAACCAAATAATTTTGTCTTGGGCACCCTCTACTATCCAGTCTCCTGCATTACAGCTTGCAAGTCTGGAATGTGATTTCAAATGTATTCAGTTAGTCCGATTAAAAGGTATCATCCTATTTTCCTTTCTATCTTCCTTTTTTATTTAACTAGATCATGGAGGACATTTTCGAAAGGTTTTACATGTGAAAAGTGCCATTTCTAAAGCAATGCACCAGACACGTTGTTAAATGTTTTTCAAGTGTGTTCCGGGGGTGGAGATTAGAGTTTGTGCTTGCGTTTTGCAAAGTGTATATTGTATACAGCGTAAATCTTGGCAGATGCCGATATGTGTCTCTCGCCACTAGATACACATGTAAACGGCAATTATAGAAGGGAAAGCATCCACATACGGTCAAAACCTGGTGCCAATTACATCTACACCGACTCTATCCACTTATGCTGCCGGTTCTAAAGTGTCTGCACTGGGGAAGGAGCATTTTAGAAGTGACGTCCAGGTCAAAACATGCCAGGCATGCCCCCACCATGCCTTGATCGTAGATGGACACCCCCCACCCCCCCCCACCCCCCACTGGGGACGTCTTCACAACCATTTTGTGAAATGGCTCCAGGGACGTCTCTATGATTTGGAAATCTGTGTACCCATTTCCAGACATCTGTGGGGGCCAGAGGAGAAAGGGTTAATAGAGATTTAAATGCCGGCAATTGTACTGAGGTGCTACGCGGGTTGCCAGAGGTATTAGGGGACATCAGATGGAAGAAAGGAGAGAAAAACACACTTACCTACAGGGCACAGAGAAAAGGCATCACAAGAGGTAAATATGCCAGCTTAGCATGGGGTCCAGGGTAAAATCTCAGAAGACACAGAGAGCCAACAAGATATATTTCTTACATTTCTTGGAAATGAGGGGTGGGAAAACAAACCAGGTAAAGAACTGAATAAGCGGGACAGAGGTCAGATAACAAGGAATAAATCTGACAAGGCCAATAGTTATACAGTAGATATGGGCACACAAAAGTCAACAGGTCAACAGCAATGAGTGCAGACACAACAGGAACAAGGGAGGGATGACAGAAGAGAAAATCCAGATATCTAGGGAAAGGGAAAACTATATAATGGGACAGGACTCTTTTATGGGGGACTTTAGTATCCTATATCACGGAAGTGAGGTGGGCCACAATTCCCCATTGTGTGACTGTTGGTTCAGCGTGTGTGTGTGTGATTCTGATTCTCTGTTGTATGTATCTCTATTTGGTGCATTTCTGGGCTGTGTGTGTGAAAAGGATTTTGCCAGCTTGCCTTTTGTGTAGTTAGAATCATATATCCTTCTCTTTTTTGCTGTACTAGGACCTGTCAATGGACAGGAAATCCCTCATTTAGTTGTAACCGGGATAGGAGATGCAGAAAGAAAAAGCATTCCTATTTGCAAGGAGACAGTAAGAGAAATAATCCAAATTGCTTTGAATTTAGTTTGTATTGTTAAGCTCTTTGTATGTTTGCTTTTGTGAGATAAAAAAAATATAGTAAAAATCTTTTGCAAAGAAAATTCTGTGATAATTTTGTGCTAGGTACGTCTATAATTTGCAGTAGGAGTGTTTTATTGGGTGTTAGTTTGTTCCCCTTCTGCACGGAAAAGGTGGGTTGGTGATTCCGCCTGGCCAACAGAGTCATCCCCACCTTGGTCTGTACACATTCAAAGCACAATTAGAGCTTCTCTAAAATGATTTCCATAGCTCGTTTTTCAACTCTTTTCCCTTTGCTAATACTCCAAATAGGGTCACTCCTATCCTCTTCTACCCTGGGCTTATAACCTTGATGATTTCCCCCATAGTCTCCCTTTGATTTCTGGAGCTGGCAGTCCAAATCAACGGACTTCCTAGTGCCACTCTCCCCTGGCCTAGCATTCA
This sequence comes from Ichthyophis bannanicus, assembly GCA_033557465.1. NCBI lineage: Eukaryota > Metazoa > Chordata > Amphibia > Gymnophiona > Ichthyophiidae > Ichthyophis > Ichthyophis bannanicus. Next base: position 38,775,614 of record CM066039.1, read on the forward strand.
TATTAGTACCTCTGTGGGCCAATTGCTAAGACCACTTACAACTACGAAGGAAAAAAAACTAATTCTTAATTTCAAGGGTAAGGGAACTGGATTTATCTCAAGGCAAATTACCTTCAGGTACAGTACACTGGATATTTTCCTGTCGGCAGACGTTTGTACATGAGGCAATGGAGGGTTAAGGGACTTACCTAAGATCACAGGAACCAGTGGTGGGACTTGAACCTGGCTTCCGTGTTCACAGCTTGCTGCTCTAACCATTAGGCTGCTCCTCCACTCTAACAGGCGGCAGTTACTGCTATGCTTCTGGTCTCATGTGCAGCACATTAAGACAAATTTGAAACCGTGCCGATGATTCTGGACTTTGTATTATAGAAAATATTTCTGATGCCATCATCTTAGGGTGTGGAAAGGCATTTCCCAGAATTGTTTATCTCATCACGGGCCATAAATACCATAAAGACGTTACTAGATGAACAGGGGGGGGGGGGCGGAGGGACAGGGAGTGTCTACTGTTTACAAAAGCACCTACAGCCAAAACAGTGGGTAAGAAAGCCAGTTTCTGAGTTAGTTTATCCCCAGGCTAAAGACACACCTATTCTGTTCTGCCTTCGACCTTCCCTTTCCCTCTGCTCTTCTTTCTCCCCCCCTCCCCCGCTGACCTCGTTTGCTCTCCACCCCCATTAATACCATGCCTGTATGCTTAGCCTCTACCTCATTTTCTGTTATCTCTATCCTGTTTATTATATTTTTGGAATTCTTTTCCTTTTCAGCAGTCTCAATTTTTTTTATTGTAAACCCCCCTGGTACTTCCAGTATGAGCGGTATATTAAATTTTAGATAAAGATAAAGATCTTAAAGTTCCCAATAAACGTCATCTCTGTTGAAAGCATTTGACAGATGTGATACTGAACTCTTTGTAGACTATGATACCTAATGACCCACCAGCAAAGAAATTATGCAGTCTCTGAGCTTTCAAGAGATTACAAGTTTCTGGGGGGGGGGGGGGGGGTTTGTTCATTGGTAAAAAAGATTTTCAAAGGGCCAATACAGGTATTACAATGCAACACTACAGACTTAGCACACAAATCCAAGGTAAGATGTGACTTAGTTTCTGACGCACTTTTGTCCATTCTTGAATTTTTAACCTGTATCCCCAATGGCAATGAAACTCCTCTTTCATATGAAATTAGGACAGCCGGTATCATGAGTCTAAAGGCCTGGACTGATGCAAAGTCACCTCCTGGAAACCACATTACCCGGCACCTCTGACTATGACATGACTGCAGTTGGTAGTTATTTATGTACCTGAGATAATCAAAAGGCTCCTTTCACTAAAGCCCCCTCTAAGGTTTCTCACTTAACGTGTATTTGTTTTGCACATTAAGTGAAGAAAACTCCAGGATCTGACCACAATACCACGGCTCTTCAGGTCTCTGGTCCATCAGCAGTGAGAGACAGGCAGAGAGTAATACAGAACACAATCACACACACACAAAGTGCTATTTTCTTTGAGCTCAGAGGGAAGACAATAAGCGGACTATGAACAGGCATAATTCCAGGCTTATTGAATTCAAAGTTCTCCTCCTAAAAGCTCCCTTTTTATTAGAGAAAAAGAGGAAGTAACAGTCATTTATTATAACCATGAAATAACACAAGGTGTCGCCAAAGTTCTTTTTACAGAGTAAGATCTGATTACAGTATATTAGATGAAATTTATAATTGCAAAAGTTGCAAAAATTATGTTGTGTCAGCAGGGACTTCCAGTTGACTGTACAATGAACTTTACGCTTGCACAGTTCATAGCCTATGTTCTTTTTGCTTGCGTTAACACTGTTCCATCTATTTTAAAGACGGTTACAGAGAACTCATGATCATGACATCCTATTCTGTTTAAGAAAGTAGGTGAAAAGTCAAACTTCTAAACACATTTTGTATCAAGAAATTCATCCATCTTCAATTACATATTGGGGATTCTGGTATCCCTTTATCTGTCCATCTCTACATTAAGTACAAAGCCTCCTGGTCAGTTGTCGGGGGTGTGACCAGCATGTCCCCGGCAGTTAAGGCTGGGACGTGAACGTTAATGTGCACTCCAGTAAGGCGGTTCACCTAGGTGTTGTTAGGTGACCTTGCATTGAGAGACGCATTGCCACTGAGCACAGGGCAAGCGTAACGTGCTCTCCGTTCCTCCTACTCCATCATATGATGGCTGTGTACTGTGTGTTTTCACGTGCCATAGTTGGCATGACGGCACGTTAGTGTTTGCAGCATCAGTTGCCGCACATTAAAGTGCACTTTCACTGGCCATTGGGCTTTAGTGAAAGGCTCCCTAAATTCTCTCTCTCTCCACTAATTTGGCAATATCTCAGCACATTAAATAAATCCTTTTTAAGCAAGAGTTCTCCCCAATGTCTCCATTAGCCCTGAAGCTAGAGGTGATTTCCCAGGGTGACTCATTAGTATATACATTTCCTACTTCTTCTATGTACGCAAGAGTGAGAGAAAAACATATCTCATACAAACTGTGTCGAACTGAAAGTACACCTGCTGCAGACTGGACAATACTGTCACTCCATTTTAATCCAGAGAATGAAGAACTCATAAGGGGAAATAAAACTTGAAAAACGGCACCACTTGAAACCATGCAAAAGAATAAACATCTCACAGGAAGCACAAGGACAAATATTGGTTAAGAACAACCACAGCTCACATCCAATTAAGGCATTTAGATTAATTGCTCACTGGGTACTTCATGTAACTGCATGAAATAAGATCAGAACTTACAATGAAAATGAATCAAAAAATGAAGCTGCCCATAAAGGAGTTGTTTATTAAGGGCGCTAAGAGGTTGCACCTAACGCGCCAATAGGCATTTTCGCAGCAGTTAACGCAGAGCCCCGTCCTCTCATGTGCAGCACGTCAGGGTGGGTGCTCTTAACGCCACCTATTGAGGTGACATGAGGTGAAACCACACTAATCGCACAGGACACAGTTAGTGCGTGGTGTGTACCCTGTGCTAACTGCGCAGAGATCACCATACCCGCTCTCCGCCCCTAACCCGTCCACACGCAATTAGCATGGGAATCAGTCTGCGCTGTCATGGCCCCGAGCTAGCTGTCAGTGCACGTCCAAGCCCTGCCATAAACACGCACCAGACATGAGCTGCCAACTAGCACCTTTTAGTGAAAGATCCACCTGGTTTAACATGGCAATCGCTGTCCGAGAAGAAGGGAAACTATTCTGTTACATCCTTCTCATGCAAGATGGGCATGCAAGTAACGTTGCAGTTACTTTAAATTTACTATTAGTTTTTATCACAATTCCAGGGCTAATCTGGCTGCAATTAATATGTACGTTATTAACCTAGCTGTCCAGTGGCAAGAGATATGAAATGGCCTTTTCTAAAAAGGAAAAACTACACAGTTGTGGCATTCCTAGCTTAGCTTCTTTTATGTACAAAGTTCATAACTAGATTTAATTATGGATTACTTCCTGGCTTCCCTTTGGCCGTTCATGTATACCTTATTCACAAGAAACCTTTCTCCATTAATTGCAGAGGAATCCGATGTCTCACTGGCAAAGTTAAGGTGAGTGGGATTCTCACCACAAATGTACCTTTCACCACCAGCACCTATGAAGATGTCCAATAGTTTCTTGAGCATTACATTCCGTCCCCGGGCTCCTTCTCTTAATAATCACATTCAAGCTTACAGAATTCTTCTTTGACATGGATCACACATTAGCCGCTTCCAAATTTAGAAGGTTCAGAAGACCTCTTTACTCACATCTCCTGGCTTCCAGACATGACATATGCCTCTCTGGAGGATGGTGCCATGGTTTTCCCCAGAGCCTGTAACACCGCCCCCTTCTACGAGGACCACTCTGCTCCTCTCCATAGGCCCCCTCTCAATGCTCTCTCAGAGGAAAAGCTCTGGATCTTTCTCTCAGACTGCCCAGCTACTCAGCCACATGGAAGCTAACATTAGGGGGTGTTGGTTGGCCCCTATTACTTAGCCACAGGGCTACATTAACTGTTGATGACTAATCAATAAGGTAATCTTAGTCTAGAAATCAAGAAGCAAAATTGGTGGCTTGAGGTGTCATTGGACTCAAGTAACATTGTATTCATGGATTTTGGGACACTTCCACCAGATACCAGGAGCACTACAGCCTTTCTAGAAAAGGTTTGATAACAGATTATGAGTAAGAAGAGGTTTCATTGACACCCAGGATGTCCTAAAAGAAATGCATATAAGGATTCCTTTACAAAGAAGATAGAGGATTTGGAAAAGGATTCACAACCTTTTTTCCACTTACCATTCATTAAATCAGTTCCTAATTCCTGAGCCAATACGACCTTTATTTTACAGCAGAGGTTCTCAATCCAGTCCTCCAGGCACACCCAGATATCCACAATGAATATGCATGAGATAGATCTGCATACAAAAAAGGCAGCGCATACAAATCTCTCCCGTGTATACTCATTGTGGATATGGTGAAAAACCAAATGGCTAGGTGTACCATTTGTCAGAGGACACAGCATACCATTTAAAGCATAATACAGGAAAAGGTGTTTTACGTCTAACCCGCATTTATAACAGTAAAAGCTGATTCATCCTTTAGGATTGCAGGAAGAACAGTTTTTTAACAAGATGCCTAATTCAGGTCTGGTCAAGACCAAGGCCAAAGAGGGATTGGGTGGGTGATAGAGTTACCACATACTTCAGGTCAACCTGGTGATGCCGATTTATATGATTTCCCCATATAGAGACTATCTCTCTGCCATGCAACAGAGCAAAACAAGGACTAGAACAACATCTTCAGCATGACCTAGTTGAGGTAGCAACTCTAATGACAAAGTGTTAACTCCAGAGCATACCAAGGTCTGCGCAGGACTCCCCATTCTCATAGTAGAAGGGGATTGTTTAGCTGTCTTTGGGAATGATATACATGCTGGAATAATACGGTCCTCTCGGAGATTGAGTTATATTTACAAGTGAATAACACAGGAGTCCAGAGGAAGCTGAGATGTACTTAACAAAACCAAAGAGAAAAGAATGTCATATCCAAAATCTAACTAAACAACTAGCAATTCCTTCAATGCAGGGGGCCAGACTAGGTCCAGCAGTCCCTCCAACTTATCCTTTCACAACTAAGATGCTAAACATCCCTTCCTGGTTTACCTGGCCTCTAGGCTGAGAACTGCAGCAAGGTTTTCCCTAGTTCCTTCTTTTAAGTGTGGTTTCCAACATTTGATCATATTACCCTAGACGCAGGAAGCCTCCGCTTTGCTCTGAGCGGACCCTAATTAGCTGCACCTGGCTTCAGTTAGCTCAGCATCCTCTGAGCCTCGCAGTCAGTTTGGTTCACGCTATGAGGTGGTTCATTTTGAGCTGGACAAATAGTCATCAGACTCCTAAATTTCTTTCTGTCTGTCTGGTGGAATTCTCCTAGCAGTTAATTTTAAAATGCACCTCTGCAGTGTTATAACTTTTCCACAGCAGGTTTCACAAACACGTGGAGTGGTAGGACAGAAAAGTTGTGCAAAAGGCTGACATCCTATGACCTTCCCCAAGGGCAAATGATCAGACCTTTAAATCAGGGTTATGCACTTCTTACATAAGAACATAAGATACGCCATACGGGGTCAGACCACGGTCCATCAAGCCCAGTATCCTGTTTCCAACAGTGGCCAATCCAGGTCACAAGTACCCAGCAGTTTCCCAAAAAGACACACAGCTTCCACAATGCTTGTTTTGTAGCAAATACTGGATTTCCCGGGTCCTCTTTAATAATGGTTTATGGACCTTTCTTCCATGAACTTGTCCAAACCTTTTTTAAACCCAGCTACACTAACAGCTTTTACTACATCCTCCGGTAATGAATTCCAGAGTTAGATTACATGTTGAGTGAAAAAATATTTCTCCTATTAGTCTTAAGCAGATTATGCTGTAGCTTCATTGGATGTCCCTTAGTCTTTCTACTTTTGAATAGTGTAAACAATCAATCTATGTTTACCCATTTCACTCCATTCATTAATTTATAGACCTTTATCATATCTCCCCTCAGCCTTCTCTTTTACAGGTTGAAAAGCCCTAACCTTTTAAGACTCTCCTCATAGGGATATCCTTCCATCCGCTTTACCATTTTGGTGGCTCTTCTCTACCTTTTCTAATTCTGCTATATCCTTTTTAAGATATGGATTTCTTGGCCATCGCTGCACACTAGGTGGAGAATTTCAACATATTATCCACGATGATGCCTAGATCTTTTTCCTGTGTGGTGGTTCCTAATCGTGTAACCATAGTTTGGGTTGTTCTTTCCTAGGTGCATAACTTTGCACTTGTCCACATTAAATTTCATCTGCCATTTGGACATCCAGTCTTCCAATTTATCAAGGTCCTCTTGCAATTTTTCACAATCCTCTTGCATTTTAACAACTTTGAATAATTTTGTTCCATCTGCAAATTTGATCACCTCACTCGTTGTTCCTATTTCCAGGCTATTTATGCAACCCAGCTCCAAGATATAGGAATAAACAGAGGTGTTTTTCCCCAGGCTTCTCTGTTTAAGAAATTCTGAAAACATGCAGAGTGGTGATGAAAATCATAAGAACAGTATATTTGTGCTTGAGAATGAGTTGTTACACTCCAGGCATGCATCTCTGCCTGTCTGTCTGACATCTCCTCTTAGATGTTTCACCGCTCTTTGAAATTAAACATAGCCAAAACCAAACTTCTTATTTTTCCTCCTAAACCTTCCTCCCCTTCGTCCTTTTTCTATCTTGGTAGATAATACTCTTCTACTTCCTATTTCCTTGACCCATAACCTTGGTGTCGTCTTTTGCCAGACAAGTAAGCGGAGTTACTTACCTGTAACAGGAGTTCTCCGAGGACAGCAGGATAAGTCAGGTGAGATCTCCCGCCTTCTTCCTGTAATTTCCCAGGTGTGGCTGACTCATCCTGCTTGTCCTTGGAGAACTCATATAACCCCTCTTCTCAAATCACTCCACTGGCTCCCCTTCTGTTTCTGTATCCAATTCAAACTTCTCCTTCTGACCTTTAAGTGCATTCACTCTTCTGCTCCTCATTACCTTTCCTCTCTCCCTACACCCTCCTCATGAACTCCGCTTTTCTAGTGGCTTCCTTCTCTCTTTGCCCTTTTCTTCCAGACTTCGATCCTTTCACCTTGCTGCTCCTTATGCCTTGAACAAACTACCTGTGAGTCAGGCTTCATCTCTGCCCCTTTTCAAATCCATGCTAAAGGCTCACCTCTTTGAAACTGCTTTTGGATCCTGATCCTGTTTGTCTTGTGTCTCCTTACTCTTTCCTATTCTGCCCTTATGCTTCTCTTGTCTTGTCTGTCTTAATTGACTATAAGCTCTAATGAGCAGGGACCGTCTTTATATGTGTCCGTCTTTATGTGTGTCTGTACAGCGTTGTATATGCCTTGTAGTGCTATATAAGAGACTAGTAATGGTAGTAGTTAGAAACTTCAGTTCCCTGGGCTGGGAAACGGTGCAAGTGTCATCCAAAAGAGAGATGCTAACTAAGTGGTTAGCGTAGGGTTTTTAGCTAAACCCTGCACTAACCACGCACTTTAGTAAACATGCCCCTTAGGTTCTTATGTCTGGCTCAAAATAGGGCACCAATTTAGGGACCTAAATGTAACAGCTCAGCTTGTTGCTAGCTGTTTGTGTACTGGACCCTTATTAACACAGAAATATCCCTTTTTCCTGCAGTATGGGTAGTTTTAACTAATGCTGTACCGTGTGCCACCGTGGAGTCAGCAGTTGAAGTCCCCTCGATCCCTTCTTCAAAGAATGCTTCATTTGATCAAGGTGGTACCTGTCTGAAACAAAAGAATGAACAAGATAGTGAAAGAAATGAGAAAACATGTCTGGCAAGGAGCATAAAAGGAGCCAGGCTTGAAAGCTGTGCAGACCCTATCTACTCAGGAGTGCAAGATCCACAAGGTCTCCACAACCCCGTTTGTAAACTCTGAATGTAAATATGTTCATTCCTATGACGGATGCTTCCTGATTCAGGTCAACCCTGACCCAGTCCTGATGTAGGCTGGTTGCATCCATGAGCCTGTAAACATGCACCATTGCAAGAGAACTGGAAAGGAGAACCTAATGGTTAGAGCAGTGAGCTGAGAATAAGGGAAGCCTGGTTTGAATCCCACTACTGCCCCTTGTAATCTTGGGCAAGTCGCTTAACCTTCCATTGCCTCAGAAACAAATGTTTGAGCCCTTTCACTAAAGTGTGCTAAGAGCTTATCAAGTGCTACTGTCAGCAATGGCTCATGGTAACTATTACCCCATGGGCATTGGTGGCTACTGCATGTTAATCCCCAAGGAGAGAACAGGCATGGAGAACACACTGCAGTTAGCACACTGTTGCAATTAGCATGAGTACACCTAATGTCACCTCAGTGGGTGATGTTAACTGTGCCATGCATCAAGGTGCACGTCAGCATGGTAATTGTTGGGAACACGTTAGCCATGAACCTAATAGAAACATGACGACAGAAAAAGACCACATGGCCTATCCAGTCTGTCCTTCCATAACAACAACTTTTTACCTTTAGAGATCCTCTGTGTTGGTCCCATGCTTTTTTGAATTCAGTTACTGTCCTCATCTCTACCACCTCCATTGGGAGACTAGTGCAGAGGCTTTGTATTCACCATGCATTAGTTTGAGCACTAAACACACATGAAGTGCAAACGTTTAATGCACTTTAGTAAAAGGGCACCTTAGACTGTCAGCCCTCCAAGAGATAGGAAAATTCCTATTATGCCTGAACGTAACTTGCTTTGAGCTACTCCTGAAACGGTGTGAGCTAAATCCAAAATTCCCCTCCCCATATACAACAGAATAATACCAGGATTCACTCAGTCTTATGACATGAGTTCATAAATATATGCTGGTACTCAATAGATCAATTGCAAACTAGCCCACATTACCTGTCCATTTATCCCACAAAGGAGCTTCCGGGGGTCTAAGCAGCTCTCAGATACCTACCCAGACACAGGTTTTGGCACAGACTTCAGGAGCAGTACCTGCAGGCAAGAGTAATATTGATTCAAAAAAGGTGATCCAAAAAATATATCTACAGAGTTCTTACAGCAGAGGGGCACATGAGGTGACAAAGTTTAGTTCAGGAAATCAATTTTGCTGTGATTAAATTAGTAAGTCTACCAGCGACTATATTGCACAATCCAAGCTCCCACTAAATTTAAATAGCAGTTTCGTTACATTGCTAAAACTAGCATTTAAATTTCTGAGGATCTCAGCAGCAGTGCAATTCTACACACATACAAAACTGTAGCATTAGATCCTGGGGTTTCAAAATAGCAATTTTTCCCTGCTTAATGCCATTTTGTTTTGTGAGTCAGTGGACTGTAAAGGTCAAGATAAACACTGTATTTATTAGAAATGTGCCACTAATGCTCTCACACGATTTAAAAATGGACTTGCACACTGTGTAAACAATACACCGTACCTGTCCCCAGACGTTTGACAGGTCTGGCTTATAGAACAGATGCCTCTTACTGGTTACATTTTTCACAAATCCAATCCCTGAAGACTGGATAAATCTGCTACTCTGCTGACCAGAGTTTTAGAGCTACAATTCACTCCATCTGCACGAAATTGCAAAATGCTTGTAGGCAGCAGATGGACACAAAGAATAGGCACTCACTTAATATTTTGTAGGGTCTAAACGTAATGCTTTTGTGTTTTACATTGCCACTGTAGTACCATTGTACTTCAGAATCTACAAACTAGAGATAGTTAAAACAATTTTGGATTAATCCAAAACTCATCTTATTTTTCAATATTTGTTATAATCAAATGTACGTCTAAGATTATTTCTTGACATGGTTTAGTATTCTAGTTAAACATTTATAATGCAGCGCCCTCTAGAGAGGCTGACCTGGTAGTACACATCTGACACCTTAACTGTATAGATAAGATAAAAATACAGCTGGTAAACTGAGGTGGTGAGAGAAAAAGTGGCCAGTGAGAACCAGGATCTGAACTGAAGCACAGGAAGGTGAAGTGGTTTGCCTCAAGCTACACTGAGTGGCAAAACCATAATTAGAAGTGAGACGTGGAGCCCGATTCCAAGAGAGGCACCTCTAGACGGCCCCAGGCAAGACCGGCCGGTTTGAACCTGATTCTGGACTGTGGGAAGAAAATGTTCCCGCGGTAGCCAGAATCAGACCCAAGGACAGCCCAGTGTGCCCCTGCCACCTACGGGGATGTCCTCCCTGCAGGCGCCCCCGACTGTGGCGTTTCCAGCCCCTCTATTCCCCACCACCCGACCCACAGTTGGCCAGCCAGGGCCTGGATTGGGCAGCGGGGACCCTCCACACCCAGCCCCGGCCCTGACTGCACAAAAACTGCAGCTTATACCACTTTCAAGGTGGCATACGTAGCGCTTCCCAATGAGCCTGGCAGCATGTACAAGGCCGTGACCTGAATAGGCCCTGTATGTGCTGCTGGTTGAGCCCGCACCCACTCTGCCCCCTCCGGGCCCCCTGCCACCTCTCCCTGTGCTGATGTACAGGACGTATGGGGAGAGCCGGTGGGAGAATCAGCTCTGGATGCCTTGCTTTGCTACACATTCCTCTGTGACATGCAGACCCGTAATCCGTGTTTGGGAATGACCTCCATAGTAACATAGTATACGATGGCAGATAAAGACCGCTGTGATCCATCTAGTCTGCCCAACAAGGTGGCAAGAGTAGATGCACCTGCCGCTCTGTGCAGGTCACCCTTCACCGCGCCTTTGTTTAGGGGTGTAGCCACTGCTCTATGCAGATCACCCCTATTTGTTGAGATATAAGAGATAGTTAAGTTTATTTTGATTTTATCCTGTTGCTATAAAGGGATCCACTGTGTCTGTCCCATGCCATTTTGAATTCTGTCACTGTATTTGCCCCCACCACTTCCATCGTGAGGCATTTCAAGCATCCACCACCCTTTCAGTGAACCTGTACATCATGGAAGGATTAACATCCTGCCACCCAACCCAACTGGAAATATCTTTATGTGATGTCCATTACCAAAACTTCTTGTTACAAAGGAAGGGGCATGGGAACGTCAGTATCAGAGCTGTGACTGGAACTCAGGCTCAAGGAGATAACATGATTTCCCAGGGATCTGGGTAAAACCCAGACCCTCTGGATCCCCCAGATCCAACTTGATTCTTTCACTGCTGGAATAAAAACCTTACCGACACTGCACACCCAGCATCGCAAGAGGTTTTTCCAGCTATATAAAATTGACTTTTTCCTTCCTCCCTACACTACTGAGATCCAGATCCAGGTGTGCATCCTCCGGATCCAGGGCCACATCCTCGACTACCAGGTCCAGTCCAGATTCTGAAGAGAGGAAGAAAACAAGTCAGTGCTCCGCAGTCAGAAACCCCATGGCCAGCCAGGTTTCTATTCTTGCAGTAAAAGGATCCGGGAGATCCAGCTCCAGATCTGCCAGATCCACGTCTGGATTGCCGGATGTAACTTGTATTTATTTATTTAAAAAACATTTCTATAGCACCAAATTCCATAGCATTCAAAGCGATGCACAATTCATAAAAAAGAAAAGATACACAACATTCCAATTAAACACCCGTTCATTTCTGGCGTTGACACCTGCCTGGTGATGCACACTAAAGTCGGGATATGTTTAAATCCCTTCCACCAAGCTGGTAAAAGCCACATGCTCCCGAGATCCGATGTATTTCCATTTCCCAGAGTCATAGGGAGACAGGGACAGAGCTGAGGTTGAAACTCAGGCACAGGGAAATTAAGTGATTTCCCTGAGTTACATGGGGATGGAACAGGGCTTGGACTGGAACTGAGGCAAAGGAAAATAAAATCACTTCACACCTACTCCCCATCTTTCCCCTCCCCTCCCCTGTGGACTTTGACAGGGCGATTCAGTAATGAACAAGTTCCCTTACTGCAGAACAGGTTTTAATCTGAAGCCAGGAGACGGAGCAAGAAGAGACCAATCCGGAGGCAGCAGGGAACTACACGCATGACCAGCGCGAAAAAGTCAACAGGCGGAACTTGCCGAAGAGCCGAAACCAGCCGAAGAAAACCGAGCGACCAGGCGCGGAACTGCCCGATTAGCCGAAAGGATCCGGAGATCAGCGAGAAGTTCCGAGCGGGCGGGGCCGGAGCTCTTTGAAGAACAGCAAGAATGATTGGAAGACGTTCAAGTGCGTGGAGTCATTGTCCCAAGGAGGTCTAGGGGCGGAGCTGTGGTTTTCCCCGCCCACCTTAGAACGTGCAGGAGCTGAGTACTAACATTGTAACAGTGGTGAAGATCGGGAGTGGATCCTCCTGGAGTCGCCAGCATGGGAGCCTGTCTGGGAATCTGCTCCGTCCTCAGCTGCGTGAGTGCCTTGCCATCCCCCCTATCTATTTACTACCTCCTGTCCGGATTGATGCTACTTTCCCGTGGCTTCATACGAACAACCCCACGGGACATTTTCCACTCATCTCAAGTTCTCCTTTCTACTTTACATCAGATCATCAGCGGTGTTAAAGAATGAGTATTTTAGACACGACGCGGCTAAAATCTCAAATATAAACCGTTGAAGATTTTTTCCCCAACTTTTAATTTGTTGGAAAATGTTCCTTACTCCCTCCATAATGAACGTTGCCTTTTGTGCATTTAACAAACGTGCTCCCTCCCCTCCCCCCCCCCCCCCACGGAATCCCGAGGGAAACCTTTTTTACATTTTGCAAGACATATTTTATTATTATTACTAAAACTAATTGTCAAAGAACTTTGACAAGTTTGATTTCTTTTAAATTTGGTTAAAGAGCTTTAATGTTTGTATTTGCTTCTTTGTGCTCTGAAAAACTGAAGCAAGCTCATTGCCCTCGGAATCGGGGAATACAATGTTTAGTTGTAAATTGTGCTGGAGTTATTTTATTTACTTTAAACCTTAGAAAAACGAATTTTGTTTTTATATTTAGATGAAACATTCGAGCGTTCTTCGAACGTCTGATATTGTCTCTTTCAATACAAACTTTACAGATATTGGTGGGTGATAAATGCAACATAAATGGCCCCTCCCTGAACAAAGTGAAGGAGTTTTGCCCAGTTTTGGGGCTTCTCGAGCACCCATTGCACCAGAACCGACCCATGTGTTAAGAAAGATGTAGTAAAGAAAATAAATGCTTGTGTTTTAAGACCATTACTAAGCTGCCCTTTTTTATCTAAGAGTTTGGAAAGAGTCCTTGGTTTTCTCTTAAAACAGGGAAGCCTGTTAGCATGTATTGGATTCAAATATAATTTTTGTTTAAACTAAACAGTTTCCATTTGTGTTTTTCCTGCGAAAGTTTATAGCCAGCCTCCCCTTCCTGCCTTTAATTTTGGTACACACACACATTTTTCTTTCTAAAAAGGTGATATTTTTGTTTCTATAGGAATGGCCTAGTGTTGAGAGCAATGGGCTTGAAGCAGTGAAACCAGGGATTGGATTCCACTTCTCCCAGTGTTGGAGCTTGGTCTTATAGCCTTATTCTTGGGTACTGACTTAGATTGTAGGCTGTTTCGGACAGGAGCTTATTGAATCTAAAAATAATTAATGTTGTAAGCCAGCACGAGCATATTTCGGAAAGCTGGGATAAAAATTCCAAAAGTAAAATTTAAAAAATGAATTGCTTGAAAGGGAGAGGCTACAACCATAACACTCTGAGTGAGCTTGAATCTCGGAAGTTACACAGAGTTGGGCTTAGTTAGTGCCTGGATATGAGACTACCTTGGAATACTAGGTGCTGTAGTTTATTATTGTACATGGAAGACAGGCCTAGCAGTCTACTTCCGGTCTCACCTTGCCAAGAAAGCCCAAGGGATCATCACAACATGGACATCTATCCATAAGGTTTCCAGGAGTCGACATGGATTCAATGGCACACGGCAACAACGGGAGAGTGCGCCCCTTTATCATGGTTATGTGGCTCCAGAGTGCTCATCGAATACCTGCAGTGGTGAGCTGCTGGTTCCTCTTTGGGTCTTTAGATCTGTGCATCCCCGATTGCCTAACTGGTTGGCTGTTTGAGAGACCAAGTAGCTGCGTAAAACTGCAACAGGTTTGCAACAGGTACCCAGTCTACCATCTTAGTAAAGCAATCTGGATGGCCTGGTTTTTGGAGGAAGAGTTTCGCTGAGCACTGGCTTTTCTGACGCTGTCTCTGGTGCATCTGTGCTACACATGAAATGCAAGAAGCTGGATACGTATTGCTATTTATTCCAAAACCCAGGAATGGCAGAAAATCTGGATTGCTGGACAGCGCTGCCAGTAGCAGGCAAAAGCACCCACGAAAATGTTACTGTCCTTCAGCCAAGTGAGGTGAAGTGAGATGATGGTAATATATTTCATTCTATTTATTAGTCTTGAGTTGGTGTGTTTTTGTTTGCAATAATTTTCTTCAGAGACAAAGTTTTTGATAACCGGTCTAATTTTATCAAAATGTCTGACACTAAGTAGCCCTCCGAGTAGCATTCAGGTGCCGTTTGAATTATAGCCTGGCCTATGCTTTTAGATCGTAGTTAACTCTGCATCTGTCTACGGAGCGGAGTTGAGCCGAGCCATGAATGACTGCCAAATTTGAATAGTTTGAAAAACATCTCCTGTAGTCTCCAGAGCAGTATGGGTGTGACTCTTTGCTTATAATTTTAGAATCATCACGTTACCATTGTACTGCGAGAAGTAAGGGACTGAAGAGCAAAGATGTTTGACTGTACAGTATTTGACAAAAGCCAGCTTTGAAAGCTACAAATTGCCAAAAAGTGAATAAAGGAGAGGAGGAGCCAAGGACAAGATCATAGATTGCTCCCCCCACCATACCCACACTTGGAATTTTGGGATCGCTGTTCAAAGGTTCTTATGTCAAATTTCATAAGCCGCTAAATAGATTTTGCCTATATATAAATGAATATGGTTTAAAATTTCTCTTTAACTTGAAGGGGAGGCAGGGTCTACATTTAAGAGGAGAGTCATGATATTCTAGCCACATAAGTAGATCACATAAATAGTAGTCCAAATTTTATATGGAAAACTTATGTAAGTTCAGCAGTCCAACTTAGACAGATATAATTGGCAGAATTATGCTTAAAGCTAGTCCTATAACTTCTATGGATCATAGGCAGCTGATTGAGATGGTCCACCCCAGGGGCCAGCGCCCAGCTAATGTTTTGCCCTATTCAGCATTTGCAACTAAGGAGGGGGGGGGAGGAGAGACAAAGATTGATTTTGTTCGACTGCTCCCCAAGCAAAAAGAGGTTTTGCTGTCCCCAATACAACTACAGTATGTCTGTGTCATGGGTGTCCTGCTAAATATTCCTCCCTTCCCTATATGGTTACCAGAGAGATCTTATTACGAGCCACAGTACTGGGGCATAGAGATGGTTTCCTCTGTGGTTTTCAGCAGGGTAGTGCAGCAACTGGTATGAAGTTTGAGAACAGTTTTTAGGAAATTGATTCTTCTGATGGCTTCAAAGGCTCAGGGACAGTGATCTGTGGTTCTCAGACCTGCTGCCTGTGATGAGCTATTCTCTTGCCCCACCTCGCCGAAACTTCTCCTGTTGGTAAGGTGTGTTTATCATTCCTTTCCGCTTTCAGTCATGTGCTCCCATCTCCTGATGCATTTTAATAGGTCACGGTTCCAGCAAGATGTCCAGTTCAGTAAGCTTACCTTCTGAACTGGAAAGGGGAAGAACTGCTCTGTGATGAGTCTTCTTTTTTTGGCTGTAACAATTAGCACATATGAGCTGGTGTGCTGAAGCATCCGGTGTCTTTAATTGACGTTGAAGAACAGGTATAACAGATCCCTTCCCAGTGCTTGGTCATGGTTACGGTGCGTAGGTAGGCGTGCCTCAGATCAGTGTTGCATTACCACTCCAGAGCTATTTCAGATCTTGATAAAATGTAGTAAGGCCATTAGAGACGGCTTTCTCCTGCCTGCAGCTTGTTGTGCAAATATTTGAATGTAATGCACACATGATCAGTTGACTTCACAATAATGTACTTTAATGTGCTTTTCTAGGATGAAATGTTCTCTACTCTATGCATTGTCTGTCTGCTTAGTGCTCTAGTTCAATGTATGGGGGTGGGGACGTGTTCATAGTGCAGAAGGGGCGACTTGGAGAATTTTCTTTTTCTGTAGACCTCGTATTTAAATTTTTAAACTTTTTTTTTTTTTCTGTTAATGTCTGGTAGTATTGAGATGGATGCTCGTGTCTGAGAGGCCCTGATTTTTGCCCATTGCCAGGGGCACGATTGCTATAAGAAGAGGCGTTCAAGGGAAACTTTAAAACTGCACTGAGGACAAATTCCACAAACACTTCTACCCTGTGAGCTTTGCATCACTTTCCAAAGTGAAATGTATCTGCCTGCTTTAGCTTTAAACTTGGCATGCGTACAAAAGGTTCAGTCATGGGTGCCCACTTGCTTTTCTGGAGATAGATTTTCGCTGGGAAGCTTAATGTGAAAACCTGAAAATTCAATGCATGAATGCTTTTCTTTGTTGCATCTAAACGTGCTCTGGGGATCGCTGCCCTTCAGTGAAGCTAAAACTACATATTTGACGGCAGCGTGTATCTGTTCCTTGTTGCATAGAGAGAAGGAAATTTTCAGATAGCTGATTAATGACAGTAAAATATTATTTTACCTACATAAATTGCTTTGAAACTTCTTTGGTGCCACCTTGCTTTCTCATTTCCCTCCACACTGTCTGCCTGTTCTTCGTGACTCCCTCTGGGTTGTGTTGTCATATATTCAGCCAGTTAGTTCACTTGGAAATTGATTTTGATCAATGAAACCAGCTGTTGCATGTCTGAATCAGCTTGATGAGAGGGTCTGGCAGGCCTTTGATCCGACTTAATCCATAGGCATAACTTTTTTTCTTGTAAAACTGGAGGGAGGCTGAGCAATTAGCTGTCTTCTGATGAACTAATATGATGAAAGTGATTGATTGTCTTTTATTTAGTAGTTGGTATGTTGTATTTTTGAGAATATGGGAAAAGCTTCCACCTATCTGTTTGCACCTTTTCACCGGTGTCAAAAAGGAAGGGAATAGCAAATCAGAAACTAAGAGGTGAGCATAGCCTCTATGAGCTGAAATTTATATATATATCTATAATCCATGGTGGAAATGGATTTGGACATTGTGGCCATTACAGAAACATGGCTAAACGAATCGCATGATTGGGATATAGCCATACCTGGCTATAATCTATTCAGAAGAGACAGAGAAAATGGAAAAGGAGGAGGAGTAGCCTTGTATGTCAAAAGCAATATTAAAGCTACTGAAATGCAGGGGACATGGGGAAAAGAAGCGCTTTGGATTACGTTGGAAAGAGGAGATGGCACTGTCATCCATACTGCTGTAGTCTACAGACCTCCGACTCAAATTGAAGAGAGAGATAATAATTTGATTAAAGATATTGCCAAGATAGCCACAGATGGGGAAGTAATCATTTTGGGTGACTTTAATCTACCTGATGTGGATTGGATTACTCCTTCTGCACATCTGGAAAGAAGCAAAAAAATTGTAGATGCTCTTCAGGATGCATCACTTAGACAAATGGTCATGGAACCAACCAGGGAAAGCTCAATGCTGGATTTAGTGCTCCACCAATGGTGATAGTGTGTCAGATGTCTGCACGAGTACCCTTATGAGCAACAGCGATCATTACACAGTGTGGTTTGAGATAAAAGCCAGGGTACATGACAAACATAGCAAGCTCAAAGTCCTAAACTTCAAAAACACTGACTTCAATAAAATGGCCAAGTACCTAAAGGAGGAGGTGACAGGGTGGAAGGAGATAAGGGAAGTGGAATTGCAATGGGCTAAACTAAAAGGGGCAACGGACAAATATGTTAAAAAAAAAAAAAAAAAAAAAAAAGTAAACAAAAAGAGAAGGAAACCTATTTGGTTTTCCAAAGAAGTGGCTGCTCAAATAAAGGCAAAAAACGCAGCTTTCGCAAAATTCAAAAGCTTGCAAACAGAAGAACACAGAAATGAATATAGGATCAAACTCGGTCAAAAAGAGAAATAAGGATAGCACAATCAAAGGCAGAGGAAAAGATGGCTAAAGATGTTAAGGGTGGCGACAACTTCAGGTATATTCGGGAAAGGAAGAAAATCAGAGTTGGAATTGCAGGACTCAGAAGTGCTGGGAAAAGACTCATGGAAAGTGACATAGAAAAAGCAAAATTGCTAAACAAATACTTCTGCTCTGTTTTTACTAAAGAAAATCCTGGAGATGGACCAGCTGGGACTCCCAAATATAAAAATGGGAATGAAGTAGATACCACACCATTCACAGAAGATGAGGTGTTGGAACAACTTGCTAAACTGAAAGTGGGCAAAGCTATGGGACCGGATGGGATACATCCCAGGATACTGAAAGAGCTCAGAGAGGTTCTTGCAGGGCCGTTAAAGGATGTATTCAACAGATCCTTGGAAACAGGAGAGGTTCCTCAGGACTGGAAAATGGCTGATGTCGTATCTCTACACAAAAGTGGTGACAGGGAAGAAGTGTCAAACTACAGACCTGTGAGCCTTAGCTCAGTGGTGGGAAAAGTAATGGAGGCGCTCCTGAAAGAACGAATAGTGAACTTTCTCAAAACCAACAGGTTGCAACACCCGAGGCAACATGGCTTTACTGAAGGACGGTCTTGCCAAACTAATCTGATTGTTCTTTGACTGGGTGACCAAGGAACTAGATCAGGGGCACGCGATGGATGTCATCTACCTGGATTTCAGCAAAGCCTTTGATAATGTTCCTCATAGGAGGCTTGTCAAATTCAGTAGCTTGGGGATGGGCATCAAGATAGTAAACTGGATTAGAAATTGGTTTACTGACAGACGACAGAGGGTGATGGTACATGGAGCTCACTCGGATGAGGGGAAGATGATTAGCGGGGTGCCCCAGGGTTCGGTCCTGGGCCCGGCACTGTTCAATGTATTTGTGAGTGATATTGCTGAAGGACTGAATGGAAGGGTCTGTCTTTTTGCAGATGACACAAAAGTTTGCAACAGAGTGGACTCTGCCGAGGTAGTGGATAACATGAAAGATCTACAAAAGCTGGAAGACTGGTCTAATGCTTGGCAATTATGATTTAATGCGAAAAAGTGCAGTGTCATGCACTTAGGTAGCAGAAATCCAAAGGAAATGTACGCAATAGGGGGGCGAGAGGTTGGTGTGCATGGTTCAGGATAAAGACCTTGGTGTGATTATCTCTGATGATCTCAAGGTGGCAAAACAGTTCGACAAGGCGGTGGCAAAAGCTAGGAGGATGTTGGGCTGCATACAAAGAGGGATTACTAGCAGAAAGGAAGAGGTTCTTATGCCACTGTACAGGTCGCTGGTGAGGCCTCACCTGGAATACTGTGTTCAGTTTTGGAGACCATATCTTGCAAAAGATGTAAAAAGACTGGAAAGTGTTCAGAGGAAGGCGACCAAAATGATTTGGAGCCTGCGTAAGAAACCTTATGAGAAGATACTTGAAGACCTAAATATGTACACTCTGGAGGAGGGACAGGGGAGATATGATTCAGACTTTTAAATACTTAAACAAACTCTTCCAAAGACGGGGAAGCTGCAAAACTAGAGGGCATAACATGAAGCTGCAAGGTGGAAAATTGAAAGGCAATGTCAGGAAATATTTTTTCACTGAAAGGGTGGTGGATGCTTGGAATGCTCTCCCGATGGAAGTGGTGGGGCAAACACGGTGACGGAATTCAAAACGGCATGGGACAAGCACAGTGGATCCCTTTACAGCAACATGATAAAATCAAAATAAACTGAACCATCTAATTTCTCAACAAAGAGGTGTCCTGCATGGAGTGGTGGGTTCACCCGTAAACAGGGACGTGGGGAGGGGTCGCCTGCACAGAGCGTCAGGTGTACCTACTCTTGCCGTATTGCTGGGCAGACTGGATGGGCAGACTGGATGGACCATGCTGGTCTTTATCTGCCGTCATTTACTATGTTACTATGTAATATAAAAGCAGATAAGAACTGTAGAGGGCATCTAGTCTGCCCATTTTTCTCCTGCTGTGATATATTAACAATTCAAATTGATCATTGTTTCCATTTTTGTTTAATTTTTTACAACTAAAGATCCTTTTTGGTTTACAGTATCTCAAGCTTGCCATCTTCACCACTGCTTGGGAGGCTATTAAACATATATCCACTACTTTTTGCTTTTCTCTGTGAAGAAATGTTTTGTAATGTTAGCCTTCAGTCTAGCCTAGTGCATTCTCAAGCCAGCCCTTGGGACATTAGGCTTTCAGGATATGCATGAGAAAGATTTGCATACAGTGAAGGCAGTGTCTGCAGATCTACCTCGCACAAAAGTCCAGACTGGGTGTGACTTGAGGACTCTGAGATCCCCCATCCCCCAGGCTAGCTTCATAAGACCTCATATTATCCTCTTGCTCGGGACCATTTTCCATTTAAAAATACTTAACATGTTTTGTAGTGCTATATTAAATTAGTAGTGGTGTGTGTTTATACATTTTTTTTAATCTCTCATATCCCCTGCTTCTGTTCAATTTCTGATTGCAGTTTCAAAGATGTGTGATAGCAAACTCTTTTAGGTTACAGTAGGTTCTCCTAAACCTGTTTTCGATTGGATTTTCTTAGGTCAGCTATTCACTGAGTCACCATGAGTTGGCATCAACTCAATGGCACTTAAGAAAAACAACATATGAGAGAAGCTTACATTTGTTTGGATTCTCAGTGGACAAGCATGATGCGTTAGCCACACCTGGTGATGTCATCCGACAGCCGTGGATGGAAGAGCACTCCAGAGCTTAGCAAGGCTTGCATGCCCAGGTAGTCCTACTCCCAGGCCTGCCCCTACCTAGCCCAGTTTCGGTTCTTCCACCTTGCAATAAGATGGACCTCTCTATTCTCCACCACAAAAGAAAACAAAAATTTAAAAAAAGCCATAGAACAAAACAGACTCTTCAAACCGAGAAGCAGCTAAACAAAGATCAGCAAGATCTCAAAGCTTAAATGCCCAAAATACAGATGAAAAATGAACAGCACAGATGCATATGACTGGTGCATGTGCTGCCTTGGGGTGAGTCAGAGTTCACGACTTCCCCCATTGTGTAAGGATGTCTCTCTGGGGCCAGAAAATTGTACAGCCACATACTACAGGACTTTGTTTCACTCACCACAGTCTCCCCAGAAGAAGCTTCAGCCAACCGCGTGGCACACCTGAACAGATGTACTTCTGCCGTGGCACAGAATGTGCTGGTCAAGGTCTCCAGCTCTGGCTGGGTGTTTCCTGGGCCCTCTTGCCAATTGTGCCCCTCTGCAAGCTCGAGGGACCAGCCCAAGCTCCACTTCCCAGGATGCTACCAACATGTGCTTCTCCGGTCATGCTTCTTGGCCTTGCCATGGCACGGAGAACACTTCTACATATGGCCCTGCCCCCTCTGTGGTGATTGGCTGGCACCATGATGCCTCATGCTGTCTGGCCTGATATCATCACACTGATGGGGGAATCCTTCTGCTGTGCGGAGAAGCAAGCATCCCAGCTCTCTCGGCGCCAAGACAGCCCTGGGACAATTGGGGCTGCTGCTACCGCAGCAGCAGAGGAAGCTGAGGCAGGCATTAGAAGTGCCATCAACACAACTCCAGTGGCAGCAGGAGCCCCTGTGAATGGCACAGACTCTCTTCGAGCAGCTCCAGCCCCTTTCCCAGCTCCTGCTTTCTCCTGCAAAGGCTCCACGAGCACAATAACTGCAGAGATAAGGGTAAGGACAACTTGGCAGCAATCCTTGACTTGCTCTTCTTCCTCCTACAGCAGCAAGGCCCCACCACAGGTGCCAGTGACACCATCCACCCAAGCCATTATACACGCCTTCACCATACCACTCCCCAAAACTCTTGACTGTGGACAGTGGGGAGGAAGAGGCTGCCACTCTCGGCTCCTCGGACGGAGCAGAACCACCAGAAACATCACCCGCATCATGATCCGAACCCTCACCGCCACTGCTTCAGCTGCCTTCACCCCTTGAGGACCTCACATACCCCATATTTTGCAAAACTTCATGACTCAGCAGTCCCTTCTGCCAGTGGACACTCTGGACCTGAGGAACAAAATACTGGGGTTCCTCAAGTACCTGGACTCACCAAGGACAATAATCTCTCTGCCGGTCTACAAAATCCTCCAGGATAACCTGGCCAAGATCTGCAAGACTCTGCTGTTTGGACCCACCTGTTCCCAGAAGCTCGAGACAAAATATTAAGTGCAGTCCACCACTGGCTTCACAAAACAGCAGCTCCCACACCAATCCATAGTGGTGGAGTCTACCCTGAAGCGAATCATGTCATCCTACAACTACACCAGCTTGTCTCCAGGAAAGGATTTCAAGCTCCTGGACAACATGGGAAAGAAAGCGTTCCATGGCATGATGCTGAATGCAAAAATTGCCATCCACCAGGTCCCAACACATCCTGATCAGGGCGTACTGCTGGGGAAACTCAAGATTGCCATGGAAGCCCTGCCCTCGGAGTCCAGACAGTCTCTGCTGCAGTGGCTCTGGTAGATCTTGCGGGGTGTAGCTCGTGCACTCCCATTCTTTGCTACTGTCTTGAAAAATGATGGCACCTGGCCCCCCCCCCCCACGGATGCACCAGGTGGGGTCAGACTGCCTTATATGGCACTTGCCCCGCCTGGTACGTCCCAGATGCATCGTGTGGGGTCCAGGTGCTGCTGTTTGTTTTCAAGATGGTGGCGCAAAAGTGGGAGTGAATGGGCAGCACTTCTGCTCATTTGTAAAGGTACCGGGAGGGGGTGGAGGGTTCGGGGCTGCTGGGCCACCAAGGATTTGCTTTCTGTTGGGGGCACCAACTCCTGACAGTATTTTGATGTCAGTAGGGGCTTTCCCCAATGTCTGGCATTGGAGAAGCCCCCGATGCCATCAAAATACTGTCGGGGCTCATAGGCAAATTTAGACACACGGTGCAATGCCCTGTTTCTCTGGGGTAGCATACCAAACTTGAGCCAACTTCTGTGTGCATGAGTTTGTCTTGCTCTCCCAGTTTAACTGCCATTTGCGCACATTTTAATGAATGGCTAAAGCGTGGCTAATTAGCATGTGACTTTAATGCCAGCATGCAGAAATGGGTTCATTTGCAATCTGTGTGCTGCAAATAAGCGTAAAAAGCTGATAGCGTGCAAGTTCAGTGCTGGCTTTCTGCATCAGCCTGTTAGTCATATACGTTCAGGCAGCCCAACTGGAGAGACAAATTGGCAGAATTATGCTTAAAGCTAGTATCATAGTATGGATCATAGGCAGGATGGTCCACCCAGGGCCCAGCTAATGTTTTTGCCCTAGTGTTTGTCTGGGGGTTGGGGGGGGGGGCAGAGACAAAGATTTGATTTTGTTGCCTTTCTGAGCTCTGGAGAGCACTTCCGTCTATAGTGCCATCCGATGATGTCACAATGTGTGACTGATTTTATCCTGCTGTCCTTGGAGAACCCCCATTTCAGGTATGTAACCTTGCTTTCATCCCCTGGTTTATTCACGGATGGAGAAAATCCAAGAATAAAGTGGCACAAGGTCCCAAAGATTTGGCATCTGGTGCCTAAAAATCAGAAAAGAGAAGGAAAAAAATATTTTAAAAAGGCAGTTTACAATATAATGTAATAAGCACAGCTTTGCCCAAAACAGTCTAGACTTTCATTCGGTTTCTTGCACAGAAATTGACAATATCAGTGTGCATAATAAAGATGGATATAGAGAGAGATCCTTTTATTAGACTAAGTGCATTTTAATAAACTTTATTTGATTAGCTTCAAGGAGTGCAAACTCTTTTTCTCAGCTCAGAACAGCATGTCTCTAATTTCGTGTATGGGGGGTTATTAATTCAAAATTCTGGTAAGGTTTTAAACATGGAATGAATGTACATGCATTTTATTTTAAGATTTGGCAGTTTCAAGTAGTTTTATTAAGTAGATGGTGATCACAATGTGAGGGTGGTGTTCCTGGAGGTAATTTTATGAAAAGTTTATTGAAAAAGTATAAAAATATCCATGTGTAAAACTCTCCACTTCCTAGGTTAGAGTAAAAGCCTAAAAATAAAGCCAAAATAACATTAGAGAGCAAGAAAAAAAAAGAGACTTCTCTGCGTTCTAAAAAAAAAATGACTGATACCTAAGGGCTTCTTCCTAAATAGTTCCATTTCTTTGTGAATATCCTGGAAACCAACCTGTTGCAGGTTCCCAGGAAAAAGATATTGCCTACTACTCATTTGACCCTTATTTCCTGATATGCAATTGGACTAGAACACGGCAACTACACTTTGAAACTTGGCATAGCTCATTAGAAAAAAATGCATGTTTGGGATCTGCTGGTGGTGCATTTGTGAGACACTTGTCTCTTCCCTGCTCCATGCTGTGTAATCTTGAATTACTGTTGAAAGAAAAGAGATTTTTGTGTTTTCTTAATGTGCAGCTGACCTATTAGCATTTTATCTTTTTTTTTTTCTCGCCTTTGGATATTCAGACCTCTAACTTCAGAAACGAGTTCAATAAATGCTGATGCAAAGGTCATAGTGGAGTGCATATCTGAGCTCTTCTGCACACATTTATTGCTAAGCCTAGCATTAGGATGCCGTTTTCTTTGCATTTAGAAACGGTATGCATAGCAATAAAGCGCTGAAAGGTCAACCGTGGCAAAGCTTGGCTAGTGGCTGCAGCATTGATTTTTTTGCTCGCTGTTGAAAATTGGTGCCTTTCCTGCATTTAAGGCCATTCCGGTAGGAGACGTCTTCATGGAAGTGTTTGAGACTCCACAGAAAGGTTGCTCCTTCGTTTGAGCTTCGTGGGACTGGAGCCCATTCTTACAGCTGCGCTTCATTAGAGCGCTTTGCTTGCAGTGGTCCAGTTCGGTTTTTAGAGCTTTTCTTTATTTCAGCAAGTGTCGCCTGTTTTTCATCAGTTTGCGTGTGTCAGGCTGAAATGGAACATTTGCCCAAGGGAAATCTGTTCCAACCCTGGCCTGCTACTTTTAATACTTTCTTGATGTTGGTAGGCTACGGAAGTCTTTCTGATACGTTAACTGTAAAGTGAAAAAGTTCACCCTTGATGGGTGGTGGTTTCTTTCACTGAAAGAGCTGGATGAATAATTTTTTTTTTTTCTGCAGTAGTGCAGTCCTTGGATTCCCTTGCTCTCGGACTGTTTTCGTGAAGCTTTGCCTTGTTGCGAGCCTGCAGTATTGTAGCATCCTTCAAGTTGTGGCTGTACAGAATAATATCTTCTCCTTGCCCTTGTTTGGCTGCCTTTCGACCTGTTACGTGTTGATGGTGGTGTCTTTTTATTGGGCATCCTAAGGTATGTTCCCAGGCAATGTAGATGCAGATTTGACCCATAAACTTACAGTTCAGACATTCCTCTGCACTTAACCCCCTTGGATGCCGTTTAAGAGAGAAGGATGGCTCCGGAGATCCAAAACAAATGCACAGATCTGTGGCCAAAGCTTTCTAGATGAGTGTAAATGAGAAAAAGCAGGCTTGTCTGGTTTTGACTCTTCTGCTAAAACGAATCTGAGTTGTCACTTCCCTTGTGATTTGAATTAGTTAAACAGAAGCAAAACGTTCCCTGAAAAGCAGATGAGCAGAATTTTAGATTAATCTTCCAAAGTGAGATTTAACAGTAAAAGTTGTTCAGTTTTTTTTAGTTTTAGGTTTGCGAGAATAAAGGATAGGTCAGATTTAGCCCTAATGTCTCCTTTAGCCCCTGTTCACTGAGTTATTAACTACGTAGTTTTATTTTCAGTTCACTGTTCCATTGACACTTAAATGCTTTAGTCAACAAAGTGACCCAATAATGGGGGCCATAATTGAGATGCAAATGAATTCTGCGTAGGGGGGAGGAGTGAATGAAACGGAAGACAGCTCTGCAAGATAAGCAAATTTATAAAGAAAATAGGCAAAGCAATTGAATCTATCCATTGACTCCCACATGTCATGAAAAAGTTGCTAGCATGTGTTAACAAGCCGCTTGCATTAATGGTAAGATACAGTCCCTATCCTCCAAAGCCCCAAAATGCTAATTTTTGTGTTTGGTGTGCAGTAATTCCCACACTAAACAGCAATCATTAACACTGTGGTACCAGTTATTGCACAGTAATTCCAGCGTTAAACAGCTTCTTCAGCTTTGGTATGTAGTGGCATCTCCCGTCTCATTGCAACAAAAGTTCTGTACAGTTCAGTTAAATAATCCTTTGAATATCCCAGTTTGCTTTTTCTTATAAATGTCCTTGTCTGTTGGAACAATCTTTCCTTAGAGATTAGGACCAAGAGTTTGTATACATCTTAATAAACTGGTCTTTACCTATTTTTTTAAACTGGCTTTTGGGGAATAGTTAGTGGTATTTTCTTTTCTTTTTATTTGTTTGGGTGGTTGTGTGCGGGGTGTGTTTGGTTTTTGGTTTTGTGTTTTTTTCCTATTAACACTGGTTTTCAGTTATTGTAAACCACTTGGATTCTTCCCTCTCCTAGGTGTGATGAACAGTATATTAAATGTTTTTAATAAGGTGACTTGTAAGAAAAAATATATATAAATATATATTTTATGTATTTATTTATCTATAACAGTGAAATTCCATTTATCTGTTCCTGAAGAGAGTTTATGCATGCTTTTATACAATTTGGGTTTTTGCTCCATAGTTCCTATTCTAATATATCTTCAACATCCAAAGTGAATATTCTTGAGACAGGACTCATTTTGTGTATTTCAGGGACTGGGAAATCCAGACCTGCTTTTGAGGGTCATGGGTTAGGGAACCGCTAGTACCGATAGACACCCTGATAAAAATCCGATGGTGCATTGCGTGCTTGCAGAATTGGACATAATATCCCATCGCTGCCTTCTCCTTTGAGAAAAGCTAGTAGGGAATGAAACGCTCTTGTGCTCCTCTTTCTAGGTATCCTGCCTGTGTGGTACTGCTCCATGTCTCCTTTGTGGCTGTTGTCCTTCCACGAAAAACTCCACGGTGACACGTCTGGTCTTCACATTCTTCCTGCTCCTGGGGACACTGGTAGCATGCATCATGATCATTCCAGGGGTGGAAGATGGACTTAAAAAGGTAACAGCCCCTGGTAATGCTGTTTTTTTGATATGAAGTTGGTTTGTACGAAGTGAGCTAGGGTATGTTTAACACAATAGAAGTTGTGGTTGGGAGAAGAGACATGACTTCTCTAGCACCAGTAGTCAGCAGGTCATGTTTAATTACGTTTTAACTGTATGCATGAGTGTCTTTTTATGGTGCTTGGGAGCAGGAAGGGGGGGCTTAAGAATTTTCTTCTTTTGAGCATTTAGATCAATTAGAGCAAGCATCTGTTGGACTACAAGTATCAAACCAAACACATTATCAACTATTAAAAAAAAAAAAAAAAAGAAAATCCTCTTCAGTTGCAGTACTATGAGCCTTCATTTGCAGCCATCCATGTTTTTCTCTCTATGGTAATACTTCTTCTAGTTCACCCTTCTCAGCTATTTCAGTGGGCTCTCTGCTGAGGGCCACACACCAGAGTTCCTGCCCGGAACCCTATGTCCAACCTCCAAGTGTTGCCTTTTTGACGTGGACTCCCAATTCTGGATGGCTTGGGGAATGGGAGACTGGCCAGGGAACCAACCCACGTCCTCTGAATGGTGGTGTGCAGCATGGCCAGTGAGCTACCGATCAGCTCCAACCGTGGATTATAACTTTCCTTTTAAGTGGTGGTTTTTCTCTTCCTGTAATAAGGGCTTCCTTCCTATTTCAGAGGGTTAGCTATATTAGTTCATAGTGGCAAAAACAACCGAGGCTGCTGGCACCTCTTACAGGCTAGCAAATTTGAGGCCAGAACTTTGTCTTCTCTCAGGCTGATGCAGAAAAGCACGTTGCCATTAGCGTAGGCATCTGTGTAGCGTTTACGCACAATTTTCTGTGGTAGCATGGATAAGGAATGTGGAAAGGGATTTACCACTTGTGTAATTACTGCACAGATGCCCATTTAAAATAGAAGATAACTAAGCAATTACTTCTCTGCACCTGCAGAAGTCGGAGCTCAATGACAGATCTTTAGCGCCAGGCGGGGGGAGGGGAGACCTAAGGGCTCTCTGAAGAGGTCTGCAATCGGTGCCGAGTTGGAATTTATGCCTGTTTCTCGATTGGACAGCTCCCTCAGCTTTTTTGGGTTTTGCTGAAATGAACCCTGGAAAAAAAAACAGCAGGGGAAGTGTGCCGGAGTAATATATGTTCATATGCTGTGTGGTACTTACGAGCAAGCACTCTGCTCTGAATAATATCTGGGTTCAAAGGCAGAAGAGCTCTTATGTGCCACATAGCACTCCAGCACATGCTCATAAGCGCCTTTTGTGCGCAAGGATAAAAGCGCTGCTGACACCTGTGCACATATGCCTGGCCTGCTCTCCCATTTTAGCCTTTATTGGTGGTTACTTTTGCTGAAGGAATTGGATAAATATTTTGTTCTGCAGCGGCCCTTGGATTCTCTTGCTCTCAGATTGTTTGTTTGTTTTCATGGGGCGCTGCCCTGTTTAAAGTCTGCAACATTGTCACCACCTTTCAAGTCCCTGCTGTTCTATAGTGGTTATACAGAATAGTACTGTATATTGTTCTTGTTTTACTGCCATGTGACCTGTTGCATTCGGATGGCTTGAGTGAGCATCCTAAGGCAATATTCATCTTCTGGTATGTCCCCAGGCATTGCTGTGCAAAATGTCTGTGTTAAGCCCTCCACTTCCTCATAACTTGAATTATACATGAATTTTCTTATCAATGTCCCTATTTAATGTTCTTTACAAAGTTTTTAAGTTACAATGTAAACAGCTTTGACTAAAAAATGATAAAGTGATGATATAAAAACCCTGTTAAATAAACCTGTGTTTGGAAACCCTGCGCTAGAGCTTTAGCACCAGGCTCTAGCACAAGTTTTTTTGCAAGGAAGCCTCTGCCAGAACCAGGATGTGGGTAAAATAAACCCTGCAAATGGATGTGAGTGGGGGGAGGGGAAGAGAGGGCAGGAGGATACAGAGTACAAAAATATTGAGAAGTGCTGAGCAGGGCGCTGAAAGGGAGCGATAACAGAAGCATAGTTAAGCTAATTGACAACTCTGGTCAGTAGAATAATCTGACACTAGTTAAGTCCATTCACACCTGACATGGGCCATGAAGCCCTTGTCGTTATCTAGGGTGTTGGTGTTAAAACATTTTGCTGGGTTCCTGTTCAGCACTTTCACACTGTATTCTTTTGAATTTCCATCATGATTGTTTGGTATGTGCTGGAAGATTGTTACTGTTTATTTGATATGCTGCATATCTATAAAACGATGCGGTTTGCAGTAGTAATATACATAGGTTGACATGTTTTGAACATTGCCATTTCTGATGTCGGTTGTGTGTCCATTTATTCTGTTTCTTAGGGGTTGGGCTGACTTGTTCTATATAGACAGCAGAGGGACATGGCTGGTAAATAGCATATGTTACCTTGGAGGGAGAAGAGGTGAACGAGCCCTGGATGATAACATTTGAATTCTGCTCACACCTTTCCAATAAGAGCTCACACAGTAACGTAGTGAATGAGGGCAGATAAAGACCAGTATGGTCCATCTATTCTGCCCAGTAAGATGGCAAGAATAGGTGCACCTGCCGCTCCATGTAGGGCACCCCTGTATGTTGAGAAATTAGATAGTTAAGTTTATTTTGATTTTATTCTGTTGCTGTAAAGGGATCCACTGTGTCTGTCCCATGCCATTTTGAATTACGTCACCGTGTTTGCCCCCACCACTTCATCGGGAGGGCATTCCAAGCATCCAGCACCCTTTCAGTGAAAAAGTATTTCCTGACATTGCCTTTCAATTTTACACCTTGCAGCTTCATGTTATGCCCTCTAGTTTTACAGCTTCCCCGTCTTTGGAAGAGGTTTGTTTGTTCATTATTTCTCTTTAAGTATTTAGAGGTCTGAATCATAAGCTCCCCTATCCCTCCTCTCCTCCAGAGTGTACATATTTAGGTCTTCAAGTCTCTCTCTTCTCATAAGGCTTCTGACGCAGGCTCCAAATCATTTTGGTCACCTTCCTCTGGACAGTTTCCAGTCTTTTTATATCCTTTGTGAGATATGGTCTCCAAAACTGAGCACAGTATTCAAAGTGAGGCCTCACCAGTGACTTGTACAGTGGCATAAGTACCTCTTCCTTTCTGCTGCTAATTCCTCTTTGTATGCAACCAAACATCCTCCTGGCTTTTGCCACTGCCTTGTCGCACTGTTTTGCCACTTTGAGGTCCTCAGAAATAATCCCACCAAGGTCCTTCTCCTGATCCGTGCACACAAACCTGTCGCCCCCTATTGTGTACATTTCCCCTGGATTTCTGCTTCCCAAGTGCACTACACTTCTTCGCATTAAATCTTAAGTGCCAAGCATTAGACCATTCTTCCAGCTTTTGTAGATTTTTCCTCATGTTATCCACTCCCTCAGGGAAGTCCACTCTGTTGCAAAGTTTTGTGTCATCTGCAAAAAGACAGACTTTTCCATGCAGTCCTTCAGCAATATGTCTCACAAATACATTGAACAGTGCCAGGCCCAGGACTGAACCCTGGGGCACCCCGCTAATCACCTTCCTCTCATCCGAGTGAGCTCCATGTACAATCACCTTCTGTCGTCTGTCAGTCAACCAATTTCTGATCCAGTTCACAACCTTGGGACCCATCCCCAAACTACTGAGTTTGATAAGCCTCCTGGGAGGAACAGTATCAAAGGCTTTGCTGAAATCCAGGTAGATGACATCCATCACATGCCCCTGATCTAGTTCTCTGGTCACCCAGTCAAAGAACTCGATCAGATTATTTTGGCAAGATCATCCTTTGGTAAAACCATGTTGACTTGGATCATGCAACCTGTTGGTTTTGAGATAGTCCACTATTCGCTCTTTCAGAAGCACCTCAATTACTTTTCCCACCACCGAGGTAAGGCTCACGGGCCTGTAGTTTGTCACTTCTTACCACTTTTGTGAAGAGGTACCACATCCGCCCTTCTCCAGTCCTGAGGAACTTCTCTTGTTTCCAAGGATCTGTTGAAAACATCCTTTAACGGCCCTGCAGGAACCTCTGAGCTCTTTCAGTATCCTGGGATGTATCCCATCCAGTCCCATGGCCTTATCCACTTTCAGTTTTGCAAGTTGTTCTAACACATCATCTTCTGTGAATGGCATGGTATCTACTTCATTCCCATTTTTATATTTGGGAATCACAGAAGGTGGTCCTCCCAGGATTTTCTTTAGTAAAAACAGAGCAGAAGTATTTGTTTAGCAATTTCGCTTTTTCAATGTCACTTTCCACGAATCCGTTCCCATCACTTCTGAGTTCTGCAATTCCATCTCAGATTTTCCAATAAATCTCTGAATCCATCCCGTTTTGCATCAGGTCTGGAGCCGTGTATTAAAGCTGTTAATGCGATGCAGCCTTTCTGCCCCCTTACCATGAACAGGTAGAACTTCTGAGAATACTGCAGTGTTAACAATGGGCTTGAGTTTCTCTCCCAGAGTCGGGAAGTCCCTTTGAACTGCAGAGGCACTGTTTCTAGCCAGGTCATTTCTACCCAGGTGGATGACAACATCAATTTTTGCGCTAAGTACATCAACAATTTGGTTTGTATTCCTGCTGGCTGAAGAGCCTGGGAGGCATTTGACTATCTTCTCTCCTTGGAACTGTGTTCCTAAGTTGGTGCCTCTGATGATGGAATCTCCAAGTAGTAGTAGTTTTCTGTTTGAGTTTTTCTTCATATTTGGTGCTTTAGGAGGAGATTGGGCATTGACTGTCTCATTTAAGGGTCCTTC
Source organism: Ichthyophis bannanicus (assembly GCA_033557465.1). NCBI lineage: Eukaryota > Metazoa > Chordata > Amphibia > Gymnophiona > Ichthyophiidae > Ichthyophis > Ichthyophis bannanicus. Next base: position 38,807,512 of record CM066039.1, read on the forward strand.
AGTTTCCATGGATTGGGCATCCTCTTTAACCAAAGCAGAGAAGGCATTACGCAGGGATATCTCTTGATGTATAGGATGTCTCTGCGTTACAGGTCGCAATTTACCCAAGCCCACACGGATCCATTTGTTCCTGGGATGTTTGATTTTTTTGTGGGAGTGGTGGTGGTCGTCTTTGTTCGGTTTGTATCCTAGAAGAGGTTTGTTGCATTGAAGTTAGTTCTTCCCTTAGTAGAGTCAATGCTTTATGCATGGCAGCTGACTTGAGGCACATAGGACAAGCTCTTAGGTTCCAAATGATTCGTCTCGGAATGAAAGCACCACAGTTATTGCACTGAATACATGACATGCTGATTAAGCAGTCCTAGAAGGAAAAGATGAAGAAAAGGTGGGCTTAACACCAAATTAAAAAGGATAGATGGCAATGTATGTGACCACTATATAGGCAATGCAGCCCTGGGGTAGGCGGGAACCTAAGTGTCCCTGGCCAGTAGGCCTTACATGAACTGTGGGCACACTCGGATATCTGATTTAAAGGCTACACAAGGAATGTAGGCAATCGGAATATTCCCAAAATTTAATGTATAACCAACAGCTAAATTCTATATTAGCAACAGAACAGGCAAAAAAGATTGAAAGCTTAGCTGTGTGGAGGCTCTGGAAGCTGTGAAGACTCAGACAGCTGCATTCAAGTATAGTGGGTAGTGGGTCCTTTCCTGTCCCCAGAGGGCTTTAATTTGTTTGTGCCTAAGGCAATGGAGAGTTAAGTTGATGTTTAGTCCTTTTAATGTTGCCAACTCTTATATCTACTCAGGCATCTGAGCTTGTGGCATGGCTTGGTATCTGAGTTGGTGTATTGTATAGTTTGTGATGGCTAGCGAGTGTCCATTTGAGGTTAAGAGCTGTCCGTAAGCTAGAAGGTGGCTATTTCCCAAAGTCTGTGAGAGGACAGTGGCATCTTCCAGGATGGGTTGCAGCAAGGGCAGAATAACTGACCTGAAAGGGATGACTTAATCTGAACATAGAAACTAGCACTTAACTATCTGCCACCATAGGAATGAAGTAGCTTAAGATGCTAAATGGGCCTGGGTCAAACATAGAGGATCCCTGTATAATAAGAGGATGGAATCAAAGCAAAACTTAACTTCAAAACATAGAGGGCGATAACCTGCATGGGTTGGTAGGTACAACCCTAAACAAAGGCATTGAAGGGAGTAATGTTTAATATTTAATATAATTTCATCAACAGCTTTTTTGATTAAAAAACAAAACAAGGCATCTTACAATATGATAAACTCCAACCTAACTAATGTGGGAATCACAAGACCCTCACCAATAGGAACTATTACAATATGTGCTGCTCCTGTTCCCTCGATCCAAAAGGAAAGGGGAACTCAAGACGGCAAAGGTAAAAAGCTGAGTGGCCATGACTACCAAGCCAGTCTGTCAGTAGACAGTCAACATAATCTTTAAAAGCATGGTGAAGCAGAAAAGTTGTAAGCATGGATTTAAATTTAAAATAACTTGTTTTCTGCATCTCTGGAGGCAAACTATTCCACCATAAAGGTGGCTAAATGAGAAATGGCCAACATCAGAATAACCTCATGATGCATCTCCCTTGGAGAGGGCAAGTTTAACAACTGAACATGAATTGGTCTAATTTGAATGTTTTAGAAATGTCTGGAACGGGACTTCCGGTGACGTCACGGAGCTAATGGCAGCCTAAAAGCCTAGCTCCATCCGATTCCCGAGAGTGGTGATTTATTGGAGGGACCCCAAGTGAAATAGTGGACGGAAGGAGAGCATCCAGCATCGGGATGGCAGCAAGGAAGAAATTAGCTGGCTTCCAGTCTCCTTATGTTCGCCGGGAGCTGATGGCGGCGGCAGAGTCAGCCTGTGCAGAAGAGGGAGCTAAGGGAGGGAGCTCGGAGGAGGATGATGGCACAGACACGGAGGGACGGGAGGACATAACCCTGAGAAAATGGTTGCAGGAGTTTAAGGCTGATATGAAGGGGGAGATCAAAGCTATGCGGAAGGAGGTGAGCAGCCGGGGATGCCGTGTGGAAGACCTGGAGAACCACGTGGAGGACTGTGAGGGGGAGGTGAGAGGCATGGTGGCCCTGCAAGAAAGGCTTCAGGCTCAGCCGGAAGAACTGCAGGAGAAAATTGAGGAGACTGAGGATCGAGCCTGGAGAAACAACTTGCGCATAAGGGGGGTGCCAGAGGAAACGACATCCAGAGACTGTGCTTCGCTGGTGCAGAAGCTGTGCATCCATATACTACAGTTGGGGGATGTGTCTGGCATGAATGCTGAACAGATAGGAGTGGAGAGAGCTCATCGAAGCTTAGGGCCCCGGTGAGAGAAGCAGACAAGGGACATTATAGCTTGTTTGAGCAGTTTTCCTTTGAAAGAACAAATTTTGAGTGCGGCATGGAAGTTTGGGAGAATTACGTGGGAAGGCAGTGAAATAGAAGTGTTCAATGACTTATCTAAGGGGACTCTTGAAAGAAGTTACAGCATATGTACGGGGGAAAAATCTCTGCTATAGATGGATGTTCCCGTTTGGTGTCTTGCTGTCAGTGAATGGAGTGAAATCGGTGGAAGAGGCTTGGGATACGCTGAGTGAATTAGGGTGCGAAGGCCTACCCAAGGCGGTGGAGACAGAGCGGTTGCGTAAGGCTCCAGCTGAGAAAGGCAAGCAATTGCCACAAGCCAGCACCCAGTGGCAGAGAGTGGGAGAGCATGGAAAAAATTTGAAACGATTGTCACAGGAGAGGAAGAAAGCTGTTCCGGAGCAAGATACCTGAGCTTGGAGATTGGCATGGAGAAGTCTGGATGCCATTAATGAGCATGAGGGGGGGGGGCGATAGAGCTCCTTTCTCATGGAATGTGGACACTGGACTTATAGGGCGAAGGGGGAGGGGGAAGAATTGAGTTGTGTAATGGTGGGTTAGAAGGGGAAAAGGGGGGTAAGTTGGTGTGTGGGAGGAGGGGAGGGAAGGGGAATGGGGGGTGTTGGGTGTTGAGTTAGTGGTTACTGGGGGGGAGTGTTGGGTCGGGATAGGACAAGGCGGCCGGAAGGGTAGGTAGAGGTTTAAGGATGGGTGGGAGGGGGGCGAGGAGAGGAGGGGGGCAAGAACACATCGAGGATAGGGGGGGTGGGGGGAAGGAAGTTTCAGAGCGATGCTGCGTATAGGAACCATCAATGTTAAGGGGTTGAATTCGCCTGCTAAAACGGGGTCTGTTTTATCGGGAAGTGGTGAAAAATCAGTGGGATGTGGTATTGCTTCAAGAGACTCATTTGAGGGCCAGGGAGGTGGGGAGGATGCGGAATAGGCAGTACCCTGATCAGTATTTCTCTTGCAACAAGGAGGGGGGAAGGAAAGGAGGTGTGGCCATTTTGGTGCGGGGTGGGTGTGGGGTACAGGTGGAAGGGTCGTTTAAGGATCGAGAGGGGGGGAGGGTGGTTGGGATTAGGGGGAAATGGGGGGGAGAGGATATTGTGGTGGTGGTGGTGGTGGTGGTGTATGGGCCTAATGGGCAACAAAAGGGTTTTTGGCAAGAGGTAGGAATTTAATAGACGGGACGGGGGGCAGGAGGGTGTTAGTAGGAGGGGATTTTAATCTGGTGTTGGACCCGGGGGTAGATCGGAAACCGAGGAGGGGGAGATGGGGGGGGGGGGGAGAAAGAATAGGAAAGAATTGAGGAGATTGATGGGGCAATATAATCTGGTGGACATGTGGAGGGCTCTGAATCCGGAGGGTAAGGGGTATACATTTTATTCGGCCCCACATGATAGTTGGAGTCTGATTGATATGGTGTTGATGGATAGGATTTGGATGGCGGAGGTACAGGATGGGGGTATCCTGCCGGTGGGCTGGTCTGATCATGGGGCGGTGGAGGTCAGTATTGTGACCGAGGAAGGGAGGAGGTGTGTTCTGGAGGCTGAACGATAGCTTACTAAGGGATGGGAAGGTGGTGGACGATGTGCGAGAGGTTATAAAGGAGTATATGCTTTTTAATGATGATGGGGAAGTGGCGGATGTTATGGTGTGGGAGGGGCTGAAAGCGGTGGTGCGGGGAGGTTTATAATGTGGGGGGCAAAGAAAAAGCGGGGGCGGGAGGATGTTTTGAGGAAAGAGTTTAAAGAAAGTGGAGGAGAGGTACCAGGGCTCAGGAGCAAAGGAGGATAGACAGGTGATGGAAAAGGTGAGAGGGGAGCTGTGGGATTTACAAATAGAAAAGGTGGCTTTTCTTCTGCAGAGAGTTAAGCAGATGCATTATGAATTTGGGGATAAGGCGGGGCGGTTGTTGGTATGGAGGCTGCGGCAGCAAACAGGGATAGCGACAATTTACCAAATAGAAGGGTTAGATGGGGAGAGGTGTAGGGGAGAAGAAGAAATTCGGGAGCGGTTTAGGAAATATTGCCAAGAGTTATACCGGGAGATGGAGGGGGGGGGGAGGGGAGATAGAGGCATATTTAGCAGGGGTCCCACTACAGGTATTCTCGGACGAGACCGTAGAGGCAATGGAGGCTGAGATCACCGGGGAAGAAATTGAGAGGGCAGTGAAGGGACTAGAGGGGGGGAAATCTCTGGGATTAGACGGGTTAACTGGAAATTTTTATAAGGTCTTCTGGGGGGAAATAGGGGGTATTCTAGGCAGGGTATTTAAGTGGGTGTTAGTGGTGGGGGGGAGGGTTGTCGGAGGAAATGCTGACGGGCGGGGATAACTGTATTGTTAAAACCAGGGAAAGATCCGATGAAATGCAGCTCCTATTGGCCTATCTCTCTACTAAATGTAGATGTAAAACCTTTGGTGAGTTATCGCCGGGAGGTTGGCGGAGTGGTTGCCAGGGATAATTAAGGTGGACCAAGCGGGATTTATAGCCGGCCGTCAAGCTGCGGATAATATAAAGAGGGCAATAGGGGTAATTTGGGAGGCGAGGGAGGAACAGGAAGATTTTCTCTTGATGTCCATCGATGCCGAAAAAGCCTTCGATAGGGTGCACTGGGTTTTTTTAATGCGGGTGTTGGAGAAAGTAGGGTGTGGACCACTGTTCCCTCTAAGCTGTGCGCGTGTGCACGCGCACACACCTCGCCGAGCAAGCGCACATACTTTACAACAGAGCGCACAAAAATTATGGCTCTGATTCTGATAGAAAACAACACAGATGTCTTAAAATTTATAAGTTATGATTGTAATTACTAGAAATTTCCCGTTTCATTTAGTAATTGTCTATTTTCATTTAATTTGATTAAAATCAATGTGGTGTACATACTGTATTCTGACGTGTAGCCAAATTTTAAAGTATATAACTCTGAGTGTCGTTATGTGGCGCACAAAAATTTAACCTTCCTTCAAAAGGTGCACACAGCTGATATTTTATGCGCACACAGCCTACAGAAAATTAGAGGGAACATTGGTGTGGATCAAATATACTGACATGGGTGAGGGCGCTATATAGGGGACCGAGGGCTAGGGTTAAGGTAGGTATTCTCGGGACTTTGCGCTAGGTTGGGGACCCGTCAGGGTTGTCCGCTCTCGCCATTGCTCTTTGCTATGGTGGTGGAACCCTTAGCAGAAAGTATACGGATAAATGACAGGATAAGCGGTCTGAGTAGGGGAGGGCAGAAACATAAGATTTCACTTTATGCTGATGATATTCTGTTATCTAGGCAAGCCATTAATTTTGCTGCTGGAGGTAATGAGGGAGGTGGAAAGGTATGGGGCAGTCTCGGGTTTTAAATAGAATGTGGATAAAACAGAGGTGTTGAGAGGCAGTTGGATAAGGAGACTGAGGAGAGCTTGAAGAGAAGATTTCCTTTGAGATGGGTCAGTGGGTCTCTGGGCTATTTGGGGGTAAGAATTATGGATAAATATGAAACTTTATTTATAGCTAATGTCACCAGTAACCCTCCCCAGAGGCAAAAGCATGGGGGTAGGTCAGCCTGGGTGTGTCCAAACCTAGCAAGTAGGGAGTGCAGTTGGCCCTGCACTGCCTTCTGGGTGTTGTAGTCCCTCTTACTAAGCAAGGAATGAGTTGTAGTCGAGTGGAGTTAGGCAAAAGACAGGATTTTATTTCCCCTTCCGGGTGAATTCATTTGCAAGAAAAACAAGAACAAAAATGACCATACTTCTGGTACAAAAATGAAATGAAACAGGAACAGAAACAGCTTCTATATCTTCAGCTCTTATAAACAATTAGTAGAACAAAAACGTAACTGCAGCAGTCTCTTTTAACCAAGGCAAACTCTCTTGCTTTCAGTGCTGTTTTACCAAAACTCTTAACAGCTATTCTAGCATAGAGACGTGACATGGTCTGCTACAGACAGGGTACAATCCATTTGTTCTTCTGGGGTTTGTTCCATAAGAAATTCTGTTTGCATTTCTTCACACTCACCCCCAGCTAAGTATTCTTGTGGATTATTATATGTCCCTCCGAGGTGCAGTCTCTCTTCACTGCCTCGAGACTTCCCTTCCCCCTTTGCTACAGAGCAGGGTGGAAGATTACCATATATACTGGAGTTGGCTATAGAAGAGCCCCACAAACTCTGGCAGTCACAGGGAAAACTTTTACATTCAGTTTCTCTGCTATCAGGTTTATACAGCCTACCTTCCGGCTTTCTCACACAGGAACCTCTCAGCACAGCTGGGTCAATAAGGCTTTCACAGCACGGCTGCGTTCTCCTGCCTTTTACCCTTTGCTTTCTCTCTGACATGAAAATGTCCTCTGGCCAGGACGTCTCTGCTTCTCTGGACCTGCAGCTTCCAACTTGGACACTTTCCTCTGGTCCCTTTCTCCAACTGGTTCCCCAACCAGTCCTACGACCAAGGCTTCCTTCAGTCCTGCAGCTGGGTCTCTCATCAACTCTCCTGCTGAGACTCCTAAGTCCGGCTCTTCTCCTTCTGCTCTCTGTTCCCCTTCCTGTGCTTCTCCCACTATCTTCAGGTGAGTAATTTTTATGTGCGTGTGTCCTAGGGCTTAACTGCACCCCGCCCTCATCCAGCTGCCTTTCATTACACCCTGAGCTCGGGGCTTGTTTGCATTTTGGGTGTGTTCTCTCCCCTCGTGACACTCCTTGTTTACGTTGCTCATGGCAACCCTGGGCCATGTGCTTTTCTATGCTGTCAGTTTCAGACAGACTTTCTTCAGCTTCACCCAGATCCATGGCTTCTGAAGGATCCACTGTTGTTGTTGTTGTTGTTGTTGTTGTTAAGTGCCGTCGAGTCTGAGTCGACTCATGGCGACCCTCTACATACACTAACTATCCAAGACTTATTAAAACTATTAGTAGGGACTTGGCGGGATGGATGAGGATGGAGATATCATGGTTAGGGAGAATTGCGGCGATTAAAATGAATATTTTACCTTGGCTACTGTATTTGTTCCATGCCTTACCGGTGGAGGTCCCAGAAGGGGCGATGAGGGCCTTACAACGGAGGGTGTTTAGTTATATTTGGAAGAGGAAACCGCCGAGGGTGGCGCGAGAGGTGATGTTCGCTTCAAAGGAGGAGGGGGGTTTGGGAGTACCCAATCTGAAGGCTTATTATTGGGCAGCGCAGATTGCGCATGTTATGGGGTGGAGGGAGGGGGGGGGGAGGAGCGGCCCTGGGTGACATTGGAGAAAGGGAGGGAGGGTTTGTGGGAGTCGTTTGGCAGCTTGGCTGTGGGCAGATAGGAAGGGGAGGGGGGAATTGGGGAGGGGGTCACCAGCGATGAGGCAGGTAGCGAAGATTTGGGTTAGAGCTAGAGATCCAGATATAAACAGAAGGAGCATGGAATTTTCCGTGATGACACCGTGGGGGGGGGGGGGGGTGCAGAGCCTTTAAACCAGGGTGGGAGGGCAGAAGGTTTGATGTTTGGTCAAGGAAAGGCTTAGTGTGTAGTTTTAAATTGTTGGAGGAGGGAATGATGAAGAGTTTTTTGAGGTGGTGCAGGAGGAATTTAATTTGGAAGCAGGGGATAGGTATGCGTATGTGCAAGTACATTCGTTTCTCGGGAAGATTTTGGGGAAGGAGGGGTTGGGGGGGGGGGAGATATCGGGTTTGGAAGCTATGTGGTATGGGAAGAGAGGATCTAGGGGAATGGTGTCTGGGCTATACAAGGTGGTTTTGGGGAGGGGGGGGGGAAATTTCGGTATATGGGGGAGTGGGAGAGGGTCCTCAGCAGGAATTTGACATTAGTTGAGTGGAAAAGGGTGTGGGATCAGATTAAGAGGGGGCTCAGCTCCAGTGGGGCCAAGGAAAATGGTTACTAAGTCATGCTGCAATGGTACTACACTCCTAACCGATTGCATAAAATATATTCGGAGGTAGCCCCTCTATGCTAGAGGGACTGTGGGGAGATTGGGACATTCTAGCATGTGTGGTGGAGTTGTGCAAAGGTGCAGGGATACTGGAGGCAGATTACGGGGTGGATTCTAGAGAAATTGGGGATAGAGGTGGAGATGGCGCCTAATATCTGTTTGCTGGCTTTGTGGGAGGCAGGGGGGTGGAAATAGGGGTGGTAAGATGGTGTTGGCATGTTTATGCGCAGCCAGATGTGAAATAGCTGACCTGGACAGGATTAATGGCACCCTTCGCTAATATTTGGTTGCACAACCCTCGAAAGTGATGACTGCCTCCAAACGTTTCTTGTAGCAGTCTACAAGGTTTTTTTTGTACATCTGTCTGCTGATAGTTTCTCCCACTCTTCAACTGCGATTTGTTCCAGCTGATGAATATTTCCAGGATTCCTTTTACCAATGTCAGATTTCAGCTCTTTCCAAAGGTTCTTGATTGGATTGAGATCAGGACTCATTGCTGGCCAGTTTAAAACAGTCCATTTGTTCCCTTTTAGCCATTTATTTTGTACTTTTGGATGTATGTTTTGGGTCATTGTCCTGCTGGAAGACCCAGAGCTAGCTTTCTGACACTAGGTAGCACATTTCACTCCAAAATACCTTGGTATTCCCTCTGACTCACTTCATGATCCCTTTAATACACTCTAGGCAGTACTCCAGTTCCTGAGTCAGCAAAACAGCCCCACAACATTATGGAACCTCCCCCGTATTTAACTGTAGGAAGGGTGTGTTTTCCTTATAAGTTTCATTTCTTTGTCTGTAAATATATCTAGGGCTGGCCCGTCCAGTAGGGGACAGAGGCAGCAGGCGGGCAGGGAGAAGGTGGGGGCAGGGAGACAGCAGTGCAGCACAGATCAGCACGGGTTGGAGGGGAAGAGGAAGGCTGGGCGGTAGATCTGATTCCAGGGTCTCCTGTCCATTTGACATTTTGTCTCCCTTTTCTCTTCTGTCTTCACTTCCTCCCCTACATCTACCCCTAACATCAGTCTCTTCCTTTTAGTTGTCTGCTTCTCTATCCAGATTTCACTTCTTACCATTTTAGTCTTCAGTCTATGGGCTCGAGGTCCTGTGCTTACTGTCTGTTGGAGGTGAGTGCTAGATCCAGGAGTGATTTGCTTTGGCAGGCTATGACCTGTGGTGGGGGGTGGTGGAATTGAGAAAAAGAGTGATGGTGAATGTGGTGAGAGGGGGTAGATTGATGGTTGGGCATAAAATGGTCATTTGTATTGGCTAGTTCTCTGTCTGGTTGGACTGGAGGAGTAGCTTAGTGGTTAGAAAAGCAACCTGGTGACCACTAGTACTCCTTGTGGCCTTGGGCAAGTCACTTTACCCTCCTTTGCCTCTGAAGAAAGGCCTGACGATCTACTTCATCACACCGTGCCGAGAGACCCAGGTGCTTCTGCATCGCCAGGAGTTGGCATTGGCTCAGCAGCAAACGTTGCATTCTTGGCAGCTGGCCTCAAGGAGCGAAATCTGCCAGGCTGGCCAAATACTGGCTGGTTGGCAGCCCTAGTTTGCCAGTGGGCACTTGGTCAAACTCGCTAGAGGAGGTATTTATTTAGAACCCTGCTCCTGTTAATTGCCCCTCCCTAGCCTAAACATAACCCTTTCTCCGTTTATCTTTCGGAATGTTTTCTCATGCAGTGTGCTGATTCCCATGCCACCTTTAGCGCTGGGAGAGACTTATGTCCCTCTACTCCCCCCTATAGCCATTGGACCTTAGGATTGCTTTCTGGGGCTGCAGAACCTTAGAAATGTACATGAACACCACTGGTCCCAACAAAGATTTGCCAAGCCCTAAGCTTACTATATACACAGATTTTTTTTTGAAGTGTAATTTATAAGTACTTAGGTCGATATATTTTGGCTGATTTAACTTTATGCACTTAGCAGTGAGAGACTGCTATCCCAATAACTATCTGGAGAACTTTGGTAGTTGCCCACGGACCGCCCTGTCGCCATCACTGAGTGTTCCCCTCATCAGGTGCTGCAAACCAGCCAAGTGCCTTTTGAATATTGGCTCAGTCTTTATATAAATGTTTATTAATTAGCCAAAGCACTGTTCAAGAGACGAAACGTCACACGGCATAAACATTGAAACCAAGTTCAAAACATACCAAAGCACAAATTAACATAACATAACCAATCCTCCTCATTTAAAATAAAGAAGGTTCATAAGGGCCTTAAACTCTTTTAAGTATCCTTATAGCTGTCCTTCCACCCATCGAATTACACCTACATGTAACATTATATGAGTGGAGGAGTAGCCTAGTAGCTTGTTAAGCAAGAGATCAGGGTTCGATTCCCACCAGCACTTCTTGTGGCCCTGAGCAAGTCACTTAACCCTCCACTGCCTCAGAAGAAAGGCCCGGCAATCTACTTCCGGTCACACTGCCAAGAAAACACACGAGCTGCTAGGTTGCCAGGAGTCCGCATTGACTCAAAGGCACACATTGAATTTTTGCATAACCTTACATTTTGATAAGCAGTGGGAGGTTGCTAAGGCATTATCAGCCACCCAGTAAAAGACTTGCCTACAGGTGTTACGTCTTATCAGTCTGATAAGGCTGCCACACTCATCCATACTGCTTGAATTTAAGATCTGGGAGCTGTCAGATAGTGGTTATCTCCTACACCTGATTGTATGAGTGATTGATGCTCTACAGACTGCTGAGGACGGCCTACCAAACGTTGCAAGCTCTGGACACAGCCTTTGATCTGCATCATTCCCAATCGCTGCAAATGGCCCAGATTTCTGTAAAAACACACTCTGCCCTGCTATTTGTCATGTTACAGGAGAGGTTCACATGGCCTTTGGCTCTGTAAGAGAATGTGAGCCAGTTTGGGGGCTCTGTAGTTCTATTATGAGGCAGGTTTGGAGAACTGCATGGTATGGATAGTCTGTCTTTTCTGAACCCTGAGGCTACAGGCCTCCTGACAATGGCATGCCTGACTATCTTAGCGGTTTTGGATGCGTGCATGTGTATGTAGTTTATTTTACTGATATCTGCTGTTGGGTTGTCTCCTTCAGTAATGTGTGTTTTGGCTTTCTTTAATATTGTGTTCTTTCCTCATGATAGATCCCTTGGTTTTGTGAGACCTCCACCACCATCCATGGTTCTGTGAACTGCGCCGTTGTCGTCGGCTATAAAGCGGTCTACCGCATGTGCTTTGCCATGGCTGCCTTCTTCTTTCTGTTTGCTCTGATCATGATCTGGGTAAAAAGTAGTAAAGATCCTAGAGCCTACATACAGAACGGGTGAGTGGCCTCATTGTACATCTTGGGAGACCTTTTGAATCTAGATAATTCTTTGCCTCTCTGGGGGAGGAGGGGGGGGGCGCAAATGTGTCTGGTTTCTTAGATGTGACCCAAATCTGAATTTAAGCTGATTCCTGTACCAAACAAGGGCAAGGGGTTTTTTTTGTAAAATTTTTTTTTTTTTTTTGTATATAGTTAAATATACATTTTGGATATCCTGAAAACCTGACTGGACATAAAATTCCTCAGGACAGGTTTGAGAATCTTTGATTAACTCACACAATGTCCTAGTATTGGCCCTTTATTTAAGCATAGACATGGCAGTATGTCTGCCTTCTAATAGTTACATTACAGTTAGAGGGAGGATGGGGGGCATGATCGTAATGTGCCCTGATCCTCCAGTTATACTATCTGCAGAGAGGCAAGGTTCCCTTTTTAAAAAGAGCTTTCACCCAGCTACAGTGTCGGCCTCAAGAGTGCCAGGCCAGTAGGTCTACCAAGGTTTTTAAGGGAGAAGAAATTATAAAGCAGTTTCTTAGGTACAAAGAGGCTAAACCAGGCTTGACACTTGCTGATTATATATGAGAGAAAATGTGCACATATTGGGTTTGCAATGTTTGCAGTTCTTCTTGTGCTTTATTCATTGTGGTGGTCCTGGAACCCTGACTGGCGTTTAGGGGTTACCAGAACAGATTTGAAAAGCCCTGGACTAGATTATGCAGTGTTCACTTTTATTCTTCTGATACTTACCTTTCTTGAAAGTGAAATGCAAGTAAACAGACATTGAAACCACACTATTGTGTGGCACTGTTCCTAACTTTTTTTATTAAATTATTTCATTTTGTTATACGTACCTTTTTAGTTTTTGTTTTTACTTGACTTTTGATTTTATTTGTATTTTAGGTATGTTTGTTTCAGGTTTCTTATTTTTGTCAACCGCCATGCTGTATTTATTCAAATGGCGATATAAAATTATTTTAAATAGTTGAGAAACATAATTCACTGCAATATGATTTTTATCAGGCTGTGTGTAAGCAATCTTACTGTTGGTTGCATAGATTTAACATTGTCCAATAATTACATTAACCATGTAGTCTCTAGCTGATAACGCAGCTCTTTATAACCTCCTGCCTTTCTTTTCCATTCTGATTTTTATTTTCTGTTCTACCAGGTTTTGGTTCTTTAAGTTCTTGATTTTAGTTGGCATCACGGTGGGGGCCTTCTTTATTCCCAATGAACCCTTCACATCAGGTAAGCACCATATGACCTGCGGATCTTGCAAGTCTTTAAGACTACCAAGCACAGAGCTATCGAGCAATTTGGGTGCAGACTGGTAGCCTGAGCTACGAATTTTCCACAAAGCAAAAGACTAATCTTACAGGCTGACTGAATCCAGAGAATAATGAACAAAAAAACAGCCTTTTTTGTAATGATGCCAAATTGCACATTAGCAAATAATACGCAGGACTTGAGGCTAATTACACTGTTGAACTGCATCAACATTGTGCTTTTTTAGGTTGCTCAGAAATAAACTAAAGTAAAAGTAGGGAAGGGCACATCTTAGAGTTACAGAATGAACAAAACAGTGTTAAAGAAGCAGCTGATTTTTTTTTGTCATACTAACAGATCCACAGATGTATATTTAAGTAACTCTTAGCAATCACTTTTAAGCAGACTCTCTTGAACTGACCAAATATACATATCGGAGAGTATATTGGGTCATTTAATAACGCTCTGTAAACCCAAATAAGTTTATTTTCCCAGTATAGAACAGGGAACGTAACTAAAAATCTGTCAATGTGTCTTCCATGGTGGCTACAAGCCACACTTTGACCCGCATGCCATCAGGTACCTAGAGCCACAGCTTCTGCAGTTGACATTCAGGACTTGACCAGATTCTATCATCTTGTGATTGTCATACTGTTCCTGTGTGCAGCATGGAAGGATCCTTTTCTGCTTGAGCAAAATCTTCCCCCCGCTAGAAGAAGCTCTGATTTCATTTCTTCAGAGTCCCAAATATCTTGGTTTTTTTGTTTTTGTTTTTTTGTTTTTAAAAAATGACTCTGTACTGGTCCCAGATCATCCCATGCAGCACACTCAACTCCGTTCATAAAATGCAATAGACCAGTCATAGACTAAAACACAATGCATATTGAAATTGCCTAAACTATTAAAATGACAGAACTGAAAACAAATGATGAACCAAAAGCATCTAAAAGATTAGCGGATCCCACGTTTTTTCCAATAGCAAATTCAACAATCGTGGACCAGTTTCAGAGGAGGCAACGGCCCAGGCGTGCCCACTAAAATATCAGAACCATTGTTTTGCTATTTTGCACTTTGCTGTTCTGTGTCAGATTATAATTTTTCATTTGTTTGCTGTGTTTTGTCTTTTTTTTTTTTTTTTTTGAGCAGTCATTACTAGATGTTTAATTTTTTTCATCTGTGTAAAAATGTCTTTAATGGTAACTCAGTTGGGGAGGAGGGATTATTTTAGAAGCATGGAAAATCAGACTCTTGGATTTAGGGCTATATTTACACAAATAGAAATAACAAGAATGCTTGTTGGGGTGGGGTTAGGGCTTGGCCCTGGGTGTGTCTTCCCCATTGCATATAGGGAATGCAAATGTATGATCGGAATTGTCTACATTGGGATCTGCTGCTGATAACCTGTTAATGTTTTTAAAAGATGCTAGTTTCGGTCAGCCCTTTACAGGAGGGATTGAGGGACTCATCTGCCCTAATTCTCCTTTTATTTTCCCCCTCAATTAAAATGAATTACAGATAGCGGTCTCCATAGCTGGTGGCATTTATTCATATGAGGTTGCAAAATGCCAACTTGCCTCCATTAGTTTTTTTTGTTTCTCCCCACCCGCATGTAGACTGTCGGCAAATACCCAAAAATATGTAAGAGTGTACCTGTATTTTAGAAAAGACTTCGCTGTTTGCTTCTCTTCTAAAACGCCACTAGAACAGTGCATCTCCCAGCCTTTTGTCTCATGTCTGATTTCTGTAGGATCTGAAATTTGCCTTTAAGGCTAGGTCTGGTAAGCTCTCAAGAGAGGGCTTTGTATCTTTGTGCTTTGTGTATGTGCTATTGCTCTGCATGGACATATCCTGTGTATTCTCCCTCAACACATCAAACTTTGATAACGTTTCTAAAGGATGATGAATGCCCAACTTGGTGTATCCTTTCTCTGTGTGCACAAAAGCTGGCTCTGTTGCATTACCACTGCTGGCCAACCATCTTTCTGAATAACGGTGTATCCTAATGCTCTTGCTCAACTGACTGTCTAATGTTACAGCAGCCAATCAAGCAGTTGATGAAAAAGGGTGATTGTGGATTATTGGAAAAGGTTGAGGACTGTCTTTCTATGCTGCTATTGGAATAGTACATGGAGGAAGTGTCTGGGTTTGTGTGGTTCAGGGGAGTGGAAGGTAGTCTATTCTCATCTCAGTAACATTTCTCATCTTGCCTCTCTTCTCTCCTTCAGTCTGGTTCTATTTTGGTGTGGTGGGGGGTTTCCTCTTCATCCTCATCCAGCTCATTCTGCTGATTGACTTTGCCCACTCATGGAGTCAGGCCTGGCTGGAGAAGGCAGAGGAAGGCAACACCAAGTGCTGGTATGCAGGTAGGTAGACTCGGGGCATGGGAAGGGCATCAGCCAAAATCAGAGAAGGAACCACAAGTAAATACTTAACATGTCTAACCATGAGAGTGGCTTTATTGGTGGTACTTGGATCAGAGCAGGATTTAAGATTGACTCCCATAGATTGGGTGGTCCCAAGACCCAGTTTTTGGGTATCTTCAGGATGTGGTGCCCTAGGCACATGCCTGTGTTTAAATTCAGCCATGGCTTGGATATGACGGCAGCTTGATAGACTAATAGACTCATGGAATGAGAATGAGACTTTCCCATCCCATGAGCTGGATCAGCAGGTTAACATGATCATTCTTAACATGTTTTTATTTCCTTTTGTTTGTGACTTGATTGTTGTGATGTTAAGTGTGACTTTGCTTCAGAAGTGTCAGAACAATAAATACACACAGATAAATGCATTAAGTTCATCGGCACAAGGTGCAGTGCCTCGGACAAAGTATGTTCACATCCTGTTTGAGCAGGATTTTTGTGTTCCTTTGTTACATCTGAACTGCTGCAGATGGAGTTCGTCGTCTTTCACCATCTGTTCCCTTGAGTGCTGCCATTGTCATCCCCAGCCCCTCTTGGTGTAAGAAACCAAAAGCTGCATGTGGGTCTCTTGCATGGTAGTGCGTAGCATCTCTGTGCATCCTGGCACTGGGCACCCGAGTTGATACCTGAAGCCCCAAGTTCTAGTACAACCTGCCTTGCTCATCTTCCACCAGCCTCGATATGCTCGTATAACCCCTCTTCTCAAGTCTCTTCACTGGCTCTCTATTTGTTTCCGTATCCAGTTCAAACTTCTCCTACTGACCTATAAGTGCACTCACTCTACTGCTCCTCGCTAGCCTTCCTCTCTTCTCTCTCCCTACACCCCTCCTGGGAACTCCACTCTTCTGGCAGATCCCTTCTATCTGTGCCCTTCTCTTCTACTGCCAATGCCAGAGTTCAGTCCTTCCACCTTGCTGCTCCTTGTGCCTGGAACAAACTACTTGAGTCTGTGCATCAGGCTTCATCTCTGGCCCTTTTCAAATCCAGGTTGAGAACTTGCCTCTTCGAGTCTGCTTTCGTATGCTGATCCCCTTAGTCTCCTATGTGTTTCCTTACCATTTCCCCTAGAGATATCCTTGTCCTCGGCTGTTGTGTTGTCTGTCTTGACTAGACTGTAAGCTCTGATGAGCAGGGACCATCTTGTACATGTGCCCGTGCAGCGCTGCGTACACCTTGTAGCACTATACAATAAGTAGTAATTATTTTATCACTTCAGTCAAAGTGATTTACATTATAACTTAAACTTGATGATAATATACATTAAACAAGGACATTGATAATTCTGAGGCAATGGATGGTTAAGTGACTTAAGGTCACAAGGAGTACTAGTGGGAATCGAACCCTGGTTGCTTGGTTCCCAAGTCAGTGCTCTACCATTAGGCGGCTACTAGTAGTAGCTCATGTGACCTTCACATCGCTTAATATTCCTCCACTTGGACCTTTCTATAAGCTCTTTGTAGAAAGCACTTTGTAATCCTGAGACTTACCTTGTGAAGCACCTTAGACTGGAAACTACAGGCCAGTTAGTCTGACCTCTATGGTGAGTAAACAAAAGGGAAAAGCAAGAAGGATCAACAGCAGCAGCTGGTGTTACGGGACCTATTGACTGCCATGTGGTGCCTCCGGCATCTTCATTAATGTCAGTGGTTCCAGTGCTGAAGCATCCTCTAGAGGAACTGGGGGTTTCCTTAAGCTCAGGTGGGCTGTCTCCCCCACAGTGACCTGGCACTCTGGCAGCTCAGGGATCTCTGTGGCTAAATGCAGACACGGGGCTTCAATTACATTCTTCTCCTGGGCCGTGTGAGGAGGTACGAGGGGTGACTGCAGAGGAAGAGGCAGTTTACTTGTCTAATTGGGATGAGACCTTTGGTGCGGTGGCCTCAGCGTTGGAGTTTCTGGCAATCCTCAGTTCCACTCCCCAAGCCTCTGCCTAGCAGTGTTGGAGCTTTTGCAGGGAAACTTCAGCCCAAAAAGATACGGCAAGAAGATATTTTGAGTGTATTTTGGTGAAACAAAACTTCTGTGAGTTTGAACATGTCACAGGCTGCGGTGTTCTCACAGCAAGTGGTAACCAAGATGGAAGAATAAGGAAGGCTTCAATGTATTGTACAAGTGGGTTGGCTTTGTTGAACCCCAGTCAACTTCTGTACAGTCGGCCATGGGAAGCATTATCAAGGACAGTTTGTCTTTTTGCATTACAAAGTGGAATTGATGGAGAATGTTAATAGGGCCAAGAACATCTGGCTATTGAATTTCCCTAAGATCAGGCTACTGTTTGCTAAAGAATTATAGAGAATATACTTGAAGGATGTTTAAAAGATCATTAAGCCCAACTGTTCTATTTGTCTCCCAAGAAGAAGGTTGAGTCTGAGGAAGAGGGTGGTTTAGACTCTCTAGTTTCTATGGAGAGTTTGGACCTTTCTGGAGTCCTCTATGGATAACATCTCTGCTCAGGCTAAGTTGATTGCTGTATTGAACTCTGATGCTGATGAGACTAAATTTATTTAAATTGTATTTCCAATGGAGAGATGTTACCGTTTGTGGGCAGAGGGTTCAGGTGTTCTTGATGTTGCCAGGGCTACTCGGGCATGGAGGAAAAGTTTTTTTCTTGCTTTGAGATCAAGTGCTTGTGACTGGAGGTTCTTCTTGTTAAGATTCCCCTGCAAGCGTGCGGTGTGGCATCAAGGGAGCACCTTTACGTTCTTGGATCCCATGCAGCTATCAGCTTTTCTTGATGGCAGGATTGTTTCCTGAAAAGTTATATTCCCAGCTGGAGGTTTAAGGGGTTATTGTATTTTATAAATGTCGGGTTGCCACCTTTAAGTTTTAAGTGTTTCTTAAGAATTATAGGGCCTGATTTTTGAAGGCAGTTACACGGGTAATAGCCCATGTTACTCGTGTAAATGCCTTAACCGGGATTTTCCAAAGGTACCTAGGTGGGTTTTCCTTGCCTGTCTTTTAAGATGCTGGGGCTAAATGGGCAGCATCGAGAATCACTGCTACCTGCTTAGCCTCGGCGGCTGCTTGCCTGTGTGGTGTGACCTGGATTTTCATTTCTGCTGCTGCGGAAATGAAAATCCGGGTTAAGGGGATCAGCAGGCAGGCTATGCGCTGACAGTGCATAGCCTGCCTAAATGAAAATTGGGTCTGTATTGCTTAATTTGATTGCTTGATCCTCCTTTGGTCTATTTCCTAGCTGGTGGGCTGCAGTATACAGGGATAATTATTATGGATATTGGCAATTTTGACTTTGCTTTTTGTTAATTTATTAGACCCTGTATGCTTTTTTTTGTTTTCCTTTTTGTTACTTGATTGCAGTTTTTGAAAATAGAATAAAAATAAATACATTTCAGTAAAGCCTTTGACGCCTTTCCACACAGGCAACTTATAAATAAATTGAGCACCCTAGGGATGAACCATAAAGTGACTGACTGGATTAGAAATTGAGTGGGAGGAGACAAAGGGTACAGGTAAATGGAGCTTACTCTGAGGAAAAGGATGTTACCAAAGGTGTGCCACAGGGATCTGTCCTTGGTCTAATTCGTTTTAACATCCTTATTAGTGATATTGTGGAAGGGCTGTTGGGTAAGATTTGCCTTTTTTGCAGATGATACCATAATCTGCAATAGGGTAGATACCCAGGAAGGACTTTAACATGAGGAGGGATCTAGCCAAGCTTGAAGAATGATCAAGAATATGGCAGGTGAGAGAATATGCTAAAAATGTAGAGTCATGCATTTGGGCTGCAAAAATCCGAGAGTGGTTCACTGTAAGGGGTAAGATACCTCTGTCCACAAAAGAGCAGGACCTGGGTGTGATTGATTCTCATGATCTTAAAGTGATTAAACAGGTAGAACCAGGTGATGGTGAAAGCCGGAAGGATACTTGGGTGCATAGGGAGTGGAATGGCCAACCGGAAAAAGGATGTGATACTGCCTCTGTATAAGTCTTTGCAATTCTGGAGACTACACCTACAAAAAGATATAAACAAGATGGCGTCGGTGCAGAGGGTCTCTACTAAAAGTGGTCTTTGTTATAAGCTCTATGGGGACATACTTAAAGATCTCAATACGTATACTTTAGAGGAAAGGCGGGAGAGGAGATATGTTAGAAATGTTTAAATACCTCTGTGGCATAAATGCACAGGACAGCCTTTTTCAATTGAAAGTAAGCTTTACAACAAGGGCCATAGGAAGAGGGTGAAAGGGGATAGACTCGGAAATAATATGCATCAATATTTCTTTACGGAAAGAGTGGTAGATGTGTGGAATAGTCTTCCAGTGGAGGCAGTAGAGATGAGAACAGTATCTGAATTCAAGAAAGCATGGGACAAACACAGAAGATCTCTAAACGAAAAAAGGGTCTATGGTAGTGTTATGTTTATTGTAGACTAGATAGGCCATATGGTCTTTTTCTGCCGACATGTTTGTTTCTTTGGTTTCACATACATATGAATCTCAATAGTTTATTCTAATGTTTCTCTTCCACAGCCCTTATGATTTGCACAGGTCTCCTTTATGCTGCTTCCATCGCGGCTGTGGTGGTGTTGTACATCTATTACACCAAACCCAATGACTGTACTGAAAACAAGGTGTTCATCAGCCTGAACCTGATCTTCTGTGTCATTGTGTCTGTGGTTTCCATCCTGCCCAAAATCCAGGTAAGCAAGGACAGGAAGCCTTTAAGGGATGGGCATGTGCACCACAGGAGGAGAAATTTATGGAGGCTACAAAATTCGTGAACTGTTTGAGAAAATAGGGTATTGCAATTGGTCTGGTAGCGTCATGTGGCTTCATTAGAATTCTTTGCAGACATGGGTCGTGAGGCACCAACCAATGGCAACGATTTAATGATTGCTGACCTCGGTATGCTGCAAACCCATTGAAATCTTAACTGAGGACATAATTGAGCATACAGGATTTGAAGGCTGCTAGTTGAAGTTTGAAAGCCAAAATGCTTGAAATAATGCTGATCTCAGACTTCCTAAGTGGTGAGGTCACTCTGCTTTTCTGCCCTGAGCTCCACAGTGACGCCCTGTTGTGTAGTATTGATCAAGCTGCAATACATTTTTTGCAACGAGTGTATTAGTAGTCCCATGGCTAACAGTGAACATAAAATCATTATCTGAATATTAAATTTGATCAGTAAATAGCAATGTATTTAGTAAGCTTCAGAGGTAGTAGTGTAGAAATTCAGCTAAACAAAAAAATTAGCTACTAGTTTTCCCCCTAGGTACCCAAGTGACCACAGTGTCCCAGGAGGATCCAGCCACTCTGCACATTGCGCCCATTAAATATCATAAGAGACCTTTCTAACTCTTATCTCTTATTTATAAGAGGCATCACTCTTGACTCCTATTAATTCACATACTATAAAGGGCATCAGTTTGAGCACCTCTTAAGATTTTTTTTCTACAGAACCAAGTAGTCCATTACATATTTTTGGCCATGTTTGACTTGCTCACTCAACTGCCTATTTGTTTACTTCTAGGATGCTCAGCCTCACTCGGGATTGCTGCAGGCCTCAGTGATCACCCTCTACACATTCTTTGTTACATGGTCCGCCATGGCTAATGTGCCTAGTAAGTGAAATGACAGTAGATTGGGGGTGAGGGGCAAAGGGGCTGCCTGGTTGCATTAGGATTTGCTGAGATTTATACCACCTAACATACTTCTCCTTCAGTTCTTGTAGCGGAGAGATGGAAGGTTGTTTTTCAACATACAACATATTTTTACATTAGTTGTTTTGGGGTCTCTATAGTCTGTCTTCAATAACCTTTTTACTGAAGCAGCCTAGAATGATTAAAAGATGTCATACAACAGCTCTTGCAAGCAGGTTCCCTCTTCCAGTACAATTTGAGCCTCCGCTGATCTGTGGTTTGCATGTCTGTGTCTGAAGAGGGGGATCCAGGTGGGAAGCTCGCACATGAGTTATCACAAGTGCAAATAATGTCTTTTTCTCCAGGACTATAGAAGGCTACTTAGATTATACTTGTGATCAGTGGAAATAGATTTCATTCTGATATGCAATTATAATCTTAGAGCGGTAATTTGATTTTGATAATATGAGCCCTACGCATAACAATATTTATGACAAAACAGCTTTGCTGGGGGGATGAGTCATTACAAAAAAACCTCATCCTAATGGTGATTTTTGCATTTTTAATTTTACCACCACTTTTTTTTTTTTTTTTTTTTTTTTTTTTTAATTTCAGATAAAATCTGTAATCCCAGCCTGCTGGCCATAGTATCAAACACAACTACGTCTGCTTCTGGCGGGCAAGTGGTACAGTGGTGGGATGCCCCCAGCATCGTGGGACTGGTCATTTTCATTCTCTGCACCCTCTTCATCAGGTAATGTGCAGGTCTAAGCATCCTGATGGGTGTGATGTAAACCTGTCCAAGGGCTGATCGTGTAACAGATCTAAGCAATCTTGCAAATTGTTCTACTCTGTTTAGGCCCTTTTTTGCCTCCTTGCAAGAAGTAACTTAAATGCACAAATCATCTTGTGTTCCAAGAGGATCCTGAGTGCTCTGCAGTTCATGTATTTGACTGCATTCATGAATTTATCTTAGGAGAAGCATCCACCCTTGCATAATGGCTTTCAAAGCCAGCAGGAAGGTTAATATGAATGTTACCCAATTTGTTGTTGGGTAAACAGAGGCTACAGGAGAGAGCATCACCATAGCTCTCAGAAAATCTACAGATAGAATTGAGATGCGATTGATGCATATGGCAATAAATAAACTTACCCATGTTTGGAATCAACAGAAAGTGGTAGATAATGAAAATGTGTGGTAATATTGTCTTGCTTCACATGGGTTATGCTATTATAACAATATAAATGTCTGTATAATTGTGAAGACACTTATTGGCAGAGTTGGGATTAGACTGAAGCACAAGCAGTAGCTAGCTCAGACCATGTGCACCCCCAAGATCAAAGTGGAAGGTCATATAGTCGAGGCCAATACAAGGAGATGAGGTACCCAAGGCAAACCTCATTCCCTACGCCCCTCTCTGGCCACCGCTGCCACCTCTCTCTGGGACTGCAATGCTGGCAATGGCCTCTAGCAGCCCTGTGGCGCTTACCTTAAAATTTCGATGCTGTGGGGTTATTTGTTTCCATAGATGTCCTTTTTTGTATGGGGGCGGAAGCTGCTTCTGCCCTCATGCAAACAGGAAATCTGCGTTGGGTGTTGGGGGTGGGTGGGAGCCAAAATGGTGCCAAAGCTTTAAAGTAAGTGCTGCTGGACTGTTTGAGGCCATTGCACCTGCTTCAGGTCTTGGAGAGGGGTGGCAGTGGACCACCCTTGGACCATCGGCTCTCTAGGCAGCTACCTAGTTCTTCCAGTTGGGTTACTGGCCCAACACATAGTGTATTCTCAATTCAGGCATTTTCATTTTGAGTTTAAATTCTTAATGTTGGAATTTTTCCATTCCCCCTGCCCCAAATAGAGAAGGCATTAGCTTTGGGGGTTTAAAGCAATAGTATGCTTGCATCCCTTCATCTTTCATTCCTCCAGCTTCTTGTGAATTTAGTCTTGGCTTGCTTGTTTTATATTGATCTAGCTCAAGGATGAGATTGTGTCCATTCGTTCTTGTGTATATGAAATGTAGGATGGAATGGAAGGGTATTAATTTTGATCATACTGCAATCAGTGGGATGAAGCTATTAAAGATTCGTAGGTCACTCCTTAGAGATCCCAAAACTCACTAATACTTTGTTAAAGTTAATGGGTGTAACGTGGCCTAATCTCTCTCATACTTTTTTCCCAGCATCCGCTCCTCAAATAACACTCAGGTGAATAAACTGATGCAGACTGAGGAGAGCCCAGCCATGCTAGGTGGTGGGGAGAGCAGTAGAGACGATGGTGTCCACAGAGCCTATGATAACGAGGAGGAAGGCGTGTCCTACAGCTACACTTTCTTCCACTTCTGCTTGCTACTTGCATCCCTTTATATCATGATGACTCTTACAAACTGGTACAAGTGAGTATCTCTCACAACTAAGCTTTCTGGTGTGTGTTAAGCTAAACTAGTCTGTAATATATGGAGCTCTGAGACTCTTACAAAAGCGACTTTTGTGTTACCTAAGTGAAACTGAATCAGTCTGGCACATAAGGAGATAGACTGCTCCATAAGAGAGGGCCTCATGGAGCCCCATTGATTGTGGTGACATTCTGGAAAATACTAAAGGTTTCACACTGCTGTTTCTGCTACTATACCTTGAATATGAGGTCCTCTTTGATATGTTCACAGCAACAAAGGCATATGACTGGCTAATTTTATCATGACCTGTAATAATCATAGTGTTTGAAAATCGTGATGATACAAGTAGCAAGTTTTTGATGGTCACAAGTTTTATAGCCAATTTTGTTCCCAATTTTATTTCTTAACCTTTCTATCTTACTAGCCTAGAACTTGCCCTTGAAACTTTTCAAAGTGAAACCATGAACTAAATAATCCCTACAAACAAAACCATAAAAGGTCTGTTAAACAGAATGGACAAATTTGGGCTGTACTAAAGCAGGTCAAACAAAGCTTAAACGGAATAAAACTCCGCTGAGAAAAAAAAAGTAGCCAAAGAAAATAGTTCAATTATAAATCTAATCCCAAATCACACAATCTACTGATATAAATCACTTAAATCAGTTTAAGTAGATTCAAAATGGCTAATCCTCACTTTTAATCTTGGAACATTTGTCTTGAGAAGCACTTCCCCTCGTAACAAATTTTCCTTTTTCTCATTAAGGTTTTACCCGAAACCAGTGAACCATTCCTCTAAACATGCATTAACACAAACATGTGCCGTGCATGTAGCCATTGGCCCAAGGGCAAAATTAAAAATATTTTCATAGGTTTTTTCCATATCATACTGTTTCTATCTGTATTCAGGTGTTTCAGCCGTCCATCTTATAGTTCTTAATCCCGTATAATCATCAAGCTGATAATCCACAGTTATGAATATGAAGTTTTTCTCAAAATGGTGATGTTTCCCAGAATTTCAACAGAGTTGTAGAATTCTTTCCAGTTCTGCGGACATAGCACTGCATTTAGAGCTAACCAACTCTTGTGCCCTGTGTAAATGCTCAACATTAGGAAGAACCACACTCAGTTGAAGAAAGTCTCCTTATTTCCAGGATATCAAAACAAAATGGATACCTCACAAACCAGCTGATGTTTAAATCACACGACTTGACTACATGATAGGTGAACGAAATCAAATAAATCAACCAATAGGCCTGCTTTCCATCACAACAAACTTGCCCGGTCAAACTCTTGGTTCAGCTCCATTGGTGAGACTGTAGATAATTTTAAAAATCCAAGATTGTTCTAATAGTTGTAAGTTATGCTCTTTGTTCTCCCCTCGGGGGAATAAAGGAACATAGTCCAACACTCGCTACGTCAAATCCTTAAGTTCGTGCTGATTTAATAAACAGTGATTTACTATAGACGCATTCAGAACTTTATTACGTAAACGAGATTGGTGTTCACGAAGGCGTACCTTAACTGGATGAATAGTACACCCCATATAGATTAAGAAGCACGGACAGATCAGCATATATACTGCATAATTTGATATATGTAGTGTGCCATTTAGAGACACATTTTATCCCGGAATTAGGAAAGAGCCACTTGGGTCAACTCAACACTTGTGTACAAAAAAAATGCACTCCTCTCATGCAGAGTGACCTAGATCTCTCCAGGGGGCACCACAAATGATGGTTTATCTTTTAGTGAAACCATGGATCCCTCTTGATCCTGAATGCTAGAACTTCTGGTGTAAGCAATTCGTAGCTTTTTCTGAAAACAAACGTGAAGATTAAGGATCCCCCAATGTGTTTTTTTTTTCTTCAATATCCGCATAACATAAGTTTGTGGGAGTGCTTCCATACATGACATTATCTTATCTTCATCTCATACTGCTATTGCTAAAATTGAATCGTAATTTGAAGTAGAATTTGAATTTGAAACCAGAGCCACTCAGACAAAACGGTCTGTACCTCAATTTTCAAGGCAGTCACAGAAGCTGTTAATGAGGACTCCAGATCTTTCAAACCTTCCCACAGCATCTCCATCAACACATGAACAAGCTTCACATCCACACCCGTGCTTTTACTGGGAACTCCCATCACTCACCCCAAAGTCCGTTCTACCGGCGAGGAGGTCAACGGTGGCTGTCCTGATGGCCCTCAACTCCCAGCATGCATGTCAGCACTCTGTACAGCAGTGGCAGTACTCACCAAGAATTATCTTCTGGGATGCAGGGGGACTGCTCTCTCCTCTGGGCTTAGTGAGGCCCCTTCGGCACTCTGGTCCACTGCCTGAGACACTGAGCCGGTCAAAGCCTCTACCAAATTCAGCCAAGAGAAGCCCAGGCACTCAACCAACTTAGTCTGCCCTTTTTGAGGATTGCCACCAGCATCTGAACCTTGCTTTGGCTTTTCTTTCCTCTTACCTGCCATAATAAATTCTGGGGAGAGGACTGGCAAGACAAGAGGGAACACCGCTGTGAGCTCTCAATGCCTCAGGTTAGGACACTGTCGTTGTGACTCCTCCCCTTTGTCTTCTGCAATACATTTTAATGATCTGCTTAGATTTTGACACCTAAAATTGACTGACTGGTGTAAAACCTAATCAGACTATATCATTAGGTGGACTAATGTTGGTCCCAGCTGTGCGTTCTGTTTGTGTGAAGCATTCAGATGGATCTGCTGACAGGTCTGAGCAGATTTTACTGTTCCAATGATGGTGTGAATGAGGTTTCCAAGGTAACAGCTGAAGAGTGTGAACTAGAGAGGAGGAGATGCGCTACGTCCACAGAGCCCATCCTCTAAAGAGAGGGTGTCCTCAACTGAACCCCATGCAGCATGCCAAAAGGCAAGAGGCGCCAATTGAGGATAAGCGCCTCACACTCTTGTTTTGACATCTTGTTTTGAAATTTGGGTTTTTGAGTTGGAAAAACAATATTGGCTGAAGGGAATAAAAAGTTTAGTTTGCAACAGAAATATCTTCCCTTGGGAGGAATCTGCTGGCACTTTGAAGAGAGATTTCTATTAGTGCTAATGCCAGTGTGCAATGCAATGGCACCATGTCATGCCGCCTGTATATGCGCTTAGCCAGCAGACGGAGCTTCCATATTGGCACAGACGGTGGTGGCCACCACCATTCCCCCAACCTTGGACCCCTATACTGGAACGTCAAAGGGGCAGGAGATGCGCTGGAGTTTAGATTTTGATTCGCCTTTCCAAATCGGAGTCCGACAAATTACATACAAACGTCCTGTCCTTCCCACTGAAGAGATTGTGAATCAGCATGAGGCCAGACCAAAGACTCTGGTTGTCACAGTATCTGGCTATGAAGGGGTTCAGAGGGAGAGTTGTTTCTCCCCTACTTCATCATTATTACAAATTTAGCAAATCCAAGACAAATATGCATGGGGGAGGGGGTAAGGGGGAGAATAATTCAGAAAGAATGAGCAGTGGGGATGGGGTGAACAGTGAATTTTTAAGCCACCTGAAACTTTTAACCCTTCCTATCCATGATGCTTATAGCTCTTTCTGTGTTTGGGAGCAGTCGCGGGGTAAAAAACTTACATTCTTTCCATATAACCCACAGAGAGAAGAGGTGGCAACTGTCAAAGTGAAAGCACACAAGTGTTTTCTCTCTTGAAAGTTGGGACATGATCTGCAAGTAAAACGTACCAGCCAGTTATGTCCCAAATGAACATGCTGAATCTCCCCCCCTTCCCTCCCCCACCTCTCCAATAGGGAGAGGAGGAAAAGGGCAATATAGAAAGGGGTTCAAGGCTCTGAAAGAGGGAAGAGCAATATTCAAACGAAACATGGCCATCTTCTAAAACCTATGTACAGTCCTTCCTAGTACCAGAAATAGCTTGCCTTAAAGCTGCCATCTAAGCCCCCTCCCCATGCACGTTCTGAAATAGAGCCAGTCTCCCTGAAAACATGGGGCCATTTACTGATGCTATTGCTGCTCACGGGCTTGCCCCTGTCTTTACCCGCCTCTTTACCACCTTCGGCTCCCAGCTTCTGTGCTGTTTCTGAAGGGATAGGTCCCCTGAATGCATATCCTCGGCCTTGGTGCTTTTTCTAGTCTCTGGAGGGAAGACAAGTAGGCTTGCAATGCTGTGTATCCGTGCATTCTTTTCCTTCCCCAATAGCTTGTATTTTAGTGTGGAGTCCACCCCATATATTTAGTACATGTTGAGGAGTTACTGGGCATCCTGATGGATCTTTTTATTCCAGGTGGAAAACAGGCTCCATTAGTTACGTACACAATTTCATGTAATTTTCTATAAGACATCTTATGGCCAACTCTTGCTTAAGGATTGATGTCAGCCCCAATTTTTTCAGAGGCGGAATAACAGTAAGTTAGTCTTGTTTGGGGGGGGGGGGAGGCGGGTGACTGCCAAGTATCACATATGCAAAAATAGATACTTGACTAAAAAAGTATGGGGGGGGGAGGGGATTTGGCAAGCCTCTGAGAGCTTGGGACCACACTGGAGAAAGTGATAAATTATATTTCAGTATAGCTTAAAAAACAAAACAAAAAAACCCCCACTTTGGTAATTTAGAGAGAACCATGAAGCCTGAAATCGTTTGCATGATGGATTGAGGGAACATCACGTTCTGGATTCCTTAGAGGGTTGACACCTTTTTTTTATTTTGACCAGTTTTTAAGAATTATTAATCATTGATGCATGGAACTTCCAAGACCACACAAGTCCCATTTTCATGTCTAATAGCTTGTTGTAGTGTCTGCTACAAGGATCACATTTACTGTTCAGGGAGGGAGAGGAGTGGTCCTTTTTTCATGCTCGCCCATCAGGCTGTATGAGTTTTCTTTGGTTATCTTAGACAAGCAGTGTCCACAGGCTGAGAAATGAGAATCTGCCAAGCCAGTACAGCAGTCTAAATCGTCATTTCCCACCCCAGACCTGGAGGCGCACCTATCCAGTTGGCCTTTCAGGAGAGCCACAATGAATATGCACAAGAGATTAGCACACACTGGCTGTCTTGTATGCAAATATAGAAACATAGGCCATGTGGTCTCTTTCTGTCATGTTTCTATCTAGTCTGTCCTTCTATATCAACCACTGCAACAGTCCCCTTTGTTCCTTTAGAGATCCTTTGTGTTTGTCCCATGCTTCTTTTAATTCAGATATTGTCCTCATCTCTACCACCTCCACTGGGAGACTATTCCACAGATCCACTACTGTTTCCGTAAAGAAATATTTCCGCATATCACTCCTGAATCTATCTCCCCTTCACCCTCATCCCATGTCCCCTTGTAGCAGAGCCTGCTTTCAATTGAAAGAAACTCTCTCCCCCTGTGCATTTATGCCACGGAGGTATTTAAACGTCTCAGTCATATCGCCTCTATCCCGCCTTTCCTCTAAGATGTACATATTAAGATCTTTAAGTCTGTCCTCGTATATGTTTTATAATGAAGACCACTAATGATTTTAGTAGCCACCCTGTGCACAGACTCCATCCTGTTCACATCCTTTTGAAGGTGCGGTCTCCAGAATTGCACACTATACTCCAAATGAGGTCGCACCAAAGACTTATACAGAGGCACTATCACCTCCTTTCTTCTGCTGGCCGTTCCTCTCCCTATGCATCCAAGCATCCTAGCTTTTGCTGTTGCCTTTTCTACCTGTTTAGCTACTTTAAGATCATCAGACACAATCACGCCTAGGTCCCGCTCTTTAGTGGACAAAAGTACTTTACCGCCTATACTGTATTTTGTCTTGTCTATAGCTGCCTCCCCTTACCCCTGTCTTTGTGATCTGTGTGGCACAGTTTAGGCCACTCTGTACTATGATTTGATATTTGTGTGCAGTGCCTCTGTCTTACTTTGCTCCCCTCTTTCCTGTCTATTTTTTGGCGTTCATTTTCTAGGTTTGCAGTGTGTAACCAGTTTTTATTGTACACCGCTTAATGTTTGTACAACAGCGGTCTATCAAGTGCTAATAAAGATAAAGATATATTATATTGCTCCCTTGGATTGCTGCAGCCCAAATGCATGCCCTTGCATTAAATCTCAGCTGCCAAATTCTAGACCGTTCTTCAAGCTTAGCTAGATCCCTTCTCATGTCATATCAATATACCTCATGCATATTCTGAATAGACTAAAACTTAGCAAATGTTCATTTTTATTTACTAAAGTTTGTCTCCTGCACCAAAACATATGCATTTTTAGAATATATAATAATCTGTAATAAACATCATAAAAATGATCACAAATAACCCTAACAAATTCCACTCTTCAGAGAAAGACACATTGATCGCCTCTGTCTTTTCCAAGCCCACTCTTTCAAATGGGGCTAACCATGTGTCTCGTACCCCACATGCACGCTTAAAGTAAGGAAGAATAATTAAAAGAAAATGAGGGGGCCTATAAAAATGTAAGGTGGGCTAGCCCAGCAGTTCAGTAGCAGTGTGTAGACCTGGTTTCAGTTCTGAGACCAAGATTCAGCTGCATATGCTCACTGGGGCTTGAGATGCTGTAGAGGCTGCTTATCCCTAAAGCAGGGAATCCCAGTCATTGTGCAACAGTGACACCTAGTGACTAGATTTAGGCCTCGTGACTACAGGTTTCTGGAAGATTCCCTGGGTGTGAACTGTCGCTGCAAAGCCTGGGTTAAGTCAGAGGATATAAAATGTGACTGAAGGCTCCTACTGCAGATTTTAACCTGTGGTCTGACTGAATATCTTGAAAGTATCAAGAAACGGGAGGGAATTGTCGGCACAATTGTTAATCATTAAAATAGTACAACAAGGAAACATACAATACCAAGAAAGTACTTTTCAAATCTGTCCATCTTATTTATTTAATGGGTTTTTATACCACTTTATCATTTCAGTCAAAGCGATTTACATTGTAACTTACTTTAAACAGGGACATGGTTAGCTTGGAATTTTCTGAGGCAGTGGCGGGTTAAGTGACTTGCCCAAAGCCACATGGAGTGCTGGTGGGAATCGAACCATGGTCTCTATTAGAGCAATCTTGACAGTTTCCCTTTAAATCCCTATCCCCATAACTTTTACTGAAAAAGTAAATAGAAAGACTTGCAAGACTGTTTAAAAAGTCACAGCTTAGTGTTGCACCTGACCCCAGGAACCTTTTGGAATCTCTGCTAATTAATCTTTTATGTTTTTTGTTTTAGGCCTGATGCCGATTACCAGGCAATGACCAGTGCCTGGTCTGCCGTCTGGGTAAAGATTTGTTCCAGTTGGACAGGGCTTCTGCTGTACCTCTGGACTCTAGTGGCCCCCCTTATTCTCAAGGACAGAGACTTCAGCTAGAGAGGAAGACCAGAGGCCTTGCTGGCAACCCTGACATGTGGGTCCTCAACCAAAAACATGGATGTGCCAATGAGCTTTCACATGACCACCAGCTCTGGTGATAAAGAGGGATGAAAACTATGGAAGTCCCTCTTTTTTTTCACCATACAGCAAGAAACAAAATATGGTCTCTGACCCTCAACCAGTCATAGACATCTGTCTCTCTTGATTTTTACGCCCCAACCTTCTCTTGCCTCACTTGATGACAATCTGCCACCAGAGTCTTGCTGACATCTAAGAAGGAACATTGTGGGGGACAGTGAACGGTTACCATATTAAGAGTGCCCTCGTATTTGATGGAAGCTTGATATGGTAATCATCACATCTGTAACTTAAAATCTGTATTTTCTGATCTTCGTTAGTAGAGAGTGGGTTGTTTTTTTGAAATTCAACCCGTTTGTGTTCACAGAAGGGAAAAAACATCCATTTTGAAAGTATTTTTATAGGAATGATGTTTGTAGCTGTAGAAGAAATAGTTTCTGTATATTTTATCCTCTTATGCAAAGCCTTGTTTCTCTTTTCCTTGCTGCTACAGTCTGTTTTTATTCCTTACTCGGTCAGAAGGAAGGCCACTGTTTTGATATGCTTGCCCTAAAGGTGTGGCCATGAAATCTAATTGTGTATCCAGTCTGATTTATTCTGGATTTTGAGTGTTGCCAAAAGATCATCATCTGCTTGACTCTGCCATTAAACCAGAGGATGAGGTATTCGGCAGACCTGGTCTGGTGTTCAGTGCTTGGAACTGTGATTGAGGTGTTCCAAGCACTGCGGTGTTTATCTGTATTGGTGTAACAAAACTGCTCTGCTTTGAAAACCTTCAGATATCTGCTACTGGATTTACAGCTCTAGAGGACTGCATGCAGGTATATCTAGACTGTAAAGTATTTCAGATCTTGCTTGATGGTGAAGAGTTCTCTACTACCATTTAATTCAGAAGAGTTATTTTCAGTATATCCGGTTTGCATGTGATTATTAAATGCAGCCTGATGTGTATCCAAGCAGAATGTCGCCAAGTGCCTTGAGCATGCTGTGAGATTCCAACATCCCCAGATGGAGTTGGAACTCGAACGGCCACATCTGGATTTGCAGAATTCACGGACAAGGAGTTCCTGTTGCACTAGCCAATATGGAACACGTTAAAGGCAGAATCTGGATGCATGGGTCAGTTTTTTAATTGTATATTTTGGGGGTGGGAGGCACATTATTAGCTAATATGGAAAACCTTGCAGCACCCAGCTTAAGATAAAACCACCCAAATGTCGTCGTCAGCTGGTTGATTTGGTTTAAAATACACACATCATGTTCTGTTTGATTTTAGCTTTTGTATGACTTTGGCAGAGAAAAGAAGGGAATAACTGGTTCTCTGTATATGAATGAATGTTGCCTGGTTGTGTGTTTCTGGAAGTGAGTGGCTCTGTTTGTGTATTTTTGTGAAATATTTCTGCACTTGGTTCTTAATATTTTCAATTACCTTAGAACGGAGATTTCTTGGTCATCCACAGCATTGTGTACAGTTTTATGCCTTTTTTACACACCTGGTAATGTTTTGAAATAGTTGTCATTGATGAATAAAAGGATGTGGTATCTATCTCTATACAAACAGTTTGCCTTTCTTCTGGGACTGGTTACGTAGATTCAGTTGACTTCTGCCACTTTTTTAGAAAATGTATCTTGTTGAGCCGCTAACAAGCGGTTCCTCTTAAGACCACAGTCTTCAGTAATGGGACAGATGACAAAAGTTGCCGCGCAGAGACATGGCATAACTTTCAGTGACTTGTCTGCTATATTTCGTTAGCCAAATCATTCCCATTGCTTATCAACACTAGAAGTATTGCTGTACTTTAACTACTTGGTAATAAAGCTTAGCCTGACTTGGGGCATCTTGATTGCACAGTATGGGAGGAGCCCACATCTCATGTAGGATTGAAATTGTAATTTCAGTTCACTTAGTGTTCAGGCATCATCTTGAAATTTTCTTGTTTTTAAAATCTTAACCTTTAAACTTCATCTTTGATTTATTTTTTAAGTCAAACTACTTTTATTGTGGAACATATTAAAAAAACAAAACAAAAAGTGATGTAAAAGCTATGCATATAGTGTGCAAGCAAGTTGCTCTCCCTAACTCTTGCCAGTAGAGGGCATGCTCATCCTGTATTTAGCCTTCCTGAAAGTCTAGCAAAGTACTGTACTTTGTGTAGGTGAAACGAGGGTTTCCTCTTAAGTGCCTTTTAAGGATACACAACAGCTCATGTACTTCTATGAAGGTCCACATGCAGTTTCACACCAGTCATGAGAATCGAGAAGGCCAAATTGATATCATTTACTGCTTGGGTTAGAAATTGGTTGGGTGAGAGAAATTGGTTGGGTGGGAGGCGACAAAGAGTACAAGTAAATGGAGCTCATTCTGAGGAGAAGGATGTTACCAGTGGTGTGCCCCAGGGATCTGTCCTTGGTCTGATTCTTTTTAACATCTTTGTTAGTGATATAGCGGAAGGGCTGTCTGGTAAGGTTTGCCTCTTTGTGGATGATACCAAAATCTGCAATAGAGTAGATACCCAGGAAGGTGTAGATAACATGAGGAGGGATCTAGCTAAGCTTGAAGAATGGTCTAGAATTTGGCAGCTGGGATTTAATGTTAAAAAATGTAAGGTCATGCATTTGGGCTGCAGCAATCCAAGGAAGCAATATAGTATAGGGGGTGAAGTACTTTTGTCCACTAAAGAAGAGCGGGACCTAGGCGTGGTTGTGTCTGATGATCTTAAAGTAGCTAAACGGGTAGAAAAGGCGACGGCAAAAGCTAGAAGGATGCTTGGGTGCATACGGAGAGGAGCGGCTAGCAGAAAAAAGGAGGTGATAATGCCTCTGTATAAGTCTTTGGTGCGACCTCATTTGGAGTATAGTGTGCAATTCTGGAGACCGCACCTTCAAAAGGATGTGTACAGGATGGAGTCAGTGCAGAGGGTGGCTACTAAAATGATTAGTGGTCTTCATTATAAAGCATATGAGGACAGACTGAAGGATCTTAATATATGTACACCTTAGAGGAAAGGCGGGATAGAGGTGATATGATTGAGATGTTTAAATACCTCCGTGGCATAAATGTTCAGGGAGAGAGCCTCTTTCAATTGAAAGCGAGTTCTGCTACGAGGGGATATGGGATGAGGGTGAAGGGAGATAGATTCAGGAGTGATATGCAGAAATATTTCTTTACGGAAAGAGTAGTGGATCCATGGAATAGTCTCCCAGTGGAGGTGGTAGAGATGAGGACACTAACTGAATTCAAAAAAGCATGGGACAAACGCAGAGGATCTCTGAAGGTAAAAAGGGACTGTTGTAGTTGTTTATATGGAAGGACAGACTAGATAGGCCATATGGTCTTTTTCTGTTGTCATATTTCTATGTTTCTATTTTTCTTTGGCCTAGTATCTTATTTTGACAGCTGGGACAATCACAAGGTAAACTCTTCTTATTCTTGTGAGGTATTGCAACTTTTTGCTTTGGGTGGGGCCCACTTGTTTCCTGGAGCAGTAGACCTGAATTGAAGGGAAATGTCTAATCCTTCAGTCTTTTGCTGGAGATGCATCGCATGAGAGCAGGACCGCAGTAAGCTAAAAATGTGCCCTGTTCAACTTGTGAACCTGCCGCCCCCTCCCCCTCCTCCAGGTGTGGGCTGGAATGCATCATGCTGCCTGGAAGGCCCACTGATGATGTTGATGGCGCCCCTTCTGTACTTGGGTCCTGTGTGGCTGCAACACTTGCACAGCCCTTGCTAAGAACCTGCATGAACATCTTCACAGTCTTTTATAGACCAGATTGGTGCTGAAATTGTTCCTCAAGACAACCCCCTCCCTGCAGCTATTTGGGTTTTCAGCAAATCCCTAATGACCCCTACCCTGTGTTCAGTATCTCCTCTCTATCTCTCCACCATATGTCCAGCATATACCCTCACTCCATATCTATCATCTGCTTTCTCCTCCCCCCCCCCCAGTGTCTGCCCTACCTGTGTCCTTCATCTACCATCCACCCCCAGCTCTGTGTCCAGCATCTGCCCTGTGCCATCCCCTCCACTAATTTAGCATCTCCCCCCTCATCCCACCCCATGTCCAACATTTGCCCAGCATCTCTCTTCCAGTCATTCCACTTTCCCCTTCATGTCCCTCTGCCCAGCATTTCCCTTCTGGCTGTTCAACCCCACCCCCGTGCTTCTGATTTTTTTTTTTTTTAAAAGATGACTAATCACTTGTTAGGAAGGCTGCTCTGTCCTGCCCTTTTGACATGACTCATGTGTCAAAGGAGCAGAACGAGACCAGCCTTCCTAGCAAGGAAGTACTTAGTCCCATTTTTATGTGTGTTTTTGTTTTTGTTTTTGTTTTGTTTTTTTAGTTTAATTGGAGGCGGGATAGCTGCTATAGGCATGGAAAAAGAAGCAGCAGTGGCCTGATAGGGGGGCAGGCTGTTTTCAAAGCAATGGAGAGCCAGCTCACTTGAGGGGGGGGCAATACCCCCCCTCTTCCCCCCCCCCCATTATGCCCATGGTTAGGGCTCTTCAACTTGGAAAAGAGATAGCTGAGGGAAGATATGATAGAGTAAACCCCCAATCAAAAAGCAGAAAGACTAGAGGACATGCAATGAAGCTACAGTGTAACCCATTTAAGACTAGTAAAATAATATTTTTTCACTCAACATAATCAAACTCTGGAGTTCGTTACCGGAGGATGTAGTGAAAGCTGTTAGCGAAGCTGGGTTTAAAAAAGGTTTGGACAAGTTCCTGGAGGAAAGGTCCATAAACCATTATTAAAGAGGACCAGGGAAATGCACTGCTTACTCCAGGATAAGCATTGTGGAACCTCTGTACCTTTATGGGAACCTGCCAGGTGCTTGTGATCTGGATTGGCCACTATTTTGAAAAAGGATACTGGGTTTGATGGACCTTGCTTTGACCCAGTATGGCATTTCTTATGTTCTTATTGACTTGTAGGCTTTCTCTGGGAACAAGCAGGAAGTCAGTCTTCACATACAGGTGACATCTGTACTGCCGGAGCCTGCGTAGAAGTATCTCCCCAGCTTCCAAAGAGCCTTTGGGACATGCACCACCCAAGTGTGCCATCTTGCCTCAGTTTCTTTTTTACCGCAGAGCCCTTCAGGCACTATCCAATTTCCCCAGAAAAAAAGCCTGATTTTATTCTCAAGTTTCATCCGGTTTGCGTACCAGTTCCTTCCCGCCCCCAAGCCAGCTCTTCTTGGCATCGCTCCTCAGGTCCGTTTTGTTTACTTTTTCCTTAGATTTCCATCGAGGTTTCCTCAACCAGTGTGTTTGCCCTTTTTCAGCCAAAGGCCTCAGACCCCTGCCGGGATGCAGGGACCCCCTTTTTCCAATGGCCTCCAAATGGCTTCAAAAAGTGTCACCAGTGTGACAAAATGATGTCACTCACTGACCCACATGACTGCTGCCTTTGATACCGTGGACTGGAGCTCTGACTGTGAGCTCTGCAGAACCAGCTGTTCTGGCTCTGGGGCATCCTGGTGATGGACCCATTTGCCAGCTTGAACAATGCACAGTTGCCCTGTTTCTGTTCCTGCTGACTGCACCTGTCTCGGGCAGCTTCATTCCTCATCCCGTGGATGGAAGGCCTCCTGTACACCTTCTCTTCAGCGCCACTGGTAGCCAAGACAATGTTCAAGACTAGTGTGACAGAGCATCGCTAGTGCAGATAGCCCCTCGGTGGCCCAGACAGCCCTGGTTACCTGCTCCCCTCTCTATCGATGGTTCTGTCGATTTCCCCTGGGCTGAGCCCCAGGACTACTCTTGCAGGAGCAGGGCGCTCTCCTGCACCCCAACCTGGGGTCCCTCTCACTCGTAGCTTGGCTGCTAAAAGGGTAGCATTAGCCCCCTTCAATCTCCCATAAGATGTGGAAGAGATTCTTCTGGCCTCTCGTAAGGCCTCCACAAGAAGGGTGTATACCTTCAAGTGGTGCCATTTCTCATTGTGGCACACAGAAAAGCGGATGACCCCGTTCTCCTGCTCGGTGCATTTGGTACTCCAATACCTGCTCCACCAATCTCAGGCAAGACTGAAGTCCAGCTCAGTTTGAGTACACCTGAGTGCCATCGCAGCACATCACCACTCCATTGAGGGGAACCCCCTCTCAGCTCAGCCCCTTGTGTGTCTATTCCTATGGGGACTCATGTTGTCCAACCCCCCCCCCCCCCATCTGCCCTCCTGTGGTGGAGTGGGAACTTTAATGTGGTGCTCTCGCAGCTCACCAAGCCTTCCTTTTGAGCCTCTGGCCACGTGCAGTATCTCTCCTGGAAGGTTGCCACCTTGATAGCACTCACATCAGCATGCAGTGAGCTCCAGGCTCTGGTGGCAGAGCCCCTTACATGAGGTTTTACAAGAACAGGGTGGTGCTCTGCACTCATCCTAAATTTCTGACAAAGGTGGTGTCCCAATTCCACCTCTATTAGGAGGTGATGCTCGCTACCTTCTTTCCCAGACCTCATGCCGGTAGGGTGGAGACCAGCCTCTGTACTCTGGATT
Source organism: Ichthyophis bannanicus (assembly GCA_033557465.1). Lineage (NCBI taxonomy): Eukaryota > Metazoa > Chordata > Amphibia > Gymnophiona > Ichthyophiidae > Ichthyophis > Ichthyophis bannanicus. The sequence goes on from CM066039.1 coordinate 38,844,716, forward strand.
GCATGACAGCCATGTCCTCCTACCTGTAACAGACTCGGGGCCACTGCAAAGCTCAACAGTTTTTTGACCCCAGCCATCTGGGGCTCCCAGTGACTAAGCAAACCCTGTCCACTTGGGTGGCAGACTGCATTACCCTTGCCTATGAGCAAGCGGGGATCCCACTGGTCCAGAGAGTCATGCGGCACTGCATCAGGGTAATTGCTACTTCCATGGCCAATCTGCCTTCTGTCCCTGTGATGGAAAATTTGCTGGGCCATCACCTGGTCTTCGGTCCATACCTTCGCAGCTCACTACTGCCTAGAGAGGGAGTCCCAGCGGGACAGTGCCTTTGGCCAGGCCGTACTCCATAATCCTTTTTGGGGTGTAGACAACTCCTGCCCTCCAACTCTTCTGTGTTCAGGCTACCGGCGTGCTGGTTTTCACTGGACACTTGGGGTCTTGTGAGAGTCTGTCTTGGGGTTCAACAGCTGCTGATAATTGTTCACCTTTGCAGGGTGCCGTGGCATTTTCTACAGGTTTTGGTAGCCTGAAGCTGGGGAGTCCATATGTGAGGACTGACTTCCTACCTGTTCCTGGAAAAAGCATAGTTGCCTGTAACAGTTGTTCTCCAGGAACGCAGGAATCGGTCCTCACAGCTCTCCCTCCTCCCCTTGGAGTTGCCATTTTGCCATCTTCGCTATGTCCTTTGACTGAGGCAAGATGGCACCCTTGGGTGGGAAGCTGGGGAGATGCTTCTTCATAAGCTCCATTGGTGCTGATGTCACTTGTATGTGAGGACTGATTCCTGCTGTCCCTGGAGAACTCCTGTTAGTTGAGTAAATATGCCTTTTGCTCAATTTTTGTCCAAAAATGGAAATCAAGTCTCTGGTGTTTCCCTCGCCTACAACCAAAGAGCTTTAATTTCAGAAGCACATTTCTGTCCTTTTCCCATTTTGTGCCTACAGAAAAATTTTATAAAAGCCCCAACCGTTTGGGTTACTTGCATCTGGCCGGAGCTGTCCCTGAGCTCCATGGAATGACTGATTTGCTGTGTTGGTAAATGATAAAACAGGCTGTCTCTGCTTCCCCATGGCCATTTTTGGGACTGTTATTTGAATAGTTTCCTGAGCTTTGTGGGGTTCATTTGAATTAATCTCTAAAATCCTCAGACTTTAAACCATCCGTCATTCTCTTAGGACTTTAATCGACTAGTGTGTTTTCACTCTCTCCCCCCATATGTTCTGTGTTCAGGTAATGAAAGCACAGCATGATATCAGAAGAGATGGCAGGTTTTAAATATATTTTGTCAAGTCCTGAGAGATGAGCTTTATTAAAGGAGACTAGTAATTGTTTCTCCTCTTTCCAGACCACATGGCAAATTAATACCTTGAAATGCAGAGCTGTACCAGTCTGGTATAAATAAGTAAGCAGATTTATTTCACTGAACTTTTAGAACTAAATTCTATGGGGTTTGGTTTAAGCTTCGTTTCCTGTGATGATTGTGGGTGGAGCCTCAGAGCTTCCTTGCGCAATAGCTAAATTTAAGGATTCGGTAAAGGTCCACCAAGGTTTCTGCTCAGACAAAAACACATTTTAGAAATGCCCTTTAGGTGCCTCCTGGGACACTGGTCAGAAGGACCAAAATTTTGTAGAAGGTACAGCCGAGAAGGTGGGCACGTGGAAATGTCTGCTAAAGTCGACCTGTCTCTGTTGCCATAAAAGAAACGGGGCCGCAGGGAATTGGATGATTTTAGAAATGTGCATGTGTGAAACTCTCATCATAGATGGGTCCGCACCAGCATTTCAGAACATGCACCTGGATATGTTGCCATGTAACATGTCTGGTCTGCCATTTTGCAAATGGAGATGTATAGTGCCCAGGCAATATAAAAAGAGGCCTTGATAGCCACCTGCCATCCCTCTATCGTCACAACGATGTCTCCCCCTCATAGAGGAAGGAACGCCTCTGTCAACCCTTTTGTTGAGAGTTGGTTGAAATAAACGCTTTTCAAATGCCTGTTTGCTGAGGAGCAGGTCTGAATATGGACATGTCCGCTGGTGAGCTTAAATTTCTGTCATGTGATATCAGATAGGTGTGGTTCTTGTTCTTGTCACACCGGATCTGCTTCCACCACATCCCTGTGTAACATAGATGTGATCACGCTGGACACATGTAAATTTGGGTCGTTTTAAAATGGCTCTTGGGATGTGGGTGCAATTTGCTTGTGTGAATGGGTGTTTTTCGTTTTAGAAACTATAGAAATGTTTTAGCTTTGGCCAAAAGCAAACAAACAAACATACAGGGTCTTTTGCAATTTCAATTTGTGTGGTGTGTTTGAAATTTAAATCCCATGCTGCCTTTGATCCTGCAATCGATTTGTTTCTGGAGTCCAAATGCTTTCAGGATCCATGGCAGCATGGGTTTAACAGAGGCGAATCTTGTCAGACAAATCTGATTGATTTCTTTGACTGGGTGACCAGGGAGTTGGACTGAGGGAGATCCCTAAATGTGGTGTATCTAGATTCCAAGAAAACTTTTGTTTTATAAATCACCTGTGTTGGAACAGTATCAAACTGAGCATCTTAGGGATGGACTCTAGTTACTGATTGGATTAGAAATTGATTGGGAGGTGACGAAGGGTGCAGGTAACTGGAGCTCACTCTGAAGAGAAGGAGGTTACTGGTGGTGTGCTGCAGGAATCTGCCCTTGGTCTGATTCTTTTAAACATGTTGGTTAGTGATTTGGTGAAAGGGTAAGGTTTACCTCTTTGCAGAGTAGACACCCAGGAAGGAGTAGATAACATGAGGAGGGTTCTAGCAAAACTTGAAGACTGGTCTAGAATTTGATAACTGAGGTTTAATGCTAAAAAATACATGGTAATGGACTTGGGCTGCAGCAATCCAAGAGAGCAGTACAGTGTGGTGGGGAGGGGGAAGTACTTCTGGCCACAAAAGAAGAGTGGGACCTGAGTGTGACTGTTTTCGGATGACCTTAAAGTAGCTAAACAGGTAGAAAAGGCGATGGTGAAAGTCAGAAGGATGCTTGGGTGCATAGGGAGAGGAATGGCCAGTAGAAAAAAGGTGATAATGCCTCTGTATAAGTCTTTAGTGCGACCTCATTTGGAGTATAGTGTGCAATTCTGGAGACTGCACCTTCAAAAGGATATAAACAAGTTGGGGTCAGTGCAGAGGGTGGCTACTAAAATGGTTAGAGGTTTCTGTTTATAAAGCATAGGACAGACTTAAGGATCTTAATATGTATACTTTAGAGGAAAGGTGGGATAGAGGTGATATGATAGAGACATTTAAATACCTCCATGGCATACATGCACAGGAGGACAGCCTCTTTCAACTGAAAGCAAGGTCTGCTACAAGGTGATATAGGATAAGGGTGAAAGGGGATAGACTCAGGAATAATATGTGGAAATATTTCTTTACTCCAAAGGGAAAAAGGGGACTAGTGTAGCTGATATGGAAGGGCAGACTACAGTATCTAGGCCATGTGATCTTTCTCATCTGCCATGTTTCATTGCTGCTGTTTATAATCTTGCGTAAGCCACTTAACCTTTTGTTGCCTCAGGTACAAACTGAGATTCTAAACCCCTCTGGACCAGGAAATGGATACTGTATCTGAATGTAACTCACCTTGAGCTAGAACTGGGAAAGTCTGAGCTAAATACAAAATAACAAACAAGGAAAAAAGATTGCATGACTTCCAGAATACCAGGTCTGTGGTCTTGAGTCCTAGTCCTCAAGGGCTGCCATCAGGTCAGCTCTTCAGCATATCCAGAAATAAGAGATATGGAGAATAATGTAAGGTATGCAAATCTCTCTCATCCATCTTCAGTAAGGATATCCTGAAAACATGGCTGAGTGGCAGCCCTCCAGGACTGGGAGTGAAGACCAAGGTGCTAAGCAGTTGACGAGCACAAATGTGGTGCACCAACTTTGTCTCATCTAAGGACTTTGACACTGTGTATTTTGTGTTCTGCTATTGATTCAGGCTATGTATTCAATGTCTTAGTATTCCCACCCCTTGCAACCCCTCTTTGTCATTCAGACTTCAGGTCCATGTAGCTCACTGTGGCTTGATATTTTTTCTCTTGGCAATAGTGGCTGAGTCAGACTTTGGTCTTTTCTGGCCTGAGCTGTTGATGTGTTATGTGACCTAATTATTTACAGTGATGGTGTGAATTGTAAATTACCTAATGGGCTGCAACTATGTTCTATTCTCTTCTCTTCCCTTCTCCCTACTATAATCTTTCATGTTCTCGAACTGTTTGACCATGGTGGAAACTGGTGCCTGTCTTTTCACCAGGCAGCTCCTTTGGCCAAAGACACAGACTAGATAAACCTAGGATGGGAAAACTATGGTCTGTGAGCCAGAACTCATCTACTGCAACAAAAAGTCTGGCCTGACCTTAAGCTTACAATAAGAAAGTTAAAATGGTCTGTGATGTCCCTCTTATGGTCTGTCAACACCTTCTGCAGATGTTGATCCTGCCAAGGTCTCCAAAATGTCATCACTCAGGTGCTGATCATCTCTAATGATGTGTAACTACCTGCCATCTCAGAGCAATGATGCACTAGGTCAGTGGGAGTTGGATCGCGATCAGTAGTGCCCTCATCTGTGCGCGTGCCCCAGTTCAGTTGATCACCCACAAAGAAGTTCCTGCTGGTGGTGGGTTTTTACTTATTTATTTTAACATTTATGTAAATGGGAGGTATAAAATCTATATTACTCCACAATGATTCTAGTCTGTTTTTATGTCTTGAAATGCTTAGTGAATTTTGCACTGATGAAAGCATATATCCTTTGTTTTGATCTAAGGACAGTATTGGAAGTTATTGGAGGACTGAATTCCACCCCCCCCCCCTCCTCTGCTGACCAGCCCCTAACCAATTGAAGGTCCTGATGTGGCCCTTGGTCCAAATATTTTAGCAACCCCCTAGTTTACAATCTGTAGAACTCACTGACTTAGATCAGTAGGAGATAAGCCCTGACAAAATTGATCCGGTGCAAACTTGTATTGTAAAATATGAGAGCACTACAATGCTCTTCTTTCTCTAGCAATAGTTCATTTAAAAAATCTCATCGTTTGACTTTAGTTAAGACTTGTAGACTGCAGCTTCTGATTAGCTAAGATGCAAATTTGTGTGTGCTTGTGTATGTATGCACTGCCTCATTCTAGGCCAGGTACACTATCTGCACAAATATCAGTGAATGTGTCCCTCATGCATAGATTAATCTCAGGGCTGGCCCAGCTATTAGGCAAATAAGGCAGTTGCCTAGTATGTCAGCTTCTGGGGAGCTTCAAAGAGCAAAGCTAAATAATAGACTCGGGTGGGGGCGGGGGCGGGGGGGGGGGGGTGGGTGTATCAACACCTTGAACAAACTATGGGGCCGGCTCTGATTGCCCATTATTTGCCAGGTATGTAGTGGAGCATTCTCCAAACCTGATTGCTAAATTTGGGAGTTGGCAAAATCCACCATCTGCAATGCCAAAGGATTAAAAATTTCCATCCCATGATATCAGTAACAAAGACATTCACCCATCTCCTTCGCTTCTGAAAGCCAGAGGAAGAAGGGCATGTGCGTTCATATCAATTAAGGGGGAATCTGTAAGGCTGTGTGCTTGTAGGGCTGTGAGGGTAATGGAAAGGGAGTTCTCTTATTACCATTTGCAGTATCCTGATCAGAACATTACATAATGCACCATTACAGAACATTTAGCAAAAATTGCTTTCTGGATCCTTTTTAATGTCCCTAAAGTCTGTGTCCTGCCGGTACAGCCTACTGTTTCTGAACATGGATTACTCACCACAACTGAAGAGTGAGCAGACACATGATAAATCATTCTGTGCCCCCCACCCCCCCCCTGCCTGGATGTCTCAGCTTCCAGACGTCTGCTTGTCCGTGCAGCTTGAATCCTGGAGCTTCTAATGTAAATAGTGAAGTCTTTCCAGATGCCTGAAGGTCGCATGGGACAAGCAAAGCAAGGCCTGGGCTTTTAAACACCAGCAGCAAGAACTGTGGGAATTATGTGAAGAATTTCTGGGACATCCCCACTTGTCAGCACAAGACACTATGGATGTGATTTAACATGGGTTAGGTTCCAGTTGTATTTAGTATTTAGCTTGTATCTTTGCAGAAGATGTTCAAGGTGAGTAACAACCAAGTGCAATAGGTATTTTCCTGTCCCCAGAGAGTTTACAATCTAAGTCTGTACCTGAAGAAGTGGAGGGTTAAGTGACCTGTCCAAGGCCTGTGGGATTTGAACCCTGGTCTCTTAGGTTACATTTGAATGTGGGGAAAAAAGCAAACCCTTGTAAGCAGAGATTGTACAAAGGTATTATTTATATGTTGGAGTGGAGGAGTAGCCTACTGGTAATCAAGGGACCAGGGTTTGATTCCCACTGGCACTCCTTGTGACCTTGGGCAAGTCACTTAATCCTCCATTGCCTCAGAAGAAAAGGCCTAGCAATCTACTTCCAGTCATGCTGCCAAGAAAACCCAGGGGCTGCTGGTTTGCCAGGAGTCAGCATTGACCCGAAGGCATACATTGCATTTTTACCAGCACTACGCAGGGATTTGAAAGAAGCGTGGTTTGGGTGGACCTTCACGGTATTGATGTATTCCATATTTCAGCATGACAATACTTGAATCATCCCAGTTAGATTTCCCAGCTAGCATTCCCAGCTGCTTTGCATCACACTTAACTGTCATTTGGACCTTGGCTTGAGAGGAGAGCTAGAAGGGGAAATTGTGCTTTTCTCCAAAATTCAAATTTTTAGCAATTCAAGAGGATTTTGAATGCCAAAGAGGAAAGCACAATTTCCCCCCTAGCTCTCCTCTCAAGCCAAGGTCCAAATATCAAAATTTCCTTATTACCACAAGTGTAATTTTTTTGCCATACGTTTTGGCATAATTCTACCGACCAGTCTCTGATTCACAGCCCAGTTCAATTAAATGCCCACAAATGAAACAATTTCCAAATGCTAATGAAAAAGAATGAGTTTTTACCTAACCTTGAACTCATTATATGATGTCACTAAAGGCAATTTCTGGGGAAAATCATTCCTTAGTCTTGGGGTGCTGGCTGCAAGTGCCAATTGCCTAGTCCATTTCAATTTTAATATGAAATGGCACTACCAGTATATTTTGTTGGTGTGATCTTTACAGATGTATTGGGGCATATTTATTTCTTTTTACTATTTAGCTCTTGCATTTCCAGAGGTAAATGAAGGTGAATTACAATCAGGTACTCTGGGAATTTCCCTGTCCTGGAGGGTTTACGATCTAAGGTTGTACCAAATCCTCCAAAAAAATCTGGTAAGCCCATATAAAATACTCAAAGGATTAAAATCAAAATTTTAAATGAAACTTAAAAGTAATGGGTAGCCAGTGCCCTGGGACAATTTCTGAATCTTTCTGCCCTGTTTTCTTGGTCTTCAATTGCATTTGTTGATATCTGAGCATCTTCTGTTTCTAGCTGCGTAGTATGGAGTGGTCACATGGCACTAACACGTCTATTACATTTTCCTGTGCTTTTCTCCTTTATCACAATATCTGGTTTTCTCCAGTGACAGCTATTCCATGCACTCATTATCCTTTCTGTGGCGAAGAGCTTCCTTATGTTTATGGGGTTCTTAAAGACTGAATTTGGAAACTACAGCTGTAGAGGAGTGGTCCCGTTAGGGACCATCTGACCAGTCTTGCCCATAGTGAATCTGCATGAGGTATTTGCAAGAACTGTCTCCATTGTATGCAAATTTATTGCATACATTTAATGAGGACATCCTGAAACTGGGCCGGGCTGGGCAGGTCCGGGAGAGACCTTGCTTCCTTTTGGAAACTTTGACAGGACATAGGGTTGGGCTGTCCCCTGGAAAGTGTTCAGACTGCTTGGTTACAGTCAGCGTGTGTTCCTTGTTTCCAGGGCAGGTTGTACTTTGTGCTTCAGCAAACTCTTGGGGGACCATGACCTAGTTCTTCTTGTCCGCTGCAGACGGAACAGTGAATGCAATCAATCTAGGAAACTCCCAACAGGGTAGCAAGCAGAAAACATATTCTCACAACCCACAGGGCTTTTAGATTCCAAATTCCAGTCAACTTTATTCTTTTTCATAAGAACTTTGGTATCAAATACAAAGGGAATTATTCAGTAAAGAGTTTGTCCAAGGGGAGAAGCCCTTTTTCAAAATGACCCAAAATCTTGAAATGCTAAATGCTTCAGCTGCAGGAAGAAAGATATTTGTGATTTTAATATCATACTGTGGTACCATTGATAATCCTCTGTACATGTAAGCACAGAGCATAAATAACCCACCCCATAGACATACAGCCAGACTGGAGGAATAGTCTTTCCACTTTGAGAAGAGCATTCAGGGCACATTAATTAGGGATGAGCTTTCATTTGTCATGAAACAAAAGAAGAATGAACCATTTTTTTTATATTTATTTAAAAAAAAAAAAAAAGGCCTGAACCTGCCATGAAACAAAAAAAAAAAAAAAAATCCTCTTCCAGATTTAGTTCTCATCCCTCTGAACTCCACTGACCCTCTTATTCCATCTTTGGGTCCTCTGGACCCTTTACAGGGCAGGAACAATTCTAAATCGTTCCTGCTCACCTACACGGCCCCATGAATATTACCGAATTGGCAGGACAGGAGCAACTGGGGCCATTTCCACCATGAATGTGTTAAAAGGCTCAGGTGGGGAGGGATGAGGAAAAGACTTTTGAAGGTTATATTGTGGCAGCGGAGAAGAAAGCAGCCAGGACACAACATTGATTTTTTAGTTTTGTTTCTTTTTTTAAATATTTCATTTTTCTCTGTTTGTTTTTAATAAACTAAACTGACAAAAAGAAACAAAAACGATTTCTGTTTATACTTCCAAAGATGACTGGAGCCAGGTATTAGACAAATTAAAATGAAGAAGAGTTTGTCTGGAATGTCATACACAGTCCGTGGAGACTCACCATGCAGAGAGACAACATGTGTACACAGTCCAGTGATATATAAAAACAGGGGGCCCAATTTTCAAGGGCATTTACATGGTGATCACCTAGGACAGCAGCTTCTTTGGGGGGGGGGGGGGTGTCAATAAAAAGCAGCTGCAGCTACAGCCAAAGAAAAGCAATAGGTCCTGGCAGCCACATAAACTCCGAGCCATCAGTGCGGACTTTTACCTGCAGGAAAAATGGACAATGGACAATGCACCAGTGCATCATTCACCCTTATAAGTAGCTTTTTGAAATCTTCCTCATTATACATATACTTACAAACACAAGTTAATATTTTAAAGTGTGATGTCCAAATATGCATTGTTATAGGGCTGTTCTGGGAGAGATGGTTTTGAAATGACTACAATTGAGTTTAAAAATCAAAATCTTAAGGGAGGGGGTGCTAGGGATTTATAAGCTAATCGCAAGGGGGCGCAAGGCCCAGGTTTTGCCTATGGTCCTGGCTGACATCACCTCCCAATGATCTTGTGGTCTACGGACCTTTGCTGGCCATTGGTTGATGGCAGCTTAGAGAAGAATTCACCAAGACCTGCCCTAGCTCTTCTCTTGCAGGACCTTGAAAGGGGGAGTTCAGAACAATGGATGGGGTGTGATTATTTCTGTCTCATTCTTTTCGGTTAGCATAAAATGTAAGATCTGAGCAATGGCTGTGGAAGGCCTTGGCTTCTCGGCTGAGAATGAGAAGCTGTATAATATGAGTTATTAATGTTCTTCCACTTGACCACATTAGGACTATCATGGTCTAAACAACACCATTACACTTCCTGTGTAAAAGATCCTAGGGTGGCCTGGCTCTAATGAAGCATAACCAGGAATGAACATCTAAAGTCAGGCAGCAGGCACAAAGTTCTTGAAAGTATTAAACACATTAAATGAATGAAAGGGTTAAGAAGATCTCTTTGTGTGGGGACCTTGATGGTAGGCTGCAGTTCTGGGTACCACAGGTCCAAAAGGATATCGAAGATCTAGAAAAACATCAGTGAAATGCATTAAAAGTAACAGGTACCTGGGAGAAAAGTGGAAAAAATCCAAAGAAAATAGTGAAAATTACATGGAAAGCATTGTATTATTTTTTTTACATTTAGTTTTGAAGTAAATTTTCTAGACTCCTTTGGCCTAAACGAGTTCCAAATCTCCCCTGCCCAATGGTCTGTGACAGAGTTTCCCATCTTGGTCCTTGGGATCCTTGATTGGGTCTGCTTGTCAAGATAACCAGAGAATGCAAATTAACCTAGTTCTTAAACCAGAAGTATGCAAATAAACCTCATGAATATTCATTCAAAATTAGATATGGTCAAGTGTCCTAAGGATCTGCATTGGGAAACTGAGTTATATGGCCTTCACTCATGGTACGGGTGGTTTCTGAGATATTAATTATTGGTTTGATGTTTGGATTTTGATCTTAATACATTCTTCTTGACGCAGTAGACAGAAAGCTAGAGGGGACAACTCTTCATTCTTGCCCTCAAATGGTGCTGTTTTGTTGGTGTGATGAACCCTCCAAGATAGAGAAGACACACACACAAGTTGGTGTAGGTCCACAATCAGAAATCAGATCAGTCCACTGAGGGACATTTTCGATCATAAACATGATTTCTGGCCACAAACCAATAGTTCAAAACGAAGGAAAATGACTTTGATGTGGATTAAGCCTTCACTCTCAGTCTTAATCATGAGTGAAACACTGCAGGATGCTTTTCTATCAATAGCTCTCTACATTTTGGAAGCATCTAGACATGTAAATAGGAGCGTTTACATGTCTAAATTACAGAGACACTCAAGAATTGGTTTGACCTGGTTGGTGGTTATTGCCATTGCCTTTGCATACCCGGTAAACTTGCACTGTGGATCACAGAGGTCATAACATATATACCCCTGATGAAGGCTTCCTTTGCCAAAACACTGTTGGTGTAGGGATGTTTAATAAAGAATGGTTCCACATATAGAGGGCTGCGTCCTTTTTTGCTTTGCTCTCTAGTATATCTGGTTCTTCTTTTGCAAGAACGAGTGCCCCCTTTGCACTTATGTCTAAATTACATACATATGCAAACAGATTTAGAAAAGCTTCTATTTGCATGTGTAGAACACCTGGGACACAGCGATTTCAAGGGGGCATGAATAGGGTGTGGTTTGGGCAGGCCACAAAGCTAGGCGTTCATCCCCTGTTTTACAAGAGGAATACACACGGTGGCCAGAGGTTTTGGACATTGGGCTTTACATCTTCCCTATGAGTATCAGCTTGAATGGGCAGCTGTACAGGTCAATGTCACCCAGCCCCCTCCCCCACCTCTTGATACTCCCAACATCAGCACATGATTCCCCACCCCCTGACTTCCCCAATCACACCCTGGACATCAAGATCTGTGTGATCAACCCACCCTGGCAGACTGCCCCCTCCCCTTATAGGGGTCTCGGAGGTCTAGGAGAGCAGGAAAGAGAAAGATAATAATTGAGTGGGGGAGGGGGAGGACAGTATATTGACAGATTCTGGGCATACATGGGATTGATGTAAAGGGTGTTTGAGCTCCCCCGAACTAAATTGAAAGGGTTTTTTTGTTTTCTTTGTAAGTCTATGCCATGTTTTATTCTTTTTTTTTTAGATGGTATATTTCTCTTTGTAATTTTTTTGTGGAAAATGTTGTTTTATATATATGGAGCAGAGTATTAAAGGACATAACTAGGGTATTAATATTGGTGGTGTGAAAGTTTGGTAATGTACTATTATGAGCAAAACGTAATAAAAATAAAATTGAAAAAAAATAAGATAGTTAAAAGATCAATTCAAAAACATGGGGGTAGGGACTGGTGTTGAATTGTGCAGCAGGGATTTTGCATAGTTATCTACTCAAAACTGCAGAATTTCAGTTGGAGGAATGGCTAGATCAATCTGGTCGTTTTCTGTTGTCATTTTCCATATGGACATGTTCATCAGTGTAGGCCATATTTTAGGAAATTACAATATCACATGCTTGGGATATAACAACTAATAGGCATAACTGTGGCATTTTGAGAATTCTCTTCCTTGGTTTTCTGTCTCTCTTCTCCATAACAAAACTGGAATGCTTCTGCTCTGATACAGCTGTCAAAAGCTTTAAAAATGCTGGTGGTCCATGCCAGAGCTTTTTTCCAAAGCATGAAAAGAAAATTATCACCCTACTTTATTTCCAGGCAGGTGGAAGATGTTAAATAACATCCTGCCTATTGGCCTCCAGGTGGCAGTGTTGCTTCTTAGTCCTCCCCCTCCACTGTTTTCATCCTAAAACAGGTCAATTCAGGACAGCCAAAGCAGGAAGGAAAACGCTACATCTGAGGTTTAGGTAATAGAAGGAGCATCCAGAGATGATCTCAGACAGAGAAAAGCTTGGGACAGGTTGGCTGGCACAGTTGGTGTTGTGACCCAGTTTCTGGAGGGGGATTTTTTTTTCATGCATTTTATGTTTTGCTTCAGTTTGTTTTTGAGCCCTCTGCTCCCAATTACCCCTAGCAATACTGCCGTGAAAAGAGCCTGGGATCTTTTATTTTTTTGTCCTTCCTTCTCCTTCTTTTTCCTTTCTTTTCTAGCTCATTTGGAACCAGTCCCGGCATCCTGATACCACAGGGAATTTCCCCCTGCATCTAGAGCCCCCTCCACACCCCATTCACTCTGATCATGATAGCAGCTGTCCTGAGCCAGGCACCCAAAATTCCTTCTGGAATCATGTTTTATGTGCTCTGAATCTGCCATTTGGTGATGGTTTTGTTGATGACCAAGACTCTTCCTCCAGAGATTGCAAAAGTTGTCTTTGCCCATCCCTAACATTGTTTCCGTGACGCTGCGTGGAAGTCCTCCATTGGTGCTAGAGCGGCAAGAAGAGGTGCTGTGAAATCTTTTTAGTCATGAGGAGTAGCAACTGCTCCTTGTGACATAAAGTGCAAAATCGCATCACCTTCCCTTACTGGCTGCAGTGTTAATGGAGAACTCTCACACAGTTTCAAGGACGTTTTGATCCCAGCCCTAGCCAGTGAAGGGTGCGGAAGATCTGATCTGGGTATTGAACTAGGAAAGGCCTGAATTTGTCAGATCTTGGCAGCCAAACAGGGTCAGGCCTGACCAGCAGCTGCGCAGTACATAACCAGGGAATTGTGGATGCTGTGGGTTGCAGAAGGCAATGACAAATCCTATAGTATGGTCCCAAGAATGTCACAGTCACCATTCTGAAATCATAATAGCCTGAAACCGACACAAACAGGATATTTGCCACCACCATCCCTCAGTGCGTTTTGGTATTTTCAGTCCATAAAATTCCAATTATATTACAGATGTTGCTGAGTACGGCCATTTCTGGTTCATGAATACATATACTTGTGGACTCAGAAAGCCTGATCGGGCACATGCCTTCTTCTCAATTGGGTCCTGGAAGACTAGGGAGATAAAGTAACTTGCCCCAAGGGCCCTCAGAGAGCCTGTGGAGTTGAAGACCTTAACAGGACGTTTTCTGATTCATAGTTTAGTTCACGAACCATTGGCCCACTCCAGAAGCTGCGTTTTGCTTTTTGCAATAGTGCAACATGGAAAAGTGAAGGCAAACAGGCAGTCACCTCAACCAATGTTTATATTTCCCAGTCTCTTGAAAAAAGGGCTGTTGATCCTTTTTTTTCCCAACACTTTTGCTTTAGTCACAATGAACGGACAATGCTCAAAGAAATCAAGGAAGCTAACAAAAGTCACAGCAGAGTAGTAATAATGGGTGATTTCAATTACCCCGGTATCGACTGGGTCAGTGTCACGGCAGGACATGCTAGGGAGATAAAGTTCCTAGATGAAATAAATGACTGCTTCTTGGAGCAGCTGGTTCATGAACTGACCAGAGGGGAAGCCATACTGGACCTAGTCCTTAGCGGAACACCAGATCTGGTGCAAGAAATAAGGGTGTTGGGACTACTTGGCAATAGTGATCATAGCATGATCGTGTTTGATTTAGTTAGTGGAGGAGGGATAGTAAAGAAATCCACAGTACTACCTTTTAATTTTCGGAAGGGAGACTATGATAAAATGAGGAATATAGTTAAGAAAAACTAAAAGGAGCGGTTGGAAAGGTTAAAGACTTACATCAAGCTTGGGTGTTGTTTAAAAATACTATCCTGGAAGCCCAGACCAGCTGTATTCCACGCATTAAGAAAAGTGGAAGAAAGTCCAAAAAACTGCCAGCATGGTTTAAAGGTGAGGTCAGAGAGGCTGTTGCCGCCAAAAAAAGCATCTTTCAGGAAATGGAAAAAAGAGCCAAACGATGAAAACTGGAAACAGCACAAGCACTGGCAAGTTAAATGCAAAGCATTGATAAGGCAGGCAAAGCGAGAATTTGAGAAGGAACTTGCTACGGAAGCAAAAACACGAAATAAAGACTTTTTCAAGTACAATCGTAGCAAAAGGCCTGTGAGAGAGTCAATTGGACCATTAGATGATGGAGGGGGAAAAGGGGCAGTAAGAGGAGATAAGGCTATAGCGGAGAGACTGAATGAATTCTTTGCTTCGGTCTTTACTGAGGAAGATGTAGGGATGTTACCTAAGACTGAAGTGGTATTTAAAGGTGATACTACAGAGGAATTGAGAGAAATATTGCTACACCGGGAAGATGTATTACAACTATTTGATAAACTGAATAGTAGCAAATCATCTGAACCAGATGGTATACATCCAAGAGTGTTGAAAGAACTGAAATATGAGCTTGCAGACCTGCTATTAGTAATCTGAGAACTTTCATTAAAATCATCTGTAATACCTGAAGATTGGAGGATTGCCAATGTAACACCAATTTTTAAAAAGGGTTCCAGGAGTGATCCGGGAAATTACAGACCGGTGAGCCTGACATCAGTACCGGGGAAAAAGGTAGAAACCATCATAAAGAAAAAAATTACACAGCATGTAGATAGTCATGGCTTAATGGGAGACAGCCAACATGGCTTTAGACAAGGAAGATCTTGTCTTACTAATCTAATATGTTTTTTTGAAGGTGTGAATAAACAGGTAGACAAAGGTGAATTGGTTGATATAGTGTATCTGGACTTTCAGAAAGCCTTTGACAAGGTCCCTCATCAGAGACTTTTGGCAAAACTAAAAAGTCATGGGATAGGAGGCAGTGTACTATTGTGGATCGGGAACTGGTTAAAAGATAGAAAGCGGAGGGTAGGGCTAAATGGCCAATTTTCCCAATGGAAAAAGGTTAATAGTGGAGTACCCCAGGGATCTATACTGGGTCTGCTACTTTTTGACATATTCATAAATGACCTGGAAAGTGGAATAACGAGTGAAGTTATCAAATTTGCAGACGACACAAAACTGTTTAAAGTTGTTAAAACCCAAGAGGACTGTGCAAAACTGCAAGAGGATCTGGATAAATTGGAAGACTGGGCATCCAAATGGCAGGTGAAATTTAATGTGGACAAGTGCAAAGTTATGCACCTAGAAAAGAACAACCCACACTATGGTTACACAATGCAAGGTTCCACATTGGGAACCACCACCCAGGAAAAAGATTTAGGAGTCATCGTGGATAACATGTTAAAACCCTCCACCCAGTGTGCAGCAGCGGCCAAGAGAGCAAATAGAATGCTAGGTATCATAAGGAAAGGAATGGAAAATAAAACAAAGGATATTATAATGCCTCTGTATTGTTCCATGGTATGACCGCACCTTGAATATTGTGTGCAATTCTGGTCACCGTATCTTAAAAAGGATATAGCGTTATTAGAAAAGGTACAGAAAAGAGCCACCAAAATGGTAAAGGGGATGGAAGGCTACTCCTATGAAGAGAGGCTACAAAGGTTGGGGCTCTTCAGCCTGGAAAAGAGACGGCTGAGGGGAGATATGATAGAGGTCTATAAATTAATGAATGGAGTGGAACAGGTAAACGTAGATCGATTGTTTACGCTATCAGAATATAGAAAGACTAGGGGACATGTAATGAAGCTACAGGGTAATCTATTTAAGACAAATAAGAGAAAATATTTTTTCACTCAACGTGTAATCAAACTCTGGAATTTGTTACCGGAGGATGTAGTAAGAGCTGTTAGTGTAGCTGGGTTTAAAAAAGGTTTGGACAAGTTCTTGGAGGAAAGGTCCATAAACCATTATTAAAAAGGGACCCAGGATATCAATGCTTGACCCAATACAAGCATTGTGGAACCTGTGTCTCTTGGGGATACTGCTAGGTATGTATGACCTAGATTGGCCACTGTTGGAAACAGGATACTGGGCTTGATGGACCTTGGTCTGACCCAGTATGGCATATGCTATGTTCTTATGTTCTTAATGTAGCTATCTATAGCATACAGAGCAGCGAACTGGAAAGCTGAAAAATGTAATTCATTTTTCACATCCGGAAGCTCTCCTCTCAAAAAAGGCTCGACACCAGGGCCATAGCTGCCACAGACCTTCTAAAGGATGAAGAGCAGCTCACAATACAGTCGCCAGAGCCACTGGCTAGCTGATCATTCTTACCCTTAGCGCCATCCTGCATCTCCTGCCCTGAGGCAGGTAAGGATGGACTAACAGTCACCCCTGAAGGGCCTGCTTTCCCCCCTCTCAGCCTGGGATACAAAGAAGCTGCCATACAGAAAAGGCAGAGTCTGGAATCCAAGGATGAGTCTCCTTGCCTGCCACAGATCAAGACATACAGAGTTAGGGTATCATAAGAGCACGCACTATGGTTGCATCATCCCACAAATGTGTGATAACTGCACTTTTACGTAGCACGCATTAAAGGCGCTAAGGAAGGAGCACAAGTTGGAGCCACTTGGGTAGAATATGTGTTAGAACCATGCAACCCCCAGGTGTACAATAGGCAAAAACATTACTAACGTGTGCAGAAAATGTCAGGAAACCCCCATGCAGTGCCAATAGTCGCTAGCAGTCCACTCCGAGTTGTGTCCCTTAGATGGAACTGGGAGCCTTCAACAAGGACAATGACAAGGTCGAGCCTTGGTACTCATCTCCTGAGAGCCCCAGGCATAGGATCCGTGCCGAGTTGAGCTCTACTCCCCTGAAACTGCTTCAATGGCTGGGTTTATTTTAATAGCACTGTGTGGAAGATGGCTGGCAGGCAGATCCCTCTGAGAGCCTTCTGCAATCTTCGGGAGAGAGCGGGGTGGGGGCCGCGAAGAGGAGGAGGGAGGGGTTGCTGAGGTTGTGTGAGGCTGTTGTACTCTTCCAGATTCTTCCGAATCTTTTCAATTTGTTGCTGCTCAACAGGCCCTTATCATGATATGGGCATGGAGCTGAACCAATTTTCCCTCCTCCTATGGCTACCAAAAAGAGAGCAGTCTAGTGGAGCCTGCATTCTTACTTAGAAGGTAAGCTCTTTGGGGTAAGGGTATTGTAAACCTATGGCTATGCTGTACAGTGCTGGCTGTATAATTTTTTATTTGGATTCAGCTCATGCCTGTTCAATAGTAGTTGAAGGCAAGTTACTGTAAATTTGGGTATACTAAGCATTTCCCTGTCCCCAGAGGACTTACAATCCAATTTTATACCTAAGGCAATGGAGGATGCAGTGACTTGGGCACAGCATTGGAATTTGAATCTGGTTTCCCTAGTTCTGCTCCTTTATTGCTCTTTATCTCTCTGTATATTTGGCAAGCAAGGTCGGCCCCAGAGCTGGTTCAGGGTGTTGGTGCCCAAGGCAAATCTTAAGCCTTACAACAATCCCCCCCCCCCCCCCCAGTCTGTCACAATCTATCATTTAGCTTTGAATACTCTGCTGTTTGCTACCCGCCAAAAGCTGCCGCCCTAGGCAACCACCTAGTTTTCCTAATGATTGGCCCGGCACTGTTGGCAAGAGTCAGGTCATGGCCTACTGCCACTGCTTCTTGTTGGTAGTGGAAATCTCCTCCAGGATGGGAGGGGGAGGTGATTAAGAGCATCATGGCACTGCACTGTCAATAAAAGCCGCACACCTGGTAAAGGTGATGCTGGGGAACAGCTCTACGGGGAGTTGCGCCTTTCCGCCTTCACCAGAGGGTGGCCTCACAATGACTTCTGATCTAACTAGCTACAGATAGGAGGGATCTGAGCAGAAGTTAAAGCTTTGGGCTGCTGTTGAAGGGTAGCAGGCTCGCTCCCAGGCTGTGCTTCGCTTATGGTTACTCGTCAGCAACACTTTAATCACACAGACTGAGCCTGTGCTGATTTTAACCCCTTATCTCTGCAAACCTGATCCTCTACATCTCCATAGGACAGCGAGGCAAAACTGTACCAAACCTGCTTTTGGTTCCTGACCCCCCCCCCCCCCCCCCCAGTCTTCTGTTCATCTCCAATATTTCACCTGACAAATTCTCAACTATTCTTCAAGCTTTGCTAGATCCCTCCTCATGTTATTTACACCTTTCTGGGTGTCTACCGTATTGCAGATTTTGGTATCACCTGCACAGAGGCAAGCCTTACCTGACAACCCTTCCGCAATATCACTTACAAAATGATAAAAAGAATCAGACCAAGGACAGATCCCTGTGGCACGCCACTGGTATCATCATTCTCCTCAGAGTGAGCTCCATTTACCTGGACCAATTATTGCCTCCCACTCAAGCAGTTTCTATCATAGTTAGTCACTTTAGGGTCCATCCCTAGGGTGCTCAATTAATTTTAAGTCGCTAGTGCGGAACAGTGTCAAACGCTCTAGTGAAATGTAAGGACACCACATCTAGGGCACTGCCTTGGTCCAACTCTCCAGTTACCAAATCAAATAAATTAATCAGGTTTGTCTAACAAGGCCAGCCTCTAGTAAACCCATGCTGCCTCAGATCCTGCAAGCCACTGGACTCCAGAAACCTCACTGTCTTCTGTTCTGGCAACATTTCCATTAACTTACTCACAACAGAGGTCAGACTAACCAGCCAGTAGTTCTCAACCTCATCCTTACTTCTGCTTTTGAGTAGAAGGACCACAAGTGCCCTTCTCTAGTCTTCTGGGACACTCCCAGCTTTAAAGAAGGTCAGTCACTGGAGGCGCCAGAATTTTCCTAAGTTTATTACTACTCTCGGATGTACAGTATCCCCTTTCAGTTTTGCCCACTGCTTTTCTACATTCCCCAGCTGTTCAGCCAGCTAACAGCTCCTTGAGGTATTGTCCCATCTTGACAAAGTTAGTTTTCCAAAAGTCTAGAATCTTCACTTGAATGAATTATCTCAGCCCTTCTCCTAACACTTAACCACACCATCCTGTGATCACTGGATCAGAGATGATCAACCATTATAACATCAGAAACACGCTCCCCATCTGTAAGCACCAAGTGGTCCAGAATAATCCACCTCCATGTGGGTTCTCTTATCAGTTGCTGGAATAGTTTCCCTGTAGCGAATCCAGGATCTCCTTACTTCAGATGACACCACAGCAGGGATCTCCCAATCAACATTTGGCATATTGAAATCATTTATCAGTAGCACTTCTCCTTTCACAGCAATGCTGTGAATGTTTTCAATTAAATATCCGTCCATGTTAGGTGTGCGGTTTTTTTCTTGATACCTTAATAAATATTAGTGTTCCTAAATATCTGTCCACTTCTGTCTGTGAAGGAGGTCTCCTCACTCCCTTGTAAGCTCTGCAATTCTGTTGCTTTAGTATTATTTTTTACATATAGTGCCACTTCTTCTCCCTTTCTTCCGACCCTATCCTTCCTGAATAAATTATAGCCCGATATAATTATATGTTAGTCATGGTTCTCCATGAATCATGTCTCTGTGATCGCCACTAAATCCAAGCTAGCCTCTTCCATTATTTATTTATTTGAAAGGCTTATATACCGCATTTACAATGTTCAAGGCGGTTTACATATATAACATGACATTACAGAGAACCTTATAACGTGGTAACATTTTAACATAACTTTACATTAAATAACATATTAACATATTAGAGGGAGGAGCAGCCTAGTGGCTGGAGGACCAGGGGGTTCAAATCCTGCTAGAGGACAGCAACCTTGGGCCGGAAGGACTGGGGTTTCTAGTCCCACAGGTGCTCCTTGTGGCTTTGGGCAGGCCACTTAACCCTCTGCTGCCTCAGCTACAAAAACATATACAAATGTGGAATTATTTACTTCCTAAATTTTCCTTTCTAACCAATACCAAACACTTATATCTTAATCAACAAGATAATTGGTGAGTGGTTCTATATAGTAAGAATTTTCACATGGGGTGGGTAGGAGTTGGTGTGGAGCAGAAGGGTACTAACAGCTCAGCAATGCAGGAGCTTCAAAGAGTTACCTTCCTCCTCTTTGAACTTGAAGGCTAGAGGAAAGAAGAAAGAAAAACTCAGTAGCACAAAAGCTTTGCCTAAAACAGAAAATCCCCTTCTACCAACAGCTACAAAAAATAACGTTAGAGAATAAAAATAGCCCTCTTTCTTAAGAACTGTCATGCAGAGAATTTGTATTAAGAGCCACAGAATTACCTTGCTGAAAAGAGAGTCCCTCCAGGAATGGCCATGCTTGCAAGGCAATCAATACTTTTAAGACGCATAAAACAATAACACAGTCTCCATTTGGACCTTCATCAGACCCACTGCCTTAGACCCTCCCCCAAACTTGACTCTAGGTTGGATGTTCTGTGACTGACCAATAGCTGAGCTGAGCAAATTCAGCGGCTTCCTTCTAGATCACATGCTCTAGTAAGCCAAGTCTTTCCCCATGGCAACCAATATACTCCTGGTACTCTTCCATTGCATCTTTCTCACTCTCATCTCCAGCTTCTCTGTCACTTTATTTTAAAAGGTATTTTTAAAGTACATCTATTTGTATTGCTTTCACACATCCCCCACCCCCACTGGGCTGCTCACACCACTCATTGGCTGCAGCTCCCTACACTGTGCCTGTTTTGGGCTCTAAAATATTGGCAAGCATGTTATAACAAAAGCAATAAAGACACGTGTTTCCTTTTGTATGACAAAAGAATAGTTTATTATAAAACAAGCTTGCCTTGTGCGATTTTCTGCTGTATTTTCTTTCAGGTAGAAAAATGCAGGGAAGATAAAAGAAGATCACAAAGCAAACATTAAATTCAGTAGGGTCAGAGTGGACCTTTTAGCAGTCAGGAAAAGGATTTGGGAATTACAGCTGGCAGTCATACTAAGACCGGGGAAGTTTTGGTGTGTACTAAATGAGAGGTTGAATTGAAGGAAAAAGTAAATTGTCCCAATATGGCCCCATCCTAGTGCTGCTTGGATCCCATCCTGTATTCCCAGTAACTCAGTAAGGACTCCATACTTTGCAAGTGCTTTGCTGTAAGATGGGGTTTTCATCCCAATATTTAAGTACCCCGAAGGTAGTCTGGTTTTCAGAATACCCCCAGTGAATAAGGGTTGCGAATAAACATTTTCATGTCATGCATTTGTTTTTTGTTTTGTTTTTTCTGTTTTGTTTGGTTTTCTTTTCTTTTCTTTGGATTCATTTCATTAGTTTACATCAGGGTTGTTGGTTTTTTGTTTGTTTGTTTGTTTGTTTTCAATTTTAATTTCCAAAAACTTACAAAAGCAAGCATATAAGCAACCATAGTCTTATTTACAAAGAAATAAACGCAAAAAACAGCATGTCCTTAAAGAAAATACATATAACAAAACGCTATCACATAGCCCACTAAATGGGGAGATATTACAAAAGGTAATAATGTACCTTGATCTGACCAAATTCCTGGAGGACTCTCAAGACACTATAACATCCTGTGCTACTCTTGTAGTAACATTTGTTTCCGAACAGGATAAGGCTGTTGTATTTAGGAGTTATTTTAAAAATAAGTCAGCATTGTTTTGTGGTGCTAAGGTTCAAATGTTTCCAGATATCAGTAGGGCTACACAAATTAGGAGACAGGCCTTTTTGGCCTTGAAACCTAGAGTGGTGGCCGTATCGGCCATGTTTTTTCTTAGGTATCCCTGTAAATGTTTAGTTACGTTTCAGGGGTCTAGATTTACTTTTTTAGATCCTTCTCAATTGATAGTTTTTCTAGATGGTAAAGAGGGACATGACAAATAATTTAGGAGGTGGGTGGAGGGCATAAGTATAGGCTGTCATACCTTTAGAGCCTAATGGCTCTTTTTTTCTTTTTTACATCAGGGGTTTTTAACCCAGTCCTCAGGACACAGCCAGTCTTGTTTTCAGGATATCTACAGTGAATATCCATATGACAGAGTTGTTTGTACTGCGTACACCGAGTGCAAATCTCTCATGTATACCAGACTGGCTGGGTATGTACCAAAAAGAGGGTTGAGAACCCCTGGTTTACCTTATAAAGGCATTTTTTTATACACATAAGCAGCGTTTGCACATATAAATTTGCACGCATATACTTATGCATATAAAAAGCCAAACAAGAGGCAAAGAGGGGGGTAACCTGCATGGACCATCAGGTACAATTTTAGCCACCTTACTGAGCAGATTGGACCATGCTGGGCTTTGTCTGCCATTATTTGCTATGTTACTCTAAAAGAGAAAGAGGCACATCCCTAAGGACTGGGACAGGGGAGGGCACTGGATGCAGTGTATTTAGATTTTAGCAAGACCTTTCACATAATTCTGCATGGACTACTTCCAAATAGGCATAGCCCTAAAGTGACTTGACAGCGTTAGAAACTTGTTGAAAGCACAGCTAGCCAGGGTAAAGATAAGTGGAGGTCATTCTGAAGAAAGGGTTTTAAGCAGTGGTGTACTTCAGGAATTGATCCTTGGACAGATTTTATTCAACATTTTCATAAGTGATGTTGCAGATGAGCTGTCGAAGAAGGTTTTTTCTTTTTGTAGATGATACAAAAATCTGCAATACGGTAGACACCCTGGAAGATGCAGAAAACATGAAAAGGGACCTAGTGAGGCTTAAGGAATAGTCTAGAATTTGACAGCTAAGATTTAATACTAAAAATTCAGGGTCATACATTTGGGTTGCAAAAATCCAAGAGAGATTCTGACAGATGTGGGAAGCTTAAGGTTTGTCTAGGGCACCAATACCATGAACCAAATCTTGGGCTGGCCCTGGATAAGGTCACTGCAAAAGCTGGAAGGATGCTTAGGTGCATAGGGACAGGAATGACCAGAAAGAAAAAAAAAGAGAAAGCCTCTGTATAACATACATATAAATGCATTGCCTCCATTATATGCAAATACCCTTCATACATAATCAGTTCAGATGTCTTTCAAACCAGAGTGGTTTGTGGTTCTCAAGGACAGGGGCTGGCCATTCATGAGACAGGGCTTTGGTTAGGTCACATCTGTGATACAATTCTAGGCTGCACCTTCAAGAAAAATGTCAAGAAATTCAAAAAGAAGGGCAGCAGTGAATAAAAGGCTTGCAGGAGTTGCACTTGGTCTTCGAAGAACAGATATTATTTTAATTAGGCTAAAGACGATCCAGAGGGGGAGCATGATTGTATTGTGCAAGCTCATGAGAGGAACACAGGACGAACTCACCGTGAAGGACAAGGAGTGGTCACAGAGAGGGAATGCACTTGTCCATCCCTGGGCTGCTGCAACCTGCATTAGCTCTTTCAGTGCACTTACTCTGCGGTTCACAGTTGCTGGGTGGGAGATGCATAGGGGGGATACGTTTGGGAATTAGAAAGGTGGGATATGGAGTGGAGATAGAGAAGAGATGATTGAAAGATGAACAGGGAGGTGCAGCAACGGAAGGGAAAGACACGATGAAGGATAAAATTGCAAAATACGGCAGAAATAGACAGGAAGGATGAGGAGGAGTGAGGAAGAGGAAGGAGGGAGAGGATCATTGAACAGGTAATGCTAAAGGGTGAACAGAGCTGTAGAAGAGACATGAAGTCAAACTAAGTAAGAAAAAGGTGTCAAAGAGTCAGATGGAGTTCAACAACAAGTCAGTCATTGTTTTTGTATAATATAATAAGCTATTTTACAGGGAACATGAGCTATGGAGGGTTTTTTTTTTTTTCAAAGGTTTATTTATTGAAAAGAACGAACACAATACAAATATAACATAACTCTTTCCATTTTCCAATAAAATATAACAGAGCAGGCATATCCAGGGCGGGGCTGTATCTTGTCCACCGCCCTAGGAATTACAACAATACGAACCCAAGAAAGAAAGAAAAAAAAAAAAAACCCATTTAAGAACTGTCAGACCCACCCCTCCCCCCACCCCCCTCCCACCCATCCCCCCCACTCCCTCCCCCCTCCCGGGACCTACTGGACCTAGTAACCATCCTCTCCACCATTATCAAGAGACCCTCTAAGCATCTTTACATATCCAAAACCTCACTGCGCGTTTTTGGTCTCAATGCTTGAATGTAGGGGGTCCACAATAAGAGGAAGAAGGCCCAACTCCGAGGGTGCCTCTTCGCACTCCTTCGCTCCAGAAGCATAAACTGATGGAACCCATTGCGCCATTCCCAAAAGGAGGGAGCCGAAGGCTCCAGCCATCTCCGCAACACAGGACCCTTCCCCACCAGACATGCTTTCCGTATCAGCAATTTCGGCCACCTGCCTTTGGGTTGGAGTGCTCCCAATTGATCCAGTGCCACTAGTCGCCCCGTCCAGCAGACCTGTTGCTGTAGTAAGCCGCTCAGGTAATTGGCTATCCTAAGCCAATAGCGGCGTATATGAGGGCATCCCCACCACATATGACCCAAATCTGCTAGTGGACAGGCGCATTTCGGGCATCCACCAGAGGTTGCCAGGTGGCTACGCAGGGCCCGCCTAGGGGAGAAGTGGGCTCGCAATATACATTTAAACTGCATTTCACGCCATCTAGCCCCCTCCGCTAACTGAGTTATCCGAGTTAATGCAGCACGAACAGAGCCCGGTTCCACCTCACAGCCAAATTCCCGCGCCCATGAAGCCTCCTCTGCCGAGTAATCCAACGGCTTCATATAGGGCTCCAATGCTTTTTTATAACTAGCGATGGAACATGTAGTTCCCTCCCCGAGAGCGAAGAATTCTAATATCCGCGCAGAATGGTCACCTCTCAGCTCCGGGCTCGTAACTGACTTCACGTAATGGGAAAGCTGCCAGTACGCGAACAAGGAAACTGCGGGGCACAAGTCGTACTCCCGACATAAAGTTACCAAAGGTTTACATCGGCCTTCCAGGTCAATTACATGCCCCAACGACTGCATTCCCAGTGTCGCCCAGCGACGGAAGGAGGCCGAGTCCGAGCCCGGGAGGAATTGGGCGTTACCTTGCAGCGGTAACCAGCTTGAAATCTCCGGCGAGCTCCCCCACAGTTGATTCAAGCGTTGCCAGGTATACCGTGCTGCCTGAACCAGCACACTGCCTGATACCCGACTCGGCAGGACCGCATGCCTTAAATGTAGGGCCGCCAGCAAGGAGTGTGGCGCTACTAAGGCCTCTTCAAATGCCCTCGGGGTGTAAACCTCAGTATTACCAAGCCAGTCTCCCAAGTGCCTAGCCTGACAAGCCAAGGCATATATCCAAAGGTCGGGCACTCCAATGCCCCCAGATCTCCATCCCCTCTTCAAACGGTTCAGTGGTATGCGTGCTCTAGCCCCCCTCCAAAGAAACCGTCGGAGTTCATGCTCGATGTGCTGGAGATCACGCCGCAGTAGTCGCACCGGCAAAGTTTGCAGCCAGTATAGGACCCGTGGCAAGACCACCATCCCCACTGCGGCTGCTCTGCCCAGTAAAGATAGGGGGAGAGGTGCCCACGCCTGGAGCTGTGAGCGAACTTTAGACCAAACACGCTCAAAATTCTGCTTGTACAATGCCGCCGTATCTTTAGTTAGCTCAATCCCCAAATAAATAAAAGAGTCGCCAGCCCACCTCAGGGGAAAGTTCCCCCCCCCCCCCATTGTCGTCGGAGCCGTCCGCCAACATCCATAGCCTCTGATTTGTCATAGTTAATACGCAACCCCGCAAAGTCACCATACCGGGAGAATTTGGTAAGTAGACACGGCAGTGACTGTTGTGGGTCGCACAAGTGAACAAGGATGTCATCCGCAAATGCGGCTACTTTAAAGTCGTAAGACCCGATACGGATGCCGCGAATATCCTTAGATTCCACTATACTCCTCAGCAGTGGGTCCAAGGTCAGCACGAACAACAATGGGGAGAGCGGACAGCCCTGACGAGTGCCCCTCTTCAGGGCAAAACCATCAGACAGCACCCCATTGCATAAAATACTGGCTGTCGGGTTGGCATACAGCAATCCCACCATCCCAATAAAGGGGTCACCCAGCCCATACCAAGGCAGGAGTAGCTTCAGATATTCCCAGTTAACCCGATCGAATGCCTTTTCGGCGTCAAAACTAATCAGCAGTGATTGCTCCTCTCGCGCCCGCACCCATTCCATAGAGGCTAAGATCTTTCGTAAGTTCCGCACTGCATGCCGCCCTTGGACAAAACCCACCTGCGACTCGTGCAATAGGCCCCCCAGGACGGCGGCAAGCCGGTCAGCCAGGACCTTCGCTAACAACTTCAAATCAAAATTTAGCAATGAGATGGGGCGGTAGGAAGCCGCTTGCGTGGCGTCTTTACCCGGTTTGGGTATTACTGTAATAAACGCGTGATTCGCTCCCCACGTAAACTTCCCCTGCTCCACCCTCCGGCAGTACACCGTAGTCAGGACAGGGGCAACCCGGCCAATCAGTAACTTATAGCACTCCGCCCCGAAACCGTCCGGACCGGGCGATTTATAACAACTAGCCCCTTGAATAACTTTACACACTTCCTCCTCCGTCACTGGTGCATCCAACACTAAGCACTGCTCCGTGGTCAGCGTGGGAATCTGCAGCCCCCGAAGGTAACTGGCCATTGCTACCGGGGACCCCCCACCGCCTTGGTATAGTTTCTGAAAGAAAGTACGGAACACGTGGGCTATCGCAGGGCTATCTTTATGCAGTTGGCCCTGATCGTCACGCAGCGCTGCGATAGATCGGATCCCCCTGCTGCCACGCAAACAGCGCGCCAGTAGTCGCCCCGGTTTGTTCCCAAAGCGGTGAAGCTGATACCGATAATATAGCAAAGATTTCTTCGCCCGTTGATGGAGCAGCTCATTAAGAGAGGACTGAAGTTCCCAAAAGAGGCGTTTGTTAGCCACTGTGGGATTACCCGCACACCGCCGCCGGGCTTTTACCACCTGCTTCTCTAGCTGGACTATACGCGATGCGATCAATTTGCGTTTCCGCGCTACATAAGCAATAATATCGCCACGTAGGACCACTTTCGCTGTTTCCCACAGTAGCTCAGGTTCATCCCTATGCTGTATGTGGACATCCATAAACTCCTCCCACCGCTGTGCGAGATAGGCGTGAAATTCGGTATCAGTGTACAGTCCCATAGGGAAGCGCCAGATGCGCTGCGAGGTAGGAACACCCCCCCACCGCAGCTCCACCCAAATTGGTGCATGGTCCGAAACCATCATTGGGCCGATCCCAGCTTCCCCAACCTGCGCAAACAACCGTTCGGAGACCAAGACATAGTCGATTCTTGCACTGGAATCGTGGGCTCTCGACTGGTGGGTAAAGTCACGCTCCCCGGGGTGCAGTAGACGCCATGGGTCCACCAACTCCAATCGGCGTCTCAGTTCCTGGAGCGCTCGGGTAGCCGGAAGCCGCCAACTATCCCTCCCTCCTCCAGATGTGTCCAAATCAACATCCATCACCCCATTGTAATCTCCGCCTAAAATCAAAGGGACATCTGGTAGCTGCTCTATCCTGGAGGCCAAACAGGCAAGTAAAGATTTGTCCAACACATTTGGAGCATACAAGTTGCCCAACACCACTGGTCTCCCCTCTAGGTTACCATATAACAGGATATATCTTCCTTTTGGGTCTACATATTGCTGCTCGAGGTCAAAGCGCACATTCTTATGGATCAGCAGGAGCACCCCACCTTTTTTCCCCAGCGCCGGGGCACCCCAACATTGTCCCACCCAATCTCTCTGCAGTTTCGCATGTTCTTCAGCAGTCTGGTGGGTTTCCTGTAAGATGGCAATATCGCAGTGCAATCTGGCCAAAGCCTGCAGCACCTTGTACCGTTTAACAGGGTTGCCTATGCCACACACATTCCATGAAATGATTTTCAGCTGGAGGCACAACAACTCACCACAAGTAAGCCATTATTCCAGTCCATTCCCGAGTGAACCCCCCCAGCCTGGGGTTCACTTGTAGTCCCTAGCCAGGTCTCAACCTTCCTATCCCATTGGGTCCAGGGGTCCCATCCCCCCCACAGTTTCACCCTCCCCCCCAGTCCCCCCACCGTCCCCCTCTACCCTCCCGCTTAATCCCCCTCTATCCATAGTACAATCTCCCCTCCCCTCTCCCCAAACCACTAAACCCAAATGGCTCTCTTACCCAACCACACCGAGAAAACCCCACCCAGGCCCATCCCAGTGGCCCCCACCCCCCACCCCCAATAATGATTATAACCCCATCCCCTGTAACAGCCTTCCCCGTGGCAGTGTATTATTGCAATAAAAAAGGCCATGTCCCGTAATCGTGAGAAGGTAGGGCTCCCTCTACACCATATCCGGCGCTAAGCAGTATCTAACTATCTATTACCTCAGACCTCCAAAACACCGGGGGCACACCATTGCCTTCTTTGCTGCGTGATGACTCACGAGGGGAGTCCAAGAAAATAAGGAGACTAGACCCTCCCATAAAACAAACCGCAAATATGACACACATACCTCCTGGGCTCCCAACTATCCACACTGTCGGCAGAGTTAAAGGCCCCGTGGGCTGGTGTGGGATCAAGCCCCCACTCCTCCCCCCCCCACCCCCAACCCGTGTATCCAGCCTCTCAAACTAGCATCCGCAGATGCCAGTCCCCTCCCCGGTAGTAAGGGTTGACCGGTGAGACGGTCGAGGGATATAAGTCTCCCCCCACCCCAGCCCCCGGGAGCGAAGGCGGAGCCGCAAGCAGGCCGCTCAGCACGGCGAGGCCCAATTGGCATCACATCGGAGGGTCCTTTCCCACGGACTAGGCAGGACCGTCCGGGCAAATCGCCCCGGCTACCGGTCCCACCCAACCCGCCAGGCCGCAGGAAGCCCCGATATTCCCCTCTCTCGTTCCAGCCGCCATCACTGCAAAGCAATATGAAGCAGCGTATGGTCCCAGAACACCCACAGGCAGAAATCAAGGGAGGGGGGAGGAACTATTATATAACAAGGGAGCACCCTTCCCCCCCGCGCCCCACCAGGCACCCGGTAGAAGCAAGGCAAAGTACAATTATAGCTAAAGGAACTTCTGAGAGGATGATAGAAAAAAAAGAAACAAACCTCCACCGGGTCTCAGATAGTAGCAACGATACTAAATGTTGCAAAGGAGGCTTATAAACTGGCAACAGTAGTTAAAGTTCAACATGTAACAAAATTGTGTCGGATGGACGGCCTCCAGGGACACAAAGTAACTTGGTTACAATGTCCCTGTAGCAACCATTCCGAGTTAATAAGTCTTTTGTCCACAATCGCATCACCAGAAGCACATTTATCACACCACTATCGTCCTGCTGGAATTCACTTTGGGGATGCTGGGGCTGCCCGCTCACGAGCAAGTAGTTGGTTCACATAACCTTCAGCCTCCGCAGCCGTCGCAAAAGTCCGGTGGGTTCCTTCATGGAGCACATGTAGCTTAGCTGGGTATTGAACAGTAAAACGGATGTCTGCGCCGATGAGTTTTTCACATATGGAAGCATAATCCCGTCGTTTCCGACTCAGCGCCGCCGAGTAGTCCTGTGCCACGTGGATTTTACTGTTGTTGTGGATGACTTCACCCTGCCGTCGGGCAGCTCGTAGAATCAGTTCTTTTTGGGGGAAATAGAGGAATTTTGCGAGGACTATTCTGGGGCGGCCATCTCGTGTCTGTTTGGGGCCCACTCGGTGTACTCTCTCAATTCGGAGCTTGCCACCCAATTCCTCTGCCCCCAAGATTTGCGCCGTTAATGCCTCCAAATAGCTGCTCAGTTGCTTGTCCAATACTGTCTCCGGGATCCCCATAAACCTTAGATTATTTCTCCGCGATCGATTTTCTAAGTCATCAATTTTTTCTTCCTGCAGGCCCAGTTGGGTCTTTAGACCTGCTACCTCGGAAGCCAACCCCTCCACCGTGTCTTCAGTCTGGCCCAGGCGCTCCTCAGCTTCGCGAAGTCTGTTCCCCAGGGTGTCCACAGAAGAACGCAGCCCATCCATTTTTTCGTGCAGGGCTTCGAATTGGGGCGAGAGAGCCACTACCATCGCTGCTGACATCTCTTCAAGAGAAGTGGGTGATCTAGGTGAGCTGGACAACGGAGTTGACTCTGCCATCTTACTCGTGCCGGCCGCTCGTCTTGTTGTTTTACTTGCTGTCGCCATGCCACTCAGTGAAGAAAGCCGCACTGTGGGAAGCTGTAAACCCTCCGATACAGCGTAGGTAAATTCCTACCGAGTTTTTGCGGTTTTACACGGTGCTTTTATGCTGGCCTGGGTGGGGGGTGTCGGAGCACACTCGAGATGCGACCACTACCTCAGCCGCATCACGTGACCTCTGAGCTATGGAGGGTTAAGTGGCTTGCCCAAGACCACAAGGAGCACCTGTGGGACTAGAAACCCCAGTCCTTCTGGCCCAAGGTTGCTGTCCTCTAGTGGGATTTGAACCCCTGACCTTCCGGCCTGAAGTACCTTGCCCCAACCACTAAGCCACTCCTCCACTCCATTCTATTCTAAATCTATTCTAATACAAGACCACAGGGGAATACAGAATACAGCAGGTGCCTTGCCCTTTACCCCTATAATGTAGAGTCTGAGCTCCTAGGCCAGGACCTTGACTTAGGGGACCCCAGAGGCAGGAGCAAATTGCTGCTCACTCCATGAAATGAAATCTTTCAGACTTCAGCGGCAATGTGCTTGGCCCCAGCAACTCTTATGCATGGCACATCATGGCAAAATTAGAAAAAGTCATTAAAAAACACAGTCAAGGCAGCAGCCCTTGGCCTGCCCTCCATCTTGGCAAGGTTTAGTTGCCTGCCGGTTAAATAAAACCAGAGCGTACAGAAGCTCTTCCAAGCCTCAATCACCTCAAGTCTTTTGTAAAAGACAGAAATGAGCTCCCTGCCAAATGGAGTCCCCCTCCCCACCCCCCTCCGATAGCTCCTGGAACAGCTGGCCTCACAAAGCCCTCTCCTAATTTCCTCTGGCAGAAAAAGGCATGCAGAGACGTTTGCACTGAAATGGGTGATGTCTGTGGGTTCTTAACCTGCTAATGCCAAGAAAATCACAGAAAGCATCCTGCTTCACAGATGAGGTTCCCTGTGCAACCTGGATTTCTGTTTATCGTCTATCCTGTGCAAGCTGAACTGAGAAATTAGCTCGCACCAGCAACTTGGAGCAATGCAGCGTGGAAACTGGTAACTTGATGTGTTATGCCACAGTCATCTATGACATGTAATTATAATAATATTCATACAGCACTCAGACTGCTAATCTGAATAATGCATGTGGTCGTAATATCTCTATTTCAAAGTATTCACTATCTATAATGGTGCATTGGGAGGTTAAGTGACTTGATCAAGGTCACACAATGACTGATCATGTTAATCATCTTCTATTGCATTAAAACTATTCTCTACTGACTGTAACAAATTATCCCATCGCTGATGTATTCACAGTTGATTTTGCTGGGCTGGGCTGGGCATTTGTGGACGTAGGGCTTGATTCACATTGACTTTTCTTTCATTCTATCTCAATGGGAGACAAGCTCAGGGAATCTAGTCCATAGTGATGTCATAAAGTATGTAGCGATTTGCACATCAATGGTGTCTGTGATGTGGGAGGTGGAATTATATTTTTGCTTTCAAAATGTACAGTTAATAACAGGGTCTGTATCAATGTTATAACTGGAGCTCCCAACACCCCTTACAAAAAAGGAAAGAATAACTGAGAATGAAAATAATCCATCACCCCTGGCTGATTCAGACCTTGTTTTTTTTTCTGTTTCTTTTTCTTGTCTTTTAAGCTTTGCGATTTAATACTCTCTTTGGGTCTGGGAGTTAAGAGTTTTTGGGAAGGATGTTAGTCAATTCCCTTTTAATAGCATCTTTGGTGATTGAATGGACATTTGATTATTTTCCATCTGCTAAGTGTTATAGAAATCACAGATGGATGCATTATTTTATAAGTTAAGTTACTTATTTATAGATGTTGCCATATCAATCTACCAGTGCAACATTTCTTTTAATGTACTCTGCTTTTCTTATATTTTGAGTATGCATTGCATGGAAATGTCTATTATTTCAATAAAACTTTATTTAAAAAAAAGACAAAAAGAAAAAAACCCCATCAATCTTAGGTGCGTGTTTACTAACGTGCACTAACAGCACGCGTTTTAACCCATGCCCCATGGTAACAGCTACCAGGTGCTAAAAAGCGGGCAGCACAGTAAAGACCCTGCACTGACTACTTAGCGTGCAGTGGGGCAGGAAATCGGCAGGTTGGGGTGGATGAGTGTGGAGTGCACCTGCGGTTAGCGCGGGTGAATTTCTTGCTTCCTCAAGATGTGGCATTAAGTGCACCCGCGTTAATTGCAAATGACACTGCTATGCGTCAAGGATCTTTTCAGTACAGTAACAGCTGAGAATATTTGGGCACAACCCTGACAGTGGGGCCATTGCACTTATCGCATGGTATCTTTTACTCCTAATGCACGGTAAGTGCAAAACCTTTGTGCAAAGCATGCTGGGGGATATTCCAGCCACTGCTGCTAATGTGGTCACAGCGGCCAGCCGTCGCTGCTGAAACCTGAACCTGGATATTCAGTGCTGGGGTCATATCCAGCCAGTGGGTTGGCAGGCTGCACTTTTGCAATCTGGTCAGCGGTGATTTTCAGCCACTGGACAGATTTCAAAAGCGGCTAAAGTTAGGACAGTCATTTAACTGCCCTAAGTTTAGCCACTTTAGGAGAACTGACTGGCAGGTAAATAACCCCACTAGCCGGTTATCCCTCTGCTTCACCCCCAGAACACCCCAATAGAAACATAGAAACATAGAAACATGATGACAGAAAAAGACCACAAGGCCCATCTAGTCTGTCCTTCCATAACAACAACTACAACAGTCCACTTTCTACTTTTAGAGATCCTCTGTGTTGGTCCCATGCTTTTTTGAATTCAGTTACTGTCCTCATCTCTACCACCTCTACTGGGAGACTATTCCACGGATCCACTACTCTTTCCGTAAAGAAATATTTCCGCATATCACTCCTGAATCTATCTCCCTTCACCCTCATCCCATGTCCCCTCGTAGCAGAACTTGCTTTCAATTGAAAGAGGCTCTCTCCCTGAACATTTATGCCACGGAGGTATTTAAACATCTCAATCATATCACCTCTATCCCGCCTTTCCTCTAAGGTGTACATATTAAGATCCTTAAGTCTGTCCTCATATGCTTTATAATGAAACCCATTAATCATTTTAGTAGCAACCCTCTGTACCGACTCCATCCTGTTCACATCCTTTTGAAGGTGCGGTCTCCAGAATTGCACACCATACTCCAAATGAGGTCGCACCAAAGACTTATACAGAGGTATTATCACCTCCTTTTTTCTGCTAGCCATTCCTCTCCGTATGCACCCAAGCATCCTTCTAGCTTTTGCCGTCGCCTTTTCTACCTGTTTAGCTACTTTAAGATCATCAGACACAACCACGCCTAGGTCCCGCTCTTCTTTAGTGGACAAAAGTACTTCACCTCCTATACTGTATTGCTCCCTTGGATTGCTGCAGCCCAAATGCATGACCTTACATTTTTTAACATTAAATCCCAGCTGCCAAATTCTAGACCATTCTTCAAGCTTAGCTAGATCCCTCCTCATGTTATCTACACCTTCCTGGGTGTCTACTCTATTACAGATTTTGGTATCATCCGCAAAGAGGCAAACCTTACCCGAAAGCCCTTCCGCTATATCACTAACAAAGATGTTAAAAAGAATCTTTAACATTAAATGCTAGCTGTCTAGTGGCTGCACCGGGGGATATTCAGCAGCCCTTTGTATATCACCCCCTCCCCTCACACCCCTTATAGGGCCCGATTCTGTGCCCATTAAGATGTCCATACCCGCTATTCGTGCTTTCTCCAGCCACATCTAAATTCCCTGCCGGTTGTGCAGGGAACTTAGACGGAGGTGGGGAAGGGGCGGCTCGGGAGAGGAGTCTGGGCAGAGTCTGGGTGGTCACTGGCCCTGGATGTACAGGGCTAATTCTAATGTGCAGGGAAATTATTTCACCTCTGGGATACCGCTGGGGTGCGGATGGGGCGGGGGGGGGGGGGCCGGAGGACATTCCCCGCAGCCCGACCCTGACCTGAGTTAGTTGGGCAGGTCATATACGTGCAGGCTGGACTGAATCGCAGTCCCGGCCTGCGTGTACATGACTAATCACGATTCTGATCCCGCAGGGCTAGATGTGCCCCGTGGGATCAGAATCGCGATTCCCTCTTACGTCCGGTTCAGACCGGACATACAGAGAGGATCAACGCCCGGAACGGAATGAGCTCTATAGTGTTCATGCACAAATTGCACAAGAATTCTGCAATCCAGGGGGTGAAACTGTTTTAAAAAGACACAAACAGTTTATATGTGAAGAAAGAAAACCAGTGTTACAAATGTGTTGATGTACTTTGAAATGGAAACAAAAAAATAGGATTTTGTTGCTGGTTGAAAACTTGTTTTTAATCTGGAGACAGCTGTCAGCCTATTTTCAATGCATTTTTATTTTAAAATTTAAAATTTAATAATTTGATTGACCACATATCATTAAAACAAATTGATGTTGTTTGCAATAATACTTAAAATTTAGGGAAAATCAATATAAAACCAACTAAAAAGAATAACAACAGAGAAACATGAGGAAAATAAAATGCCTCAAAATTTACCGAAACATGGCACAAAAGGACATTCCACATTGGGATAGCTAATAAAACATACAAAAGCATAAAACACAAAAAATATCCTGCCTGACTATGATACGCAAGGAATACACACAAGGTAACTGACAGGGTGTCCCATGGATATGTCCTTGGTCCGATTCTTTTTAACATCTTTGTTAGTGATATAGCGGGAGGGCTTTCGGGTAAAGTTTGCCTCTTTGCGGATGATACCAAAATCTGCAATAGAGTAGACACCCAGGAAGGTGTAGATAACATGAGAGGGGATCTAGCTAAGCTTGAAGAATGGTCTAGAATTTGGCAGCTGGGATTTAATGTTAAAAAATGTAAGGTCATGCATTTGGGCTGCAGCAAACCAAGGGAGCAATATAGTATAGGGGGTGAAGTACTTTTGCCCACTAAAGAAGAGCAGGACCTAGGCGTGGTTGTGTCTGATGATCTTAAAGTAGCTAAACAGGTAGAAAAGGTGATGGCAAAAGCTAGAAGGATGCTTGGGTGCATAGGGAGAGGAATGGCTAGCAGAAAAAAGGAGGTGATAATGCCTCTGTATAAGTCTTTGGTGCGACCTCATTTGGAGTATAGTGTGCAATTCTGGAGACCGCACCTTCAAAAGGATGTGAACAGGATGGAGTCGGTGCAGAGGGTGGCTACTAAAATGATTAGTGGTCTTCATTATAAAGCATATGAGGACAGACTTAAGGATCTTAATATGTACACCTTAGAGAAAAGGCAGGATAGAGGTGATATGATTGAGATGTTTAAATACCTCCATGGCATAAATGTTCAGGGAGAGAGCCTCTTTCAATTGAAAGCAAGTTCTGCGACGAGGGGACATGGGATGAGGGTGAAGGGAGATAGATTCAGGCGTGATATGCGGAAATATTTCTTTACGGAAAGAGTAGTGGATCCGTGGAATAGTCTCCCAGTGGAGGTGGTAGAGATGAGGACAGTAACTGAATTCAAAAAAGCATGGGACCAACACAGAGGATCTCTAAAGGTAAAAAGTGGACTGTTGTAGTTGTTGATATGGAAGGACAGACTAGATAGGCCATGTGGTCTTTTTCTCTCGTCATATTTCTAAAATTCGCTCCAATTTCTCTGCTCTGTCTCCTATCCTTAAGAGAAAGTCTGGCCAAAGTCCGTAATGCAGCTTTGAATTTGAAGTGTCCAATTCACTTCTGAGCCCAAGAAGTAATTTGTTCCACAAAAGAGGGGCCAAGAGGTACAGTGATTCAGAACAGGATGGGTAGACCTTAAGTGGCAGTTTCTACTAGCTAAGCTGAACATCTTTTATGGTGTGCCAGGTTTTTTCTGTCGTATTTACTGGGAATTAGTTTGTTATTTTCCTAGAAACAAGAGACACTATCAAGAGATGTGCGAGGGAGTAGGCTGTGAATCTCTGCTGGTTTCTGAATTCCTGTTTAACACCTTCTGAAGAATACTGAATCTGGGTCATGTGCCTGTTTTCTCAGGAAACTGCATTCCTGTGCAGAAGCACATACATGCAACACGCCTCCTCTTTGTGCATGATGGCTCTATGTGCATTCATTTCTCTGGGAAAATTAGGTTGGCGCATAGGATGGTAGCTACTAGGGGACAGCCGGTGGAGGCATAAGGCTTACAATTTGTCTAGGGTGCCAACACCTTGAACCAACTGTGGTGCAGGAGACAGCTTACGTGAGGTTTACTACTGCCATATAGGGACCCAAAGGCAGATTTCTACAGAATTGCAAATCCACCTTGGGCTTCTGAAGCTTCTTATGAGATCTCCCCAAGATCTGTGAATTTTCTCCAAGCAGAATCACTCTGAAATCCCCCTGATTCCAGCTGGAAAGAGTACACATCCCCTCTGCCAAGGTGTATTCTAGAAAGCCGCTAATGATGCAGCCAGGGTCCCTTCCAAACGTAAGGAGAGGAAGAAGCTTGGTGCATTTTCCACTTGGGAGTCATCTGGTTATTGTAATACCAGCAGGCTGCGTTCCCTCCTCTTCCAGGAATCTGGTAGTCCTGATCCTCCTGGAAGGGAGTGGTCGAATGGGGAGACACATTTGGAGTGTAAGGTCCTCTGTTGAGGGATACCGCACTCCCATCTTCCATCAGTGCACTATGCAGCTGTGTCCACCAGCCAGGGCTGGCACAAGGAGATGAGGCATTCTAAGTGAACCTTATCTCTTGCTCCCCCCTTGGTGCCTATTGCCACCGCTTCCGTCCCTCTCTGGGACTGAGAGTGATGGTAATAGCTGCAAACAGCCCTGTGGAGTTTACCTTCAAGCTTTGGCCTTCTGCCCGATGCTGATTTCCCAAGCATACAGGAAGTCAGCATCTGGAGTCAGAGGGGCGGAAGCAAACAGCCCCGCGGAGCCAAAGCTTGAAGGCTGTTTGCAGTTATTGCCATCACCGTTAGTCCTAGAGAGAGGTGACAGAAGCCACAAAGGGTGCCCCCAGAAGTCCAGTGCTCTAGGCCAGCGTTTTTCAACCACTGTGCCGTGGCACACTAGTGTGCCGTGAGATATTGTCTGGTGTGCCGTGGGAAAAATTCCAATTTCATCCGTAACATGTGGCCTCGGCTCACAAATTAGGGTTGCCAACCGGCCGGCTTTCAGCCGGCCTGGCCGGTTTTCCATGGCCAGGCCGGCTGCCGGCACAGTTGTAAAACCGGCCATTGAAAAGCCGGTTTTTTGCTCTGGCCGCAAGATCGGGAGCGGCCAGAGCAAAAAACCGGCTTTTGTGCCGAAGTCCGCGGCGCGAATGCGATCGCGATTCCCTATAGCAGTGCAGCCGCTGGTTCTGCTTTGTACAGAGCAGCGGCTGCACTACACTTACATTGAAAAGTAAAGAGAAACTGTGTCAGGAGCCCTCCGATCATGCAGAGCCTGAGGAAGTGATGTCATGGGGGCGGGCTCCTCACAGGCTGTCTTTCCTTTTCAAATTAACTTTAGCTGCAATAAAGTTAATTTGAAAAGGAAAGACAGCCTGTGAGGAGCCCGCCCCCATGACATCACTTCCTCGGGCTCTGCGATGACCGGAGGGCTCCTGACACAGTTTCTCTTTACTTTTCAATGTAAGTGTAGTGCAGCTGCTGCTCTGTACAAAGCAGAAGCAGCGGCTTGGGCAGAGGGGGGTGTGTGTGTGTGAGTGAACCAGCAAGGGGGGGGGGAGTGTGAGTGAACCAGCAAGGGGGGGGGAGTGTGAGTGAACCAGCAGTGGAGGGGGGGGGTGGTGTGAGTGAACCAGCAAGGGGGGGGGGGGCGATGGTGTGAGTGAACCAGCAGGGGAGGGGGGGTAAGTGAGTGAGTGACCCAGCAGGAGGGGTGAGTAAGTGACAGGGGGGTGGGTGAGTGAACCAGCAGTGGAGGGGGGGGGGTGTGAGTGAACCAGCAGGGGAGGGGGGTTGGTGTGAGTGTTTGATTCCTATTCAAGAGAATTACTTTATATATAGTCAATATAGGCACAGAGGTAATTTTTTTTAACATTTTCTAATGGTGGTGTGCCTCGTGATTTTTTTCATGAAAAAAGTGTGCCTTTGCACAAAAAAGGTTGAAAAACACTGCTCTAGGCAATGGCCTAATTTCCCTAATGATAGCTCCAGCCCTGCCACCAGCTTGGTCAGTGTTTTCATTGACCAGTGGGTACTGAACATCTTGCTCTGCTCACTCCTGTCCCTCCATATTTACAGTTCTTTCATTAACGATTTTCAGTTATTTTAGACCTGATACACCTTCAAAGTTCTTTTGCCAGATTCTTTGTTTAGTTCCCTCTAGAGCAGGGGTTCTCAACCCAGTCCTCAGGACACACCTAGCAAATCAGGTTTTTAGGATAACCACAATGAATATGCATGAGAAGATTTACATGCACTGCCTCCATTGTATGCAAATCTCTCTCATGCATATTCATTGTGGTTATCCTGAAAAACCTACTGGCTAGGTGTGTCCCAAGGACTGGAATGAGAACTGCTGCTCTAGGGATCTACATTGATGTCCATGACTAGTCCTACCTCTAGGTGGGATCCATTGAGTGTGTCATCAAGTCAATGCAGACCCCTATTAGGTAGATTGCCAGCACTTCTTCCACACAGTGTGTCTTCAGCACCTGATAGTCTATGTTGGTCACCCATCCAAGCAATAGTCTGGCCTGACCCTGCTTAGCTTCTGAAATCATACACAATACAAAAAAATTCACTCAAAAAGTTCTCAAATAACCATAATTTTTTGTATACCTCTTGCCACTGGTCTCAGATAAACGGTTATTGCTGACACTTTGATAGGGGTATATTTGTTTGCCCCCTTTTTTGTGTCCGTTCACATCAATGACCTGTCGTGCAAGTGGTTTTTTATCAATATATATTGCCTTTATCTCATAATTTTTATAAACTTTTTCTTCAACTTTATATAAAAAAGATGGCCATTCTACTTATCTTGATCGTCGTAGAATGGCAACCGTTGATTCGTCCTATTGATGTTTCTCGTGAATACTAACAGAGGAAAAAACCCCAACGCCTCAATCTTGTAAGCGCTTCAGAGCGTTTCTCCAGGTGGGTTTCTCAAGGGGAACTTGAGCTTGTTTTGTATCACAAACCAGACGGTATTCACATTTATTCAAAACACAGGAACTAGTTGCTATAATGATAAAAACAGCAACGGCAATAATATGGTTAAGAATAATGTATAATCTTATTTTCAAAAATACACAACACTTCTCACACAATCTACCTTTCCAGGCTTTGCCGGTTTCTTACACTTTTCGGTCAGCAGCTCATAGCAGTAATAGTAACCCTGTAGGATTGTGAAAGCCAACGCATGCGCTTTAGGTCAAGATTTAAATAGCCTCCAAAGGCCTCCTCTGATTGGAGCAACTTAAACGCATGCTTGCCAATCTACACAGATATTCAGTCCCTCAGGCTGTACTTTATGAAGTTGGTGAATCCACCACTGCTCCTGATATGAAAGTCGCTGCTCTTGCGATTTTCCTTTTGACCCATGTAGCGCGGTATATAAAAAAAGCTGTTAAATATGTGTGACTAACTCTATACACCAGCAGCGCAACATTTCAAAATCATGAGCAAAATCCAAACAATGTTGAACCATCGGTGCAGTCAACTGTTTATTGCGTAATCTGCTGCGATGTTCCTGTAGGCGGACTTTCAAAGACCGAATAGTTTTCCCGACGTAAAGTAAAGAGCAAGGACATTGAACAGCGTATATCACTGATCTGGATTCACAATTGGTCATATGTTTCAACCAATACCGTTTCCCTTTGTGCATAAAGTCAGAAAGTTCACGTATGACTTCACAGATGTTACAGTGGCCACACTTGGTATGTTTTCCCAAAATTGGATCAGCTGAGCCCCAATCTAGGGGCCGCAGTACCGTAGGAGACAAATACTCTTTAAGATTTTTGTTCCTTTTCCATACACAGCGTATTGACATTTCATGCAATTCGGGCACTACTGCAAGAACCGTTTTGTGCTTTTTGATTATTCGTTGAATTTTAGAACTCAAGGGCGAAAAAGCTGTAATTAAATTCACATGATGTTCTTCTAGTTGTCTCCCAGTTTGTCCTTCAGAAGTCAGTAGCAAATCTCTATTATTGTAGAGGGCCCGGCGATAAGCTTGATGGACAACCTTGTTGGGGTAACCTCTGTCTGAAAAACTACGTTTTAAGTATTTGGATGAACACTTATAATCTTGTATTGAGGAGCAATTTCTCCGATATCTTAAAAACTGCGATACCGGAAGACCATCCTTTAAGCGCTGTGGGTGGGTGCTGGAGTAATGTAAAAAAGTGTTCTTATGGGTGGCCTTTCGAAACACCGTAGTTTGCCAGCTCTCATGTTGTCTAATTATTCATACATCCAGATATGTGATGCACGTTGCATCACTCTCAGAGGTAAACTTCAAATTATTATCGCGGGCGTTCAGCCATTCGACGAAACTATTTAGCTCCACACTAGATCCCTGCCATAGCATGAAAATATCGTCGATATAGCGGTGCCATGATTTTATATGGACTGCAAACGGAGACTGTGATAAATGTTGTTTTTCAAAAATGTGCATGTAGAAATTTGTTATAGAGGGGGCGCAAGTGGCCCCCATAGCCACCCCTGCAATTTGATGATAAATTTGTTTATCAAAAACAAAAAAATTTTCAAACAGGGTAAAGGCTGCAACTTTGTACAAAAATGAACAATGTTCTACTGTCAAGTCTCCTCTATCTCGGAGAACTTCTTGTATGATCTGGTAAGCCGACTGTTGTGGGATACTTGTATACAGGGATTGGACATCTAATGTGACTAATAGAATTTCTTTTTGCGTCGCCCAAAAAGTTAAATTTTGTAAGATGTTAAGAAAATGAGTGGTATCACGTATGAAAGATGGTATAGTCTTCAATAATGGTCGTAAAAAGGAATCTAAATAAATAGATAAGGGTTCTAGCAGAGAACCCCTGGTAGACACAATAGGCCTGCCAGGGGGGCGCTCGATGTTTTTATGCAACTTCGGAACTGTGTAGAATTTCGCAAGCTGAGGATTTGTCACCATCAAAAACTTTGATTCCTTAGTTGAGATGATTCTATTTTGTACTGCATTTTTAACTAGGTCATTAATTTGATCCTGTAAACGAGACGTCAGGTCTTCCAGCAACATTTCATACGTGTGTGAATCCTGTAGTTGGGTCAGCGCTTCTTCCATATAGTATAGACGATCAAGTACAACAAGGGCTTCTCCCTTATCCGCTTGTTTTATCACCAGATTTGTTCTGGTTTGTAATCTTTTCAGCGTCTTCATTTGTTCAGCTGTTAGAATCGTTCTGTGTTTAGGACTAGTATCACAAATAGCCTCAATATCCTTCAATACCAATTCTTTAAAGACCTGAATGCCTGAGGGAAGAGGTGTAGGTGGCACCCATCGTGATTTTAATGGTAGTTGCACTCGATTTGTCTCAACTGATTGAATAGGATCTCTAGAAGATTGAAAATCAGGAGAACCTGCAGAGTCAAAAAAAGATCTTAAATGTAATTTTCTAATTAATTCATTAAAATCTATTTGAAACTGAAAAAAATCAAAAGTAATCCGAGGAACAAAAGAAAAACCCTTGTTTAGTAATTCAATTTCAGCTTCGGAAAGAATTTGTTGGGAAAGATTCACTACCAAAGACTCTTTTACTTTTTCTTGCATTCCTGCCGTTTGTTGTTGGAGTCCTCCACTTTTTTCTTCCTTAAAGACCGACCTTCCACATTGTCTAAAAAAGACTCCTTAGACGTTCGACTGGAATCAGAACTGGTATCATCTTCCGTATTGTCACTAAACATGACACGTTTTTTATCTGAAGACTTCTTTTGGGTTTTACGTTGGGGATTTTGCCAGGGATAAACATATCCGACGGTATAATCAGTTGCATCACGTTTCAGCTTCTTGGTCTTCTTCACCATAATTTCACCACGTAAAGTGGTGAAATCAGCCAAGATCAGGCTCATTCTGGGCAGCAAAGCCTTAGCTGTCTAGAACAACCAGAACTGCAGTTTTATGCATTGGGGGGGGGGTTAAAACAAAGCCAATAATGAAATGAGTTTGTTTGGAACAAAGGCAATCAGCTGCTGGCAGTCATTGAACTAATATAGCTGTCCTCTGACCAGTGTTACCCAGTCTAGACTTCCTAAATCTGAGCCAAGCCAGATTTGGCACTGATCCCCCATGTCTACCACTGCTTATTTATATAGTGCTACAAGGCATATGTAGCACTGTACAGGACATGTAAGAGACAGCCCTGCTCCTAAGACCTTACAGTCTAGTCAAAGACAGACAACACAGCTGGGAACTAGGACATATCTAGGGGAATGGGAAGGAAACATTCAGAAGGAGAATAGAGGATCAGGATTTCTATCCGTTGCTTCTTGCAGGAACAAATGTGGCTTTGAATTGCAAGCTATACTCAACCTATTTTTCTCCTATTCATACTCACTGACTGATACATTGTTCTTTTAGATTATTTGCATTCTGGAGACTATGAGCACCTTTTTGATAAGAAAAAATCTATACAATGATGGAAGAACAAGATGATTTAGCAAGAATCTCTTTAAGAAGATTGTGTTGAAATAGATTGTTTGTTTGCGAGTAAACCAATGATGAAATAAAAGGTATGGGTTGTGTTTTTGTGGAATACTCCTACCTAGATATGTGATGAGCTCCCTCTCCCCCTCCCCCTCCGGTTTTCTCTCATCTACTTCTGAGTGTGAAGTGTGCTTGGATAATGATGCCAGTCACTTAACTGTTTTGAACTTTAATTGGTAAACGTATTTGTGCTGAATAAAGTGGTCCTATATTATTTTTCAAGGAAGGCTAAGGGGCCAATGAACAAAGCATTACTGTGGTTTGTAGACCTGCTAACTGCGTTAATCACAGAGACCAAGATATTCAGCCACATTGATTTGGGAAGCATAAAATCCCAGGTGCCTCCACTGAATATCCTGATGCTGGCCAGCTAGTACTGGGGTGTCCTGGGGGTGGAGCAGAGACAGCGCCCTAGGATAATCAGCTAGCAGTGATATTCATCCGCTAGCCAGTTATCACACGGCAGCGAATGTTAAGCACCTGAAAGGCTCGCCTATCTTTCACCACCACAGCTAACCAAGCAGTGGCTGAATAAATATTTATGGGGGGATATTTAACAGTGGCAGCTAGCCCTTGTAAAGCTAGCCCCTCCCCCCCCCCCCCAAAAATATTTATTGGAGTGAAGGAGTAGCCTACTGGTTAGAGCAACTGCCTACTACCCAACAGATCAAAGGTCCAATGCTTCTTGTGACCTCCTGGTTATATATTGCCAAGAAAATCCAGAGCAGGGGTTCTCAACCCTGTCCTCGAGACCCACCTAGCCAGTCGGGCTTTCAGGATAACCACAATGAATATGTATGAGAGAGATTTGCATACACTGCCTCCATTATATGCAAATCTCTTCCATGCATATTCATTGTGGTTATCCTGAAAACCCGACTGGCTAGGTGGGTCCCGAGGACAGGGTTGAGAACCCCTGATCCAGAGGCTGCTGGGTCACCAGGAGTCAGCACTAACTTGATGGCAATT
This sequence comes from Ichthyophis bannanicus, assembly GCA_033557465.1. Classification (NCBI taxonomy): domain Eukaryota; kingdom Metazoa; phylum Chordata; class Amphibia; order Gymnophiona; family Ichthyophiidae; genus Ichthyophis; species Ichthyophis bannanicus. Next base: position 38,888,641 of record CM066039.1, read on the forward strand.
AAAAAATATATATATATTGACTTGAAAATTCTTGTGTAGCATTTGAATTGGGCTTGACATATAGCATAAGGTTGCCAGCTGGCTCCAGATTCACTCAACAAGGTTGATCCAGTCCTGGGTTTAAACCATTGAATGCTGGGACTTGTAGTCTTGCTTTTCTTATGGAATGCAACTGGGAAATCAGAATTACAAGTCCCTGCATGCAATAGGATCAAACCAGGACTGAAACGGAGAAACATGATGACAGATAAAGACTATACGGATTATCCAGTCTACCCTTCCATACCAACTACTAAGCTCTACAGTCCCTTTTTTTGCTTTACAGATCTTCTGTGTTTGTCCCATGCTTTCTTGAATTCAGATACAGTCTTTGTCTTTACTACCTCCACTGGGAGACTATTCCACACATCTACCACTCTTTCCATAAAGAAATATTTCTGCAAATTACTCCTGAGTCTATTTCCTTTCACCTTCATCCTATGCTCCCTCGTTGCAGGGCTTTCTTTCAATTGAAAGAGGCTTTCCTCTAGACTGGTGAATCTGGAGACACTTAGCAACAACCCTAATCAAAAAAAGGTGAATGGATCAAACCCATTCCTCTCAGGAAAATTATAATTTTGTTGTGAGTCAGACTAAAGTAGGGCTTTCCAAAATCTATTCTGGTAACTCTACAGCAAGTCATATTCTCAGGGTATCCATAATTGTTATTCATGATATAAATGTACTTTTAGTAGAGATCTACTTTATGCAAATTTAACTCATACATATTTGTTGTGGATGAGAGCAGATATTGTCAGACTCAAGGGTGAAGGGGTTGAATATATAGAAGCTGATGAGGATATAGCGGAATTGCTTAACAAATATTCCTGTTCTGTGTTCACAGATGAAGGGCCAGGAGCAGGACCTCAAAATACACCCACAAATAGGAACAGAAGTGACGAGGATCTTGAACGATTTTCAGAAAACTGTGTTCATGAGGAACTAGCTAAACGAACAGTAGACAAAGTAATGGGCCCAGATGGGATACATCCGAGAATATTGAAAGAACTTGGGGATGTTCTAATGGCTCCACTGACTGACCTTTTTAATGCCTCTTTAGAGTCAGGAGTGGTCCCAGAGGACTGGAGAAAGGCACAATGGTCCATTTGCACAAAAGTGAAATTAAGGATGAGGTTGAAAACTACAGGCCAGTTAGTCTAACCTCTGTGGTGAGTAAAGTATTGGAAACACTGCTGAAAAGGAGAATAGTGAGGTTTCTGGAGTCCAGTGGATTGCAGGATATGAGGCAGCATGGGTTTACTAGAGGTAGGCTTTGTCAGACAAATCTGATTGATTTCTTTGATGGGGTGACCAGGGAGTTGGACCGAGGGACAGCCCTAGATGTGGTGTACTTAGATTTCAGTAAAGTCTTTGCACCGTTCCACATAGATGACATAAACAAATTGAGCACCTTAGGGATGGATCCTAAAGCGACTGACTGGGTTAGAAATTGGTTGAGTGGGAAGCGACAAAGGGTAGAGGTAAATGGAGCTCACTCTGAGGAAAAGGATGCTACCAGTGGTGTGCCCCAGGGATCTGTCCTTGTTATGATTCTTTTTAACATCTTTGTTAGTGATATGGCGGAAGGGTTGTCGGGTAAGGTTTGCCTCTTTGCGGATGATACCAAAATCTGCCATAGAGTAGACATCCAGGAAGTAGAGAATATGAGGAGGGATCTAGCTAAGCTTGAAAACTAGACAAGAAATTGGCAGCTGAGATTTAATGCTAAAAAATGCAGGGTCATGCATTTATTTATTTTATTTATTTAACATCTTTTTTATACCATCTTTCTACAAGTCAAGACAGTTTACAGATAACACAGTGCATGAACATTGAACAACTTTAGCTAAAGGTACACATTTCATCGAACATTAAATTTAACAGTAACGCAACCAGAAACACGGTCATTAACTTAACTATATACACAGAAATGGGGACTAAAGCTAGTTGTGTGGTGGGAAGTCCCTTATTTTGGGTTTGGCCCAAAGTACTCAAGGACTAGCAGGATTTTAAGGTTCTTGCGGAAGTCAGTGTGTTGGATGGCTCTTGTTTGGGGTGGTAGGAAGTTCCAAAGAGTGAGGGCATATAGTGAGAATGCTCTACCGTTAGCTCTTTGGCGGCCCATGGGCTTGTCCGGTGGTTTGTCTAGTAGGTTGATGGTGTTTTGTCTCTTGGGTCTACTGTTAGAATCTTTTGCTAATAAGGCTGTCACTGCTCGCTGAAAGTTTATTTATGATCTTGTGCATGCTGAGGATGACTTTGTATTTGATTCTGCTTGTAATGTAACAAATGAAGCTGTTTAAGAAATGGCTAATGTGAGTTTGCTGGGATTTTGCTAGGATAACTCTGCTCCTTTAATTTTGCTGAGTACCAGGGGATGGTGTTTTGCCATTTACTTTTTTTGATTGTTGTTGGGGCTTGGGCAGCAGCCGAAATTGTAGTATTCCATTTGGTTATCAAATAATGTAATTGATATGTTCATCAGCGCAGTGAGATATTTTCCAGATAAAGTCGTAAGTTATCAAATGATAGGAACCTACGATTGGTAGCATTGGCTTCAGATATCTGTTTCTTAGCGCTCTGATAAGGAAGCCTGAAGATGATCTGACCAGGGAACTGGAGTGGTGGATGAGTGTGTTATATTAGAACTATTGGATGTAGGGGGTTGGGATTGAGATGAATATTAGGACCAGTATTCCTCCTTTTTTGTGGGTGGGTTTGTTGATAATCTGTGAGATTGGAGATCGCTCATGGCGTCTACAAATGCTAAGGCCTGCAGTTTAGGTACTGAGGTTAAGTTGAAATTTCCAAGCAGAATGAATGTACTTTGTTTGGTGGAGTGGGTGCAGGCTGAGTCAAGTATGGTCAAGTATGGTCAATAGCTCATCTGAGTTGGTGGTAGGAGCTCTGTATATAAGAAATGCCCTCACACTGCAGTGTAGATAGTTTATGTATATAGTTAACCCAGTTATCCAAGTTTGTACTCCTGTTCAATGTAAAACCTGACAGTTTGTCGTTATGGTCGTTTTGTTATGATGTAAACCGCGCTGATTCTAAATAGCGCGGTATATAAGAAACTGTAATAAATAAATAAATAAATAAATAAGACAAATTGTGCACTGCTTATTAGAGATGGTGATCAGTTTGAGGTTGCATGTGGAGAGTATTTCCACATTGTTGAAGTGTAGTTGCTTGTTTGTGAGGATGCAAACCCCGCCACCTCTGCAGGCCAACCTCGGGCAGTTGTGAATCTTATGGGTGGATGTATTTAGCTGGTGTTTAGAAACATAGAAACATGACGACAGAAAAAGACCACATGGCTTATCTAGTCTGTCCTTCCATATCAAGAACTACAACCGTCCCCTTTTTTCCTTTAGAGATCCTATAGAAACAACAGAATGTTTAACAGAACGTTGTCTGTTTCCATGAAACAAGTTTCTGTCAATGTTGTTATCTTCTATGAGCTCATGTATTGTTTGGACTTTGTTTCGAACAGATCCAGTGTTGATGAGGACACATTCGATTGCACTTCTACTGTCTGTCTCTGTACTGGTTGTGAGACTTCATTGAGATGTTCTGTGGTGGATTTCTGATGAGATTGTTGTAGTTTGCATTCCTTGATGGGTGCCAGGTAGACCATTGGTTGAAGTGTTTTAGGTGTTGTACATTGTGGATGATTGGGATTGATGTATGATGAAGCAGGGGAGATGGCCGGCCTGTAGGGTATGTAAGGAAGAGTTCCAGTAGTGAAAGCCAGAGTCCACAATGCTGCATGGTTGGGGTGTGAGGGTTAGGTCGGTATAGATTGCTTATGGTGTGGTGCACTGCTGTTGGGGGTTTAATCCAGTGCTGGCAATTATTCTGAGTATTTAATGGTCCATTTCATTCTGTTAGCCTCTTTAAGAGCTATTCTCCTAGTGGGCAGAGATTGCTGGGCAGTGTGGGTGCTAGCTAGTTCCTTGAGGGCCTTGCCCTGGTTCCTTGAGCTATTGATATCTGCACTTGGGTGGAGTGGTAGGGCATCTGAAGTGCAGGAGGTAGAATTTACTGTCTGGGCATATAAAATAACAATCTAACACTGTGCGTTTTTCTAGTTTTTGTGAGTCGGGCTGAAAAAATCCAAGGGAGCAGTACAGTGTAGGGGGTGAAGTACTTCTGTCCATGAAAGAAGAACGGGACCTGGGCGTGATTGTTTCTGAAGATCTTAAAGTAGCTAAACAGGTAGAAAAGGCGATGGCGAAAGTCAGAAGGATGCTAAGGTGCATAGGGAGAGGAATGGCAAGCAGAAAAAAGGAGGAAATAGTGCTTCTGTATAAGTCTCTGGTGCAACCTCATTTGGAGTATTGTGGGCAATTCTGGAGACCGCACCTTCAAAAGGATATAAACAGGATGGAGTCAATGCAGAGGGTGGCTACTAAAATGGTTAGTGGTCTTCATTGTAGATGATATGGAAGGGCAGACTAGATAGAAACATGATGGCAGAAAAAGACCACATGGCCTATGTTTCTATGTTATAAAGCATATGGAGACAGACTTACAGATCTTAATATGTATACATTAGAGGAAAGGCGGGATATTAGAGATATGATAGAGGTGTTTAAATACTTCTGTGGCATAAATGCACAAAAGGAAAACCTCTTTTGATTGAAAGTAAGCTCTGCTATGAGAGGACATAGGATGAAGGTGAAAGGGGATAGATTCAGGAGTAATATGCAGAAATATGTCTTTATGGAAAGAGTGGTAGATGCTTGCAATAGTCTCCCAGTGGAGGATGTAGAGACAAAGACAGTATCTGAATTCAAGAAAGCATGGGACAAACACAGAGGATCTCTAAAGAAAAAAAGGGGACTATTGTGGCTGATATGGAAGGGCAGGCTGGATAGGCCATGTGGTCTTCTGCAGTCATGTTCTACGTTCTGAAATGCACCTGGTTGTAGATATCCTACCACGTAGGTTTAGGAAGATTTGTTTTAGGACAGTCTTAGGCTTTTGACATGCACTTCCTTAAGTACTTTGGTGTGTTTCCAATTTCTTATCAAGGGTTCTTGCTGATACTGATATTTCTTATCAGATCTGCTGCATTAGGTGTGAGGATCTGTTTTCTTTCCAGGGGCCCTGTAAGAGATGCAGAACCACAAGCTCATGGATGTCATATGGTAAAATGGAGGCTAGATGACACAGTTCCTTATGACCTGAAGCCATGCAGTAACCCTGCTCAGCCTCCACCCCCCCTCCGAATATATCAGCACTGAGGACCATCCAAACAAGTACCCAGGTCCTGTGCTTTGTTGGACCCAGTGGTATCAGTGTCACACCTCCTGGCATGAGCTATAAGCATCTGCCCTTGGTCCCAGACACAGGAAGAGCCAGAGGGAGATGTCATCTGCCAAAGACACGGCGATCACCAGCATACGGAGAAGCGGGCACAAGCATTAGGGGAGGGGGAGAGGAGAGTACTGAATTCAATCTGTGGGGGAGGGGAGGAGAAGGAGAGGTGCTAGCTGGAGTCTGTGTGGAAGGAGAGTTCTAGAGACTGTAAAATGAATGGAGAGAGGCCCCTACTTTTCTTCACTCTCAGTGTCCCCGCCCCCAGCTTTCTTATTTTGGTAGGGATGAGCTCTTTTGCCTGCTTTTCAATCATAGAGGCCCATCTGCCCTGCATCCTTCAGTCTCCTGGAGGTAGAGGGGTTCTCTCTAGCCGATTCTGCCTTGCGCTGACCTAGAAAGGCTAGGGTCGGCCTTATCAGTGTTTGCCTACTGCGTTCCTCACTGAAAAAGGAAGAAGCCACAGACCTACAGATATCAGAATGTGACTGAATACAAATGCAAAACCCAGAGCTAGTCAAAACTCTTCCTCTCCTTTCCCCAGGAAATAGGCTTCATAATCTCTCCGAAACTGAGCAGAAGGCAAAATCACGACACCTTATCCAAGTTTCTTATTTGCACATCTTAGAACCTGAACTGCTTAAAGTGAGGGTTGAGGGGTCTCTCTGACCATGCCCATGATTACTGGAAGCTGAGCCTTACAAGCATTCCCCAGGCAGAGACAATGCTGTCTACTTCATCCCTGACAGGCCTTGTGAGACTAGGCAAAGCTTCAAGACAGTTGTACTAATGACAGCTAATTATGGGCTTTCACTTGCCAAATGAAGCAGACTGCAACCCGCCAACAGCTAGCCTTTGTCCTCCGGAACGGCACACACCCCGTGCAATTGCAAAACCGAACATTGGTTCCATCCGCTCCAGGCCACTTGCAGCTGCAGCTCTTTGTTCCTGCTGGAAAGGAGGTAACGGCTCCCCTCCGCTGCCTGGCGCTGGTCCTCTTCTGCATCCTTTAACTCTTTCATGGTCTGCTGGCTCAGAGCCAAAGTTTTGCTTCAAAGGTGCATCCCGCTGTCCCCACCAGATGTTTTTTAAATGCAGTCTTCTCCCATTTTGCATGCATACTGGTTTTGTAGCCAGTTGGCATAAGGGACTTATTACCATCAGCCATTGTAAGTGATGCCTGGGCAGGAGGGTCAAACCTCCCCCTACCCAAATAATATGTTGTCACTGAAGTAAAATGAATGAAGACACATACAAAGGATGACTTAATAAAGATGCTGGTACTCTGTACCACCAAATACTCCCTCAAAAAAAGCCCTGGTGATAGCACTAATAAGATATTGTGTGATACGTTTTTAAGCAACTTGAGTGTGTAGAACAGTTTTTGACACACTCAAATAGGTGCTTATATACTTGCCGGAGGTATGTGTGCATAAGGGTCGACACCCAGAAATCACAATGCTGGTTTCTATGTGGTACATATGTGGCATTGCTGAGGACAAGGGTGGGTGTGATCAGCAGCACTTAAGGGCCAGTTTACTAAAGAGTGCTATGGCTTTGCACCTAATGCGTGAATATTAATGCGTGCTAAGAGCAAAGCCACTACATTAACTTAACGTGCTGCATCGTACCCTAACGCAGGGTGCTATTACAGCAGGTGCACTGACCCCTACCTATGGAGGTGGAGGTAATTACACCAGTGCCAACTCTCCACCCCTAACCTACTCCGACGTACGAGTAGCAGTTAGTGTGGAAAGTGGCCCAGGCTAATTGTCATGCACTTGCCCTGAGAGTTGCCATGGGCCCCAATGCATTGTTACCGCACTCCTAAACATGCGCTAAAGGACTTTTTTGTGTGGGAGTGTTCAAGGTTGTTATTTCGTAAATGCAAATAGGTGTATGTGCTGCCTTTACAGAATTGATGCAATGGATGTAACTATGTGCCTTTATAAAATTACTTTCCATTTGTTAATCGCTTTTCTTAGTTACTGAGACTGTGAAACCCAGTATGGTCCGGAGCCAGGTGTGCTATATCTTGCCTTCTATAGAGCTCTTTCAGGCAAAGATGCTCACAACTACCACGCCTAGCTTTTGACAGAAAGCTGATGTTAAAGGAAGTATTTTTGCAAAAAAAAAAAAGATTTGAAAACAGACTCTCCCAACGACCTTGCAGTATTCAGATGTCGTCCCCCCCCCCCCCCCCCCCCCCCCCCCCCGCTCAGGTTTCTCCTTCTAGAACTATCCATAGGCCGGGAGTCCTGTTGAAGAAAGTTAAGTCAGATCCGCCATTAGACTGCCATCTAATAGCAGCATTAGCGATGGCCCTGGAGAGAGGCTGTAGCTGGCTCTGTCAGCAAGGGCAAAGGAGGTCACCACATGCCCTGGCCTTTTACTGGGACTGTTGAAAACACAGGAGTTATGAATAAAAATAGAAGGTTTCAGCGGAAAGAAAGTTCTAGAATAAAAGGCTGAAAGGAAGGTAGATTCAGGAGTAAACTGGGGAAATATTTTTTTCACTGAAAATATGAAGATGCCGAAAGAAACCCAAGGATCTTTAATGCTAGGATGGAAAGAAAATAAAGATCAATCAGCAGTGAATCAATAAATATAGTAACGTCTATTTTATTGAATTAATTTAATGTTTGATGAACTCAAAACGTGTCTGTTGTTTAAATCTAAAGTCCAAACAAAATGTTCAGATTAAAGTAGGAGGTGATGTTGCCTTAATAGAGTAAATGGACCTAACAGTCCCTATGCCATTGTCTGGATTTCTGTGCCAGGTCTTTGCCATCATGGAGCGCTACGAAGAGAAACAACATTGTGCATAGAGTAAAGATATGTCCGCCTCACATGGTTTGCTCTGACTTCTATGTTATGTTAGGGTAGGCACCCCAGTTACCCTTTCTGCAACTAGAATGCAAAAAGTCCTGAAAAGACTTTTCCAAAGACTAGTCAGCAAAGGGTTATGGGACCTAATGTTCATCCTGGTCACACAGATTGGTGGGCCATGCTGTGTTTTATAGTTCTGGAGACTTGCTGGACTATGCAAGCGTGAATAGGAGAACCCCCATTGTTGTGAACCCCTGGCAAAATGAATTTCGAGCTAGAGGAAAGGTTTCCGGAGGTGGTGGTTTGCATTTCAGTGACAAATCAAAAAATGCAAAACCCCCGAATTGGAGCAGAAAATATTCAAAGTCCAACAACCAATCCTGTTTATCTAATCGATATCTAGCAGAGGTACTACCAGTGAAAACATTTAAGGACCATCAAACAAAAGAACTTAGCACAGCATTTTTTTAATCGGCTTTGCATGCAATCTTCAGTCTTAATTTCTTATCGTTTGTTATTTTTACTTTAATTTTCTATTGATTATATATATATATATAATATATATAATAATATATATATATAAAGCAGATACTTATTACAACTTGATCCAGGTTTTGCACTGTTTCTGCACCAGGAGAATTCAAACCACTTCTCCAAAATGTGCTCAAAGGTATTACTTCTGCTATTACTCCTATTCATCATTTGTATAGCATAGCAAGGTGTACACAGCACTGTACATATACACATGGGAGAGTCCCTGCTCAATAGAGCTTACAATCTAAGCAAGACAGATACACAACAGATGGGGAGAGGGGGTGGCTAGAGATGGTCTTGGCATGCATGGGTGATACGATCAGGATCCAGATGCAGTTGTGAAGAGGTGAGATTTTAGCCTGCTTTAGTGCCTCAGGTAATCTATTCCAAGCATATGGTGCAGCAAGGTGGAAAGAACGGAGCCTGGAGTTGGCAGTGGAAGAGAAGTGCACAGGTAAAAGAGATTTGACTAATGAGTGGCGTTCCTGAGGAAGGCTGTAGGGAGAGATAAGAGAGGAGAGATAGTGCGGAGCAGCAAAGTCAATGCACTTGTAGGTCAAAAGAAGAAACAGATAGGGAACCATGCGAGACGAGAATGCTGTTATGCCCAGGGCTGGCGCTATCCATTAGGTGAACTAGGTGGTCGCCTAGAGCGCTAATGTTTTGAGGGTAGCCTATTGCCACTGCGGCCACCCCTCTCTAGGGTTGCCAACTGGCTCCAGATGCGCCCGACAGGCTTGATCCAGTCCTGGGTTTACTCCATTGCATGCAGGGACATGTAGTTCTGATTTCTCCATTACACTCCATCAGAAAAGCAAGACTACAACACAGGACTAGGGTTGCCAACTGGCTCCAGATGCGCCCGACAGGCTTGATCCAGTTCTGGGTTTACCCCATTGCATGCAGGGACATTTAGTTCTACTTTCTCCATTGCACGCCATAGGAAATGGAAAACTACAAGTCCCTGCATGCAATGGGGTAAACCCAGGACTGGATCAAGTCTGTCGGGCGCATCTGGAGCCAGTTGGCAACCCTACACAGGACTGGATCAAGCCTGTCGGGCGCATCTGAAGCCAGTTGGCAACGCTACCCCTCTCTAATTGACAGATGGCTGCAGTGCCTACCTCCCATAGTTAGGAACTTAACCCTTTGAAAACTGACTAACTTAATAATGGAAATAGAATGGGTGAAAGGCCTTACTGAATCAGGCCCTAAATGGGAAAAACCCTGCAGTCTGGGCCTAACTTTCTTTGGAAAATTAGCAAGCCTCCAGTTTCATAAGCTTGGAACCTTATTTTTCCAGATATGTGGAGGTACCATTGGGAGGCTTTCTTAAGTGGCAACAGTTCATGGCTTTCAAATTCTGGGTTGGAAATCAAGCTCCTCTTCATGGCTTTATTAACCAATCATACCATTACAAATTAAATTGCAAGTACTTAGTAGTAAAAGATATTTGTGCTCTTGGATTCTGCTGTCATGCCGTGTCTTGATGATATAAAAAATTGCAGACTGGAGATACAGGAGCAACCTGTTGCAAGAGATAACAGGGGTCAACCTTTCTGGATTTCCTCAAAGTTACATTTCCCAGCAGGTAAGTCTTTCAAAGATTAGAAGCTGACTTGAAACAGGCTCTTCCAAACCTGGAAGGAGTTCTGAAGAGCTCGCAATTCAGAGAACATCTGGAAAACACTGAGTGGTCTCTTTTGAGGTCAGGCAGAAGTAGAAAAATCAAGATGAATGCCTTAAAAAGGTATTTCTGTCAAAACCCAGCTTGATCATCACAAGTTTACCATTGAAAATATTTCTAGAAGGACAACTGCTATTATTGAGTGTATTTGAAATGTGTACCTTAGTCCCAGATGGGTATTGATGTAATTACTTCATTTTTTATAGAACATCTGATCATATCTATGCTTAGAATGCTTACTGTATGTCTCATAATGGCTAAGAATTACAAGCGTCGGGATCTAGCTATTACTAACTTGCAACTTGCATTGCACACATATTACAATCAAGGCACATTTTTTAAAAGAAGAAAAAATACGAGAGTGCAAAAATCAAGAGAAAAAACATCAGAGGAGACGACACGAGGAAGCCGATACAGTAAGGTGCGCTAGGCTTTATAAACAAGTTAGTTTGGTTGTTGCACACAGTTGTGTGCACTATGCATACAGAAAGGAGTTTTGCACACAAGTTAACTGCGCAAAGTCCCAAGCAGACAGCAGCTCACAGAACATTTAAATCCATGGTAATCAAGAAATAGCTGTTCCACGCAATTGCAGAGAAGTGCACAGAAGACCAGAAGGCTGAGCTTAACGTGGAGCTTTAACGCAAAGTCTGAGGAGGAGTAAACATTTAGCACTGCTGAGGAGCTGATGCCTGTTTCTTCAAGCATCAGCAAATTTTTTCTGGTTTCGCTGAAGGGAGTGGTGAAAAAAAATCAGCAACTGAGGTATGCTGGAACAATGTTATGAGCATGTGCTAGGATGCTATCTGCCACTTAAACGTCAGTATTTTCTCCTAGGACAAGCAGGACGAGTCAGCCACACCTGGTGGCTTCATCCAACGGCATCATGGATACGGAAGTGCTTTCCTACAGCTCAGACTGCCTTCACTGTGCCCGCATGTCCCCCAGGGCCCACCGCTCTCACAGCCACATGTTGCAAGACTTCCTCTCCAGGAAGGATTCACCCTCTGAGACTCAGTCTTAAGCTCCCCTCCCTCGTTCCATGACTCAATCCGGTGCCCACATGAAGAAGCAACCGACAGAAGGTGAGGGGAGCAACCACATGGCCACATCCAATATGGCTGCCACCATCCAGGACTGTGCCTCCTTCAGCCGTGGCCCGGATGTGACCCCCAGGGCCACCATCCTCAGCCCAGCAACAGCACCATCGCTGCATTTGCCCGCTGCCTCTCCGACAAAGATAATTGCAGCCACAGCGGCAGTGAAGTGCAAGGATCCCCGAGGGCTTCCCCATACTGGCACCGACTCTTGAACAAAAAATCTGTCTCTGCCCACAGAATGTGCAATTGGCCAATTTATTTATTTTATTTATTTAGAAGCTTTTCTATACTGCGCTCTTTATTATCAGTGCGGTTTACAGATAACAATTTGACTCTAGGGTGGGAACAGATCTGCCCTGAGTTTACATATAACTGGGAAGATAACATGGAGTTGAACTGGGGAAACTATGTACATTTAAGCAGTGAAGATAAGGGTAGGTGGCTATTTACAATAATGCACATCTGTAAACTGGATTTAGTCCAATTGATTGTTTATAATGCCTTCGGGTATGTGTTCCCATATTTCTGTGAATGCATATTCTAGAGCTACTAGAGTTAATAGTGTTACTGACCTGTCTTAATATCTAAGGCTCTACTAGATTAATATTGTGTTCAAAGTGGAATGTGTAGATTAATATTGTGTACAGATTGGATTGTGGTTAGGACCAGCCTAATTTGTCTGTGATGAGTGTGACTTTAAAGGATTGGGTTGCGGGGTGGGAGGAGGGAAGGTGCTGTTGGATTGTGAGAAGTGTAGAAGGAACAGATGATGCTTGAGGGCTTTCCTGAATTGTTTGAGGTCACTGATCAGTCTGATACTGGGAGGGAGGTTGTTCCAGCATCTGGGGGCATAGAAAGCGAAGGCTCTGTTATTAGTTGATTGTGCACATTTTGTGGATTCCCTCGGGATGATAAGTGTATTGGAGGCAGATGTTCTCCTTAGTCTATTGTTGGGGGTGTGAGTGATGAGGGCTGAAATTGAGGATGGGGATATTTTATTAATGGATTTAAATGTAATGAGGAGGGCTTTGTATGCGATCCTGGAGTTTATCGGAAGCCAGTGTAGGTCTCTTAGGGTGGGGGTTATGTGGTCTCTCCTGGGTGCTCCGCTGAGGACACAGGCAGCCGCATTCATTGCTAATTGTAGCGGGTTTAGGGTGCTCTTGGGGAGGCCATGGAGTATAATGTTTGTGTAGTCAAAATGGGGTGTTACTAGCACTTGGAATATTGTGCTTCTTTGGGCCCAACATGGGTCTCAGGTGATGTAATGTCTTGATCTTGTAGTATATGGTCTTAACAGTGCTACTTATGTGCACTGTGAAGTCTAGCTGTTGATCCAGAGTAACACCCAGGTAGCATATGGTGGGCTTGCTTGGAAGCTCAGCATCTCTTACTTTTAGGGCCGAGGGGGTTGAAAAGCTTTTGTTCTTCGTGATGAACAGGACCTCGGTTTTTTTGAAGTTTATTCGAAGGTTCTGAGTGTGAAGCCAGTCAGTGATTGCGTTGAAGCAGTCCACTAATGCTGTATAGTCAGGGAGCATAACATTGATAGGTGTAAACAACAGCACGTCTGCATAGATCAGGCATGAAATTCCGAGGGAGCGGATGATTTCACACATCGGCTGCATGTATATATTAAAGAGCAGCGCGGATAAGGAGGAGCCTTGGGGTACCCCTTGTTTTTGCTGAAATGATTCAGATGTGTTGGAGCCAATCCTAACTTGTTGCCATCGGTCTTCTAAGTAGGATTTACACCAATCTCATGGATTCCCTTCTCGTGGAGTCATGTTAGGAGTTGGTCGCGGTCGACTGAATCAAAGGCTGCTGCGATGTCAAGGAAGATTAGCGCGAAGCCCCTTTTGATGTTGTCTATCCCACTGATTAGGGTGTTGGAGAGGGAGGTAAGTAGTGTCTCAACTCCATGAGCTTCCCTGAAACCATGCTGGCAGGGATCTAGGGGGGATGAGGTGTCGATATGTTGCTGAATCTGTCTCTGAGCCACCTTCTCAAGTATTTTAGCTAGTAGTGGGATGCTTGAGATCGGCCGGTAGGACTCTTCCTTCTGCGGTTGGGTCATCAGCCATGATGTCAACCATCATTGCGCCAATTGAGAGATCACCCAGGCCAGCCCTTCCCGTTCCACGCTATCACCATCTCCCCAGCACTAGTGTGGGTGCCACATTCACAGCCGCACTGGCAGAAGATCTCACAGTGACAGCAGCAGCAGCAGCTGGAGGGCAGAATGGAGGCACAGATGCAGGCCCTCAAGGAGCCTCTCCAGCTGCTCTCTCTCTCTCTTCTACCTCCTATACCCTTTCCCAGAAGAGTCAATGGAGGGAAAGCACCAGCAATCACCACCACAGCTCAGCGGCTCCTGCCTACCCTGCAGTGCTTGACCTGGATTGCCTACCTGTGGCCATCATTGACCTCTGGAGGAGCTTTTTGCACAGAACTGCCCCAGAAAAAGCATTCAGCCACTAGCATTAACCCATCAGTCACCACCTTCAGAGATCTCTCTACCTCCGCCTCTCCCATCATCACCTCCAGAGAACTTAACTTATCCAAAGTTCCTGCAAAAGCTGTCCTCATACCTCACTCTGACCCCAACAGATATCCCAGACCCCAGGAGGGAGGTCCCAGGGATCTTAAAATATCTAGACGCACTCAGGTTGGTGGTCTCCATTCTGGTCCACTGACGCCTTCTGGACACGCTCACATGCAACTGTCAGACACCTGCATCCATCTCTGCCACTTCACACACAGACCGGACGCTAAACACCAGGTTCAGCCAACTCCAGGCTTTGACAAGACTCAATTGCTGCACCAGTCTATTGTGGTGGAGTCTGCCCTAAAGCAAGCGAAGAGCTCCTGCATGCATACCAATGCACCTCCCAGCAAGGACCACAAGCTTCTAGATGACCACAGGAAAAAGACCTACCAAGCGGCCATGCTGAGCTCAAAAATTGCGGGTTACTAATTCCAGCAAGTACTTTACCTCGACACCATCCTGGATAATCTCAAGAAAGCCACAGAGGGCCTGTGTCCAGAATCCAAGGCCACTTTCTCGCCCCTCTTGGGGGACTTGAGTGAGTGCAGCAAGCACCTGATATGCTCGATCTTTGATGTTTTTGACACCACATCCAGAGCGGCCGCAACAGCCATTGCATCCAGACGCATGGCCTGGGTTTGGGCCTTGGATCTGTGGGAGGACACTCACGAATGCCTTGTGGACACACCCTGCACCAGAGACCACCTCTTCAGAGCAAAGGTTAAATAGATAGTGAATAACATGAAGGAGCACTTCAACACTGCAGATCTTAGCCTCCAATGGTCTCAACAGAAGCTCCAGCTCCAGGAAATCACAAGGGTCTTACTACTGTAAGCCTTACCCATCCAAACGGTATCAGCCGCACCACAAATGGCAACTGCAATGTTCCAAGTACCAGCAGTACCAATCTTACAACCAAAAACTATGGCAGAAGGAGCGCAGGCAATAGAAACAAGCAGCAACCTCTTTGGGGAAGAACATACCCTCCTTTTGACAGCACGGCACACTCAGCCCTGCCAGTGAGGGGCCACATCACCATCTTTAAGGAACTGTGGGCAAACATCACCACCAACAAGTGGGTGCTACAAATTGACCAAGGCTACCACATTTGATTGACAACCCCCCACCAGAAATCCATCCCTCTCAGCTGCACACCAGACCACCTGCGTGACACTGCATCCTCAGACATCAAGGCCCTCTTGAACACCCAGGTGATAGAACACGTACCCCAGGAAGAAACAGGATGCGGCTTCTATTCCAGGTACTTCCTGATTCCCAAGAAGTCTGGAAAGTGCACCCCATCCTTAGCTTATGACACCTCAACAAGTTCATCCACAAGGAACACTTCAAGATGTACTCCCTGGGATCCATCTTGCCCCTCATACAACAGAATGGCTGGCTGGCCTCACTGGACCTGCAGGATGCCTACACCCACATTCCAATCCACCCAACACACAGGAAATTCCTGCATTTCCACATCATGGACCAACACTACCAGTACAAGGTACTCCCCTTTGACCTCTCTCCGGCCCCAAGAGAATTCACCAAGTGCATTGTGGTGGTGGCTGCTCACCTCTGGAGATCCAGCATTTGTGTTTTTCACTACCTGGATGACTGGCTGATAGCTACCCCCTCCAGATCAGCAGCGGGAGCAGCTGTGCAGAGCACCACCTCCCCCCTATCTACTCTAGGCTTTCTAGTGAACTTTAAGAAATTGCAATTACAACCACACAAGCTTTGGACTTCATTGGTGCAATGCTTTGCACTCCCCAAGTGAAAGCTTTCCTCCCATTGGCTCGGGTAGTCACCATTGCATCCCTGGTATGGAATGTCTTGACAGCCAAAGATTTATCAGCCAGGACACTCTTGTGCCTCATGGGACATATGGCAGCAACTACTCAGGTTATATAGCTCATCAGGCACCACATGAGAGGCCTCCAGTGGCACCTCCACTGGTGCTGGAACCAGTGGACCCAGCCCACATTGCACCGGATAGCTATAGACCAGAAGGCACAGGTCTCACTCACCTGATGGATGCACAAATAACACCTCACTCACGGCAGGCCCATCAAGGACCCCCCACCCAACCTTATCCTCACCACGGATGCTTCCAAGTTGGGTTGGGGTGCCCATCTTCTGCATCTGCACATCCAAGGAGCATGGACTGTGAAGGAGGGTCAGCTCCACATCAACCTGCTCAAACTGAGGGCCATCAGGTACATCCTCCAAGCCTTTGAGCCATGGATAATCAACAAGGCAGTACTGATCCAAACAGGCAACCAGGTCACCATGTTCTACATCAGCAAGCAAGGTGGCATGGGGTCTCTTTCCCTGTGCAGGGAAGCACATGTAATCTGGAGCATTGTCCAAGAATTTCCACCTCCTTGCCACCAACTTTCCTGGCAAACACAACCACGTGGCGGACAGGCTCAGCCACTAGTTGTAACCACATGAATGGTCCCTTCACCTGGAGATTGTGGCTTCCCTGTTCTGGTGGTGGGACCAGCTGCAGGTGGACCTCTTTGCAAACCCTGCCAACACATAGTGAAAAGAATTCTGCTCCAGACATCGCAGAACAGAGAATATCAGTGGACATGTTCAACACTGCTCATCTCCAGGGCTCTGCAGAAAACCATTGCCGACAAAGCCACAGTGATCCTCATTGCACCCTACTGGCTGATGCAGATGTGGTTCCCCTACCTCCAGTGCCTCACCGAGAACCCACCAGTTCACCTGCCAAAGTGGCCAAACCTCATCAACCAGGATGGAAGGAAGATCATACATTCCAATCTCTCCTCTCTCACACTAACTGCCTGAAATTGAGAAATCCCAGCTATCCACCATGAACCTCACCAGCGAGGTCCAGCAAGTCATCCTGGCTGCCCAAAGAGATTCAACCCGGTGTTTGTACATGCTGAAGTGGAACCGGTTTGATGCCTGGTGTAGGATATCAGGGGTCAGTCCTATCTCCTGCCCCTTGCCTCAAGTACTCCAATACCTGTCTACCGTCATGCAGGCCAGTCTCCAGAATTCGTCCATCAAGGTTCACCTCTCTGCCATAGCAGCCTTCCATGTTCACCTCATCCGCCAACCCATCTCTGCGCACCTGTTGGACTTGCACTTTATGAAAGGCCTTGCCAACCTGCAACTCCCCGGTGAAGAAGCCAGTACCCCCATTGGGACCTCAACATGGTGCTAGAACAACTCACGAAGGAGCCCTTTGAGCCACTTGGGAGAGTGCTGCTCAAATATGCCACATGGAAGACCCTGTTTCTCATCACCATTACTTCAGCTAGGAGGGTAAGCAAGCTCTATGCACTCTTCGCACGCCCTCTCCACACTCTACTCTACCTGGACTACACATCATTGTGGATTCACCCGAAATTCCTACCTAAGGTGGCCTCACCTTTTCATATCAACCAGGCTATTGAGTTCCCCACCTTCTACCCAGAGCCACATGCCAATCCAGAAGAATGCCACCTCCATACCCTTGACTACGTACACGCACTATGCACCTATCTGACATGCACTGTGCCAGCCCATCAAGGGCCCCAGCTCTTCGTGGCCTTCAACCCCAACAGACCTGGATACCCAATCATAAAAAGGACACTACCTCAATGGATCACTGCATGCATCGCCTACTGCTACTCACAGGTGGGCACCGACCCTCCAGGCCATGTACAGGCCTATTAGCTATGGGCCCTGACAAACCTCAATGGAGTCCCATTACATCACATCTGCAAGGCCACAGCTTGGGTCTCGCCACATACCTTTCAGAGGCAATGCTGCCTGGAACAAATGACACTGACTGTCAGCTCATTCGAATGTTCTGTTCTAGAAACAGGGGCCTGGCTGAAGGACGGGCCGCCAGATCCTGGGGACCAGGTAGCAACCGGGCTTACTCTGCTCATGGTCTCGGC
Organism: Ichthyophis bannanicus; assembly: GCA_033557465.1. Classification (NCBI taxonomy): domain Eukaryota; kingdom Metazoa; phylum Chordata; class Amphibia; order Gymnophiona; family Ichthyophiidae; genus Ichthyophis; species Ichthyophis bannanicus. Next base: position 38,906,623 of record CM066039.1, read on the forward strand.
CTAATGTGTCCAATAACCTCTCTGTTGTCTGTTGATTGCTCATTGCATTGAGCCAATTGTTGTTGTTATCTGTTCTGGTGCCTGTTGTATCCCTCGGTAAATACCATTGTGTCACCCAGGCTCTATCTGGCACATCAACGTTGGTGCATTGCATTGGCTACCTGTGTAGGACCCTCAATAAACTACCTCAGTAGTATCTGAAGGTCTTGTGTCTTATTAAGGTGTCGTGTCTTATTGCCAGGACTTTCCTCCTACTGCAGCCTGAGGTGGCCACAGCTATGCCGGTGAGTCACCAGGTGTGGCTGACTCATCCTGCTTGCCCTAGAAGAAAGCAAGGTTACTTACCTGTAATGGGAGTTCTCCATGGACAGCAAGATGAGTCAGTCACACGTTCCCTCCCTACAGACTAAGGCACCTTGGTGCATGCTGCCCACGCCGTCGAGATGGGCCATGTCCTTACCTGGGTAGTGAGACTGGCATAAGCTCGGTATGAACTAAGTCAGGTAGGGGTGGGCCCGGGGGTAAGTGCAACCAGCACATACTCAGAAAGGCTTGCCTTTCTGAGCTCTAGGAGAGCATTTCCGTATCCATGGCGCCATCAGATGATGTCATCAGGTGTGGCTGACTAATCCTGCTGTCCATGGAGAATGTCTGTTACAGGTAAGTAACCTCACTACCTTGCTATGCTGCACAGAATTCCTTGCAGAATATCAGTGTTTACGAGCACTGATATTAATCCGTGCAGAATAATACTGCTGTTTATGTACCAAATAGCATTCTAGTACATGTGTACAAGTGCCAAACAGGTATTTTTTTGTGCGCAAGACATAGGTGCTAACAGACTTTTTGTGCACAACGTATTTGTATGCTGTTTGTTTACAGCAATGGAAAGCAAAACTTCTGCATTTCCCTTGTGTTAAGAAACCTTGCCCTGAGCATTAGCGCAGGGCTTTATTTTATTTTATTTATTTAACAGCCAATGCAAGGTTTCTGCATTGGCCTATACGTTTTTACAGAATTTGTAGTGTTTGCGGCCCCTGGGATGGAGGGAATCTCAGTCACTGTGCAGCAGTGACATCTGGTGGTCAGAGACAGACTTGAAATCCATGTTTGCCAGGTTCTGCGAGGAACTCCACCTTGTGCCTCCCAGTCAAAGTCTGTCACTGTAATGGTTGGACAGATTTGGGTGGAGGGAGAACCCTGGATATTTGCAAATGAAGGCTTCTGGTGCCATAGTCCAAAAGAGGCTGGCTCCAGTTGAGCTGATAGCAGGCTGGCCATGTCACCCCAGGTCATCCGAGCAGACCTATGCAGTCCTGGTTTTACCCCACTGCATGAAGGGATTTATAGTTCTGTTTTCCACTGATTTATTTATTTGTTTAAACATTTTTCTTTACCGCTTTGTCCTTCACTCAAAGCGGTTTACATTATAACTTGAAACATTTTACATGAACAGTTAAACTTGGAAACAATATACATAGAACAGTTAAACTTGGAACATTATATATAGAACATTTAAACATTATATATAGATAAATTAAACAGTGGTTAAACTATATACAGTTTAATTATATTACGTATAGCGTCTTCCAGTCCATAGCAAAAGATTTAATTTCTAGTTGGCTAGATCATGTTAACTTCAGGTGATTATGTAATATGATCAAAGTGATTCTTGAAGAGAAGTGTTTTTAGATTCTTTCTGAAATCCTTAATGTCTGAAATTGCACGTATGCCATCTGGGAGGGAGTTGCATAATGATGGAGCATAGAGTGAAATTGCTCTTCTGGAGGTGGATTGATTGGTCTTTTGGTATCCAAGGGGTGAGATAATGATGTTTTTATTGTTAATTCTCCTGGGTCAGTTGCTTGAATCTTTAGTTATCGTGTCTTGCACTATGTTTGCTGATAGTTGGTGAATAATCTTGAATATGGTTAGTGTTGCTTTGTATCGGATTTGTGCATATATTGGGAGCCAGTGTAATTGATTAAGAATTGGTGTGATATGTCCATATCTGTCCGTTCCTGTAATTAGACGAGCTGCAGTGTTCTGCATTTGTTGAAGTGGTAAGATGGTTTGCTTTGGGAGCCTGTGGTATAATGAACTGCAATAGTCGAGCGTTGGTGTAATAATTGCCTGACAGATGGTTCGGAAGTGATCCGTGTCTAGAATTGGTTTAAGTCTTCTTATTATCTTCATCTTACAATAAGCATTTGCTGTGATTTTTGCAATGTGTGGTTGCATGGTGAGGTTTTGTTCTATGGTTACTCCAAGATATTTAATTTCTTTTTTGACTGTTATTTGCTTCTGCAATATTGTGATTGTTTGTGGTGGGGTAAATGCTGTGTCCCTGGTAATGAAGAGTGTCTCTGTCTTTTTATAGTTTCGTGATAGGTTATTGATATTGAGCCATTTAACCATGTCTTCTACACCTGCTATTATACTCAAGAGGTCAGGTTTGTGTATTTCTACAGGAGTGTATACCATAATATCATCGGCATAAATTTTGTATTGTATTTTGTGTTTTTTGATAATATCACACATTGGTCGTATGTAGATGTTAAATAATATTGCAGACAGGGATGATCCTTGTGGGATGCCTTGTTTTACTGGAAAGGGCTCAGTATGATCTAAGTCAGGTAGGGGTGGGTTAAGAAAATCAGAACTATCAGAGTAGGAGAAAACTGCAGGCCAAAAGAAAGATTTTTAAAAAGTTTATACACAACTTGATGGTAAAAACAAGAAGGAGCGCAGATTGAAAGTAAAAATCAAACCTGCATGGTTGTTTGAAAGGGTTTTACCAAGTTGCCAAGACGTTTGTCTATTGATAGGAAACAAATATGAAGAGAAATCCCCAGGTGGCTCCATTGAGAAATCAAGAAGAAAATATCTGAAAACAGAAAGGCCTTTAAAAGAACAAAAGGGACCCAGTAATCCTTCCAGAACTACAAAGCCTGCCACACATCTTAAGCGATTCATTAGAAATGCTATAAATTAGCAATGAGGAAAACAGTGGTTAAGAAAGCAAAAACAACTTCAAAGGGCTCATTTTGAAAAAAAGATTTTTGAAATGAATTTAGCACTTGTGAAAGCTGCCCAGATGGACAGTGCTTGAAGCCAAGGTCCTTGATTAGGGCTGTGCATTCGAGAGCACACATTTGGCTCATTTAGGGACCTAAAAATTTTGTAAATGTGTATGTCTATGAATTAATGTATATGCATTCAATTTACAAGCTTAAAAAGTTTACGCATGTTTACAAAATGATAAAGGGGATGGAAGGGTACCCATACGAGGAAAAGCTAAAATGATTAGGGCTCCTCAGTTGGAGAAGAGATGGCTGAGGGGAGACATGAAAGAGTCCTATAAAATAATGAGCGGAGTAGAACGACTAAATATGAATCAGTTGTTACTCCTAAAAGTATTAAGACTAGGGAACATGCAGTGACGCTACAAAGAAGTACATTTAAGACTAATCAGAGAAAATGTTTCTTCGCTCAACCTGTAATTAAGCTCTGGAATTTATTGCCACAGGATGTAGTAAAAGTTGTTAATGTAGCTGGGCTTAAAAAAGATTTGGACAAGTTTCTGGAGGAAAAGTGCATAAACCATTATTAAAGTGGACTGGGGGAAATCCACTGATTATACCTGGAATAAGCAACATGGACGCTATGTCTTCTGAGATCCTTGTGACCTGGACTTGCCACTGCTGGAAACGGGAGACTGGGCTTAATGGACCATTGGTCTGACCCAGCATGAGAAATCTTACATTCTGATAGTCTTAAGGAACAAATAAGTGAAACAAACACAAAAAATGCCCCAAATCAGAATTTTTTTTAAAATCAGCCAAATGAAACTTCTTTTGGCCATGCACACACACCCCTATCCTTTATTTCTCTAAGCATTGCTTTCAAACCCTCTCCTGAAGGCACGCCTAACCAGTCACATTTTCAGGTTTACCGCAATGAATATGCATGAGATGGATTTGCATACTCTGGGTCTTCAATGGTATGTGGATTTATCTCATGCATATTCAGTGCAGCAATCCTGAAGACCCGACTGGCCAGATCTGCTTCCAGGAGAGGGTTGAGAAGCCCCGCTCTACAGGACAGAGCACTGCAGGCTTCCCTGGTACACAGTGGCCAACAGATTAAAATATAGCTCATGCAGATTCGGTGTGGATATTCTGAAAACCCAACAGGCTGTGGGGTCAATACGACAGGTCTGGCAACTCCTTTCTCGAGGACACAGCTAGGTAACTCGTGAAAATATAAAGCAGTACTGATTCCTGTGATATCCACTATCAAAACCTCCTTTCCATGGGCACCATTCATCTTGTTGAACTTGTTTGACGTGATCTCTCTGATAAAACCATGCTGTCTCTGTTCCTGAAACCTGACGAATTCAAGGTTCTTTGTAGCCCTTTCCTACATCTACAATTCCACTTCTGTAGCTCTGCCGTGCCAAGAAAGATCAAAAGCATAGGAATGAAAACACTGTGATATCATCTAGCAGAGCAGGACTCCGCTGAAATCCCACAATGGTGTATAGCGATAAAGTTACAATACACCAACACATCTTTTCCTCTGAAACATACAACCGCATTAGGGTGTCCTCAGTGGGTAGTGTCAAGATCAGCCATTCCACTCTTCCCACCTTCCAAAATTTTAATGATTGTTTTTGTAATTATATCTGATTTTTGTTTTTCTACCTCCCTATTTTTTTATACATGCCCCGTCCCTGCCCTGAAAAATTTCCTGCAAGTGTCCCTGAATGAGATAAAGGCCATCAGGTGACTCCCAGTCCCCAGCTATAACTTGAGCCAGGCCTAGATTTAAACTCCTATTGGACTTTTCAGTCCCGCTCTTTCGCAGGAAAATGAGCTGGTTCCCAGTGGTTTGGCACCATCTAGTAACCCTCAACAGTGGCGTAGTATCTAAGAGTGAGCAAACGGAAAAGGCCCACAATTCTCAATGACCTCATCAAGGGTTTAAAAATATGGTCATTCTAAATTAGAAGTTTTATCTTGCACTGCTTCAGGAGTGTTCCAGCTCAATTAGTTGGAAACCTGAACTGAAGCAGGAGATGGTTATTAACACCTTTCAGGAAGGGAAGAGGCAGGAGAGTGTGCCAGCTGGCGATGAGATTTCAAAAGGTGCCTTTCTCCCCCGGCATCAGTCTGCACAGGTCTTCGTGGAGTAATTACTGAATTTTCTACTGCTAAAATGAAACAAAAATAGATGAAATATATTCTTCTGACTGAAAGGTCTTGTGCCAGTTTTTGTACATACACACACACAGAGGGTTGGAAAGAATTCCTTGAGTTATGCTCCACATGCTTTTCACATGCTTGTACAGTGTAATACTTTATCTTTGCAACTAGTATGCTTCTGGTATGTGTCACAAGACTTTAGTTGGGCAGTTTCTCCTCGAAAATGAGGTACATGAAATGTAGTTAGAAAAGTACCGTCCAACCTTATCCTGCTATTTCTGTAGGCGGGGTAACACAGAGAACTGAAAATTCAACTATTTGCATGTAGTTTATTCCCACAGTCTAAACATGCTCCCAGTTATTCCTACTTCAAAATCGTCTAAAAATGCATGTGGGAGTGAACTTGCATATACGTTTTAAACACCACACAGGTGCAATTTACCCTGAGAGAGCACTAGACAAGTAATTCCGCAGCTACTCATAAGAACATAAGAAATGCCATACTGGGTCAGACCAAGGCCAATCTAGGTCATAAGTACCTAGCAGTTTGAATGTTTTGAGAATCGGCCTCTTAATAATCAAAGAAGTCAGGGTTTTCTTCTTCAGCACAATGAAATATAGACCAAGATGGGGTTCAGCCATAGGCTACCAGCTGTAAAGATTTTATCTAGCATGTTCAGTTTATTAAGTTGATTCAGAAGGTGTAGCAAGTTCATTCCAGAGATTTTTAAGTCCAGCATTGTCAGAGAAACAAGTTGAAAAGTGCAAAGTTCCAGTGTGACACAATCGTGCTTTTCCCCTTCCTCCATTCACAGACTCTGGAATATATCTGTGTGGGGACTAGGAAGGAGTGAATAGTAAAATGTGTTTCAATAGGGTGTAGCGGCTATGTGGGTGGGCAGGTGAATACAGTACTACTACTATTACTACTACTGATCATTTGCATAGCATACAAATGTGAAAGACACATGTAAAAGACGGTTCCTGCTCATCAGAGCTTACAATCTAGTCAAGACAAACAACACAGCAGCTGGGGACAAGGATATGTCTAGGGGACTAGTAAGGAAACACACAGTTGGAGAGCAGGAGACTAAGAAGATCAGGATCCAGGAGCAGCCTCGAAGAGCTGAGTTTTCAACCTGAATTTGAAAAGGGCCAGAGATGAAGCCTGACGTACAGACTCAGGTAGTTTGTTCCAGGCATAGGGAGCAGCAAGGTGGAAGGATTAAAGTCTGGAATTGGCAGTAGAAGAGAAGGGCATAGACAGAAGGGATCTTCCAGAAGAGCGAAGCTCCTGAGGAGGGTTGTGGGGAGAGATAAGAGGAAAGATAGTGAGGAGTAGCAGAATGAGTGCACTTATAGGTCAGTAGGAGAAGTTTGAACTGGATAGGGAGTCAATGAACCAACTCAATAAAAGGGGTTATATAAACATATCGAGGCTGGTGGAAGATTAGCTGCGCAGCTGAATTTTGAACAGATTGAAGAGGAGAGAGATGATTCAGAAGGAGACCAGCAAGGAGAGATTGCAATAGTCTAGACAGGAGGTGACTAAAGAGTGGATAAGTGTCTTAATAGTGTGTTCAGAAAGGAAGGGGTGTATTTTGCTGATGTTATAGAGAAAGAAACAACAGGTTTTAGCTATCATTTGGATGTGTATGGAGAAGAAGAGGGGGGAGTCAAAGACGACCCCAAGGTTGCGAGCCTAGGAAATAGGAAGGAGGAGTAGATCTTTACCCACAGAAATAGAGAAAGGAGAAAGGGGGAAAGTGGATTTAGGGGGAAAGATAAGAAGCTCGATTTTTGCCACTTTCAATTTCAAACGGTGGTGAGACAGACAGCATTGTCAGATAGGCAGGCAGAGATCTGGACCTAGACTACCGAGAGATTTCAGGTGTAGAGTGGTAAGAACTTAAGAACAGCAATACTGGGTCAGAACAAGGTCCATCAAGCCCAATATCCTGTTTCCAACAGTGGCCAATCCACGTGGCAAGTACCTGACAGATTCCCAGAAAGGCACACAGATTCCACAATGCTCATCCTGGGGTAAGCAATGAATTTCCCAGGTCCTTTTAAATAACGGTTTATGGACCTTTCCTTCATGAACTTTTTTAGACCCAGCTACGGTAATGGCCTTTCCTGCACTCTCTGGTAACGGATTTCAAAGTTTGATTACACATTGAGTAAAAAAAAAATATTTTCTCTTATTAGTCTTAAATGGGTTACATTGTAGTTTCATTGCATGTCCTCTAATCTTTCTACTTTTTGATGGCATAAACAACCGGTCTACGTTTACCCGTTCCACTCCATTCATTAATTTATAGACTTCTATTATATCCCCCCTCAGCCATCTCTTTTCCAAACTGAAGAGCCCTAACCTTTTAAGCCTCTCCTCAAGGGGTATCCTTACATCTCCTTTACCATTTTGGTGGCCCTTCTCTGTACCTTTTCTAATTATGCGTTATCCTTTTTAAGATACAGCGACCAGAATTGCACACAATTCAAGGTAGATATGAGAGTCATCAGCATAAAGATGGTACTGAAAACCACGAGAGGAGATGTGTGCATCAAGGGACTGGGACTAGAGAGAGAAAAGGAGTGGACCCAAGACAGACTCTTGGGGTACACAATCCGAAAGTGGGATAGTAGTAAAGGAGGATCCACTTAAACACTAAAAGTGTGGTAGGAGAGATCAGAAGAGAACCAGGATAGCACAGGTGCCTTAAAACCAAGTGAGGAGAGGGTATCAAGGAGAAGGTGGTTTGATCAACACTGTCAAAAGCAGCAGAAATGTCAAGAAGGATGAGGATCAAGTAAAGACCCTTGGATTTGACCAGGAACAGGTCGCTGGAGACTTTGGCAAGAGCCGTTTCAGTAGAATGTAAAGGATGAAAGTCAGATTGTAGTTCGTCCAGAAGGGCCTGAGAGGAGAGAAAGTCAAGCAATGGCTATGAACCCCATGTTCAAGTAGTTTAGAAATCAAGGGGAGGAGGGAGATGGGTTGATATAATTAGAAGGACGGGTAGGATCTAGTGACAAGGGGCTGTATGAGGAGGGTGTGTGTTTATGAGTGAGTGAGTGGTACGATGTGTTCATTTGTGTGGGCAATGTCTCCAAATGGGTTAACTTTATACATATCACACCAACCAAGTGATCCACTAAAGACTAATTGAAATTTTGGTCAGACTCATAAGTTACCACATAGGTGGATATTCTGCAATAAATCCATATGTCCTTTTTAATTTACATCATAAATGGATATATTATCTCAGTTCATATTTCAAAAACCCCCTTACATTTAATTCACATGCCCAACATAGTGCTATGCTTTTGGACCACCTATCAAAGGTCCTGCATAAGGGGCTACTTATCTCCGTTTCTTCTTAAATCTTCAAAAGATTTTGTCTGACATCCTTTCTCTAGTTTTTCATTTTTGTTTCATTTCGTTTTTCAGCATATAAGCAATTGACCGTGGGCCCAGCCCACCTCCACTGGAAAAGCAAGCCCTACTGATGTTAAAAATGTCCCTCCAGGCTCTCTTCCCTGCATATCTCCACAGACTGTCCTCAGAGTGCAACGGGAACAGAAGGGTCCCCCAGCCAGTGCCATATTCAAAGTGGTACTGGCTGGTCATCCCGGTAGTGCAGGGAAGCCCCCTTTGGACCTTAGGCAATCCAGTAAGCTAGGAGGGAGACTGTGTGATGATCTATTTGGTGGTGTGGTTTTGGTTTCAGGGTGCACTGTCAATGGCTTGTTCTAAAACTGAAACAAAATGGAAATAAATTAAAACAAAAGCAAATGAAACTTCCACTATTGAAAAAAAAAATCTCTCCCCCCCCCCCCCCCCCTCATAGCACTCAGTATTGGAATAGCAGGGACCACTGCAGAGCAGAACTGACATGTGGGTCTCAGGACTCTAGTGCTATATTCATGACATAATGGAAGCAAGCAGGTGGTCTTTTCACTCCCTCTCCTTACACCTTCCCGTGTCCCCAAAAGCTTCCTCCACACACACCCTCAGCAGCCTCAGATTCTCTCTGCAGAATTCACAGCCTGCCTGCTACGACAGGAGCAAAGCCAAGGGAGAGTTGGATTAGAAATATCTAATACCCTGAAGCAAGTTTTGCACCAACTCAGCCAGGTTCCCTCTGCAAGGGACTGTGGGCATAGATAATGGCCAGAGGCGTACAAGGGAAAATTACATTGTGCTCTGTACAATTGGAAATATGTCTGAAGGGGTGATCAGCAGTGGCAGAAAACCAAAGGAACCTACAGGGACCAGAGCACATAGAAAAACTTACCAAATGGGTTTTGCGCCTCTACTACTGATTAAGGTGCATCTTGGACCCTGTCTTGTACTTATTTCCTGTGGACTGCTGGTTGATCTTGACTAAAACACAGTTGTACAATGAATAAAACCATTCAGTAGTTTTGCTGTGTAAGGGATTCAGTTTGCCATGGTAGATCTCCAGGTGCATTCATAGAGTTATCCAGATCAGCTCAAAGAGGCTTATCCAGTCCTGGTTTTGCTGCTTTGCTTGCATGGAATAGTAGTTTGATGTCACCTCCATGTGTGCATGGGGGTAAAACCAGACATGGATCGGCCTGTCTCGGTTAGCCTGGATGAGTTGGCAGCCCCATCTATGCCTATGGTTCTGTTACTTGCTATAGGCCCCATCTTTCTCCTCAAGATCACAACAATTTATCATCTAAAATGGTTGGCGGTCTTAGTCGGGGGAGGTATTGATGGATTGCTTTTAAATATAAAGTTGCAGACATTTAGGAAAAGAATCGCTGATGAAATTGATACAAGCACAGGAATGGTATGTGGATACCAGAATAGTGCATAATGAGATTTTGATGGTCCACAAAAATGTTTAAAGAAGTATTAGACTGGGGAGTCTACTAACAGTCTTCTTGGAGTGAATAGTCTTTGTCATAAAGCTAAACATGTGTACGCTGGAGGAACGGCAGGAAAGAGGAGATATGACAGAGGCATTTAAATACCACCAAGATATACATATATAGTACAGGAGACAGGCCTTTTTCGATGGATTGAAGGATCATAGGATGGGGCTGGCCATATGGTCTTTTCCTGCCTTCATTTTCTATGTTTCTATAAAACAGTGGTTCTCAAATCTGTCCTGGGAGACTTCCATCTAGTCATGCTTTTGGGATATCTGCAATGACTACGAATAAGATAAATTTGCATGCATTGCCTTTATTGTATGCAAATTTATCTCGTGCATATTCAGTACAGATAACTGAAAAACCTTACTACCTGAGAGTGTTCTGGGAGAGGTTTGGGAAGCACTGATCTAAAATATAAAATTCTAAACAATCCCAACCCTGTTTGATGTCAATTCATTTATTTAATCTGTTGTTGTATTTAGATCTTTACTAATGGTGCTCAAGAGGAATTACAGGCAATAAATAAATAATATAAAACAGTGCTTTTCAACTCCGTCCTCAGCCACACCTAGCCAGTCCAGTTTTTAGACTATCCATAATGACTATAAATTAGATAGATTTCAATACAAGGGAATCGGTGCACATCATATTAAGAACTGCAAGAACATAATTCGTAAGGGCGGAATCTTAAATCCATGTCAGCAGAGGAAATTCACTCCACTCCTGGTTTTCTAACTCGTTTCCCATTGCATTCTGGACTTTGACGAAAGAAGCGCCATGATGAAAAAGGTGTCTTCTTCTCCACAGAACGCCCTTCCTCAAGTACCTTTCAGTCTTCCCAGCAGTATTCCCATTGGACTCATCCCCGTAGGTCAAGCAGTTGCTTACTAAGGTCTAGAAGGAAATCCAGGGAATGGATCAACATATTTCTTTTTAATAGAATAATAATAATTTGCTTTACATAAAGGTTTTCAACTTAGGGTGTTCTATGGTGATCATACTAAAGAAAATATGGATGCAGCCACTTTTGGGCTAGTCTGATATCACTACCAGAGAACAAACTAGGATTTCCATTCGTCTGCAGTGTTGTGATAGCAGAGTTAAGGATTGATTACGCGGTACCATTGAAATGTGATGTTGGTTTCCAGAAAAATGGCCCTATCCCCCTCTTTAAATATTTTACCCAATTAATCCTGTCCTCCTTAACTGGCAAATATTGTGCTCACAGCCTCCGTCCAACCCAAGCTGGCTTCTTTTTCTTTCTCTATGTTATTATATTTCTTTTCATGTCCTTTAAATGTCAAAGAATAAAGATTGACAGAAAGTCTCGAAAAGGCAGCTTCAGACTCCAGGTGTTCTTGATTCAGGGCCTTTCATCTGCTGTCTGCCGTTTTTAACAACTCTCCAAATCTGGGCCCCTGCCCTGCTCGAAACATCTGTATCTATAAATATCAGGTAATCAAAACAGCCTGTCTCAGGTATAGCTCTCCCTTGGGCTCTCCGGCTAAACTCCTCCCTCGGCACATGCCTAGAGACAGGAACGATTCTCTCCACCGGCTCAGATATTCTTCTGACGTGCTCCTTTAATGGCAAGATTTTCGCTTTCAGCATAGCTTGTGATTTAAATATTTAATGAGGATCTTTTGATGGTGTTTCAGCTTATTAATTACATGCCTGTCTCTCTCTCTCTTATTTGTATGCGGCCGTCTTTCTTCCTATGATACATCTATTGCCCTGCTCTTTTCCTCCGTGTTTTTCAGTGGTGTAAGTTCCACCCAAGCAGCCCCTATGGTAGAGGGGAGCCCAGGCAAGAGGGGGCCCTCTTCTAGCTGCTCCCATATCTTCTGAGTAGATATCCCCTACTCTGTGAATCCTTTCCAATATTTTGATCTTTTGCCATCGATACATATCGGTCTGCTCTCCCCTCTGTGCAAGCTCACCTCCTCTCTTCTTCATACACCACTGTTTAGGCCTCCTCTGTTAGGCTTTTCTACCTATAATTTAATGCCTCTTGGTATAATGTATGGGCTTTCCAAAGATTCGGGCCCCTTTGAGCTAGGGTTGCCAACTGGCTCCAGATGCGCCCGACAGGCTTGATCCAGTCCTGGATTTACTCCATTGCATGCAGTGACTTGTAGTTTTCCTTTTCTTATGGAGTGCAATGGAGAAATCAGAACTACATATCCCTGCATGCAATGAGGTAAACCCAGGACTGGATCAAACCTGTCGGGTGCATCTGGAGCCAGTTGGCAACCCTACTTTGAGCTAATGTTTGTAAACTGAATAATTGCACTTTGAGGTGAAGGTAAGGTGTGGAAATGTGCTGGATGAAAGCTGCAACTAGTTAGCTGTCAACTATTTTTGTGCCTTTGAGAAATGTAACCAGTGCAAACCATCTTCCAGGAAGGGTCAGGATCATGTTGTTCTCTATTACTGCTACCAGCCTGTGCAGCCACTGTCCAGGGGGTTCAGCAAGTAAAAGCCACTTTCAGGATGGGGCTGAACCTGATATAAATATGTTTTTCTGGGATGAAGGTGAGAGCCCTAAAATTCTGCAGGGCTGGCAAGGCAATGACCGCTTACTAGAGTTAATTGACTGGATTATAAAGCACTGGAGAACTCTTGAGAGCAGACAGGATCTGTGAAATGTTGAACCAAGAGGACTTCTACCCCCAACTACCTGCTGCAGATTCCTAGGAGTTTCTTGGGACCTATTCTACGTGCATCCCAGAGACTTCCTAAAGACGTTTTCCAGACCAGACTGTGTGGGGCCGAACCCCAGTGCACTCTTCACATCTGGAAGGAAATCTTATGAGTTTTTGCATATTTGCACAGCATCTTATCTCCGAGATACCAGTTTTAAAAGGCAAAGGTCTTTCAAACTTTTGGGAAAGTGCCCCAGGCACAAACATACAGGAATACCTAGTTAAAGTAGCTTTGGGTGGGCTTGGAAGATGTTGTGGAAAAACAATTAGAAGTGTATTCTGTTTTAGAATATCTTATTGTTGTGAGTGTTTCACAGGCGGAGGTAACTGGGAGTCCTCCAGTGGCCCTAAGAAGAGGAGAGTCTATGGGGTATGTTTACTAATCAGCGGTAGTGACTCCCATGCGATATCAAAGCTGCGACCTGGCTCCAATATCGCACGGAAGCCACTACTGCTGATTAGTAAACATATCCCTATTTTCACAGGAGAAGGAAAGAAGCACAGTCAATGTATAACCTCTAAACCAAAGGTTCTCAACCCAGTCCCCATGACACACCAAGCCAGTCAGGCTTCCAGGATAACCACAATGAATATCCATAATAGATATTTGCATACAATGGGGACAGTGCATGCAAATTTCTCTCATGCATATTGATTGTGGTTCTCCTGACAACCTGACTGGCTAGGTGTGTCCCGAGGACTGGGTTGAGAACCCTTGCTCTAAACATTTGGGTTTAGTGATTTTTTTTTGCTCTTGCTTTTTCTCTGTTTTCTAATTTCACCAGGTGTGTATTAACTTGGGGAGTTTATTAATTAAGGTGGACTGATTATTTTTTAGAGAAAAGTGCTGTCAAGTTTTGTAGGCTGGTCAGCCGGTTTTGATCGTCAGGCTTTTCCTTGCAGTGCCCACAAGAACTCTCATATTCCAATTTATTTTCACTTTTGTCCACTGCAGAGTGGATTAAGCATCTCATCCCCAGACATCCCAGTTTTACTCTCTCTCGCTCTTCTGATCAGGTTAAGAGAAGATTCAAGGCCTTTCACATGAGACTACTTTGCTATCAGCCAGACCGGAGTTAAGAATTCCCCACTGCAACCAGCAAGATGATTTCTTTCTAAACCCCTCTACCAGCTCATGCTGTTTCATTCTGTGATCATACAGCTGTCTGTGCTGACTGGCAGCTTCTCATATCCTTCAGGAAAGTCACAGAAGAATAATCCCCAAACCCCAACTCCAGACCCTAGTTGACAAAGATCATGTTTGCAAAGAGAAGCAAACTCACAGTAAAGACTGACACCTGTTAACTTAGAACACAACCATTATTGAGATGGGGAAAATTCCAGACTGAATTCAGCAAACTAGCTGCAGCGAATCTGGACTGAAAAATAATCTAATCACATTTGATGTGGATTCACCATGGCTTCACCAATTTGTGGGGATCTACTTTGAATCTGCACATTCTGAACCCTTCAGCTCAGGTAAATCTGCTTGAACTCCAATTGGCAATTCCAGGTATCTTCATCCAACTTAAAAAAAAATGTGCATCCTGATTCAAGGAGCCCAGGAACTTTCTGAGGGTTTGACTAAATAGCTTGTGAAGCCTTTTATAAAAAAGTTTGCAAAGCTTCAGCGAAGCCTTGTTGCCATACTAGTGCAGAGAACCTGGATATAAATAGAGACATCACAGTGATATCCTCTACTCTCTATGATCTATTTTATTCATTCCCAATAGAAAACTAAACTTCAAGAGTCTGAACTTTTCCAGCCTGATTCTCGGAAGCCCCAGGGAGTGTTTTTTTTTTTAAGAACTCACTGTATTAATTAGTGTCAACTCTGTTCCTACATGAGCTCTGCAAAATATCTCCAAAGGCCCATGCCGTGCTAGGTGAGAATTTTTCAAGAGCGGCTTGGCAGAAATCTGCTTCTTCCAGTACATGGCCACAGACTCATGAAAACACTAAAGTTGGACCTGATATTTTTTTTATTTTTGCCCCTTCTCTCTCCCACTCCTCCACCCCTGTACCATTCCCATAGCAGCAGCATTGACCTCCCTTGCTCTTACCTGAGCTGGAGGGCATATCCACTCTGGAATGCATCCAAAATCCTACCAAGAGGCACTGAGTAGAGGGTAAAGGTAGGCACAATTCTCAGCAAATTTAGAGATAGACCCAGTGAGATGGACACATCCACCTTTGCCAGTATGGTCTTTTGCAGAGGGCTCTGAGAATGACTAGGAACACGAAGGACTTTGGTTTGTACAGGTGGAAATAAGTAAGATACACTTTCAAAACCTAAAGTATACAAACTTTTTTAAATGAAATAAAAATATGAATGAAAACATGAACATAAGACCATAAGAACTGTCATAATGGTCAGGGTCAAGGGTCCATCAAGCTCAATATCCTGTTTCCAACAGCAGCCAATCCAGGTCATATGCTGCTTATCCCCAAGTTGACCTTAATAACTGTTTATGGACTTTTCCTCCAGGAACTTGTCTAAACTTGTTTTGAACCCAATGTGGTATGAAAGATGGATTTTTGTTTTCCTGTTTTACCCTCCAAATTAGTTGTTTTTAGAAAGCACTGTTACTTAAACTGAGGCAGTAAATTGGTTTGGAATGACCTTGAGTTACCAAGCTGCACTGATAAAGCCAAGACCTGCTGCCATTTATTCAAGATGATCAGTTTCCCACCGCAAAGCTTTTAAATAGGTGCGCTAGTGCTCATACTGAAATTAAATATCCAAGGACATGTTTTAGAAATCTTTATAGGGCGAAGAGGTGGAAGGTTAGTGGTACACAGCATAGGCAGGCTGTAAGCTATCCTGGAACACAATGTACAAAGTGACAGCCTCACTTAATTTGCACACACAACATCTATTATGGATCCATGAGATACAGGTTCAGGCTATGACTCTTCGAGCACTTTATACCAGTGAAAGTGAGATGCAATCCTTGAGTGCTGCCATCAGGTTTACTTTTCTGGATCAGTGCTACAAATATTCACAAGCTATCTCAGCCTGGGCTTGATCCAAGAGCCAGAGCAGATATATTCAACATTTTAAGAAAGATAGAGGGAAGGCCAAACAACTGCTGGCATGGCCCAAAAAAAATGTGAAACAGGCTGTTATAGCCAAAGAACATCTTTTGAAAAATGGAAAAAGGATCTGAATGAAGAAAACAGGAAACAGCATAAGCACTGGCAAGTTAAATGCAAAGCATTGATAAGGCAGGCAAAGAAAGAAGCTTGTCATGGAAGCGAAAACTCATAAGGTATACTTGAAGCAAGAAGCCTGTGAGGGAGTCAGAGAGGTAAAAAGGGCACTAAGGGAGGACAAGATCATAGCGGAAGGACTAAATGAATCCTTTGCTTTGGTCTTTACTGAAGAAGATGTAGGAGAGAGAGCCATGCCAGAAAAAATATTTGAAGATGATGATTCAGAGAAACTGAAACAAATCACTCTGAACCTGGAAGATGTAATAGGGCAATTTGACAAACTAAAGAGTAGCAAATCACCTGGACCATATGGCATGCATCCCAAAGAACTAAGAGAACTGAAAAATAAAATTGTAGACCAACTACTAGCAATATGTAAACTATCAATAACAATTATCTACAAAACTTTAGGATTGGAGGGTGGCTAACATAATGCCAGTTTTTGAAAGGGTTCCAGGGGAGATTCAGGACACTGTGGACCAATGGGACCGGTGATATCAGTGCTGGGAAAAATGGAAGAAATCATTATAAAGAACAAAATTACTGAACATATAGATAATCATGGTTTAATGGGACAAAACCAACATGGATTTAGCCCAGGGAAATCTTGCCTAACCAATCTGCTACATTTTTTGAACATATGAATAAACATGTAGATAAAGATGAGCTGGTTGATATAGTGTATCTGGATTTTCAGAAAGACTTTTTATTGAAGGATTCAACATGTGCCAACTACATCTAATCATGAGCTTTTTTATTTTTACATATTTTAGAAATTTTAATGATATCTAACATGCTGAAACTATTCCCCTCTCCCCCCATATTGTACCCCTTCCCTGTGCTCTCACACAGGGTAGAATCATCTACCTGTGTGGCAGATGAAATTTAATGTGGGCAAGTGCAAAGTTATGCACTTAGGGAAGAATAACCCAAATTATAGTTACACAATGTAAGGTTCCAAATTAGGAATCACCAACCAGAAAAAGGATCTAGGCATCACTGTGGATAATACATTGAAATCCTCTTTTCACTAACATATCAGAAATGAGTCTTGTCATCTTCCCCTCTAGTTTGTCATTTCTACCATTGTTATCCTGACTAATTTCCCTATTCCTCACAGCCGTTTAAAATGTTTTCCCTATCTTCCTTATCCTGGTGTACTTTGTACCTTCTGAATGCCGGTTTTCTTACTGACTTGCTTACTTTTGTTTTTATTTATTTATTTCATATGTTTTTCTATACCATCCCTGCTTTTTAGACACTTTTTTAGAAAACTATAGAGCTTTGGGGGTTTTAATCCTCTGACTTTTATTTCCTTTCCTAATATAACATTTTCTGCTCTTTATATTGTAGAAACATCCAGGACTGGCCAAGGGTATCTGCCACCCTTGGCCCTCCCAAGGCAGCTCAGGATCTTGCATCCCTTCCCCCTGGGTGACTCAGTCCTGCATCCCACCCCTCTCTATGGCTCAGGATCCTGCTCACCACCACCCCCCCCCCCCAGGTGGTTCAGGGTCCTGTATCCCCCTATGGTTCAGAATTCTGTAACCACCCCCACCATCCATGTGACTCAGGTTCCTGCATTCCTGCTCCCCCCCCCCCCCCCGGGTGTATCAGTGTCCTGCATCCCCTCCCCCCAGGTAGATCAGAGTCCTGCATCCCTCCCAGGTGGATAAGGGTCCTGCATTCCCCGAGTGGATCAGGGTCCTATGTCAACTCCAGGTGGCTCAGGGTCCTGCAGCCACCCAGAATTCAACATCTCCCCTTCCCTCCCTCTCAAGTGTCCATCATCTGCTCTTCCCTTCCCCTCCCCATCACCAAGTTGTCCAATCTCATCTTCCCTTCCCTTTCCTTCCTTCCCCCTCCCCCTCCCCCTCCCCTCAGTTCACATGTCCAGCATCTCCCCTTCTCTTCCCCCCACCCCCCCAGCCAACTCTCTGAGAAGTCAGTGGCAGATCTCCGGGGGAGGGGAGAGGGACCAGTGCCATGGCCTCTCCGCATCCCGCAAAGACAGCAGCAGATGACAACGAGTCTTTAATCCCCCTCACGCTTGCACACTCATGGCCCGCCAGTCCTGTCCCCTCTGATGCAAACTTCCTGGTAGAGGGGGAGGGAACAGCAAACCTTGGGTGCACAGTGCACATAAAGGCCTGTACTGACAGAGGTTTGTTCTGCCGTTGTCTTCGCAGGATGTGGAGGGGCCACAATGCTGCCCTGCCCGCCCAAGTCCTAGTCCCCTAGTAATAGCAACAGGGTCAGTAATGTGCACATAAAAGCACCCTACCACCAATATCTCCATAAGGTACTCCTGCACCTCTGTGAAAGGGGTAGGTCTGAAATCTAGCACTCCTGACCTTTACTGACACTGCTGTGCCTTTGCTCTCATATTAACCCCTTGCTATCCAGTGACCACTAGACCCCAAGTGACTACATACAGTGACAACAGAAATGCTTGTCTCCTTTTTAAGTACCAGGCCTAGTGCTTTTCCCTTCCACATGAGCTTTGCCACAGTTGCTTGAGGTGCACTCACAGAATAAAATCCAGAGCTTTATTGATTCAAGTTTTAGCTGCAGCTGGGATGACCCAACGGAGCTCTCGTGGTTTAAAATTCCTCCTTCGCCTCCTTCCTTGTGATTTCATGTATATCTTTAACACTAACTGTTCTGCTGTGATTGAGGTGTCAGATCACCCTGTACCCACTCGAATTGTCCACAGTGTCTCCTCCCTTGTCTATTTAAGTTACATTTCGGTTGTAATTCCTCTTCAGGTGGGACTTAGAACAAAATTTATGGGTAGAGGATATGCATTTCTTGGGCAAATACATTTATTCATGTCATGTGTTAAAAAACAAAAAAGACAAACACACTTGTCCGAAATCCCAACTAAATGCATGTCTTTGAGGTTTTTGGGTGGCTTCCTTTCTTCAGCACATGATATGCTATTAGTTACACTGCAATATGCACAAGGCGTTTTACGTTTCATACACGCAGTCTCTGCTGTGACGTTAGCAACACCAATGGGGAAAGGGAAACCCCTGAAGCATGCTGACAATGTGTGTGTGGAGAAGTCAATAAAGTTTTCAAGTTTTATATCAATACATTCAAATGTTGCCTTATTTATTAATTTCTCCTGATATATATGTTGTTGTTTTAGTGCCATCAAGTCGGTGTATATATATATATATGTGTGTGTGTGTGCGTATACATTTATGAGGAAAAATCAATAACTAAGATACCTTTTACTGTATTGATGCTTTACTTAAATTTGTTTCATTTATTGTCTCCCCTCCTTGGTACATAATTTGGAATTACAGTGACATTTTTAAACTATTGCTCAGAATCTGATGAAATATTGCCTTCTTTCATTTTCAGTCAAACTCCAAAGCTGTATTAACCATCCATACGCTTCATTACCACTTCCTCCCCCAGAGTCCACCAGAGCAGACATCGCTACCGCCTTTTAAGTCCAGAGCAAACCACTACTCAACTTCTCCACAAACTCAAGGGAATCCAGTGTCTAGACATACTCTACAAGTCCCTGATCATGCTAAAAGTATTTCATATCTTCCATGTCTGTGGTGAAGGCTACAGCTTAAATAGGTCTCTCTCCGGTGGAGGTTTGACCTATATGAGTCTGCATGACAGCATATGAAGAGTTTTGCCCCAAGCCGTGGTCACATTTTCATTCTGACAGCACCAGTCAAAGCTGCCGCTCATTGCTGTGTTGGAGGCTCTCACAGTGAATGAAAGCCAAAGAACCTTTCATATTTAATGACTGCTGTAACAATCCTCACTTCGGCCGGAACAGTAATTTGTACTAATTAGGCGCTCGCTCAGGTTTCTGCTCTGATTGTGTCTCCTGTAACCCTTCAGAGTTTAGCAAGGATCACCATCCCCCTCCATTGACTGTCATTCAACCAGTTTCTAACCCAGTTTTTCATCTTGGGGCCCACTGTGAGGTGTCAGAGGAGAGGGAGAGAAAATACAAAGAAAGGGGAAAAATCTGCTAAGATATAAAGAACACAAAAATTTACATCCTACAAATGCAGGATAGCTAATGAGTTCCAGTTGCAAAGAAACAGTAAAACGTTGGTGAATGAAGAGATCCAGCTATGAGAATGATTCAGCCTCTTACCTTCCAAATCAGAGTTTGAGGCAAGCTTCATAAAGGTACAGTAAATGGTTAATTCCTTGACCAAGAGGGCTTACTACCTACCCAAGGGCTAGATTTCCTAGCCATGTCAATATGTTAACGCGGTTTAATGTATGTTATTTAATGCATGTCCAAATATTGTCAGTGGGGTCAATTTACTTACTAAAGGCCTCATTTACTAAGTTGTACATTAAAATAACTGCATGCATTTAACAGGCTGAACATCTACAGATGGGATCAGCTATTTACCCACCTAACCTCCGATTTTACCTGGTTAGTTCACTTAGCACGAGCTATCTGCCACACAGCCTGTAGGGATAGTAAAATGGATCATACTGCAAATAACAGGTGCCCAGAGTTAGTAGAAGGGGCCCTAAGTCTTTGAAAATTTAAACAAGATAGCTGGGAAGGAGAAAGATGAGGTGGGGGTCTCATTCATCATAGATGCAGCATATCTGGGGAAAACCCTGCCCCCTCCTGAACTTGGGAGTGTATCAGAGGTGAATCCAGCCCTAGATGGGACTGGGAGACCTTCAGGAAATACTAGATGATCAGGAAGTGTTTAAGAGGTGATGCCACAAGATGGCTTTCTTTCATCATAGATTGCATTGAATCAATATCTCCCACTCAACCTTCCTCCTCCCAACTCACTGTGCATTTAAAGGGGCAGGTTTGATGGGATAAGACATTACCACTCACACTTTAATATTACTTTGGAGAGGGAGAAGACAGAGCCTCTTTCATCATATCATCCTTAGGTACAAGCCAACTCTTCCAAATTGGGAATCCAGGCCAGTTACTGGAGTAGACAGAATGCTTCTGAGATTATTATTATCATTTATATAGCACTGCAAGGTGAGTGGACTTTGAACCCTGGCTTCACTGCTTCTTAGTCTTCTACTCTAACTATTAGCTATTCCTCCACTCCGCTGTGCTCATATAGATAGTGCCTGTTTCTTGAAGCATACAATCTCATAAGCCAGACAAGAAACTCTGACAAAGACATAGGACTTAAAAGCTAAAACAGTGGGGCCAGCTGCATGGGATGAACTTTATGAAAATCCACCTGGGAGAGCAACTCATGAGTTTTGAACAAGATCAGAACCAAAATGGTGGGGCCCCAGACCAGTTATCAGTTCCCACTAATGTCCTGTAAGCATGTTCACTAGTGAGAGAAGTTTAAAAAATAGAACATTTTCCTATTGAATTGAGAACTGTGATTCCAGAGCTTGAAGGAAAACACAAAAAAGGATAAGCTTTACAAGGGGAAGGATTGGTGAGCAGCATATGGAACTGGGAGAAAGGTGATATCCAATTTTGCTTGCTGGAACTTTCAGTCTCAACTGAGATGACACTGTAGCTTTCTGTGAATTGCATATACATAATTAACCCTGCGAAACATGATGAAATTCATTTTCCCTCTGTGAAGAAAATTCAGATCAGTTTTGACCACTTTTTTGGATTGTCTGCAGTTATTCCAGGTTCTTGACTGCCTTAAAATCTGAAGCTACAAAGAGGATCTGTAGAGTGCTTCCCAGCTCACTGATCTCTCTTTAAAGAGCCCCTGGACCATCAGGAATTGATCCTCCCAACAGTTGTGTTCATTTACAGATGTTGAAAACTGATGGCCTTGATCACTGAGAAATTCCTCTCTCTTTTAGGATTCCTGCCAAAGTTGGGGCTTCTCTTGAAAATTTTTAACAGGTTTTGATGGAAGTCTCTGTCAAGTCAGAAATGTTTTTTAAAGTCTTCAGACATCCCTAATATCCTGGAAATGTCCCATAACTGCGAATCTCTGGAAGAGTATCAGATCTTCCATCTCAATGTAATGCCAAGGAATCAGTTCTTCCAAATATCTGCCTTTTAAGCAGGAGATATTCAAGGTTTCTCTGACACAGAAAATGTCAGATATTGTCTTGCTTGCAGGTTAAAAAAAAACAATTGATCTTTTCTTAATGACATCAGTGGCTGTTTCGACCAGTTCAAGGACAGTTTCTTCCCTACAGCTCTTACATCATTGTGGTTTGAAGAGACAGAGCCAAGGTTGGTATAACTGAAGGAAAAAAAGACTTTTAGGAGATGGGAAGGAATCTTGCTATCTTTGCATGACTTGTAAATGATTTGAGTGACTTCTTGCATTAATTTGTGACAGTTTTGCTTCTTGTCATCCAAGTATCCTACTTGGGTGCATAATCTTTGTCCGCATCTTTACAGGGCTGGTCCCAGAGTTGGTTCAAGTAGTTGGTGCCTCAGGCACACTTTAAGCCTTATGCCCCCCTCCCCGATGTCAGTATCTATTGCTTAGCTTTGAATGCCTTGCTCTTTGCTGCCTCTGAGAAACTGATGCCCTAGGCAGTTGCCTAGTTTGCCTAGTAGTTGAGCCGGCCCTGCATCTTTAGTGTATTAATAAAGCTAGGCAGAATAATCTGATCTCGTTTTATCAATCTGAAAAGGACCTGATCCATCACTATTTTGGTATTAGTCGGAAGAAGGAGTCTGAGTGGTCTTACATATGTCATCATTTTTGGATGCTTTTTATGTTGACCTAACAATTGCCTGCAGAGTGCCCCGTCTTCTACAGGATCAACATAGCTACCACAATGACACAATTTTAATTTCAAATACAATTGGACAAATTTCCATAGATGTGCCAAGTAAAAAAGAGAGGGGCTTATTATGGTCATACTGTGAGGCTGGGACATGTTCCACTTCATTATGTGTCACAGGTGATGGAAGATTCTCTGGATAGAACTCGAGGAAATAAAATGAGGGAGGGGCATATGTAAAATGTTTTA
This sequence comes from Ichthyophis bannanicus, assembly GCA_033557465.1. Taxonomy (NCBI): domain Eukaryota; kingdom Metazoa; phylum Chordata; class Amphibia; order Gymnophiona; family Ichthyophiidae; genus Ichthyophis; species Ichthyophis bannanicus. The sequence goes on from CM066039.1 coordinate 38,929,607, forward strand.
GCTGGTTAATAGACCTGCTAACTGGTTAAAACAGGGGCAATCTGTGGACAGAATGGGGACGGTGACATCCGCTAGCCAGTTAAAAGCAATATCCAGTCACTAACAGGATAGCTTAAGTGGTTTAAGTTAGGACAGTCATTCACCTGTCTAGTGCTATCTGGTTAGTGGCTGAATATCATTGAACTGGATAGTGGCGTCAGTGGTCGAGAGCTTGTATTCAGTCATGGAAATCAGATAGCGTCCGTTGCTGAATATCCAGTTTTAATTAAAGTGGTGGCAGCTAGGCATTTTATTTTGCTTAGCTGCTGCTGCTGTATAAGCCCCCCAGGATGTATGCTTGTGATGTCCTACCCCGTACAGATGTGTAAGACATCGTTAAATTAGTTATCACAGTTTCAAGACGAAAAGAACATGGGGGTTCACCCACGCCATTGAGAGGTTTTGCTACAGATTCACTGCTGGAGGAGGGCAAAACGTGGTGGCTGAATTCTCCGAGGGAGAGGGGAGAACAGCAAGTTAATTCTTTTCTTTGCCACGGGCTAACTAAAAAGAAGACAGGTGGGAACAATTCTGACCATTGTGCCAGAATTCTCCTTTCATTCCTTCATTCTCCTGCTTCGATTCCCATTATGACATCACCATTCTTTTGTTCTACAGCTTCAAGAGAAAAATGACTTCTTGGGGGTGGAGGTTGGTGGTGGGAGAGGGGTTTTTGTTACCATAATTCTGTCTACCATGTACACCTTTCAAGACACTGTCAAATATGTCACCACATTCATGATGCAGCCTACTTTCTGTGTTTTTCCCAGAGGAGAGGTGAAGGGGGAGAGGGGGAACCTTCCATAGTTATTCAGCCCTGGAAGAGGTGGGCAGCTGCCTTGAGTTCCACAACACAAGAGGGTTCTTCTCTTTTGTGAAGCCTGTTTCCTTTTCAGACTATTAAGGTAACACAATAGCTATTTTTAGTATGCTTTAATTCCACTGGAAATGGAGGTCTAACAGCCCAAGCCTGAGACCAGCGTAGTGGATGAAAGTCCCTTGCTTGGAACCATATAGAGATCTAGTTATTAGAGTCCTGGATTCCCTTACAACTCTGTATTCTAACCTCTTCTAACCCCATCAGTACTACTCCTGGACACCCCCCCCCCCCCCAATGCTATTTTTTTGCAAGCAGCCTTCCTCCTAAATCCTGAACCTCTGCAGTCCCCTAGGCTTACACTCCGTTCTGCCAATTAATCATAGTCCTGAGCAGTGGTACTAGTTTATTGAGGTCAACCTATAAAATATTACTCTTTCTGGATTTTTCTTTAAACCCAATGACTGCCAGCGATAAATCAGTTCTCCAGTCCTTCTCTGGGTACTGGGCATCTCTGATCAACTGCTCCGCCTCCTGTTCCGAACATGGAATATAAAATATTGTTTACAGTGGACACCTTATCAGTTTGTGTGATGTCAGCATTCACTGGACAAAATAGAAGTGGTTGTATGTTGAGCCATTTTTTAAGATGTAGAAAGTAGAGCAAATTAACCCCCTTGACACCCCCCCCCCTCCCCCAGTTTCTCTTTCTCGATGTTCTGCTATTGAAAAATGAATTAACACACAATACACTATCCTTTACAGGTTTTGGGATGTCTTTTTAACATAGTTTGCATTTTTCACCTCAACCCAGCGCAACAACTTTCCTGTTGACCCTGGGAAGTTCAATGCTGCCAGCCTGTGTGGAAGAGTGAGTTGTTGGAGCACTCAGTCTGCTACTGCCTGTATTTTTTTCTCCTCAATGCATGCAGTTAAATAGTTAACTTGAATTTCGCACTAGGCAAAGTACAGGTGACAGGTTGAAAGAGGTACCTCCACTTAGCCTGAAAAACTGCAACTTGTCAGACCAGCTCCCTTAAAGATAAAGGGACTCACGGGCCCGCAATATGCAAAACACTGTAATCTACAATCCTGTCTGGCCTGCCGCTGTGACTTTAAGGTGGTGGGGTCAGAGGAGGTTCTGTCACTCGGACTGAATTGTGCCTATCAGAAAGAGGGCCCACATTCAAGGAAGACCTCCCCCTAACAGCACTGCTTCTAAATCCTCAGAGGGGCTGCCTATTGCTCTCAACATGTTGGAAGGGAGAACAAAATAGTAAAAGGGATAGAACTCTCCTGCAAGGAAAGGCTAAAGAGGTTAGGGATCTTCAGCAAGGAGAAGAGACGACTGACTAGAGATGATAAAGATCTACAAAATCTTCAGTGGAATGGAACAGGTAAATGTTAATTGATTTTTACTCTTTCAAAAAATAAGGGGGGGGGGACATATTCAAAAGAATTAACAAATTTAGCAGACATACTAACCACGTTACTCCCAGGAAGTGGGCTATTCAGTGGCACATAACCATTTTGTGCCACTAAATATCCCTTCCTAATGCCACCTTATCCCCTGACGCCAATCACATAGCACTCACTCTATCTCCTCTTCTCCTGCATCCTGCCTTCACGCAGTCTCTTTCTCACTCCCCCACACACCCATTCTCTCTCTCTCTCTCTCTCCCCCTGCATCCTGCCTTCACCCAGTCTCTTTCTCACTCCCCCACACACCCATTCTCTCTCTCTCTCTCTCTCTCTCTCTCCCCCTGCATCCTGCCTTCACCCAGT